>CM033724.1:15493466-16693466 GCA_019671005.1 Hibiscus mutabilis | reverse complement strand
TTTTCCAAAGTTTATATTTTAACCCTCTAAACTTTCAAAAATTACAATTTAGTCACTAGCCAAAATTTGGGATATTACATGGACCCTGTTTGTAGACAATCTCACATCGCATTTGCATTAGAAGGGGTGTGGAAAATTTTTGATCGACATAAAGTGGTGTTGGATGTCTTCATTCCAGGAAAAAGATCCAACATGGGTTCCAGGTTTGGATTTGTAACCCCCTCGACCCGACCCAAGCACCAGACCGAACCAAATGAGCTACATTGGGTTTGTCGAAGCAAACCCGAAACAATTTACTCGAATTAGGACCATTTTTTTCTTTTTATCATGTCTAGATGCAACATAATGACCTAGGGTGTACTTACTGGAAACAGTTACAATACTCGACCGAAACCGTGATAGAACAACATCCAAACGTACAAGTTTGCAATTTAAGGACCAAAACATAAATCTAGAAAATTACGAGGACTTACTTACATTCGAAGTTACCAATCCTTAATTAGTCAGGTTACATGCATACTTGTCAAATTTTAGCTTAAACCGATCAACTAAACACATTCAATTTGCATACATAAGAAACAAGGACCAAAATGAAAGAATTTAAAACCATGACATCAAGTTAACTGTAAATAACGACTTGGGTATCGGGACTTGGGATAGGGTATCGATACCAGGCCTAATTTTCAAAGGGCGTATCGATACCCTTCCCTGAGTGTCGATACCCAAGCCAAAATACCAAAATCTAGATTCTAGTAGCTAAAACTAATACCAGTACACATCCTTGAATATTGATACCCATGCTAATTTTCCAAAGGGCGTACCGATACTGGGGATCGAGTATCGATACCCCTGGGCCTGTAATGTCCAATTTTTCTGGTTTAACACCCAATTGATACTACAAACATGCTTAGATCAAACTCATACATAAACACCATAAAATTATGGAGCAAAGCAAGCCTAACACCCCCAATAACAAAAGCAATTAAAGATGAATTGAATCATATCACAATACTAGAAGCATGCTTCCTAAAATCATTCTAATCTAACACTCAAAAGAGTTCCAAGGCACATTTCAACATTGGCATCACCACAATTGATTATTGGCATCATTTAAAGCATGCTTGAACCATTAGAGCATAAGCATTCACAACCTATCTGCGAAACTAGGTAAGCCTCCTAGCATCAAGCATATATGTAAACATCCATCAATTATGCTTCAATCCATCAACATAATAAACCATCAAACCACAACATATAAACCTCCACAATACAATAAAATCCAGATTACAAAACCCCCTATAACATGGTAACAGATTGCCTTATTAACCAAATTAAAACTAAGTTTCCATATTCAAGTGGTTGTTGTATACTTGGACTTTTCTTGCCAAGAAAATGCTGCCCTTCAACTCTATTTCTCTGCATCAATGGGAAAAGGAGAGCGTAAGCACACAATGCTTAGTGAGGTTGCTCATAGTTAAAAACATTGATGCATTTTAAAGCTCTTTTGAAAACCCAAATAACTTTTGAAGTGAAATGTATGCTTAGTCAAAACGAAGCATTTTTCATTTTTTCCAAAGCGTATCATGCATAACAACCATATGCATCAAAAAGCTTTTCATATATCACATATATCTTATATATTAGCAAATATTGTGACCCTGGATAGACTTACCTCTATCTTTTCATTCAAAAACAGAATGTTTATTAAAAACATCAGATACACAGATTTCCCGGTAGACTTAGCTCCATCTATTCTTACTTCGGCCCGGGATAGGCTCACCCCTACCCTTCGTGATAGACTTGCCTCTACCACCAGTAATAGGCTAACCCCTATTGCAAGAAACCGAAGAATACCATCAGCCCAAGTGCCATACCGCTATACCTCAAGAGTCGCAGAGCGATCGACATTATATTTGCAACACCCTTAACGTATACTCATAGACCGAATATACATTAAAGATGTTACGAAATCATTGGAAGAAATCTTGACTTAAATTTTTTTATACCAAAATTTAATTTGTAGTTTAACCCTTTCTCAGTTTTAAATTTAAAACTATGTCATCTAGTTGCAGCTAGTTTTGACCCTGAATTGGTTTACAAAATTTATAATTGAATTATTGAAATAAAAATATAATTCATGGTGAAAACTACGTAAGTTGCCGAGACCCTTTCTTGATTTTAATTTTTTTACGCGATTAGGGCTAAACAACATCTTAACCATACCAAAGATTTTTCTATTGTTAACAATTTGTATTTCTAAACTTATCCATCCATAAAATCATATAATTACGTTGTAGACAATTCAATTTTAAAATACTTACATGCCCACTAGTCTATTAAATTATGATAAAGACATACTTACTGAACTTATTGTAGTAACTAGATTTTTCCAAAGTTTCTACTCCTCCTCGATAGACGATTTCCAGGAAACTTACGTGTGACATAAGACACACGCTAAGTACAAACTTAGTGAGGCAGTTAAACTTATTTATTTTAAAATCTTAAAATAATGTAATACAGTATGTCATATATATAAGAGCATTTCGTTTTCTCTATAACATGGCAAGTATATCACAATGTACATATGTCATGTATTCTTTCATGGTCATGTTTTCATTATGCAATCATTTGCATATCATGTATTCTATCATGTATCATGTAACATGTCTATCATATATCAATAACATTTCTATCATGTATGTCATGCATTTCTCTGTTACGTAACATGTAACTTCTTTTTCATGTATCATGAAATCATGTAACATCTTTTTCATGTATCACGTAATCATGTAATCACGTAACATCTGTATCATGTATCATGTATCATGTAACATCTGTATCATGTATCATGTAAAATCTTATTATTATTATCATCGTGTCTGGCTAGAGGCCCATGGAAACCCCGTAGCTTGTCTGTATCGTAGTGCCTTGTAGAGTATGTACTCGAGAGGACGCTCTTTGCTCCTCATACAAGGACGTTCTTTGCTCCTTATATTAAACACCCCGTTAGTGCATTTTGCACTATGGGCTTGGATCCCAGGGTGTATCTTGTTTCATTTTAATCTTGTCATTATCTATATTTCATGTATGCATAATGCATCATCATTTATACAAACAGTAATTCGTACCCGGTATTCCATTAAGCTTGCCATGTCGAGCATTGTATCATATCATGTATTATAGAGAAATGCAATGTCATTTTCAATGTAATGCAAACATTTAGAAATGCACTCACCTGGGCCATGTAATAGTATGCCTTACTAAATTCTACTCGATCCTTTCCTTTATAGTATCTCGAATCCTCTTTGTTTCGTATCCAAACTTCATTAATCACATGAGTATAAACAACATTTGTTAGATTCAAATCTAACAATTTTTCAAACATGCTATCAAATCTAATCATTCAAATATACAAATTTCCTCTTTCCTTCCTTATACTGTCCAAAATTCATTTTGGTCCTTAATAACCATTTAGAACTTCCATTAACCCTTTTCAAGCTTACTAATTAACCTTAGATACAAAATGTATCAATTCTCATTTTTTTGACAGATTGCACTACCTTCAAAGAAATATTTCTATAAAATAATCTACAAGTCGGAATTCGATTCCATTTGTTTTGAAAGAAACTAGATTCAATAATATTTTAAACCATATAAATTAATAGCCCAAATTCAACTTGTACGATTTATGGCGAATTTTCAAAGTCAATTTCCAATGTTGATTTCGGAACAGACTGCCATACTGTTTTCTGACCTTTCACCACTTAAAAATTCATATCTTTTTACTCGGAACTCGAAATCAGTTTCCATTTGTTGGAGGCGAAACAAGACAAACAAATCTTTACATCGGTATAAAATTAACCTTTTAACATTTTTGTAGAATTTATGGTGAATTTTTAAACTTATTGCCAAATCCAGTTTTCCTACACAACTTCCATAAATTACTTCAAACTTTATACTAATTTCTCCTTACTTTGCTATTTGTCAATTTGGTCCCAACACTTGATTCAAACCATCAACGTATCACCCTTTTTCATCAAATAATTATTCAACATTGATCCTCCTAATTTTTCCTTCTTTCCAAATTAGTCACAAAAATGCAAAGATGAGGATTCAAACTTCTTAACTTTGCAATTTAGTCCACAAATTAACATTAGCACTTGAATTCTACTATTTCAACTAAAAGTCAGATTTAATTCTTCTCTAAAACCTCATTTCTGAATTGGTCACTTAACTTTGACAATTTGTCAAAATGGCCACTAACTCGATTTAACATCGGGTTTGCATTGTAACTTCAATTTCACATCTCCAACATCAATAATAACATAAATACACTTCAAAATCATAAAAAATTCAGATTAGTCCTCTAACTTTTAGAATTTTTGAAATGGTCCCTATACCTTTAATTTAGGGTTTTGCTTCCAAATATCAAATTCAAGCTTACTAGATCATTTATCCAACATCACAAACCCTAATTCAAACTTTAATCCATAAAACCTAATCATATTCATACAAACTAAAATATGTAGGGTTTAAATCTCAACTCAAAAACATGATTTTATCATAATAACAACTTAATTTTAACTGAAATTTCAACATAGAATCATGGAATCTCAAACCCCAAATTTAGTCCGTAAACCCTAATTTCTTTCTCATCAAAATTCTCATCAATCAAGCATGTATTACATGAATTATTGACATTAAAAGATAGAGCTTGAAGAGTAGAACAAATTTGTAGTTGAAAAGATTACCTGAAAATCGATTTTCGGGGCTTGAATCGAACTTAGAAAATTTTTCTCCATTTTTTTCCTTTCTCCCTCTCATATTTCGAAATTTTAGGATGAATAATGCTCTTCATCTTTTGTTTTTCATCCAATTTGGCCATTTGTCTTGAATAAATGAATTTTAAATTCATTTAGATAGTGAAATTACTAAAATGCCCTTTTAATCCAATAGTTGAGATTGATCTTATCATTAATCAAGGGAAAAGATTTAATCTTCCATTTTCTTCTTCCAAAATTGTCCTTTTAACTTTTTAAATATTTCAAAAATGCTATTGGGGCAAAATGACTAATTTGCCCCCTGACTAGTTTTTATTTACTAGCTTGTTTCAAAAATGCCATTCCATTACAATCCAACTGAAATAGTTCATTCCCAACCGGTCATTATTCCATAAATATTAATTTATGACTTTTCCATGGCTTATGGAACAACCTCTAAAATTTCAGTTCGATCCAATATCCCGATATTCATAAAATATCTCTACTGCGATTTTACCTTTATCGAGCTATCGAATTTATTCTGAAAATTCTATATTTCCATATTCGGGAAATCCACACTACCATCTCATAAAAATTTCCTTTCCCAATGACTTAGACTGAATTTTCCTAGCTCAGTCTACTATTCCAATAATTATCAAAAATTTCCATAGAATAAAATTTCTCTTAGAAATCCTTTATCGATAATCCATACGAATTTTCTCTACTCTTACCAAGTCCAAAATATTAATCAGAAACACTTTTATGGGACCTTCTTGGAGGTCACCCATCCTAACATTTCCCTGGCTTGAGCACGCTTAACAATTTTATTCGATCCAAATTCAGTACCTTTTACTGCATCTTAATTCTTAAAACCGATATCAAGGTACTTATTTTGATCCGATTCACTCTTATACTGAATAAAATTACTTATTGGGAAAATTTACACTTTAGCCCCAAAACTTTCAAAAATTACATTTTGGTCACTGGCCAAAATTTGGGATATTACAATATTATAGTGCACTTTAAACCCTATGGCATGCCAACTTTATTCGGTACTTTCTCATTTATGTCACATGGCCAATATACCATTTTCAAATACATTTAGTTACTGTTTCCCAATGCATTTCACAAAACCGTTTCATATGCAAAACCACATTGCCAAAGGCAACAACACATTCCTTCTAGGAATAAATCTCAATGCTCATAGTCATCCATAAACTTTGATATACATTGCATATTAATCCAAAATGATGCATTTACAGTAAGTAAAAATTTTAAAACTAAAACATGAAATCCAAAAGCTCATATCAAATTGATACTCAAAGGCGAAATAGGGAAAACTTATGCTTGAGCTTAGCTAAGCTTTTTAGGCTATAACTAAACCCTCATGATCCATCGATCAAATCTTAAAAGAGCTTTAAAACGTTTATACACTCACCGATACACTTCGCTTTGCTCGCCAACGTGAATCGAGCCACTGAAAAGCGATGTACGCAACTAGGCAACCTTGCCTTGATCGTACCCTATTTTAAAAACATAAAACCAAAGGGAAAATTCATCATTATGCATTCTACTCACTGCCAAACAATAAACCCATGCATCCTTAACAAAACCCTTTCGAACTTAGCCAAAACTACCGAAAACAACATCGATCTTCATTTACCGAACACCTATCATCAACCATATAATTCTAACATTCAATCCTTATAAAAAAACAACCAAGAACACCTCTTAAACATCCTTATACTTCCAGCAATTCAAGAACACACTTAACATCCCCCAAAACCACAAAAAACTCACCTAAAAATTAATCAATCAAATAGTTTCAGGATTTATTTCAACAATCTCATTTCGCATTATGTTTATCTTATCAAAATGTGAATCTACCCAATCAAAATCTCTAGGTTTCATCAACTTAAACAAATCATTAAGAAAATCATCAAATATCTCAATTAATCAATCAATTCTTGAAATCCATTGCAAAACTAAGTTAAAATCAATCCAATATCTACCAACTACTAGGGAATATCATTAAAGAACCTTAGTTTTAAAAGAGAAGAAGAAATTCACCTTTGAAGAACTCCCTCCAAAATTGACGTAAGTATTTCCTTGAAATCAAACTTATGAAATAGATGAAATCTTGAGAAATCTTTGTAAGGTTTTATTAGGAATCAAAATTAGAATCAAATGATAATTTCTCCATTGAAAATCAGCAAGGAATTCTGAAAATCTTGTTTGGAAATTGAAATGGAAAGTGAGGGAAAATAAGGAGAGAAAATTAAAGTGAATACGAAAATGATTTAGAAACCAATTAACTGTCAACTCCTTACTCAATTAAGGTGGTAATTTTTTATTAAAAACATTAGAAAATAATAACTCTCTAAGGATTCTTAGTATTGACTCAGTTACAAAATAGTAACTAAAATAATTTTGCAAAGTTTACATTTCAGTCACTAAATAAAAAATCCATTGAATTAAATTAAATTGACCTTTAATTACGACCCAAAATGTTTAATATAATGACTGAATACCTTTTAAAAATCCAACCATTTGCCAATTAGTAAAAAATCTCATTTTTACATTTTTATTTCACCCAAAACATATTTAATCCATTAATCTGGTTTAATCGGTCTGAACCGAACTTGGTCAAACCCCTGGACCTTCTAACTCTATTTTTAGGGTGTTACAACTCACCCCCACTTAAGAAATTTCATCCTCGAAATTTACCTGAAGAAAAGAGATGAAGAAATTGTTCCTTCATATCTGTTTTCGTCTCCCACGTAGCTTCTTCAACTCCTCAATGTCGCCACAACACCTTAACCAACTCAATAGTCTTCCAGCGGAGGAATTTAATACTAGAATCCAATATCCTTACTGTTCTTCATCATAAGCCAATTCTGGTTGCAACTCATTCTCCTCAACAGGCACAACATGCAACAGATCCGATCTATACTTCTGGAGCATCGATACATGGAAAACATCATGTTTCTTTTCAAGCTCGACCAGTAACCTTAATCTATATGCAACTGGACCAATACGCTCAATCACATCATAAGGTCCAATGAACCTAGGGTTTAACTTACCTTTGCGCCCAAATCTCATTACCCTCTTCTAAGGCGAAACTTTTAAAAACACTTTATCACCTGCTTCATATTCAATCTCTCTTCACTTCAAATTTGCATAAGATTTTGGCCGACTCGAAGTCACCCTAAGCCTTTCACAAATGAGTTTCACCTTCTCATTCGTATCCTTAAGCAAATTGGGCTTAACAACATGTTTCTCGCTCGTTTTTGCCCAACAAAGAGGCGTACGACATCTACAACCATAAAGAGCCTCATACAGAGCCATCTGGATGCTCGACTAATAACTATTATTATAAGCAAACTTCACCAATGGTAGTTGCTTCTCCCATGTCCCTTGAAACTCAATGATATGACATCTTAACATATCCTCCAAAATCTAAATAATAATCTCAGACTGACCATCCATGTGAGGATGATAGAACGTACTAAAATTAAGCTTTGTATCCAAAGCCGCTTGAAGGTTTTCCCAAAACCATGATGTAAAACGAGCATCCCTATCAGATATAATCGACTTAGGAACCCCATGCAACCTTATAATCTCAGCAATATACATATCTGCCACCTTGTCAAACGTATACATCGTATGCACAACAAGAAAATATGCACACTTTGTAAAATGGTCAACAATCACCCATATCGAATCCTTTTTGGATAGTGTCAAAGGAAAACCCATCACAAAATCCATGGTGATCCTTTCCCATTTCCACTCCGAAGTCTGAATAGGTTCCAACAACCCAGAAGGAAACTGATGTTCAACCTTAACTCGCTGACACACCATGTGTTACCTCTTCAAAAGTACAAATTTTCATGCCTATTTTACAGTTTCTTTGCTTGTCTTTGAGCATATTTAGCTGCATTTAGTTGTTAATTACATGCATTTGCATAAGGAGTTTAGAATTGGACTATGCAGTGTGAAGAGTTGTTTGTTGGCGGTATTGCATGCATGGCAGAGCAGATCAGCGCAGGAAGGGAACGAAGCCAAAGAGGATGCTGAGTCGCTGTTGGTAGTGAAGAACCAAAAATTGCCAAAGCACCGGTTGGCAGAGAAGAGGTGTTTGATGCCCGGTCGAGTGGATGGTGAACCATTGATGGTGTCATCCCTAGGATTCAAACGATGGATAAGATGATTACATTCCTTATCCTTGAGCATTCAAATTAAAATTCAAGGCTTATCCTAGGTTATCCTTGCACGCATATTTAAAGAACTCAAGCAAGCACTTGAGGATGAAGGACGATTAGAGGGAGAGCCTCATTGATCACATTCGGCTGCACAAAGGTATTATGGTTCAACCAAGCTTGACCGAGAGCCTGGACCAAGAAAGGTTGCATCGATAGATCCTCTTCTAGCCCATTCTCTTTATCAATTTTATTTATATTTCTTTTAAATGATGATGTTGGTTGAAAACGATGAAGGTTTTTGGTTTGATACCCTCACATGAACTGTAATACCCCAATATTTGCTTAGTGACTAAAATGCAAAAGTTAGGATTTTCTCAATTCTGGGCTGTAGAAAAGAAAATTATGAGGTTTTAAGGTGTTATGTGATAGAGAGCGAGTAAAATAGAGTACTCGCAAAATTTGGTAAAAATTCAAGAAAAATTGGAATGGAAATTCAAGGATAAAGTTTAGTGACCAAAATGAAAAGTTTTCAAAACTTGTACGGTACAAGTCAAAAAAATGAAAAGTTAAAGGACCAGAGTTATAATTACTTAAAAGTTAGGAGTTTTTATCTCGTAAATAAACAGAGAATCTAAGGATGTAAATAGAATGTGGAATTATTGGTTCAATATGATATTTCGATTATTGAGAAAATCGTAGTTAAAGTTTAAGTGGAATTCAGATACTTGGATCGAACTGAAAATTATGAAAATTTTCCATATGATAGAGAAAGGTTATAAAAGTTATTTCCAAGTGTTGGAAATATTTTTAGTTTGATTCAAGATGAATCCTACAGTTTATTTTCGAGTAAAGGATTATTTATCGGTATATTGGATCGAATGGAAATTTTAGAGACTGATCCAAAAGACATAGAAAATTCATAAAATATTATTTTATGAATATTTTATTGTATTTTGTTTGATTCTAACTAGATTTAGTTAGAATTTTAAAAAATGGCAATTTTGAAATAAACTAGCAAACAAAACTAGTTGAAGGGCAAATTGGTCATTTTGCCCCAATGGCATTTTTGAAATATTTAAAAATATACAAGGGCATTTTTGGAAGAAGGAAATTGAAGATTTAATCTTGGCCCTTGATTGGTGATAAGATCAATCTAAACCATTGGATTAAAAGGGCATTTTAGTAGTTTCACTATCTAAATGAATTTAAAATTCATTTATACAAGACAAGTGGCCAAATTGGATGAAAAACAAAAAATGAAGACCATTCTTCATCCTCAAATTTCGAATTATGAGGGGAGGAATAAAGAAAAATGGAGAAAATTTTTACATGTTCGATTCAAGCCCCGAAACTCGATTTTCAAGTAATCTCGTCAACTACAAAGTTGTTCTACTCTTCAAGCTCTATCTTTTGGTGCAAATAATTCATGGAAAACATGTTTGATTGATGATAATTTTGCATAAGAAGAAATTAGGGTTTATGGAAAAAGTTTAGGGCTTTTGGAATTTTATGATTCCATGATTGAATTCAAGCTAGTATGATGTTAAAATCATGATATTGAGTTGAGATTTAAGTTCTACATGTTTTGATTATTATGAAGATGATTAGGGTTTATGGAATCAAGTTTAATTTAGGGTTTGTGATGTTGAATCAATGATTTAGTAAGCTTGATTTGTTGTTTGGAAGGAATACCCTGAGTTAATTTGATAGGGACCAATTCGGCAATCTTAAAAGTTAGAGGACCAAATTTGAATTTGTATGGAATCGATGTTTATTTATGTTATTAAGGATGTTGGAGATGTGAAATTGATGTTAGAATGCTATACCGATGTTAAATTGAATTAGTAACCATTCGACAATTTTGAAGAATTTAGGGACTTGATTGTTAAGCTTTATTTGAGGAATATTATGTTGGAAAATTAAGTCTAGAGATTTAAATGTTGATTTTGAAGTTTAAATTAACATTTTGGGTTAAATTGAGTATTTGGCTACTTTAGGGATCAAAGTGCAAATTTTTAAAGTTTGGGTCCAAAAGTGTAAAGGATGAGAAATGTATGGACTAGACTTGAAAATTTTGGTTGGAAGTTTAAAAGATTCCTTACGGACTAAAATAGATATTTTGGGAAAAGTTGGAGATTTAAAGAAAAATATGAGAAGTTGTGATTCTAATATAGAAAGCTTTGTCGGATCAAATTTCTATATAATTGATGGTTATTTTATTTACTTTCCATTATTGTATATGGAATGAATACGTACTGACATATACTTTAAATGTTATATGTTATATTAATGTAGATTCCGATATAAATCGAGGTCGTATCAGTAGAAAAGGAAAAGAAAAAGATCGGGAGTGATATTGAATAGTAAAGGCAGCCTCTTTACAAGGCTAAGGTGAGTGCATACATGTTTTACAGGGAGACTTGTGATAAGTCAACCTATAATATAAATGTTTTATATAGTATAACAGTTTTTTTGCACGATAAATTATATTATATGGCATATTTTTATGCTTACAAATGTTTTATAGCATGATATTCAGATGAAAAGTTATTTGATATAGTTTTTAAATGGCAGTATACCATGAATGTTATGGAGCATATTGGAGTATGAACTACTCCAGTGTGAAGATGTTTTACATGATATGAATTGTATACGGGTTGCTTGCCATTTTGCAGGAATTGATTTTAAAGTTTCCCTTGGTAATATAATATTGAGTTGGACAATATAATGGTATACCATAAGAGTCACACTGTATCTGACACTTACAGTATGCGACGTCGATAGTTTGCAACACTTCATTGTGTTGATATGGCAACACTTTATTGTGTTGATATGATTTCAACACTTCATTGTGTCGATAGAAAGGATAGTACTAAAATGTACACGACTCGTATATTAGTCACTTGATATTTACCTTGGGCTATATGATTTCACATGATAACTATATAATTATACAGCACAGATATATGAATTTACAATACATGTATATGATTTTATAGTACAAAATTATTACAGTACAGGTACATGATTTTACAGTACAGAAAATTCCCGCATTACCAAATATGTAATTTAATGACTATCATGTTTTATAAATTATCATGCATCAGTGTGTTATATGTCACTCATCTTATGCCTCAATGAGATATACTCAGCGTGTATTTATGTTATACACGCAGGTGATTGGGATTAGTAGATGAAAACTTTTGAATCATCATTAAGTATAGAAGATAACCGACAGGTATTTCGGTAATCATGACATCCATATTTTTTTATATATGTTTAATAGTGTCATGTAATATATAAACCAGTCTATTTTATTAAAGTGCCTTAACTAGGTTAGTAAATATTTTATAAATCTTTTATAGATGACAAGTATGTTTACAATTTAATTATTATATGACCTGATTTGGCATATCCTATATGAGGCTAGATCCGAATAATATTAAATAGAATCAATTTTAATAAAATGATTTGTCTTAATATGATTGTATTATTTATGTAAAAAGTTTATTATCGGATCTAGAGTTAATATTTTATTTTTGAATTGATTAAAGTTAAGCGTGCTTGAGCTAAGGAAATTTTAGGATGGGTGACTACTGGGAAGTTTTCAAAAAATTTTAAATTACCCCGATTTTGATTAAAAGTCTGTTTTAAAAGGTCGTGACATTTCCGATTCGTGTCTGATATACGGTCACGGGAAGGGGGTGTTACATTTATTGGTATCAGAGCTACATGTTTAGCTAATTCTGGAGTTAAACCGAGCTCGATAAAAGTAATAAAATGAAAAGACTGTTAAAGGTAGGGTTGAAGACTTAATAAGTCTTCGTAGTGAATATTAAGATGAATAATGAGAACATAAGTACAATTTCGACATCTTGGTATTGATGTAATTCCCGGTAAAGAACTGAGTATTTCAGCTGTATTTTGATCAGTTTATTGTAGTCTTCATTGATGATATTTTGGTATATTCGAAGACTAAAGAAGATCGTGATGCACATTTGAGGATAGTGTTACAGATTTTGAGAGGAAAGAAGTTATATGTCAAACTCTCAAAATGTGAGTTATGTTTGTCTGAAGTGGCTTTCTTGGGTACATTGTTTCAGTTGAAGGAATCAAAGTGGGTTCTAAAAAGATACAGTCTATTGTTAATAGAAAATTCCCAAGAATGTTACCGAGGTTCGTAGTTTCTTGGGACTTGCTGGATATTATTGGAGGTTTGTGAAAAAATTTTCGATGATAGTTTGATTACATGGAGTGCTAATATCTATAGTATCGAATCGAAATCCAAAGTTTATATTAAGATTTTGGAATGCACTGCACAGAGCTTTGGGGACACGATTGAATTTCAGTACTGTATTTCATCTTCAAACAGATGGTCAGTCTGAAAGAATAATTCAAGTACTAGAAGATATGTTAAGAGCTAGCATAATCAAATTTGAAGGATCATGGGAAAAGTATTTACCGCTAGCGGAATTTGCTTACAATAACAGTTATCAAGCAAGTATACAGATGGCACCCTATGAAACCCTCTATGGTCGAAAGTGCAAATCGCCATTAAATTGGTTTGAATTACATGATCGCAAGCTGATTAAGCCAAATATGTTACAAGAAATGGAGGAAAAAGTTAAGATTGTACAAGAAAATCTTAAAAAGGCCGCTGATAGACAAAAGTTTTATGCAGACTTGAAAAGAAAGGACTTTCAATTTGAAGTTGGAGAAAAAGTATTTTTGAAAGTCTTTCTTTGGAAGAAAATAATGCGTTTCGGGCGTAAAGGAAAATTAAGTCCTAGGTATATTGGACCATACAAAATCTTAAGGAAAGTTGGGCCTGTGGCATATCGGTTAGCTCTTCCACTGGAGATGAGTAAAATTCATGATGTTTTCCATGTTTCGATGCTCTGGAGATATAGATTAGATCCATCACATGTGATTGTACTGGAGGAAATTGAGTTGCAATTAGATCTGACATATGAAGAAAAACCAGAAAAGATACTAGCATATGGTGTCAAAGAATTAAAGAACAAGCAAATACCATTGGTGGAAGTCATGTGGCGCAATCACAAAGTAAAAGAAGCAACATGGGAAGCTAAGGATGCAATGGAAAAACAATATTCACACCTTTTTAAAATAGGTACGTTTTGAAAATTCGAGGACGAATTTTATTAAGGGGGAGAGAATTGTAATATCCCAATATTTGCTTAGTGACTAAAATGATAAAAATGCAAAAGTTAGGATTTTCTCAATTATAGACTGTAAAAAAGAAAATTATGAGGTTTTAAGGTGTTATGTGATAGAGAGCGAGTAAAATAGAGTACTCTCAAAATTTGGTAAAAATCCAAGAAAAATTGGAATGGAAAATTTAGTGACCAAAATGATAAGTTTTCAAAACTAGTATGGTACAAGTAAAAAAATGAAAAGTTAAAGGACCAAAGTTGTAATTACTTAAAAGTTAGGAGTTTTTATCTCGTAAATAAATAGAGAATCTAAGGATGTGAATCGAATGTGGAATTATTGGTTCCATCCGATATTTCGATTATTGGGAAAATCATAGTTAAAGTTTAAGTGGAAATTGGATAGCTGGATCGAACTGGAAAAGTATGAAATTTTTCCATATGATAGAGAAAGGTTATAAAAGTCATTTCCAAGTGTTGGAAATATTTTTAGTTTGATTCAGGATGAATCCTATAGTTTATTTCTAAGTAAAGGATTATTTACCAGTATATTGGATCGAATGAAAATTTTGGAGACTGATCCAAAAGAAATAGAAAATTCATAAAATATTATTTTATGAATATTTTATTGTATTTGGTTGGATTCTAACTAGATTTAGTTTGAATTTTACAAAATGGCAATTTTGAAATAAACTAGTAAATAAAAACTAGTTAGAGGGCAAATTGGTCATTTTGCCCCAATGGCAATTTTGAAATATTCAAAAAGTTACAAGGGCATTTTGGAAGAATGAAATGGAAGATTTAATCTTGGCCCTTTATTGATGATAAGATCAATCTCAACCATTGGATTAGAAGGGTATTTTAGTAATTTCACTATCTAAATGAATTTAAAATTCATTTATACAAGACAAGTGGCCAAATTTGATGAAAAAAAAGATGAAGACCATTCTTCATCCTCAAATTTCTAATTATGAGGGGGAGGAAGAAAGAAAAATGGAGAAAAATTTTACAAGTTTGATTCAAGCCCTGAAACTTGATTTTCAGGTAATCTCATCAACTACTAAGTTGTTCTACTCTTCAAGCTCTATCTTTTGGTGTAAATAATTCATGGAAAACATGTTTGATTGATGAGAATTTTACATAAGAAGAAATTAGGGTTTATGGAAAAAGTTTAGGGCTTTTGGAATTTTATGATTCCATGATTGAATTCAAATTGAAATCAAGCTAGTATGATGTTAAAATCATGATATTGAGTTGGGATTTAAGTTCTACATGTTTTGATTATTATGAAGATGATTAGGGTTTATGGATTCAAGTTTAATTTGAGGTTTGTGATGTTGAATCAATGATTTAGTAAGCTTGATTTGTTGTTCGGAAGGAAGACCCTAAGTTAATTTGATAGGGAACAATTTGACAATCTTAAAAGTTAGAGGACCAAATCTGAATTTGTATGGAATTGGTGTGTATTTATGTTATTAAGGATGTTGGAGATGTGAAATTGATGTTAGAATGCTATACCGATGTTAAATTGAATTAGTGACCATTTAGCAATTTTGAAGAATTTAGAGACTTGATTGTTAAGCTTGTATTTAAGGAATATTATGTTGGAAAATTAAGTCTAGTGATTTAAATGTTGATTTTGAAGTTTAAATCAACATTTTGGGTTAAATTGAGTATTCGGCTACTTTAGGGACCAAAGTGCAAATTTTTAAAGTTTGGGTCCTTAAGTGTAAATGATGAGAAATGTATGGCTAGACTTGAAAATTTTGGTTGGAAGTTTAAAAGATTCCTTAGGGACTAAAATAGATATTTTGGGAAATGTTGGAGATTTAAAGAAAAATATGAGAAGTTGTGATTCGAATATAGAAAGCTTTGTCGGATCATTTTTCTATAAAATATATGGTTATTTTATTTACTTTCCATTATTGTATATGGAATGAATACGTACTAACATATACTTTAAATGGTATATGTTATATTAATGTAGATTTCGATATAAATCGAGGTCGTATCAGTAGAAAAGGAAAAGAAAAAGATCGGGAGTGATATTGAATAGTAAAGGCAACTTCATTACAAGGCTAAGGTGAGTGCATACATGTTTTATAGGGAGACTTGTGATAGATCAACCTAAAAGATAAATGTTTGATATAGTATAACATAGTTTTTGCATGATAAATTATATTATATGGCATATTTTTATGCTTACAAATGTTTTATAGCATGATATTCAGATGAAAAGTTATTTGATATAGTTTTTAAATGGCAGTATACCATGAATATTATAGAGCATATTGGAGTATGAACTACTCCAGTTTGAAGATGTTTTACATGATATGAATTGTATATGGGTTTCTTGCCATTTTTGCAGGAATTGAATTTAAATTTGCCCTTGGTAATATAATATCGAGTTGGACAATATAGTGGTATACAATAAGAGTCACACTGTATCTGACACTTCAATGTGTCGACAGTTTGCAACACTTCATTGTGTTGATAGTTTGCAACACTTCGTTGTGTTGAAATGGCAACACTTTATTGTGTTAATATGATTGCAACACTTCATTGTGTTGATAGTTCCCGATGCTTCATTGTGTCGATAGAAATGATAGTACCAAAATGTACACGCCTCGTATATTAGTCACTTGATATTTACCTTGGGCTATATGATTTCACATGATAACTTTATAATTATACAGTACAGATATATGACTTTACAGTATAGGTATATGATTTTACAGTACAGAATTATTACAGTACAAGTACATGATTTTATAGTAAAGAAATTCCTGCATTACCGAATATGTAATTTAATGCCTATCATGTTTTATAAATTATCATGCATTAGTGTATTATATGTCACTCATCTTATGCCTCACTGAGATATACTCAGCGTGTATTTATGTTATACACGCAGGTGATTGAGATTAGTAGATTGCAACTTTTGCATCATCATTAAGTATAGAAGATAATCGACATGTATTTCGGTAATCATGACATCCGTATTTTTTTATATGTTTAATAGTGGCATGTACTATATAAACCAATGTATTTTATTAAAGTGCCTTAAATAGGTCAATAAATATTTTATAAATCTTTTATAGACGGTAAGTATGTTTACAATTTAATTATTATATGTCCTAATTTGGCATATCCTATATGAGGCTAGATCCGAATAATATTAAATAAAATTATTTTTAATAAAATGATTTGTCTTAATACGATTGTATTATTTATGTAAAAAGTTTTATTATCGGATCTAGAGTTAATATTTTATTTCTGAATTGATTAAAGTTAAGTGTGCTTGAGCTAAGGAAATTTCAAGATGGGTGACCACTGATAAGTTTTCAATTTTTTTTAAATTATCCCTGTTTTTGATTAAAAGACTGTTTTAAAAGGTCGTGACATTTCCAACTCGTGTCCGTATACGGTGTGAGTCTACCCCTTATGAATATAGATTGGAACTTATTCAAATTGATTTATGAAAAAACTACACTATAGATATATAGGAGTTTTTACATGGTTAATTTAGGGCTTTGCCATCGAGAGAGGCAACGCCAACTTGAATCTGCTCGGCAAATAATGCCAAGATAGACTTTCTTAAAGGCGGGCATGGCATAAATAGCGGGAAACCCAGGCATCCCTTTCCAACGCTCATCACTCATTTGAAAGCTCTTCTTGTGCCAACGTTGTTTTCTTTTTATTTCTTTTCTTTAAAACTATTTTCAAAACCAACTTCAACTCAAACAACATTTTTTTCCTTGACAAGTAAACAAGCGAAGCAATTAAACTCTTGGCCAATCCCTGTGGGATCAATAACCAGCTTATTGTTGTATTACTTGCAGATCATGTATACTTGTATGCAAAAGACTTAGTCTTGGCACTGTTTTCATACATTTCCAATATACTTTTCTATCCTTTTGCCAAGCACTCTCACATTCACAACAAGTTTTTGGCACCGTTATCGGGGATTGCAACGGAGTTTGTTGTTTTTAAACTTTTACTTGTCTTCTTTTTTATTTTTGTTTTTATTTTTCTTTGTTTTGACCGGTCTATGACCAGGAACTGCCCTATGGTAGACGATTGGCTATACGATTCACAAATCGAAAGAACCTTGCGAAGGTTAAAGAAAAAGATTCGAGAGATGGCTCAACATAGCAATGGAGGAAATGGTGTGTTAAACAATGATCCACTCAATAACAATGGAATACCACCAGCTCTTGTTGCCCCAGCTATTAATGTGGAGGAAGAGAGACCTATTAGAGAACATTCGGCACCAAACATTGATAATTTGATGCCAGGACTAATTGGTCCCGAGATAAATACACCCAATGTTGAACTCAAACCAATAATGATACAAACATTTTTGAATGTAGGCCAATTTGATAGAGCACTTACTGGAAACCCGAGGCAACACTTGAAGTAATTCATGGAGATTTGCCAGCTATTTCAACAACCCAGAGTATCGGAGGATACCGTGAAGCTAAAATTATTCACCTTTTCCTTGAGAGATGGAGCAAAAACTTGGCTCAATTCTTTGCCACCTGGTTTTGTCATCTCATGGGGGACCTATGCTAGAAGTTTCTGATGCGTTTCCAGCCACCAACACTCACTGTCAAGTTGCGGGGTAAGATCATTACATTCAGGCAGGCTGAAGATGAAACCTTATATGATGCTTGGGAAAGATTTAAAGATCTGTTGAGAAGGTGTCCTATGCATGGATTCTCGAATTAGACCC
Source organism: Hibiscus mutabilis (assembly GCA_019671005.1). NCBI lineage: Eukaryota > Viridiplantae > Streptophyta > Magnoliopsida > Malvales > Malvaceae > Hibiscus > Hibiscus mutabilis. The sequence continues at coordinate 16,674,598 of CM033724.1, read as the reverse complement.
AAATACAAACCTTTCACAACGGATTAAATGCACAAACAAGGACTGTTGTTAATGCTTTGGCAGCCGATTCATTGCTTGACAAGAACTACACTAAGGCTCTTGGCATCCTTGAGAAGATTTCAATTAATGATTTTGAATATCTTGTTGCCAAACTTGGGACCGGAACCAAAACTAGTGGGAAATTAAAGGTTGATGAACTAACATCCATCCATGCCGAGATTTCCAGTCTCACTAACATGGTGAGAACTTTGCAAAGGAACAACGAGTCCCAAGAAGTTAAAGCACTAGATCTATTATGCACTATTTGTGGAGAGAGCCACCATGTGGATAATTGCCTTGCCAACCCTGAGTCGATAAATTTGGCAATATAAATAGCAATTTTAATTCTAACTCAAATACTTACAATGCAGGATGGACGCAGCACCCAAATTTATCTTGGGGGAATCAAGGAAGCAACCAATATAATGCCCAACAACAATGCCCAACGTCAAAACAATGCCATGTCACAAAGGGCACAAAACAATTTTTATGGAGAGCAAAGGAACAACTATGGGACTTTGACGGAATACATGGAAAGGAATGATGCAACTTTCCAAAGTTTGGCAGCTTCTATGCGAAACTTAGAAGTTCAGATTGGGCAGCTTGCCATCGCACTCAGCAATAGACCCCAGGGAACCTTACCTAGTGATACAGAAGATACCGATAAAAAAATAATGAACAATGCAAAGTTGTAACTCTTCAGAGTGGTAAACAATGTGAGGCTGAGACAACCGTCAAACAGTCAGTTCATTGCCAAAAAGAAGAGAAGGGACCAGTTGATGAACAAAAAACTAGAAAACAAAGAAACGGGCAGGAGCATTGCCAGCGATCAGACTGATGCCAACGAGCAGACTTGTGCAGGTGAGCAGATTGATGCTAGACAACAGTCTGATGTTAGCAAACCATTGGCAAAGCTAATAGAACCAGCATATGTTTATCCACCTCTACGATTTCCACGAAGGTTATAGAAACATAAGCATGATCAGCAGTTTAAGCGTTTCTTAAAACTGCTCAAGCCATTGTAGATTAATCTTCCATTAGTGGAGGCACTCGAGCAGATGCCTAATTACGTTAAATTCATGAAGGACGTCTTGTCTAAGAAGAAAATTGGGTGATTTTTAGACTGTAGCTCTCACCGAAGAATGCAGTGCTAGGATACTCAATCGGTTGCTATCGAAATTGAAAGATCCAGGAAGTTTTACTATACCGTGCACTATTGGCAATAGATTCATGGGTATGGCACTGTGTGACTTGGGAGCTAGTATTAGCTTAATGCCGATGTCAGAGTTCAAGAAGCTTGGCGTTGAATCATGGCGCAGCTATGCCAAGAAGTCGATGATAGGATAGAGTCCATTTTTAAGGTGGACGTGGCACAGCTATGCCAAGAAGTCGATAATGATGCTCGTGAGACCGATAGTGAAGGATAAGCAAGCAAGAACATTGAAGAAGTAAGCTATGTTGGACAACCAGAGCCATTGAAGTTGGCTGGCAGAAAGATGGTGGCACCAAAACCTTCCATTGAGGAGTCACCAGAATTGGAGTTCAAACCATTTCCAGACCACCTTAGATATGCATATTTAGGTAAACACTCGACCTTGCCAGTGATCATTTCTGTTGATATAACTAATGACCAGGAGGGAAGATTGATGGAGATTTTAAGTAAGCACAAGCAAGAGTTGGGTTGGACCTTGGCAGACATCCGAGGCATTAGCCCAACCATATGCATGCACAAGATAATCCTGGAAGAATCTCATGGTAAAATGATTGAAGGCCAAAGAAGATTGAACCCGAGCATGAAGGAATTCGTGAAAAAAGAAATTATCAAGTAGCTGGATGTTGGGATAATCTATCTCATATTTGATAGCTCATGGGTCAGCCCGGTACAATACGTGCCAAAGAAAGGTGGCATGACCATGGTTTAGAACCGTAAGGAAGAGTTAATCCCTTCCAGAACTATTACCGGATGGAGAGTATGCATGGACTATAGGAAGGTGAATAATGCTACCAAGAAGGACCACTTCCTGATGCCCTTCATAGATCAAATGTTGGGCATATTGGCAGGTAAAGCTTTCTATTTTTTATATGGTTATTCGGGTTATAACCAAATTGCCATAGCTTCGGAGGACTAGGAAAAGATCATTTTCACATGTCCATATGGGACGTTTGCCTTTAGGAGGAAGCCATTCGGTCCTTGTAATGCACCGACAACGTTTCAACGTTGTATGATGTCCATCTTTTCGGACATGATTGAGCATAACCTAGAGGTCTTTATGGATTACTTCTCGGTCTTTGGCAAGACATTTGATGAGTGTTTATAGAGTCTAGAGCTTGTCTTGAAGAGATGCATAGCGACTAACTTGGTCTTGAACTGGGAGAAATGCCACTTCATGGTGAATGAATGCATGGTTCTTGATCATAAGGTGAACAAGGCTTGGAAGTTGACATGGTGAAAATGGAGGTAATTAAACAATTTCCACTTCCTTCAAGTGTTAAAGGTATAAGAAGTTTTTTAGGCCATGCTGGTTTTTACTGCTGTTTTATTAAAGATTTTTCTAAAATTTCTAAACTTTTATGCTTACTATTAGAACAGAATGCCACTTTTACGTTTAATGATACTTATTTAAGAGTGTTTCAGGAACTTAAGGAGAGACTGATTAATGCCCCTATAGTCATGGCACCAGACTAGAGTAAGCCATTTGAACTCATGTGTGATGCCAGCGATTATACCGTTGGAGCAGTACTGGGACAATGGCATGGCAAGGTTTTTCATGCCATATACTATACCAGTCGAACTTTGAGTGAAGCACAACTCAACTACACCACAACAGAGAGAGAATTTCTAGCTGTTGTATTTGATTTTGACAAATTTAGAACCTATTTAGTTGGTAATAAAGTTGTTGTGTATACAGATCACTTGGCACTAAAGTACCTCTTTGCAAAGAAGGATGCCAAGCCCAGATTGATTCGGTGGACACTTCTACTACAAGAATTTGACCTTGATATCCGAAATAAAAAGGCAGTGAGAATTTAGTGGCTGATCACTTATCACGCCTAGAACATCACTATGAAAATGGTAAGACCACTGCCATAAGAGATGAATTCCCAGACGAATCGTTGCTCGCAGTCCAAACTGTGCCATGGTATGCTGACATAGTCAACTACCTGGTCAGCAATATTCTACCACCAGAATTGGCGTATAATGCCAGGAAATATTTTCTATGAGAAGTTAGCATTACTATTGGGTTGAGCCAATATTGTTCAAACAGTGTGCCGACCAAGTAATAAGGCGATGTGTGCCAGAGGATGAGCAATAAAACATTTTGCATTTATGCCATGACGCTCTCTATAGAGGTCACTTTGCCGGAATAAAGACTGATGCCAATGTGCTGCAGTCTAGATTCTTTTGGCCCACACTATATAAAGACGCTCACAACTATGCCAAGGCATGTGACCGAAGACAACGGACAGCGAACATCTCTGGCAGACACCAACTACCACTCCAAAACATTATACTTGTGGGCATATTTGATGTATGAGGGATAGACTTTATGGGTCTATTTCCTCCATCGTTTGGTAATCTGTATATCCTTGTAGCTGTGGATTACGTATCCAAATGGATTGAGGTTGTGGTATTTCTAACAAACGATGCCAAGGCCATCGCCAAATTCTTGCACAAACACATTTTTACTCGATTTGGTGCCCCTATAATGATTATCCATGATAAGGGTACCCATTTTAAATACAAACTAATTTCTAAAGCTTTGTGCATATATAGAATTCAGCAAAGGATTGTCATGGTATACCATTCTCAGACAAATGGGCAAGCCGAGAATTCATACAAGGAAATCGAAAGTATCCTTGAAAAGACTGTAAATCCATCAAGGAAGGATTGTTCCTTAAGACTAGATGAATCCTTGTAGGCTTACAGGACGACATTTAAAACTCCCTTGAGCACTTCACCATTTAGACTCGTGTTTGGAAAAGCATGCCATCTTTCGGTGGAAATAGAGCACCGTGCATATTGGGCTATCAAAACACTTGATATGGCATGGAGAGCTGCTAGAGAAAAGAGATTAATAGACCTAAACGAGCTGGAAGAGTTCATATCACAAGCCTATGAGAATGCCAGATTCTACATGGAGAGGACAAAAAGCTAGCATGATAAGAGAATCATGCCAAGACACTTTGAAGTAGGTCTACGTGTTTTACTATTTAACTCGAGGCTTAAATTATTTCCAGGCAAGCTCAAGTCGAGATGGTTCGGCCCGTTTGAAGCCATAAAGCCATATGTTCATGGAGCTGTGGACATTTAAAATCTTTAGTCAGGAAAAATTTTCAAAGTAAACGGACAGCGTTTAAAGCATTATTGGGAAGGTGATCAAAAGAATGCCAATAAGGTTATCCTCTTGGCAGAGGTACTATAACTTCATCATCAGATTTTGAATTTTTGTAAATATTAGGTTAGTTGTTTTCAGCATTTTCTTTATTTGATGTTTTCCTTTTTAGTTTTTATTTTCCTTTGCTGCATTTAAAGGTTTTTCTTTGAGTATGTGAAGATCTAATGTGTCCAAAATAACGCCAAGGCAGGACTTGGCATGAGATGATTGCAAGAGGGAGAATTCTATGTGCCAGTCACAATGCCAGCAAAAGCTTGGCATGCAGCGAATGTAATTTTGGGAAAAGAAGATTCACCCTAGCTAGATTAAATTCAGCCCATGAAAAGTTAAATTTTGAAACCTAACCCTAGCCGCCCAAGTAAGGGATAAGTTTTAATTCAAATTAAACTTAACCTCTTATCACTCTAAAACTTTAAAGTGTACCCTATCACTTACACCCTTATCACATCATCCCTATCACTTACACTCTTATCAAATCAAACCTTTTTATTTTCCCCAAACACGCATAATACCATCACTGCCCCTCTTTAATTTGGCCACTTTAATAACCCCCATTAAACACTCAACATTTACTTCATCTACCCTAGCCGTTAGACACCCTTTCACTTTTCCCCTTTGATCCTTTATCAAGCAAGAACCAAATATTCAAGATCTTTCTCTTCTCTTTTCAACAATCATTCAAACTTTCGAATTTGGCCGCATGGCTTCTTCTTCAAAACCTTTCAAGACCTTCTTCAATGAAGAAATCCGCCAAAAATATGAAGACAACTTCTCATCAAAGATGTTTTGCTATGAAAAGTGATTCTAGTTCAAGAATGAGAAAAATTGGGTTTTACCCCAGATTTTATGGCAGTAGTCACCGAGCACAAATGGGAACTGTTTTCCAATAAAAGGGAAAAATCTTTCCTAACATTGTTCAAGAGTTCTTCGCACATCTCACAACCAAGGCTAATCTATTCTTGATGATCAGAGGAAAATGCGTACGGTTCAATGAAGGATACATCAACACTATGTTTGAGTTCGATGATGAAGATGAACATGCAGAGTTTGTTGTCACCATGACTGTTGCCAAAAGAAAGAAGATGATGATTGATTAATGTGAGGCAAGCACTGAGTGGATTGTATCCTCAAAAGGGCACCGAATGATAAAGCGGTTAGCACTGACATTGCAACCGAGGGGGTGGAACCACTTCCTCAAGGCAAACTTGATGCCTACGACTCACAATGAAACCGTATCGAAAGAGAGAATGACACTACTGCATTCCATAATCACGGGCAGGAAAATCAATGTTGGCTAGATCATCATAGATGAAACATACAAATATGCTGGTAAGCCAACTGGTGGTTTGTTCTTTCCATTATTAATCTCTAACATTTGTATGAAGCATGATGTGCCCAAGACTGATTCTAAAAAAATCCAAGAAGTAAAAGGAACCACAATCACACCGGCTATATGGAAGAACCTCACTGGCACCTATTCAAAAAAATAAAGGTAAGGGAAAGACTGTCGTGACAACACCAAAGCCAAAAGCACCGAAGGATGAGTCTAAGGCTTCTATACCAGTGTCAATGCTCTGCCAAATCAACCAATGCCAGGAGTTGATTCTCCAAAAGATGGAAAAAAAAAGGAACAGAGCAGCAAGCTATGGCATTACATTCATTCCAGGGACGTTGCCATCAGGGAAATCCTTGAAAGATTATCCCCGAACTCTATGCCAACCTTCCCAAATTTTTCGGTGGAAATCTTTGTCAACGATGGTTCCACGCCAGCCAGTCCTCGACCCATTCATACTCCAATACCCTCTGATGCCACATTACTAGTATCCCCTATTAAAGTAGAATCTACTAAGTCTAAAACTCCACTAGAATCTGAAGAAGAAGTTCAGAAGAAATTTGTTGCCCCTGCCTCGTCTGCTTCCACTCCTGCCACATAGAGCTAGTGCAGATCGTTAAAGAAGCTGGTGCTTCCACTGCTGCCTCGAATCCCAACCTTAAAAGAAAAAAACACATGGCCTCTGATCGTGGGACCTTTGTGAAGAGGAAGACCCGCGTCACAAGACAGGAATCATCCGAAGAGGAGTCATCCTCTTCCTAAAACTCCTTTTGCATATTTTTCATGTCATTGCATTTCCCCTGTTCATGCATTTTATTTCTATGTTTAATGTTTATATGTATTTTTTTCATGCATTGAGGACAATGCACATCTTTGGTTTGGGGGTGTGCGTTACCTCACATTTATGCCATGCCATGCATTCATGTTTACATTTCTTTTGTCATGCCATGTATGCCGTATAGATTAGATTTTAGCCATGCATACTAAACCAATAAAAAATAAAAAGAAAAATTTGTCTCGCCCAAATTTTGAAGAATGCTAACACTTTGTTAGGCAAGTTTTACAAGTTTTAGAATAAGCTATCCGATGTAGAAATTTTAAATCTTTAGTTGCCTGATGCCAATAAAGTAGGAATGCCAAGGCTGCTTGGCAATTAAACTCTAGTTTAGGGAACTTTGGTTGCACTTTACACGAGCTATGCATCTAGTCTTCTTAATGAACTTAGGCTCTCTTGAAACTGAACTTAGAGAAACAAAAAGAGATAGTAATGCCAAAGAGAAAAAAATAAAAAAAGAGGAATAAGGCAACAATGTTTGCCAAATGCTGAAGAACTTTAGAGCACTCCTCAGCCTTAGGGAAAATTATTAACTTGGGTCTTCTTGGTTTGCTCCCTCTTAGTTCTCAAGCCAAAATGACTTAGGGTGTGAGTGTAATAGGATAGTCAGTGATGTAATCTGGACTAACGTGGGTATTCGTGGTTTGCTCCCTCTTATGTCTCACACCAAACAGTTCATGACGCTACCCTAATCTAATGCCAGCAATAATAAAAATATACCTTTGACAGAATAATTATGAAGAAATTTCTGAGTTTGGGTAGTGAAAATTGACTAAGTGAATTAAGTAAATTTGATGCATAGCACTTGTACTTTTTACACGCTTAATGACCTTAGACTAGATCTATATTGTTGAACTTGAATTTTCTATCTGCTTGGCATTACTGCACGAAGATAACTAAGAACAGAACTAGAGCTTAATTCTGCTTGCCAGCACTTGTTGGCATTCCAACCAAAACTTTGTCGAGGTACTATTTTCACAACTTTTTTTTTCCTTAGCTTACATGCATTACTTGATGACAAGCAATGAGTTAGGTTTGGGGAGTGTTACCTCCTCAAAAGTACTGATTTTCATGCCTATTTTACAGTATCTTTGCTTGTCTTTGAGCATATTTAGCTGCATTTAGTTGTTAATTACATGCATTTGCATCAGGAGTTTAGAATTGAACTATGCTATTGTGAACGGTTGCTTGTTGCCAGTATTGCAGGCACGACAGATCAGATCAGTGCAGGAAAGGAATGATGCCAAGGAGAATACCGAGTAGTTGTTGGTAGCGAAGGACCAAAAATTGCCAAAGCACCGGTTGGCAGAGAAGAGGTGTTTGATGCCCGGTCGAGTGGACGGTGAACCATTGATGATGTCAGCCCTAGGATTCAATCGATGGATAAGATGATCACATTCCTTATCCTTGAGCATTCAAATTCAAATTAAAGTCTTATCCTAGGTTATCGTTGTTTTTATGTTTTGTCCTATTTAAAGAACTTTCAAGTAGATGAACTTACTTCAAGTAGATGAACTTACTTCGGGACTGAGTTTACCCTTTAAAAGTATAGATTGGAACTTATTCAAATTGATTTATGAAAAAAACTACATTATAGATAAATAGGAGTTTTTACATGGTTAATTTAGGGCTTTGCCATCGAGAGAGGCAATGCCAACTTGAATCTACTCGGCAAACAATGCCAAGACAGACTTTATTAAAGGCTGGCATGGCATGAATAATGGGAAACCCAGGCATCCCTTGCCAACGCTCATAACTCATTTGAAAGCTCTCCTTGTGCCAACGCTGTTTTCTTTTTATTTCTTTTCTTTAAAACTATTTTCAAAACCAACTTCAACTCAAACAACATTTTCCCTTGACAAGTAAACAGATGAAGCAATTAAACTCTTGGCCAATCCCTGTAGGATCGATAACTAGTTTATTGTTGTATTACTTGCAGACCGTGCATACTTGCACACAAAAGGCTTAGTCTTACACTGTTTTCATACATTTCCAATACATTTTTCTACCATTTTGCCAAGCACTCACACAGTCACAACACCATGCAACGAGAAACAAACTAGGCTATCTTTCTTTAATCCAACCCAATAATACAATTCCTTTAAATCCTGATACATCTTTGTACTACCAGTATGCATAGCAAAATGAATGGAATAAGCTTCAGTCAAAATAGTGTGCCTCAACTCTGAATCTTTTGGCACAACTATTTGACCTTTAAAGCACAAAACACCATCATCATCAAAATGGAAATCTATCGGATTACCATCCAAAATATCCTTAACATGCAGAACCAAAGAATCATCATAAGGTTACCTCACTTTAATCATTTGAGACAATGTAGGCTTAATTTTCAATTCAGCCAATAATCCACCTTCTCGCATCACACTCAATCTTCTAAACATCATCCTAAGCTCAATTGCAGCCTTACGACTCAACACGTCTGCTACTACATTGGTTTTCCCGGGATGATAATCGATTAACAAGTCATAATCTTTGTAGCAATCATTTTTTACATTTTTTCGCTAAAAAGGGGGCTTTCAAGGTGTTTGAGGTCTTTCGAGTATTTAAAATATGTCTTCAATGGGGTTTTATAAAGAATCGTATTTTATTTTGAAAATAGAGTCGCCACCGGCCACTAAGGTAGGCCGGGCACCATAAAACTAAAGATTTTAAAAAGGTTGGGTTCGGGAGTCGGTTACGAATGGGAAAGGATTAGCACCCCCACACCGTGCAAAATTGGTACTTTAATAATTACCGCCTTATTAATATTAAACTTTCTGGATTAAAGTGATGATTAAATTAAGATTTGGTTATAAGTGTGAGTAAATTTTATGGGCCCCGTTATTCGAGAATAAACTGATAGACCACCATCACTGCGCTTGAATAAAAGGGCACCACACTGACAATTAATATTTCGTTATGCAATCTTAGAAAACATTATCAAAACGTACAAAATAATATGGTAATAAAAAAACATCATAACATATAATGTTAAACTAAAGCCAAAACATAAACATAATAACAAAACATACGTATAAACAAAAGCATACATATAAACATGTAAAAAGGAAAAAAAAACATGCTTCAAGATTAAATTAACTAACTATAACATTCTTAAACACATAAAAAAGACCACAAATGCAACATATACAAGACATAACATATGTAAAAAAACATAACATATAAAAAGCATATAAACACCAAAGAGCAATGTAACCAAAGAGCAATGTAACCAACTAAACTAAAACATAACATATAAAACAAACATGTATACAACATGAACAAAGAAATTAAAACATAAAAACATGATATCATAAATTAATACATATGTAAAAAAACATAACATATAAAAAGCATATAAACACCAAAGAGCAATGTAACCATACTAAAAAAATAAAAAAACATAAATAATTAAATCATACAAAGGGACTAAAATGAAATAGAAGAAAAACAGAAAGCTAGAAACTGAATAATAAAAAACGCATTTAGGGACTAAATTAAAAACTGAATGAAACTTAAAAGGGCTGACTGTGTAATAAACCCAAGGGACAGACTCGAAATAAAAATACTGAGTGGGAAGGAGGGACTAACTGGTTATTTTTACCATTTAAAAATTGATTTCGGTTAATTAAGGGACGACATTGAAAGAAAATAAAAAGAAAGGAGGATTGGACTTGTAATTGGACCAAGGGGCAGACTCAAAGTAAAAAAATCACAAAGGACGGAGGTCCTTATTGAGTGATTATGCCATTTCCCTTTTGATTTTAGCCTATAAAGCAAACCGTTCAACCCCTCTTTTCATTTTTTCCTCTCATTTTTTACCCTAAAAAACTCTCCCTTCTCTCTGGTATTTCCAGAACGTCCGCTCAAACAAAACAAAACCCCCTTCTCGGCCGCCATAGTTGTCCAGAAAACTACTGTCGGTCGACTTATCGGCGCTTGCAGACCCTAAAACAGTCTCAAAACAACCACTTTTTGATCCAAAAAAAGAATCTAATCTTTGATTTTAAAAAAAAGAACCCCCTTTCTTAGATCTAGGAAAGACCAAACTTGAAACCCCCTTTTAAAAAAATGAGACCAAAAAAATCTTCTCTTACAGGCTCACCATGAATGGCTTATTGTCGGCCAGAAAGGTTTCTGAACCCAGGTAAAGTCCCTTTTTTGGTTTTGTTTACATGCATGCATGAGAGAGAAAAGAAAGAAGATATTACCGCTGGAAACTTTCTTTTTTTGTGTTTTAATTTCTGGAAACTGGAAACTGGTTCTTACAGATTTTTTGTCTGATACATATATGCTCTGATTTTGTTTAGTAGAAAATAAGATAAAATACATATTTGGTTCGATTTGGTACTGATAGCTCTCATTTTTTCTTTTCTCGCATGTCCGATGGTTGGTACGGCGACATGGTGGAGGCATTTTTTCGGCCAGACGTGTTCTTGGTTGTTGTATTAGATCTGATCCAACGGTTGAGAATGCTTGAGGAACAGATGACTCAGATGCGATCTTGGATGGGCGGGGTTGCATGAGATGATGCCACATGGCGTCTGGGAAACCGAAGAGCCTCATGCGTGCGGCGCACGTGCGCGTGTGGAGCTGAACGGCTCGCGCGTGATCTTACACGGCCAGCTAGAGGGTCTTCTCCTTTCAATCGTGACCGTTGGATCAAGATTTGATCCAACGGCTCTTGGTTGGCTATGCATAAAAGGATGATAATTAGGATTGTGGGTTAGGGTTTTTTAGCCGGGTTTGGGCTTGACCGAACATGGGCCATGTAATTTTTTTTGGGTTCTGTAATAATTGGACTGGATACTAATATATTTATTTGGGTTTTATAACTTTGGATTTTATTTTATACTAGCCCAATATCAATAATAATAATAATAATAATAATAATAATAATAACAATGATAATAAAATAATACCGGTAATAATAATAATACATACACATACGGGCATACACATACATTCAAATATCCAACATATATCACCTATATTCAAGCATATTATACAAACACATACATTTATATTTGTTCTCATGCATAATTAATATAAATATATACATTAACATATACATACAAATAATGCAAAGCATACATGACATGCAAACATACGACACACATATATCATAACAATTATTAATACATAGACATACATAGTATATATGATATACATTCACTCACACATATCACGCACATATTTTACGTACATATTAATCACACGTACATAATAAACACAATATAATATACGTATGCATACAATAATAATATATATTAATAATTACATAATGTTTACAAACCAGATAAAAATGAGTGATTACAGTTGCCCCTCTTTGCTTGTTATTGTGGAACAGGAACAAAGCAAAGATCATAAGCACTTATTTTTATCCGACTTCCCTATTTGTAGCTTAGAAATCATGTGTTCTTCTAAAACTCTCCGCTTTTCCTTAGCCGAATCTTCAAGTTCGTAAGTTCTTCTTATATAGAACTTCGTCACCTTCTAATCTTGGAGCTACAAGTCCTTCTTATATAGAACCTTTCATTCTGAAGTCTTGAGTTACAAGTCTTTCTTATATAGAACTTTTCACTCAGAGACGGGAAAGCTTGGAGTCCTTCCTATATAGAACTCTTCGCCTTCAACGCTACGAGCTTTTCCTATATAAAACCTTTTGTGTCGCGGATGGATTCTTCCGACTGGGAATTCCTCCTATATAGAACTGCTAGTCTTCAAACCTTGGAGCCGCAAGTCTTTCCTATATAGAACTTTTAGCTTCTGAAATCTCAGAGTTACGGGTTCTTCCTATATAGAACCTTTCACTGCGAGGGCTCGAAAAATATAGGCCCTTCTTATGTAGAGCCTTTATCATCAAATTAGGGATTCACGCCGAAAATGGCTTCCAAAATTTGGCTTCACACTACTAAGGCTGCCAAGATATTTCTTCAAATTTGGGGATTCATGCCGAAAATGGCTACCGAACTTTCTGGTCTCATGTTACTAAGGCTACAGAAATCTTTCTTCAAATTTGGGGATTCACGCCAAAAATGGCTACTGACCTTTCTGGACTCACGCTACTATGGCTACCGAGATCTTTCTTCAAATTTGGAGATTCACGCTGAAAATGGCTACAGAACTTTTTGGACTCACTCTACTAAGGCTACCGAAATCTTTCTTCAAATTTGGGGATTCACGCTGAAAATGGCTACCAAACTTTTTGGACTCACGCTACTAAGGCTGGCGAAATCTTTTTATGAATCTACCTCTTCAATGCTAAGCGGTAGATCAAAAGTCATTGGCAATCTGTAAGTACCTGTTTAAAATGGACAAAATGTTGTAATAGATGAGTTAGCATGCTCTTAATCCCAGGGATGCCTAACTATACATGATGCGTGTCAATATCTCGATGCGCCTGCTTACGCAGTCAGTCAATCTTGACCCCCTGCTTGCTTTCTCTTCTTCTGGTGACGGTACCTGTTTCACTGTTGGGTTCAACCATTTCAGCCTTTCTTTTTTGAGTTTCTGGTTCGAAGTTTCTAAAGTGCCCTTTCAAGTTTTCGCTTTAGAGAGATTTTTTAGGTGCCCTTACGATTTTCACCTGGGAGACCACTATTGCTGTCTTGAATATTTTCTTAGACAAATATGAATGGTACATGACATTGGTTATCTTATTCTGATGCTCAAAGTGTTCCCCTCGTTGTGCCTCGACATACATTATGTAGAAAGCTTGAGATCAAAGTTAATTCTATTTTCTAATCACCTACATTCCCAGGGTTAGATCATAATAATGCTCAGAAATCTTTTGTTTATCATAAGTTTATGTTATCCAGTTTGCATGATGCTTATGAAAACAATGAGAAGACAAGGAAGAGAAGGTACAAAAATATGATTTTATTGACATTAAGGACTTGGAATAGTTTTGGAAAAGTCATGGCAAACATGAGGAAAAAGGAAAGCAGAACACGAAATGTAAAGCCCCAAATATTCCACTGTATGAATGATGCGTGATCCCATCAATCGAAATAGAATCGTTGCATGTAGCTCATTCTTCTGGTACCCGTAGGGATAATTCTACTTGCCGGAGGCCCAATCTCAAAATTTATCTGAGCCACCCTTATCGGGTTTTCAACTCAGATCCTTCATTTGCTTCAAGATGCCCTTTTTTAGGTTTTCGCTTCGAGCCTCATTTTTTTACCTAAGGCGCCCTTTGTGGGTTTTCACCTTATTTTTTCCATCATCTTTCATTTCATTTTTTCTTTCTTTCTTTCTTTCTTTTTTTCTTTCTATTTTTTCAAACAGAATACTTCTTAACTGAATCAGAGTTCACAAGATTTTTTAATTCTTCTCCATCCATTTTAGTTTAAATCAATGCTCCTCCCAAAAAGGCCTTCTTGACGACATATGGCCCTTCCCAGTTAGGCATCCACTTTCCTCAAAAATATTTCTGAATTGGGAGGATCTCTCCCCCTCGGAATTCTCTCGGGCACACTTTCTTATCATATGCCTGCATCATTCGTTTTTGGTACATTTGACCATAGTAGATGGCTTTCAGCCTCTTTTCTTCGATGAGATTTAACTGGTCGAGCCTAGTTTGCACCCACTCTGAGTCATCCAGTATTACTTTATTCAAAACCTAGAGTGACGAAATCTCAACCTCAATGGGTAGTACTGTTTCTGTACCATACACTAGAGAATAGGGCGTTGCCCCTGTTGATGTGCGAACAGATGTCAAATAGGCGAACAAAGCAAATAGAAGCTTCTCATGCCAATCTTTGTAGGTGTCTGTTGTCTTCGCAATGATTTTTTTTATGTTCTTGTTTACTGATTCTACTGCCTCATTCATCTTAGGATGGTAGGTCGTGGAATTATGGTGTGTTATTTTGAATAGGCTGCACACCTCATTCATTAATTTGCTGTTTAGGTTGGAAGCATTGTTGGTGGTAATTCTTTTCGTCACCCCATATCGGCAAATGATCTCATTCTTTAAGAACTTGCACACCGTTGTCCTTGTGATGTTGGCGTAAGATGTCGCCTCCACCCATTTAGTGAGGTAATCGATGACAACCAAAATAAAATGGTGCCCGTTGGAAGCCTTCGAGTAAATTTGTCCAATGACATCCATGCCCTGTGCTGCGAACGACCAAGGCGAGTTCATGGTGTGTAAAGGTAAAGGAGGAGCATGGATCTTGTCGGCATATATTTGGCACTTATAGCATTTTCTGGCATAATCGATGCAGTCTCCCTCTATGGTCGACCAGAAATAGCCGTATCTCATGATTTTTCAGGCTATTGACAGACCATTGGCGTGTGTTCTACACAAATCATCATGCACCTCAGCCAAAATTTCTTTCACCTCTCGGGCATCTACACATCTCAACAACACTTGATCATGGCCTCTTTTGTACATAATCTCCCCATCCAAAACATATCTTGTTGCCATCTTTCTGAGTGTTTTTTTATCATTTTCATTTGCCCCTTCGGGATACGTTTGAAACTTGATATATTGCAAGATATCGTAATACCAAGGATTGCCATCTATTTCTTCTTGCACATTATAACTGTGAGCCGACCTCTTAAAAGTCTGCATCTCAATTGGCTTTATTTCTGCTTTTGTATTTGCTTTGAACATGGAGGCCAGGGTTGCCAAGGCGTTTGCCATCTGGTTGTCTTCTCTAGGAAGGTAGGTGAAACTGACCCTTCCAAATTCTTTAATGAGCTATTGGATCAACTCGTAGTATTTGACTAGATTTGGATCCCTAGTTTCCTATTCTCCTCGTAACTGATATATCACTAAGGACGAATCTCCGAATACTCAAAGTTCTTTGATCTTTTTTTTCAATGGCTGCATTTAGTCCCATGACACAAGCTTCGTATTCAACTATGTTGTTTGTCCAAAAGAATTATAGTCTGCTGGTGAAGGGGTAGTAGACATCTTCTGGAGAAATTAGCACGGCTCCTATTCTGTGGTCAAGGGCATTGGAGGCTCCATCAATGTAAAGCTTCCACGAGCTGTCATTTGAGACAACGTCTTCCCCAGTTGTAATGCACATTAAGTCCTCATCTGGGAAATTGAAGTTTAACGATTCATAATCATGTGAAGCACGGCTAGCTAAGAAATATGCTATAACACTTCCTTTCACAACTTTTTGGCTTACATATACAATGTCGAACTTGGATAACAACACTTGGCAGCGGGCCATCCTCCCTGTTAATGCTGGTGCTTCCATTAGAAACTTCAAGGGGTCCAATTTGGATGTCAACCAAGTGGTATGGTATAACATGTACTGTCTAAGCCTTTTGGTAGTCCAAACCAAAGCACCACATAGCTTCTGAATTGGTGGGTATCGTGCTTCGCAATTAGTGAACTTCTTGTTTAGGTAGTAGATGGCTCTTTCCTTCTTCCCAGACTCATTATGTTGCCCCAACACGTAACCCATCGAGTTTTCAAAAATAGTCAGGTAAAGGATCAAAGGCCTGTTTGGTACCGATACGACTAAAATTGGAGCATTTGCCGAGTACTTCTTAATCTTTTCTAGTGCTTCTTGACATTCTTCATCCCAGACACTTGGGTTATTCTTCCTAAGTAGTCTGAAGACCGGGTCGTACTTATCTGTTAATTGAGAGATAAAATGGGAGATATAATTTAAATTTTCTAAGAAACCTCGAATTTCTTTCTGAGTCTGAGGCGGTTGGAGGTCCTGGATAGCCTTCACTTTTTTTTGGATCGATCTCAATCCCCTTTCTACTTACTACAAACCCCAAGAGTTTTTCGAATGTGACTACAAAGGTGCATTTAGCCAGGTTGAGCTTCAGTTGGTATTTTCGTAGTCTTTGAAATAGCTTTCTTAGGTTTCGAAGGTGCTCTTCCTCAGTTCGGGAATTAGCAATCATATCATCCACATATACTTCTATCTCTTTGCGCATCATATAGTGGTAAAGAGTCATCATCACTCTTTGATAAGTCGCCCCTACGTTCTTGAGTCCGAAAGGCATCACCTTGTAACAAAACGTACCCCACGTGGTTACAAATGTGGTATTCTCCATGTCTTCTGGGTCCATCTTTATCTGGTTGTATCCTGAGAAACCATCCATGAATGAGAACAACGAGTGTCCCGCGGTATTGTCAACCAACGTGTCAATATGTGTCAAAGGGAAATTGTCTTTAGGTCTTGCTTGATTGAGATCCATATAATCTACACACATGCGAACCTTTCCATCCTTCTTTGGCATCGGTACGATGTTTGCGACCCATTCAGGTTATTTGGCAACTTCTAGAAAGGCAGCATCAAACTGCTTTTTCATCTCTTCTATGATTTTTAACAGTATGTCAGTCATCATTCTTCTAAGCTTTTGCTGGATTGGTTTGCATTCTGGCCTCGTTGGCAGCTTTTGCACCACTATGTCTGTATTCAACCCCGGTATATCTTGATAAGTCCAAGCAAAGATGTCCTTGAACTATTGGAGCAGGGCTATCAGTTTGAGCCTGGTTTCTGAGGAAAATTTAGTCCCGATTTTCACTTCTTTTCTCTCCTCATCGGTTCCCAAGTTCACAATTTCTGTTTCTTCTTGGTGGGGCATGATTTGCCTTCCTTTGTTGTTCATCATTCTTACCAACTCTTCAGGAACCTCGCATTCTGCCTCGTTGTACTCCTTTTCAATTTTTGCAGAGATCTCGGGGTGCTCGAAATTTACTTTAGGATTGGATTCAGAATCATTCATACATTTAATTATGGGGACCCTACATGAGATGAGAACGAATGTATTGGGAAGAAAATGATTTTAAATGAAGTGAATGAATATGAGTAAGAAATGAATGAATGAAGTAAATGAAATGTTTTCCATTTGAGAAAATGATGAAGACATTCTTTCATTGCAAACAAAAAGTTAACATAGATGCCCCATACAAAAGATCCCTATTTCCCATGGGCAAAAACAAAAGGGTTAGTTCGGAGCATTACTCTGATCTGGCCCTAAAGATTACAGGTAGATCAATATAGCTCTAGTTATTGAGAGTTTCCCCGGGACAACAAGGGCGGATGCTAGTCAACACGTTGCTGTCATTGTCACCTTCAGCTATCATGTTGATGGACATCCCTTTAAGTGATTCACTGAACATCTCATTCTCGTTAAGTATGTCATTTTCTCGAATTGCTTTCTTGTAGTTTCTGTTCTGTATGGTCTATTCCTCCAAAGACAAAAATATCTTTTACATGAGGGAAACTATTAGTCTCCATGGAATATCCTCTCCTTTGAGTCTAGCCCTTATTTATTCTCCTTTCTTTCTATATTCCTCTCTCATCTGCTGAATACTCGATTTGTAGCCAAGCCCCAAATGATCTTTCTTGGTGATGACGCTTCTAGGTCATAGGCTTCCTTGCAATCTCCTTTCTAGACCTCTTCCTATTTTGGCTGTTCGGCCCAAAGTTTCAGAAATGGTCATCTTGGTACAATTGGATAACCTGGGGAGGGGATCCGACTACCTCCTGTAACAAATGTAGCATTTACAAGTTCTAATGCTAGGAAAGAGCATTCCGCAACATCTTTATCATTCTGGATGTAGGGGGCATCTGATGTTACCGAGGCGATGATTTCTTACTCAGCTTCTATAGTGACCAACTTGCCTTCGATCACAAATTTCAATTTCTGATGGAGTTATGAGGGAACGACTCCAGCAGAGTGAATCCATGGTCTTCCCATTAAGCAACTGTAGCTCGACTTTATATCTATTACCACGAAATCAATTGTGTACTCTATCGGCCCAATCAACAAAGGTACCTCGATTTTTCTAAGTGCTCCCTTTTGAGTGCTGTCAAAGGTGCTTACAGAATTATGACAGGGTTTTATGTGGGAATCATCTACCGTTAGCCTTTGCAGAGTCACCATTGGTATCAATCAGTACTATTGGCAAAATATACCCTCTGCAGTGGGTGGTGATGTTGAGAGCTTTGGTGGACCTCATACCTTCTTCCGGGATCTCATCATCGTTGAACGTGATGTGGTTGTATGCGGTGATATGCCCTACTATTTTTTCTAGCTTAGATACAGAAATGTCACCGGGTACAAACGTTTGGTTTAGCACTTTTAGCAATGCATCCCGATGTTTTTTTGAACTCAAAAGCAACTCCAACACCGTAATCGTTTCTGATTGCTTTCACAACTGCTCCACTACACTATACTCATTGTGCCTCTGGAACATCAGAAATTCTTGTTCCTGAGCCTCAGTTATCGGCTCATTAACCTTTGGAGGGGGCTCCTCGCCGAATATCTTCGCATGACCGGTCGATGTACTTTCTCCCTTATCCTTTGTAGCTTCAACAGATTTCAAAGCTTCCAAAGAGTAGCACCTGCCGCTCCTCGTGAAGTGGCCTACTTCATTAACAATTTCATCTTTCTTTGTCTGCTCATCTTTCTGTGTTGGCTCTTCTCTTGCCATTTGTTCTTTCTCCTCACAAGGTTCTGACTTCTCTGGTATAGTCACATTGGCGGCATAATTCCAAGGGGGTCCGTCGCATGTCTTTGAATGGAAATAGGGATGGTGCTGAGATGATGATTTTAGGGGCCACCTTTACAGCTTCTGCTTGAGATGAACTTGCTTCTTTTGGTCTAGAGGGGACGACAAAGGGTCTATCTATTCCATACTTGATGTTGGGGCAATCTGACGCGCACACATCTAACCCATTCTTTCCTGCAACCTCCTCAAAGAACTCTATCTTTTTACTATCCATCAGCTATTGAATCAATCTCTTGAATTCTTCACATTGTTGGATGTTGTGCCCTTCGTCCTGGTGTAACTCGTAATAAGCTCTACATCCCTTCTGCACCACTATCATGCCTCTATCAATCAAACGGGCCATGCATAATTGTTGGAACACCCACCGTAAGGGAGACTTAATTTTTGACACATTTTCCTTAGCCTTCCTAGCAGAGTACTCTTCAATAGCGTTCACTCCGTGGTTCCTGTGATTAGGCAATGGGTTAGCAGCCATATTTGGTTCCTCAAATTTTAATACCCCAGAATTAATCAGACTTTGTACAAGTTTCTTAAATGCGAGGCAATTTTCTGTGGAGTGGTCGGGGCACCACAATGATAATCGCAATGTGCGTTAGGATCATACCATGACAGAAATGGAGGTTTGAACGGAGTAACATAGTATGGGCGGTGTTGCGCGTAATAAGTGCTCCGTAATTGTGCAAGTGTACACGTCGTAAGTTATAGTATAAAAGATATCGTCTCCACAGGGATTGGTGCCACTTCAAGAATCTAATCTTTTGCACTATAAAAAGTAAAAACACAAATAGAAGATTATAGGAGTTAAAACTAATAACTAAACTAGAAAGCAATAAAGTAAAAGAATAGATGAGATCAAATGAGAGAGATAGGCCAGGTTATCATGAGTTGAGGTGTGATAGCCGATTGGATCGTCTTGGTAAAAGAGTGCAAGGGCAACTCAGTTGCCATGGCAACTTGCACATCAGGGTTGCCTTGGCAACTAATCGATGGTTGCCTGGGCGACTAGTTGGGAAACTACTTGGGCGTCTAGGCAGCAACCTTCAAGGTTCGGTAGAGCATTCTTCAATGGTTTCTTCTTATCCCTAAGTCAAAACTCTAGCTACTTGTGCATGCCATGATAATACATCCATGCGTGAATCAAGGGTGAACAACAACCAATCTTGCACTCCTCTTAGCCGTTGAAATCCTTAACTTACTCCTAAGCCGGATTAATCTTCACCATCAATAGATTGAATAAAGATCATATTCATTCGCTTCTTGAATCTAACTCTCCCGATATTAGATAAATAGATGAAGTTACGAGATCCTTTCCCAATTCACTCGCAAACAAGAATAAGAACCAAGAATGAATAAACCTTGAATAGAAAAGTGCAAACTCTTATTACCTAAACAAAATCCAATAGTTTCTCACAACCACAAGACACAATAACCTTAGCCAAATAGATTTAGTTCATGGCTAGGTTCCAAAGAAACACAAGATAAAGAATCCCTAGCATGAACCTAATTGAACAAGAAAGAGAAAGATGAAGAATGGATGGAGCTTTGTCGAAATCCTTTTTGCCCTTGATGTTGTCAAAAATTCTCTCCTCCCCCCTGGAGTTGACGGCTTGGTGATCTATTTATAGGGCTAGGTCAAAGTCCTCCTTTGAGGAGGAAGTTAAGTTGGAATTAAATTATCTTTAAAGAATATAATTCTTTATTATAATTATATTCCTTCTAGAACTTCTCCTATCTTCTTCGAATTTAATTCTTCTTTAACCTCTTCATGGAAATCAAACTCCTTTGGGATTTAGCTTTGCTCCACGTCATCTTAGGCTTGTCTAGTCATCAATTTCGACTACCATATCACCTTATTCTTTGTCGACAATTGCCTTGGCAACTGGCTCGGCGTCTCCTTCATGCATTGCCCTGGCAACTAGCTCGGCATCTCCTTCATGCATTGCCCTGGCAACTAGCTCGGCATCTCCTTCATGCATTGCCCTGGCAACTAGCTCTAGCCCTACTTTGGCAAGTGATCCTGCACATTCACATAAAACACACCAAAGTAGCATCTTTTCCCACAAAAACTACCAAGTTATATAATCAAGCTCAACGATGGAAGGAAACATGGATTAATGCATGAATGTCTAATTATGCAACTAATATGAGCCTAAGTCTAACAATAATATGAGTAAAAAGGGTAAGAAAATAGTACTTTTGAACACTTATCACACCCCCAAACTCAAACTATTGCTTGTCCTCAAGCAATGCAAGCTAATAATTACCTGCCAAGACTTCAATTTTCACAAACTTAGCTTTGAACTCGATTTCAATTCTCAGAACCGGGGCACAAAGTATGATTGGCTTTTCATTTTTCGAAAAACTTAGGAGTTACTCGAAATCAAACTATAATGTTTGTGAGTGTGTGCAGAGTTGTGTGCAAGTTGATTTTTCAGATTCTATGCAAGAGGTTTTCAAATTACTTCATTGGGTTCTTTTTAACATGTTTTAACTAGAGCCAGTTTCGGGCACCTCAAGTGTTTTGTTTTTAGTTTTCTTAAGTTAATTAATTTATTCAACTAGAGCCGGTATTGGGCACCTTTAGCGAACATTTTTTTAAGCATATACTAGAGTTGGTTTCGGGCACCTCTAGTGATATATTTTTTAGCACATGCTAGAGCCAATTTCGGGCACCTCTAGCATTCATCCAATTTTTATTCTAGTCCCCCAATTTGTTTAATTATCAACCTAAGTTCACTAGAATTCCTTAAATCAATCAAACCACAACAATGTTTCATCAAATTTGGCCTTATAGTAAAATTCTAAGTTTTTCCATGGTTATCCTAGAATAAAAATTCTATCAATTAAGTGCATTGGCAAAGTCATCGTCGGATATTCATCAAAACTAGGCAATTCTTGTTCCAACTAAAGGCATGGCAAGCAATTTATGTATCCTAAATGCAATACTTAAGATGAATGCAACTAAACATGGTAACTACTAATAACAAACCCCCCAAACTCGAGAGAGTTCATCGTCGTGGATGATTAGTTTCCTTTTGGCCGGTGTCTTGATTCTCTTGCTTGAACGCGATGGTTGTTTCCTTGTTGCCGATGGTGGAATCGATCCTCGTACGGGGTTGTCCTCATCGTCCTCTTCATCAATGTCATTGGCTTTTTGCTTGGAGGATTGAATTGGTGCGGTCTTTGTTGGTGCAATGGATGACTCATCCGAATCTGAAAAATCAGACAACGATTTCGTACGAGTTGATTCTGGCATAGGTGCTTTACCTTTGGCTTTTGCAGTGGTTGCCAGGATGTCTTTAGCTTTGGTTACCGTGGCATCTTTAGGGTTAGTTGTCGTGGCATCATCTGTTGCGGTTGCCGTTGTGACTTCTTCATTGGTTGCCAGGGTAAGGATCTCGGCAGGAAAGATTGGGAACGACACGTGACTGTCCAGGTACGTTTCTAGGATGACTTGGGTGATGGCATTGTTGTGCTCCTTCATGTACCGCATGAACATTAGTTTCCGGTCTTCAATTTGCCTTAGGTGGCTCGCCAATGGTTGCAAGAGTGCTTCAAAGTGTCCCGAGGTTGATGGCTGAGTTGCCCGGGTGTTAGGTTCTTGGGTATTAGGGATTGCCGGGGCGGCAAGAGTTGCTGCGGCAATTGAAGGCCTTGAGGATTTTTCTGGTGCCTTTCCCATTAGCTTTCTGATTTGTGCTTGATTCAAACCGGACTTTGGTAGGGCCTTTTCATCACTGGACTCACTTGGGACATGCATCTCCTTGCAAAGATTAGAAATTAAGCAAGGGAATAAAAGAGAACCCTTATCTTTTGAGCTACATACAAAAATCTCATCACAAATAATTTTTCCAATGTTAATGATGCGATTATGCAAAATAGAATGTATGAGCAAAAGACGTGGTATATCATCGATAGTATTGTGTGTGGTGGGCATTAAAGAAGTTTTAACAATCTTATTCCATAGTTTTACCTTAGGTTTAAGCCAAAAGCGATTTACCGTGCCCTTATATTTACCGTCGTTCCAATGAGTTCCTGGTTGAGTGAGTTCTTGAAGCACCTTGTCGAGTTGCTTGGGCGTGATTTGATCAACAATGGCTTGATGCTCGTCCTTCTCAATGTAGAGCCCGTAAAAGGTGTTGACGTTTTCGGGGCTTATGAGTATAGCCTTGTCACGAACAAAAACATAGGATTATCTGGGTTAGGTGAGTGAGCATAGAATTCTCTTACCCGAGGGATGTTACCCGGTTTCGATTGATGGCAAAAGATTTGCCACTTTTGATGTGCAATCCTCTCGAAGATGAATGGTTCAAGGCCGAAATCTTGATGAGAGTTGGAGTATTCAAAGCCTTGTTCTTCATAAATCTTCCGGCTTTCATACTTGGAGTGAAATCTTTCTTGAACCACCGGTGTAGCAAACTTCTTGTATCTTGGTTCTTTGGAGGAACTTGGTTGAACTAAAAATTTAATTTTGGATGCCATGGATGATCTTGGTTGTGAGTTTTGTAAAAACAAAGAAAAGAAAATAAAAGAAACTAAAGAGTTGCAAGATAAAAAGTAGGAATAGGTTTCTTGGAAGCTAAGGGTGATGGGTATAGAAAAGATAGGTAGTAAATATGGTGGGTGGGATTACTTTTGGATAGAAAATAAAGAGGGTTTCAGTTTAGGGGAAGGGTGACGACAAGGGGGTTTAATTAGGGTAAGTTGAAGGCTTTATATAAGCCTTAGATTCAGCGCATTAATTTCCTTGTTGAAGATGTTTTCCTTCTTGGATCAAAATTCCTCTTTATCTTAAACTCTTTTCCTACAATTCAAAGACAAATCAAATAAGGATTAAAATTAAAGATAAACTAATAAAAGAAAATAAATAAAGATGTGTAAAGGGATTCTTAAACTTAAAAAGATAAAAAATCTATCATAAAAATATAATAATAATCGAAAATAAAAATAAAAAATAATTAGTTCGAAAATAAAAAATAATAAAAATAAAAATAAAATATCAAAAGGAGAGCATGCTCATGCATCTCCTAAGTTGACCACTTCTTTGTTACGTTCCACATGGGCACCATTGTAGTGCTTTAATCTTTGTCCATTAACTTTGAATTCATGTTTGTCAGTGATGGACTTGATTATCACGACACCATGGGAGAATGGTTTGACAACTTCGAATGGTCCCGACCATCTTGATTTCAGCTTTCCCAGGAGCCGAGAATTGAATAAGAGAACTAGTTGCCCTGGCGTGAATTGCCGCGGCAATAGTTTCTTGTCATGCCATTGCTTTGTTTTCTCCTTGTAGATTCATGCATTGTTATAGGCGAGTGCACGGAATTCTTCTATCTCGTTGAGGTCCAACAAATGCTTTGTCTTGCACTTTCCCAATCCATATTCACGGTCTTGATTGCCCAATATGCCTTGTGTTCGATTTCCACCGGTAGATGGCATGTTTTGCCATAGACAAGTCGGAAGGGGGCATACCTAAGGGTGTTTTGAATGCAGTGCGATATGCCCAAAGTGCGTCATCTAGTCTTAATGACCAATCCTTCCTAGAGGGATTTACAACTTTCTCGAGTATACCCTTTAATTCCCGATTAGAAATTTCTGCTTTCCCATTGGTTTGTGGGTGATATGCCGTGGCAATCTTGTGTGATACGCCAAAGCGTTGCAACATCTTGGCAATAAGCCTGTTGTCAAAACGCTTGCCTTCATCACTGATAATTGCTCTTGGCATCCCAAACCGTGTAAATATGTTTTTCTGCAAGAATCGTTGCACAGTCTTGGAATCATTGTTGGGAACTGCAGCTGCCTCAACCCATTTAGACACGTAGTCAACGGTAAGTAGAATGTAGAGGTTTCCGAATGAAGATGGAAAAGGTCCCATAAAATCGATCCCCCATACATCGAACAATTCCACCTCGATAATGTTTTGGATCAGCATCTCATGTCCTCTAGAGATATTGCCCGTCCTCTGACAACGATCACATTGCTTGTAAAATTCTTGGGCATCTTTGTACAGTGTTGGCCAATACAAAACGGATTGCAAAACTTTGGCCGCGGTACGAGTTCCTCCAAAATGTCCTCCATAGGGTAAAGAATGACATTGCCAGAGTACATTATGCTGCTCCTCTTCTGGGACACATCGGCGTATAACCTGATCTGCACATTGATTAAACAAAAGAGGCTCGTCCCAAAAGTAATGCTTAGCATCATGGCGGAATCGCTTCTTCCCTTGGTGAGTAAGGCTATAAGGTAAAATACCACAAACAAGGAAATTAACTAAATCCACGTACCAGGGTATTGTCGAGGCATGTGCATCCATGGTTGCCGAGGCGTCAAGGGTTGCCGAGGAAACTAAATCTGCGTCCTCCTCCCTATTGCATTCTAAACGTGATAAGTGATAGGCCACTTGATTTTCTGTTCCTTTCATGTCCTTAATTTCAATATCAAATTCTTGTAAAAGTAATACCCAACGAATCAAACGAGGTTTGGCATCCTTTTTAGCAAATAGATATTTGATTGCCGAATGGTCCGTATGAACAATTACCTTTGTACCAATCAAATAAGGTCAAAACTTGTCAAATGCGAAAACTACAGCTAGTAACTCTTTCTCCGTTGTTGTGTAATTCACTTGAGCACTATTAAGAGTTTTACTAGCGTAGTATATCACATAGAAGGTCTTACCTGTACGTTGGCCTAGGACTGCTCCTACCGCAAAATCGCTTGCATCACACATGAGCTCAAAAGGTAGCGTCCAATCTGGTGGAACGACAATGGGTGCTGAGTCAAGCTTTTCCTTTAGGGTTTCGAATGCTTGGGCGCAAGAATCATCAAAATCAAAGACTTTATCCTGTTCAAGCAAATTGCACAAGGGTTTAGTGATTTTAGAAAAATTATGAATGAACCTCCTGTAAAAACCTGCATGTCCAAGAAAGCTTCAGATTCCTTTAACCGAACTTGGTGGGGGTAATCTCTCGATTACGTCCACCTTGGCTTTGTCTACTTCAATTCCCTTGGATAAAATCTTGTGGCCAAGAATTATTCCTTCATCTACCATCAAATGGCACTTCTCTCAATTGATGACTAAATCAGTTTCTTCACATCTTGCCAACACCTTCTCTAAATTGTCGAGGTAGCTGTCGAAGTCATTACCAAAAATAGAAAAATCATCCATGAAGATCTCAAGGAAGTCTTCGACCATGTCTGAAAAGAGTGCCATCATGCATCTTTGAAAGGTTGCCGGGGTGTTACACAATCTGAATAGCATCATTCAGAAAGCATAAGTACCGTATGGGCATGTGAAGGTTGTCTTTTCTTGATCTTCTGGTGCTATGGCAATTTGATTGTAACCTGAATAACCATCAAGAAAGTAATAAAAGGGTTTACCTGCAAGACGGTCAAGCATTTGATCAATAAAGGGTAATGGGAAGTGATCTTTCCTAGTGGCTTTGTTTAGCTTTCAATAATCCATACAAACCCTCCAACCGGTCGCAGTCCTGGTTGGAATGAGCTCATTGTTTTCATTACTTACCACCGTTATACCTCCCTTTTTCGGTACACATTGTACTAGACTTACCATGTACTATCAGAGATAGGGTATATAATGCCGGCGTCAAGCCACTTGATGATTTCTTTCATTACAACCCCTTTCATGGCATGATTCAGTATTTTCTAGGCCTCGATTGAAGGTTTGTGATCATCTTCCAACAAAATCTTGTGCATGCACACTGCCGGGCTAATTCCCTTCAAGTCGGCAATTGTCCACCTATTGCCTTCTTGTGTAGCATCAACATTTTGATCAGCTTCTTTTCCTACTCAGGCTATAACTTAGAAGAAATAATTACAGGCAATGTATTATCGGTTCCTAAGTATGCATATTTTAGTTGCTCTGGCAACTGTTTCAACTCAAAAATCGGTGGTTGTTCAATAGAGGGCTTTTCAAGCTTACCTTCCTTACCTGAGTAATCCAGTGGTTCAAAGAATGTACCTGGTCGATTGACTAGCCAATTTGCCTTTTCTTGTTGTTCCTCATCGACTGGTTCTTCATACTCCTTAGGTTCCTCTTGATCGGCAATGTAGTTACCGAGGCAACTAAATTCCTCGTCTCAGTTAAACTCTGCCGTGGCATGAAGAAGTTGGCATTCTTCTGGGTCATCGGCATGCCTTAGTGTTTGGAACACATTTAGTTTAACTTATTGGTCATTCACCCCCATTGGGAGTTCTCCCTTTTCAACATTGATCAAGGTTCTCCCTGTTGCTAGGAATGGTCTCCCGAGAATGATAGGTGCATGCTCATCTGCTTCACAATCCAAAACAATAAAGTCAGCGGGAAAAATAAATTTATCAACTTTTACCAGTATGTCTTCAATTTTTCCCTTTGGATGCACATAGGATCTATCGGCTAGCTGTAGCATAACTGTTGTAGGTTTTGCCTTCCCGATTTCTAGTTTTGGAAAACTAATTTAGGCATCAAGTTTATGCTAGCCCCAAGGTCGCATAATACTTTCCCGACATAGTGGTTTCCAATGGAACAGGGTATTGTGAAACTTCCGGGATCCTTCAATTTAGGTGGCATACGATTGTGCAACATGGCCATGCATCCTTCTGTTGCGGCAACTGTTTCAAACTCTCCTAGCCTTGTTCTCTTGGACACAATGTCTTTAAGAAACTTGGCATAGTTCGACATTTGTTCAATTGCTTCCACCAATGGCAAGTTGATGTGGACTTGCTTTAGGATATCAAGAAACTTCTTGAATGGATATTCTTGCTTTTGTGGCTTCAACCTTTGTGGGAATGGTGGTGGAAGTTGGATATCTTCGATCCTTTCATTGGTTTGGAACTTGATTGACGACATTGCCGGGACAACTGGAGTTGCCGAGGCATTATCAACTGGGGTTGCCGAGGCATTCTTATCACAGGTTGCTGAGGCATCCTTATCGTCGGTTTCCAAGGCATGCTTATTACGGGTTGCCGCGGGAATTCCTGGTTCAGCATCTGAGGCCTTGCCGCTAGGTTCGTCTTGATCTTTTTGTTGAGTTTTGTTTGATGAGCGGGCTTGAGCCTCTTTAAGTTGTTGGCCACTTCTAGTGGTGATCGCCTTACATTGCTCATGGCCAGTTCCTCTTGCGACTTCAGTATCGCTAGGTAAACCTCCTTGCGGTCTAGTATTCAGGTTTTGAGCAAATTGTCCGACTTGATTTTCCAATGATTTGATTGCCTCCTCTTGGTTTTGCAATCTCATCTCGGTCCTGTTAATAAAAACATCAGTTCTTTTTATGAAGTTACTATTCTCAGCCATATAAGATTCAGTTTTCAACATAAAATCATTTAGAGAATTTTCCAAAGAACTAGATGTTGTTGGTTGTTGCTGCAGCAACTGTTGCCGTGGCATATTCTGCTGGAATCTCGATGCTTGTGCATTCTGATTGTTCTGTTTTAGAGCATTGTTGGGATTACTCCATGAAAAATTCGGGTGCTTCTTCCAAGCTGGATTGTATGTATTGGACATCACATTGTTGTTCCGTTTGTAATTCCCCATATAGAAGCTGGATTCTGGATTTTGCATACATTCAGAAGAATATGGTTACCACCACATAACTCACAAAAAGAATCCATTACCTTGACCTCATGTGTGTTGTTTGGTTTCTGCATGTTCTGGACCATCTTGGTTAAAGTGGCCAATTATGCCGAAATTGAGTCTGATGATCCTAGTTCATGTATTGTGGCTTGGCGTCTAACTTCTCCTCTTCTAGTAGAGGGAAATTGATAATCATTCTTGGCAAGCCTGTTTAGAATTTGCATTGCTTCCTCCGGTGACTTATCTATGAGTATGCCATTTGCCTAGGCATCTAGCATCATCCTTGTTGGTGTATTCACGGCGTTGTAAAACATTATTACTTGTGTCCACACCAGGAATCCGTGTAGGGGGCATTTGTGTAGAAGTTCTCTATATCGCTCCCAAGCCTCGTACATGGATTCATCATCTGCCTGCCGAAAAGAAGTAATGTCGTTATGAAGCTTATCAGTCAAATTTGTAGGATTAAACCGAGCAAGGAAATCACGACAAAGATCGGTCCAAGATCCTATTGATCTGGCAGGAATGCTATTCAACCATGCTTTCGCCCTATCCCTCAGTGAATAGGGGAATAATCTTAATCATAAAACATCGGGGTTGACTCCGTGTATTTTGAACGAGTTGCAAATCTCGAGGAAAGATTTAAGATGTTGTCATGCATCTTCAGTTGCTGAGCCGCCAAATTTACCAATTGTGTTGATCATATTAAACATCACCGGTTTCAACTCAAAGTGGTCGGCTTCAATTTCAGGTGCGCAACTCCTGGATTAAGTCCATCAAGATTTTCTTCAAGATAGTCTCAAATATTCTGTTTCGTGCAAGAAACACTCCTCCTCCTGCTGGAACATCTTGATTCATATTGCCGTCTTGATTAGCCATTGCCACTCTTAACCTTCGTCTAAGTCTTTGTAAGGTTCGTTCGATTTCTAGATCAAAGGGATATTATGGTGTAATCGGTCTCGCCCTGGTCATATACCAATGCAAAACAAAAGTTTGTTAGCCCTTTGAATCTTAAACAAGAAAAGTAAAAAGAAAGTGCAAGAAAATAAAAGCAAAGTCGCTATTGCCAATCCCCGACAACTACGCCAAAAACTTGTTGCACGTAATAAGTGCTCCGTAATTGTGCAAGTGTACACGTCGTAAGTTATAGTATAAAAGATATCATCTCCACAGGGATTGGTGCCACTTCAAGAATCTAATCTCTTGCACTATAAAAAGTAAAAACACAAATAGAAGATTATAGGAGTTTAAACTAATAACTAAACTAGAAAGCAATAAAGTAAAGAATAGATGAGATCAAATGAGAGAGATAGGCCAGGTTATCGTGAGTTGAGGTGTGATAGCCGATTGGATCGTCTTGGTAAAAGAGTGCAAGGGCAACTCAGTTGCCGTGGCAACTTGTACAACGGGGTTGCCTTGGCAACTAATCGATGGTTGCCTGGGTGACTAGTTGGGCAACTACTTGGGCGTCTGGGCAGCAACCTTCAAGGTTCGGCAGAGCGTTCTTCAATGGTTTCTTCTTATCCCTAAGTCGAAACTCTAGCTACTTATGCATGCCTTGATAATACATCCATGCGGGAATCAAGGGTGAACAACAACCAATCTTGCGCTCCTCTTAGCCGTTGAAATCCTTAACTTATTCCTAAGCCGGATTAATCTTCACCATCAATAGATTGAATAAAGATCATATTCATTCATTTCTTGAATCTAACTCTCCCGATATTAGATAAATAGATGAAGTTACGAGATCCTCTCCTAATTCACTCGCAAACAAGAATAAGAACCAAGAATGAATAAACCTTGAATAGAAAAGTGCAAACTCTTATTACCTAAACAAAATCCAATAGTTTCTCACAACCACAAGACACAATAACCTTAGCCAAATATATTTAGTTCATGGCTAGGTTCCAAAGAAACACAAGATAAAGAATCCCTAGCATGAACCTAATTGAACAAGAAAGAGAAAGATGAAGAATGGATAGAGCTTTGTCGAAATCCTTCTTGCCCTTGTTGTTGTTGAAAATTCTCTCCTCTCTCCCCTTGGAGTTGACGGCTTGGTGATCTATTTATAGGGCTAGGTCAAAGTCCTCCTTTGAGGAGGAAGTTAAGTTGGAATTAAATTATCTTTAAAGAATATAATTCTTTATTATAATTATATTCCTTCTAGAACTTCTCCTATCTTCTTGGAATTTAATTCTTCTTTAACCTCTTCATGGAAATCAAACTCCTTTGGGATTTAGCTTTGCTCCACGTCATCCTTGGCTTGTCTAGTCATCAATTTCGACTACCATATCACCTTATTCTTTGTCGACAATTGCCCTGGCAACTAGCTCGGCGTCTCCTTCATGCATTGCCCAGCCAACTAGCTCGGCATCTCCTTCATGCATTGCCCTGGCAACTAGCTCTAGCCTTGCTTTGGCAAGTGATCCTGCACATACACACAAAGCACACCAAAGCAACATCTTTTCCCACAAAAACTACCAAGTTATGTAATCAAGCTCAACGATGGAAGGAAACATGGATTAATGCATGAATGGCTAATTATGCAACTAATATGAGCCTAAGTCTAACAATAATATGAGTAAAAATGGTAAGAAAATAGTACTTTTGAACACTTATCAAGCAGACTAAGTTAGCTTTGTATAACTGAGAATAAAGCTCGGAGTATGAAACTGGCAATGGAGTAAAGGTTGCTTTCTCTTGTTCCTTTCTTGGAACTCTTTCTTATCTTTGGTTTGGGTTCTGAGCCTTCCCTGTTGATGCTTGCGGCTGAGAGACTGTAAAGTTCTATGGGCATTGTAAGTGCTCGTAGTATTTACCTCATTCTCTATCTTCTTGTTGTACTTTTGAGAGCTATCCCCACTTTCAATCCTGACACTCTTAATTGCCAGTTCGAGAGACTCCCAGTCCTAATCAAATCGGCAAAGCTCTGAGTTGTATTATTGATAAGGCGATCGAATAATGTTCTCTTCAAAGTATTCATGAATAGGGGCATAATCTCGTGATCAGGATTTGGTGGCTGGATCTGAGCGGCCACCTCTCGCCACCTCTGGGCGTATTATCGCAGACTCTCGTTAGACTTCTGTCCCATGTTTTCCAACATGATCCTACTAGGGGTCATATCTGTCACATGTTTTTACTGCTCAATGAACAGCTTCGAAAGGTCATTCCAGGACTTCATATTTACCCGGCTTAGTTGGGTTTACACCGGAGTGCCGCTCCAATCAGGCTATCCTGGAAACAATGGATTAAAAGCTTTTCATCCTTGATGAAGGCTTCCATCTTTCGACAATACATGGTCATGAAGGACATGAAGTTCTATCATACTTGTCAAATTATGGGGTTTTGAATTTTGGTGGTAAAATAAGGTCAGATACCAGGCTTAGATCACTAGCCTCGTTCCCTGGTTCATCTGTGGCTTACAGTGCTTTAAATTTTTCTTCCATGAGCGAAACCTTTCCTCTTATTTCTTTTCCACTTCCGTTCTAATTTTCTCGACCAAATTCAAATCTGGCACATCCTCTTCGTAGAATGCCTCTGTATCAATAGGTTGGTTTTTAGATGCCTCTGCCTGAAGACTAGCAGATATCCCAACAGGGTCTATGTATACTCTTCTTGTCGGACTTGGCATCTTTGATTGAACCTTGTTGTAAGATGCGATGCTTTCTGGCTCTTGGGCGACTTCATCTTTAACCTTTTCTTTCCCATAGTTTTTTCCAGCAATGCGGTTAACTCGGATAATATCATAGCTTGTGATTAAGCGATCTGGTCGCTGAGGCACTGTCTAGCTTCATCGAAACGTGCTTCCAAATCCTTCTACCCTTTTTTCAAACTGACTATTCTGTCTTCCATTAGTTTGCTTTGGAACCGGGTAAAGTATGGATGTAGAATGGTTGCGGCTTATCTTTTAGTTTCACACTACCACAATATTTACACTCAATATTTTTGCAAAGAAAGATGAATGCATGTATAATGATGCAAATGCCATGATGCAATGCAAGAATATATGAAAATAAAGATACTAATTTCGCTAGTAATCACATTTTTGAACTACTTTCATGGGAATTAAAGGGTCCAGATTACAAAATAGTGAAGTAGAGTTCTACACATAAGCCTAAGCTCTAGCTCCTAACTTCTCGATAGCCCTGAGCAGTTTGATGAACCTAGGCGCTTCTTTCATGTCTGAAGTTATGAAAGGTCGAAGAGCTTCAGCTTCAGCAGCTAAATCCGTCACTTGTCCCACAACTCATTGTATCTCCACCATCAGGTTCGTGTAATACTGGTCTCTATCTTGAATCATATGGGAGGCATCACGAAGTCTTCGTCTCCAATAATTGTCTCCACCTGCTATAGCTTCCTCGAATACCCTAATTCTCCCCCTGTAATCCTAAACGGTTGCCTCAAGTGACTCAATGCGGGCTCGTAAGATACCAATTTTACGCTCATTTTCTTGTAGTTCGATGAAACCATTCCTCCGATGATAAGTTTGAAAGGACTGCTCTAACTCTGTCAGTCTCCCTTCTAACTCAACATTCTTATCTTGGTTCTAATTCAGCCTTTGAACAATGTCATTGTACAAGTTCTGTATCTCCAGTAGTCTATTCCTTCTCCCTATGGATTTCCTCTTCCAAACAGCAGTGTTCTCTCTTTCATAGATGATTGCTTGCCTTTATCGATCTCTTACCTAGCTCTTTCTTTCTCTTGGTTAATGGCGTCCCTAAAAGACCGCCTTTCACTCTCAATGGCTAACTTGCAGCTTTCTAACTCCTTCTCGATTGCTTGCTTGCCTTTCTCTCGTTCTTCTTCGACTAAACGCATATCGTTCATCCTTTCCTTCTATACATCTAAGAATTGGCTTCGTCTGGCATTCTACACCTTTGCTTGGAGCTGGAGAGTATCTTTTTGATAAAGAACATTCTTCTCACTCAGATCTGCGTTCAACTTCTTCAATTGCCGAATGGTCTCATCTCTTCCGTCGACATCCAAGCTTGCCTTGTAGAGCTCACTCATATGCTGAGTCTGTAAAGTCTCCATCTTCTTCTTAACCTCCTCGAGTTCATTTCGTAAAATGCCGGCCTCGAATGGTACTATCCTCATATGCTTCTCAAGTGACATGGTTGGTCCTTGGTCGGGTTCTAGAATCTTGTCGTTAACCCTCAAGCGCCTCCAAAGATCATAATTTGGGGTGAACATGTATTCGGTATCTCCTTCTACTCTTATCCGATAACAGTGATCCCAAGCTCTCATGATGGTCTGAATCTTTGTCCTGAACTCGCCCTTGAAAGGAAACTCACTTCGACTTAAACAAGCAGTGACGGGAACAAACTATCGTGATATGAATTGTCGGGATACCAAAAGTGGAGCACAAGCAATTCCATCATGTAGCCCTAACATCATTAGCCAATCATAATCACCGCAGCTGTATAAGAAGTAACTAACCATGCCGAGCCAAGGAACTCTCCATACTATGTCTTCATCTTGAATATTCCTAAAGATCTGGGTCCATTTCTTCATGTTCAAGTCTTCTCGCCATTCCTTCGCTAAGTACTCCTACAAAGGTGAAAAGTCTCGGAATGATATTTTCGGCAAAACCCTCGTGGATGTCTTCCACATATAGCTCTGAATCCAAACATGTAGTAACTGTGCACACCCTCTGAAATGTCCCTCTTCCTGCTTTTGGCTTACATTCAAAGAGATGAAAGTTTCGGTTAAGATTTCCGATACTAGATTTGCCTTCCTCTTCATACGCTAAAATAGATCTAGGATGGCTACATCGATGTTTCCAAGAACCCTCGAAAAGATGACCAAACCATCTATCCCTAAGGCGAATAGGTCTATCTTCTTCCACTCATCTGGGTGCGCGGGTATGATGTCTCGAATACTCTCCCATAGAAAGGCTAGGCTGTCTCCTCGATTTTGAATCAGACCGTTAACCCAATTGTCACTCATCCCGGCAAAAGTTTTGAGTTTCGAAAGGTAATTCTTGTTCCTTGGCGGCTTCGCATAGATCCAATCTTTCTGGACATTCTTCTGATTAAGTAAGGCTCTGTATTCCTCTACCGTAGGCATCATATCTTGCCCGTTGAAAGTGAAGCAGCAAAGTGCAAGATTCTAGAACTGGAATATGGCTCGGAGTAAAGGTTGGTTGACTCAGACATACATCAACTATGCTATGTCGCCATAATTATCGAAGAATAAGTCTTGTAGTCTTCGGTCCCATCCTTCCCAAATCTTTTTAATTTCCCATAAGTCATTCTGTTGGAGGCTTACGTAGGTATGCCCTGACACTATACGCTCACTCGACAAACTATTACCTTGGGTCCTCTGATTAAGTTTAGACCAATATCTGACAGCTAAGTTGAGGTCGTCCTTCTTAAGATACCTTTTTTCCATGATGAAAGATTTTCTGATCGGGCAAACCACTTGATCCAGTACCTTTATGTAATGCAGATGCAATGATATATGCAAAAAGCAAAACAAAAAAGAAAACGAGTCAGTATCGGATAAAATAAATAAATACATAAATAAAGGGCAAATTAAATAAGATAAACAAACAAAACAACCCTATTTACAACCTGTTTAAAACACCTAGGTTATCCGCATGGCTCTAAAAGGTGGATTTTTTTACGTTCTCTACATGCAGTGTTGGTGCTAGGAGGTGCCCGAATTGTACTTGTTATCCCCTACTAAGAGTAGCAAGGCCCCTGATCATCACCCGTTATAGGCTCCTTTCAACCGAGTCCAATTCAAGGGGGACCCATTCGCTTATGCCCATACGAAGGAACGATATCCTCACGAAAGCATAAGGTATTTGAGCCCCGAAGGTACTTTGCTAGGCCCATACAGAGGAACGACATCCTCACGAAAGCACTAGCATTTTCCCCCTACTTAAAAAAGACAGGTTTATATGCTAAATTTTAAATGCGTTAATTTAATAGTCACCTTAATCCAGAACTTCTGATATTAATAAAGTGGTAATTATTTAAAAAGCTTGACTCTCTTTTAATTTTGAAAAACAAAAAATGTCCCCAGTGGAGTCGCCATCTGTAGCGATCCTTTTTTACGGGTTTTTCGCTAAAAAGGGGGATTTCAAGGTGTTTGGGGTCTTTCAGGTATTTAAAATATGTCTTCCGCGGGGTTTTATAAAAAATCATATTTTATTTTGAAAATAGAGTCGCCACTGGCCACTAAGGTAGTTCGGGCATCATAAAACCATAGATTTTAAAAAGGTTGGGTTCGGGATTCGGTTACGGATGGAGAACGATTAGCACCCCTACACCGCCCAAAATTGGTACTTTAATAATTACCGCCTTATTAATATTAAGCTTTCCGGACTAAAGTGACGATTAAATTAAGATTTGGTTATAAGTGCGAGTAAATTTTAAGGGCTCCATTATTCGA
Organism: Hibiscus mutabilis; assembly: GCA_019671005.1. Lineage (NCBI taxonomy): Eukaryota > Viridiplantae > Streptophyta > Magnoliopsida > Malvales > Malvaceae > Hibiscus > Hibiscus mutabilis. The sequence continues at coordinate 16,638,523 of CM033724.1, read as the reverse complement.
GAATAAACCAATAGGCCACTATCACTGCGCTTGATACTTGCCACATTTACGCTCGAATAAAAGGGAACCACATTGATAATTAATATTCCGTTATGCAATCTTAGAAAACATTATTAAAACGTACAAAATAATATGGTAATAAAAAAGCATCATAACATATAATATTAAACTAAAGCCAAAACATAAACATGATAACAAAACATATGTATAAACAAAAGCATACATATAAACATATAAAAAGGAAAAAAAACACGCTTCAAGATTAAATTAACTAACGATAACATGCTTAAACACATAAAAAGACCACAAATGCAACATATACAAAACATACATATAATGTGATGCTAAATTAATAAAACAATATTACCATAATACTACATTAATACTTATCGTATGACACAATTTATGTATACATTAAAACATCATGACATTAATATATAACCAAAATCACCACACTAACATATAACCTAAAATGCACAAAAAAAGATCATAAAACTCATATAACCATATAAACATAATATGCCAACTAAACTAAAACATAACATATAAAACAAACATGTATACAACATGAACAAGGAAATTAAAACATAAAAACATGTTATCACAAATTAATACATATGTAAAAAAACATAACATATAAAAAGCATATAAACACCAAAGAGCAATGTAACCATACTAAAAAAACAAAAAAACATAAATAATTAAATCATACAAAGGGACTGAAATGAAATAGAAGAAAAACAGAAAGCTAGAAATTGAATAATAAAAAATGCATTTAGGGACTAGATTACAAACTGGACGAAACTTAAAAGGACTGACTGTGTAACAAACCCAAGGGGCAGACTCGAAATGAAAATACTAAGCGGGAAGGAGGGACTAACTGGGTATTTTTACCATTTAAAAACTGATTTCGGTTAATTAAGGGATGACATTGAAAGAAAATAAAAAGGAGGATTGGACTTGTAATTAGACCAAGGGGCAAACTCAAAGTAAAAAAATCACAAAGGACGGAGGTCCTTATTGCGTGATTATGTCATTTCCTTTTTTATTTTAGCCTATAAAGCAAACCGTTCAGCCCCTCTTTTCATTTTTTCCTTTAATTTTTTACCCTAAAAAACTCTCCCCTCTCTATAGTTATTTCCAGAATGGCCGCCCAAACAAAACAAAACCCCCTTCTCGGCTGCCGTAGTTATCCAAAAAACCGTTGCTGGCCAATGCTTATCGGCGCTGGCAGAACCTAAAACCGTCTCAAAATAACCACTTTTCGAGCCAAAAAAGAAACTAAACTTAGATTTTAAGAAAAAGAACCAACTTTCTTAGATCTAGGAAAGACCAAACTTAAAACCCCCTATTTTAAAAAAAAATGAGACCAAAAACATCCTCTCTTACAGGCTCACCATGAACGGCTTATAGCGGGCCAGAAAGGTTTCTGAACCCAAGTAAACTCCCTTTTTTGTTTTGTTTACATGCATGCATGAGAGAAAAAAGAAAGAAGAGATTACCGTTGGAAACTTTCTTTTTTGTGTTTTAATTTCTGGAAACTGGTTCTTACAAATTTTTTGTTTGATGCATATATGCCCTAATTTTGTTTGGTAGAAAATAAGATAAAATACATATTTGGTTTGATTTGGTACTAACAGCTCTCATTGTTTTTCTCACATGTCCCGTGGTTGGTACGACGGCATGATGGAGGCGTTCTTTCAGCCATATGTGTTCTTGGCTATTGGATCAGATCTGATCCAATGACTGAGATTGCTTGAGGAACATAAGGCTCAGATGCGATCTTGGACGGGCGGGGTTGCATGATATGATGCCACGTGGTGTTTGGGAAATCGAGGAGTCTAATGCGTGCGACGCAGGTGCACGTGAGGAGCTGAACGGCTCGAGTGTGATCTCACGCGGCCAGCTGGAGGGTCTTCTCCTTTCAATCGTGACCGTTGGATCAAGATTTGATCCAATGGCTCTTGGTTGGCTGCGCATAAAATGATCATAATTAGGGTTGTGGTTTAGGATTTTTTAGCCGGGTTTGGGCTTGACCGAACATGGGCCATGTAATTTTTTTTGGATTATGTAATAATTGGACTGGTTACTAATATATTATTTGGGTTTTATAACTTTGGATTTTATTTTATACTAGCCCAATATCAATAATAATAATAATAATACTAACAATGATAATAATAATAATACTGGTAATAATAATAATACATGCACACATATACATACGGGCATACACATACATTCAAATATCCAACATATATCACCTATATTCAAGCATATTATACAAACACATACATGTATATTTGTTCTCATTCATAATTAATATAAATATATACATTAACATATACATACAAATAATGCAAAGCATACATGACATGCAAACATATGGCACACATATATCATAACAATTATTAATACGTAGACATACATAGTATATATGATATACATGAACTCACACATATCACGCACATATTTTACGTACATATTAATCACACGTACATAATAAACACAATATAATATACGTATGCATGCATGCAATAATAATATATATTAATAATTACATAATGTTTACAAACCAGATAAAAATGAGTGATTAAAATCTTTAAGCAACTCAATCCACCTTCGTTGCATAGTAGGATTCATCTCTTTTTGAGACCTCAAATACATCAAACTCTTGTGATTGGTGTGAACGGTACACTTGTTACCATAAAGATAATGTCTCTAAATCTTCAAAGCAAACACAACTGCCGCAAGCTCTAGATCGTGAGTCGGGTAGTTGAACTTATGAACTTTCAATTGCCTTGCCGCATAAGCCACAACTATCCTATCTTGCATCAACACACAACCCAACCCAACATAGGACGCATCACTGTAGACTACAAACTCCTTACTAGACTCAGGTTGAATCAAGACAGGAGCACGAGTCAAAACCTCCTTCAACTTCTCAAAACTACGTTGTTGACTCTCCGTCCACACATAAGGAACAATTTTGTCAACATAGCAGCAACACTCAAAAAACCATCCAAGAAAACTACGAACTTTAGATACCAACTTAGGTTGTTTCCAAATAGGAATAGCCTCAATTTTCTGTGGATCAACAAGGATGCCCTTTGCCAAAACCACATGACCAAGAAACATCACTTTTCTAAGACAAAATTCACACTTACTCAACTTAGCATACAAATGATGATCCTTCAAAGCTTGCAACACAATCCACAAATACCAATCATGTTCCTCTTTTGTACGCGAGTACACAAGGATATCATCAATAAAACAACCATAAACTGATCAAAGATACTCATGGAACACTCTATTCATCATATCCATGAAAGCGGATAGGTATTAGTCAAACCAAATGATATCACCAAAAATTCATAATGCCCATACCTCGTGCGAAAAGCAGTTTTTGGCACATCTCTTCCTTAACCTATAATTGATAATACCCTGATGTCAAATCAATCTTCGAAAACACAATTACCCCACAAAATTGGTCAAACAAATTATCTATCCGAGGCAACGGATACTTGTTTTTAACCATCAACTTATTCAATTGCGAATAATCAATGCAGAAACACATTGTTCCATCTTTTTTCTTCACAAAAAATGGTGCACCCCAAGGTGAAACACTAGGTCGAATGAACCCTCGATCTAACAACTCTTAAGTTGAGTCTTTAGTTATTTTAGCTCTTTTGGTGCCATACGATATGGAGCAATAGAAACTGGAGTCGTACCTGAGTATGTCTCAATGCTGAACTCTACCTCCCTATTCGGCAGTAATCCAAGCAAATCTTCAAGAAACACTTCCAAAAAATCACACACAGTCTGAATGTCCTACACTCGAACCCCTCTAAAAATTACCCATGCCACGACTTCAACCTCAAACAGGTACAACAACAGCTTGTGCTAGTATCTCTCTCGCAACATGCGGATAATCAAGCTTTAGATGATTTGATGATCCACACTCCTAGCAAGCTCCAGGTTTTACCCCCTGCATACACTCGAATGGTGTCTCTCATAACGCTCACAGCCAGTAGCAACATGTACACCTTATTACGGCCACTACTACCACCGAGCTCGTGATCCAGCTTGTATCGCTTATCACATGACCTCTTGTTCTGTCTTTTGACATAGCTAAACTAAGCGATTGTCTTCCTTGTAGCCACATTCACAGCTTGGACTGAACCACCCAAAGATTTCTCAATATCCTTGGCTCTGTCGACCAACACATCAAAATCCGTATAATCCGTGGCCAAAAATATGTCTTGATGTCCTTAACAAGTCTGTACCAGAACCTGTCACACCTCTGACAATCATCCAGAACTTGCTTAGGAGTATATTGGCTCAGGCGAACAAATTTCACCTCATACTCAGACACTATCATGCCGCCTTGCACCAACAACATAAACTTTCACTTTTTGGCATCTTGATATTGCAGATCAAGATACTTCCTCTTGAAAGCTCTCTGAAAAAGTTCCTAATCCACATCAGCATCCAGAACTCCAGCAATTGTGGTTACCCACCAATGACAAGCATCACCGTGCAACAAAGATACAATACAACCCAGTTTACATACATCGTTACACTCTATCTGACACAATACAAATAGTACTCTCTAACCACTCCTCAGCCACCTCAGGATTCATTCCTCTAAATTCCATACCTCCCAAACTATAAAGGCACTCCAACGGTAACCCATGGTTAATGGCCATTGTAGGCATTGGTGCTTGCACATGTACTCTAGCTATCACTACCTAAAAAGCTCTCGTCATCACTTGGATTAACAGTGTCATATCACCAAAAATTGGCCCTTGCGAAGCCTGAGGTACACCCCCAACCCTAGCATCAATAGGAGGAATAGGTGGAGAAGGAGGCAAAGCATTGTGAAGAACCAATCCTTCCTCATTGATCTATCTACCCCAAGCATTATTCGTACTATCTTGAGTCTCATGTCTCAGAGGCATACTTACAATAGCCTACGCAATACAACATAACATAATAGAATTAGGCTAGCATTCGGTGAAGGAACCAAGACAACCTTAAAAATCATTTTAAAACCATGGTAATAGGGAATGTGTTCCCATTTATACCCTACCACAACAAATATATTCAATATCATTCATAAGCATGTATACAAAAAATAAAATACCAATCAAACAATTCAACATCAATACCCAACAATTGCAAACTTGTCTATGATACCACCAAATATAACCCCTTCAACCCACCCCAACGCCAGACCAAACTAAGCGAGCTACATTGGGTTTGCCAAAACAAACCCAAAATAGTTTACTCGAATCAGGACCATTTTTTTCTTTTTATCTTGTCTAAATGCAACATGATGACCTAGGATGTACTTACTAGCAACAATTACAATACTCGATCGAAATAGTGACTGAACAACATCCAAACGTACAAGTTTGCAATTTAAGGACCAAAATATAAATCTAGAGAATTACGAGGACTTACTTACATTCAAAGTCACCAATCATCAATTAGTCAGGTTACATGCATACTTGTAAAATTTTAGCTTAAATCGATAAACTAAACATATTCAATTTGCATACATACGGAATAGGGTCCAAAATGAAAGAATCTAAAACTATGCCATCACTTTTACTACAAATAATGCCTTGGGTATTGGTACTCGGGATAGGGTATCGATAGTAGGCCTAATTTTCAAAAGGTGTATCGATACCCTTCCCCAAGCATCAATACCCATGCCAAAATACCAAAATCCCATATTCCAATAGCTAAAACTCGTACCGATACCGTTTCTCGAGTATCGATACCCAGGCTAATTTTCCAAAGGGCATACAGATACAGGGGATCGAGTATCAAAATCCATGGACTTGTAATGTCCAATTTTGTTAGTTTAACACCCAGTTGATACTCCAAACATGCTTAGATCAAACTCATACATAAACACCATAAAATTATAGAGCAAAGCAAGCCCAACACCCTCAATAACAGAAGCAATTAAAGATGAATTGAATCATATCACAATACTAGAGGCATGCTTCCTAAAATCATTACAATCTAACACTCAAAAGAGTTCCAAGGCACATTTCAACATTGGCATCACCACAATTGATTATTGGCATCGTTTAAAGCATGCTTGAACCATTAGAGCATAAGTATAAGCATTCACAACCTATATGTGAAACTAGGCAAGCCTCCTGGCATCAATCATATATGTAAACAATCATCAATCATGCTTCAATCCATCAACATAATAGTCCAAACCACAACATGTAAACCCCCACAACATAATAAAATCCAGATTACAAAACACCCCATTAACATGGTAACACATTACCTTATTAACCGAATTAAAACTAAGTTCCCATACTCAAGTGGTTGTCGTATACTTGGACCTTTCTTGCTGAGCAAATACTGCCCTTCAACTCTATTTCTCTGCATCAATGGGAAAAAGAGAGCGTAAGCACACAAGGCTTAGTGAGGTTGTTCACAGTTAAAAACATTGATGCATTTCGAAGCTCTTTTGAAAGCCCAAATAACTTTTAAAGTGAAAATCATGCTTAGTCAAACCGAAGCATTTTCCCATTTATTTCCAAAATGTATCATGCATAACAACCATATGCATCAAAACTCTTTTCATATATCTCATATATCACATATATCTCATATATTGACAAATATTGTAACCCCGAATAGACTCACCTCTATCTTTCATTCAAAAATAGAATGTTTATTAAAACATATCAGATACACAGATTTCTCCGGTGGACTTACCTCCAACTAGTCTTACTTTGCCTCGAGATAGGCTTACCTCTACCCTTCTTGATAGACTTCCCTTACCACTAGCAATAGGCTCACTCCTATTGCAAGAAACTGAAGAATACCATCAGCCCGAGTAGCCATACCGCTATCCCTCAAGAGTCGTGGAGTGATTGACTTTATATTATAGTGCACTTTAAACCCTATGGCATTCCAACTTTATCTGATACTTTCTCATTTATGTCACATGGCCAATATATCATTTTCAAATACATTTAGTTATTGTTTCCCAATGCATTTCACAAAACTGTTTCATATGCAAAACCACATTGCCAAAGGTAACAACACATTCCTTTTAGGAATAAATCTCAATGCTCATAGGCATCCATAAACTTTGATATACATTTCATATTATAGTGCACTTTAAACCCTATGGCATTCCAACTTTATCTGATACTTTCTCATTTATGTCACATGGCCAATATATCATTTTCAAGTACATTTAGTTATTGTTTCCCAATGTATTTCACAAAACTGTTTCATATGCAAAACCACATTGCCAAAGGTAACAACACATTCCTTTTAGGAATAAATCTCAATGCTCATAGGCATCCATAAACTTTGATATACATTTCATATTAATCCAAAACGATGCACCTACAAAAGTAAATTAAACCATGCTTTTAAGACTAAAACAAGAAATCTACTAGCTCATATCAAACTGATACTCAAAGGTGAAATAAGGAAAACTTACGCTTGAGCTTAGCTAAGTTTTTTAGGCTATAACTAAATTCCCATGATCCATCAATCAAACATTAAAAGATCTTTAACGTGTTTATACACTCATTGATACACTTTGCTTTGCTCGCCAACGTGAATCGAGCCACCAAAAAGCGATGTACGCAACTAGGCAACCTTGCCTTGATCGTCCCGTGTTTTAACAACATAAAACAAAAAGGAAACTGCATCATTATGCATTCTTCTCACTGCCAAATAATAAACCCTTGCATCCTTAACAAAATCGTTCTGAACATAGCCAAAACTACCAAAAGCAACATCGATCTTCGTTCACCCAACACCTATCATCAACCCTACCATTCTAACATTCAATCCTAATCAAAACACAACCAAGAACACCTCCTAAACATCCTTATACCTCCAACAATTCAAGAACACACATAGCAACCCCAAAGCCACAAAAAACTCACCTAAAAATTAATCAATCAAGTAGTTTCGGGATTTATTTCAACAATCTCATTTCAAATTATGTTTACCTTATCAAAATGTGAATCTACCCAATCAAAAAAATTGACGTACGTATTTCCTTGAAATCAAACTTATGAAATAGATAAAATCTTGAGAAATCTTTGTAAGGTTTTATTAGGAATCAAAAGTAGAATCAAATGATAATTTCTCCATTGAAAATCTACAAGGAATTCTGAAAATCTTGTTTGGAAATTGAAATGGAAAGTGAGGGGAAATAAGGAGAGAAAATTAGAAAGAATAGGAAAATAATTTAGAAACCAATTAACCGTCAACTCCTTACTCAATTAAGGTGGTAATTTTTTTATTAAATAAATTAGAAAATAATAGCTTTCTAAGGATTCTTAGTATTGGCCCATTCACAAAATAGTAACTAAAACAGTTTTGCAAAGTTTACATTTCAGTCACTAAATCAAAATTCATTTAATTAAATTAAATTGGCCTTTAATTAAAAACCCAAAATGTTTAATATAATGACTAAACACCTTTAAAAATTCAACCCTTTTCCAATTAGTAAAATTTCCCATTTTTACATTTTAATTTCACCCAAAACATATTTAATCCATTAATCTAGTTTAACCAATCCGAATCGAACCCGGTCAAACCCCTAAACCTTCTAACCCTATTTTTAGGGTGTTATACAATTCCTGAGAATGCAGTCTGAAGATGATGCTAGGAGGGTAATTAAGAGACTTGATGGGTTTTGTTTGTATTAATCTCGGGTGCGAGTGTCGATGGCTCAAAATGTTAGACAGGATTTTTCGCGGAGGCGGCGAAGTGTATATCGAAATGATCAATCCTTGAAAGAAACACCAGGGATTAAGTCACCAATAGAGCAACAGGGAGTTCTATTGCGAGTACGTGGGATTGAAAGATTGTGCAAGGGGTGTTGGATGATAGTAAATTGGAGATTGTATAGAACTGTGCGATTGGATGGTGCTTACGTCCTATGTTGATTGCAAATTTGGTGAGGGAACTTTATGAGGCAAATTTGCAGGCTTATCCTTGATACGGATTGCAGGGAAGATGGCTCTATTAACTTTTTACAGTAATGATGATCATTGCCAAATTTTGGGATCCTACACATTAGCTAAGTGGTTTAGTAACGTAGAGGAGTGGTCATCAAATTTCAATATAGAGACAAGACGGGCATGGTTGTCTATTTTAGGATTACCAATTCATGCTTGGTCATGGGGAACATTTGTAAATTTGGCATCTTTATAGAGATCATTGGTTCATATTGTTGGTGCCACATTGGATCCTACGTCCTTTGTGAGGGAGAAATTTTGATTAAAAAGATGGAGATAGAATGGATAAATAAAACTATGGAGTTGCAAGTTCAGGGGATGTCTTATAATATTCGTGTGGCTGAATTCGATCCAGTGAGAAATGTTTGTAAAGAGGAATATTGCTTAGGAGTTGAGGAAAATGTGAGTAGTGATTCAGATGATGATGATCCTATTTCTATGAAACATGGTCTGGAAATGGAATGGAGGAGGCGAGATGACGTAACGATGATGGAAAATCTAATAGACAGTGAAAATTTTAGGAAGGAGATTCAGAAATAGCACGACAATGTCCTTTGGGATTAGCAGCGTAGGGGTAGTTCAAACGTGATGGAAGTTCTAGCCCATGAGGGGAGGTAGAACCTGAAAGAAAAGGTAGGGATGGTGGAAAGGGATGAGGAAATATGTCTTGAGGTTTGCAATTTGGACCTTAATGTCGCATGTACTCTAGAGCGTAGTCGAGAGATAGCTGGAATTTTTTATAATAAGGATGGTCGAGAGCTAGCCGTAGTTTCGATAGATGTTGACTCTTGTGGTTATGGAAGGGAGAGTAATAAGGATGAGAGATGTAAATCTTTTGCCCATGAGGATTTACGGGGGAAGGATTTGGATTTGTCAACCGTGGCAGTTGGTTTGGATAGGGATAATTTAAATTTGGCATTATCGCCTTTTGGTAGGGATATTGTTGAGAGTTTTCAAACTTCTATTCGGATAGAATTGTTATCTTCAAATGGGAATGTACAAACAGTAAAACACGGGAACGAGTTTATTGTTTCACTAGGATAGGATACTAACTCGTCAATACTAGTAAAGTGAAAATGAGGTCGAACTCGCATAGTTAAATCAGTGAAAGGTATAAACTCATATTCTGGTTTGTTAATTGAAGCGTATGTAGTTTTAGAGGCGAGAAAATAAATTGGTGTATCAACCGTAGGAAGAGAGTGTGATATAATTAAGGAGATTACCAAGGTTCTTGCGCCTTCGGGCAAGGACTTGTGACATATACGGATTCTATCCTAAAACATTCGAGGTTGGGACTTTTAGCAAATAAGTAGAGTGTACGTGATCTTGTTCGACAAAATAGAGGGGATATGGTCTTGTTACAAGATTCTAAATTGGAAGATTTGTCGATTAGTTTGGTTCGGCGAGTATGGCCCTTCGAAAATTTTGGTTTTGCATTTGTGCCTTCAATAGAGGCGTCAGGAGGCATTCTAGCAGTATGGGAATTGAATCGCTTGGATTTGGTGGATTCAAAAAGGTATTGAAACTTGCTTATTTTGAGGGGACGTTGATGTGTGTAAGATTTTTTGTGTTACATATTGGTTGTTTGCGCTCCTTGCTCATTAGAGGAATAGGTCAGTTTTTAGGAGTTGATCGGTGAAAGGGTAGGGTCTTGTGATCATCCATGTGCGGTGGTGGAAGACTTTAATGCAATCAGGTTTTCGTCAGAAAGGTCAGGATGTTCCACGGTATTTTCAGGTATGAATCAGTTCTCAAATTTCATAGATGATTCAGGATTAATTGATCTTTCGTTACCTGGTAATCAGTTCACATGGTTTGGTTCGGGGGCTCGTTGTAGTCGTATTGATAGAGTCTTGGCAACAATTGCAAGGATAGATTTTTATACTCGCTTGAAATTGGTTAATTTGCCGCGACTCTTGTCTGATCATACTCCATTGCTATTGGTTTTAGACGATAGTGATTGGGGTCCGACGAGTGTGTAAATGATCTATTTTGTATACCCTTTTACTTGCCTTTTGCATGTTTTCAAGCTTGTAATATCCCAAATTTTTGGTTAGTGACCAAAATGTAAATTTTGAAAGTTTAGGGGTTAAATTGTAAACTTTGGAAAAGTTCAAGGACCAAAGTATAATTTTCAAAAGTTGTGTATTTTAACCTCATAAATGAATAGTTTACCCCCAAGAATGACGTTTTCGTGCTACCCGAATTTTTCGTATGGAGTTTGTATTATTGGCAATAAAGCGATAAAGTTCGGAAGAATATTCGGATAATCAGATCGAATTGAATATCTAGGATATTTTGAAGGATGATAAGACAAGGCTGATTATGTCATTTTACATTCCTAAGATATTTTCTTTGTGTTGGAAGAATATGAACCCTTGGATTTAAGTTGATTTTACATGCTAAATATGAGACGTTGGATGAAAAATGGCAAGATAGTAATTTTGGAAAATCATAAGGGCAGAGTTGGTAAACTACTAATTACAGATTAAATTTAGGTCATTGGATGAAGGATGATGATATGAGGAATATTATGGAAAAATATAATTTTCGGAATAGATCTGATAGCTCGGTAAAGGTAAAATCGTAGTAGAAGTATTTTGTGAATATCGGGAAATCGAATTGAATTGAAATTTCAGAGGATGTTCCATAATCCATGGAAAATCATAAAATGATATTTACGGAATAGTGGCCGGTTGAAGAGAAACTAATTTAGTTAGATTTTAATGGAATGGCAATTTTGAAGCAAACTAGTAAATAAAGACTAGTTGGAGGGCAAATTGGTAATTTGGCAGGGATGGCAATTTTGAAATATTTGAAGTTACAAGGGCTATTTTTGGAAGAAGAAATTTGAAGTTTAAATCTTGGCCCTTGATTGATGATAAAATCAGTCTCAACCGTTGGATAAAAGGGCACTTTTGTAATTTCCTTATTTGAATGAATTTAAAATTCATTTATATATTACAAGTGGCATAATTGAAGAGATTTAAAATTAAAAGGCAAAAGATGAAGCCTTCTTCATCTTTCATATTTTCGAAAATATGGGCAAAAAAGGGAGAAAATTTTCAAGCTCGATTCAAGCCCCAAAACTCGATTTCCAAGTAACCTTTCGAACTGCAAAGTTGTTCCACTCTTCAAGCTCTATATTTTGATGTATTTAATTCATGGAATACATGCTTGATTGATGAAAATTTTACATGAGAAGGAAATTAGGGTTTATGAACAAAATTGGGGCTTTTGAAATTTTATGATTTCATGGTTGAATTTAAGTTGGAATCAAGCTTATATGATGTTAAAATCATGTTATTGACTTAGGATTTAAACCATACATATTTTGGTTTGTATGGAGAAGATTAGGGTTTATGGATTTAAGTCTAACTTAGTGTTTGTGATGTTGGATTAATGATCTAGTAAGCTTAATTTGTTATTTGGAAGCAAAACCCTAAGTTAAAATTTATAGGGACCAATTCGGCAAGCTTCAAAGTTAAGGGACCAAATCTTAATTTTATGAATTTGGAGTATATTTATGTAATTAATGATGTTGGAGATGTAAAATTGATGTTAGAATGTTAAACCGATGTTGAATCGAATTAGGGACCATTTTGACAAATTGTCAAAATCAAGTGAACAAATAGGAAATGAATTCTTGGATGGGGATTCAATATGATTTTTAGTTAAAATAATCGAATTAAGGTAGTAGTGTTGATTTGAGGACTAAATTGCAAAGTTAAGAAGTTTAAATCCTTACCTTTGCATTTTAGTGACTATTTTGGGCAAAGAAAGAAAACTAGAGGGAATTATTTTGAATAATTATTTGATGAAGAAGATGATGAATTGGTAGTTTGAAGCAAGTGATGGGACTAAATTGATAAGTAGAAAAATAAGAAGAAGTTAGTAGAAATTAGAAGTTTATTATGGAAAGCTATGAAGAAGATTGAATTTTGGCAGTGACTTTGTAAATTCACCATAAATTCTACAAAAATGGTTAGATGATGAATTTTATAAGTTGTAAAGATGTGTTCGACTAGTTTCGTTTCCAACAAACGGAAACTGATTTTGAGTTCCGAGTTAGAAGATATGAATTTTTAATCGAATAAAGGTCAGAAGATTTATAGAGCAGTTTCTGTCAAAACAACATTGTGACAGATGTTTGAAGAATTTTCATAATTTTTGTAGATTTTATTAATTTATGTGGCATATGCAGTTAGAACCGTTATCGAATCTAGTTTTTCTAGTATAAAGGAAATTAAGATCCGGTATGTATTCTACCCGGTATAAGCAAATCTTTGAAGGTAGCGCAAGCTGGCATAAAATGGAATTTGAAATATTTTATATTTAAATGTGAGTTAGCAAGCTCAGGAGAATTATTGGAAGTTCAAATTGGTCATTAGGGACCATAATGAGTTTTTGAACAATACAAGGAAGAAAGGAAAAATATTTGGAAATTTTATATTCGAATGATTATATTAGACAGCATGTTTAAGGTATTGTTAGATTTGAATCTAACAAATATTTTATCTTATTCATGTGATTAATGAAGTCAATGCCAAAAAAAAGAAGGTTTGAGATTCTATAAAGGAAAGGATCGAGTAGAAATTAGTGAGGCGTGCAACAAATGGCCCAGGTGAGTCCATACATGTATTTAAATGTATGTTTGTTGACATACATTTTTATAGGGAGACTTGTGATAAGTCGACCTAAAAGGTAAATATTTTTATATAGCATAATATATTTTGCATAATACATTATTTTACTGATTTAAAGAACAGGGAATATTTTATGCTTACAAATGGTTTATAGCATGATATATATGACAAACTATTTTATATAGTTTTTAAATGACATGCACAATGTGAATTGTATAGAACATATTGGAGTATGAACTACTCTAATATGATATGTTTTACATGATATAAATTGGATATGGGTTGCTTGCCATTTTGCAAGAATTCATTTTTAAAGTTGCCATTGGTAGTATAATATTGAGTTGGACAATATAGTGATATACCATAAGAGTCACACTGTATCTGACACTTCATTGTGTCGACAGTATACGACATCAAAAGTTTGCAACTCTTCATTGTGTTGATATGGCAACACTTTATTGTGTTGATATGATCGCAAAACTTCATTGTGTTGATATGTTCCCGATACTTCATTGTGTCGATAGAAAGAATATTACTAAAATGTACACGACTCGTATATTAGTCACTTGATATTTACCTTGGGCTATATGATTACACAGTACAACTATATGATCTTATATATATATATATATATTTGCATTACAGATTATATGATTTAATGATTATCATGTTGTTTTTGAAAGTATCATGCATAACAAAGTATTTTATATATGTTCTTATCTTATGCCTCACTAAGTTCGTACTTAGCGCGTGTTTGATTGTACACACGTAGGTAAATCAAGTTGAGAGTAAGAAGAGCATTGCATCAATATGGGAAAGCTCAACAGGTAATCACAGTAATGACATCCTAATTAAGGTTGGATTTTTATAGTGGCCTTTAAAGTTCGTTCAGGTTTCATGATAATTGGTATTTCTAGAGAGATTCAAAATTAAGAGTAAACTCAGGTGATGAGTTGCATGCTAAGATAATTGATTTATGATTGAAACTTGAACAAATAATTTAAGTCAATTTTAAATAAATTAGGCGTGCTTGGGCTAGAGAAATTTTAGGATGGGTGACCATTAAGAATTTTTCTGAAAATGTTAAATTACCCTAATTTTTGGGTTAAAGAAGTTGTAACATTTTCGACTCGTACCCGGTGTATGGTTACGGGAAAGGGGTGTTACATTTATTGGTATTAGATCTACAGATTTAGCCGGTTCTGGAGTTAAACGAAGTATGGTAAAGGTCAAAGTGTATACATGCCACTAGGATGTCAGAATTACTGATGATTTTACATGTTGAAATGAATGCAATTGCTTACTTTATTATAATAATAATGTTAAACTCCAAGGTGTGAGGGTAAAAGAATTGTGTCAGGTGTTTAGGCGAGTGAATCAATAAGAGATTCACAAGAGTGATAAGGTTAATAATAATATTCTACCCTCAGCTTAGCATGGTGCAGAGGCACCAGAGTATCATGTGTGTATGTTCTGGATTATGTTTTTTCTTCCAGACATTTGATTTGATCATGAATCAGCCTGCTTAGGCACTGATTGCAAAAGAGATGAGAGTTCTGACACAAGATTTTTAGAGAGACATTGATGGAGATCCTATGATTGTTAATCTATGGTTTAAGGATACAAAGGTTAGGTTGAAGGAACTCTGTATTGATGATCAGAGGAGACTAAAAAGAAAAGGTATTATCTCATCTGAAAAGGATTAGACTCGTATTTTATAAAGTAATGTTACGGTACATACTCAAAAGTATGTTAGCTAGAAGTTCTTTCTTTGAGTGTTCCATAACAAAGTTTATCCTATAGTTGCAACGGAGTTTCTTGCATCTTAATTAGGGCAATTGGATTATTTACGGGTATGAGTGCAAGTTTAATAAACTGAGTTGAATTGTTTCTAAACTGCTTCCTACAGACAGAAGGAGAGCCTGTTATGATAGTTCATAGAGGGTTAGAGGTAAGGTACAAAGAAGTACTGACTGCCCTATGGATTTAAAAATTTTATGAATTAGTAAATTATGCTGAATGCAATGGAAAGAGTTTAGAATGAGAAAATATCTAAATAGAGGTTATAGCTCGTAAAGAGGAATAGTGAATTATTATTCATTTCACCACTTCTAAAAAGTGGTGAGGATTTTCAGCAAAAATACCAAGCTGAATTTATTACATAGTTCTGCTAAGAGATCAAGACAAGGAAAATTAGGAACTCTCTGACATTTATAATTAATTTTGGAGATTCAAGAAAACCACAAAACCAATCATGTGAGTGTGGTAATAATGGGTATGCATGAGCATACAGAGTTTTATTGGAATTTGTTATCAATATGAAAATGGTAATAATGGGTATGCATGAGCATACAGAGTTTTATTGGAATTTGTTATCAATATGAAAATAATTTAACTTATGTTATGGATACAGAGCATCAAGGGTAAGCTGTGAGAGTATTCTTATTGTTTATGAGTTTTAAATGGGTTTCCCAAGAAGAGCCGTCATGCTTGATACTAAATCAAGAGGCTAAGTTTAGGATTGGATTTAATCCAATATTGAACTTATATTGATTACACTTTACAGAATGACTCTTACTAGATTGAGAAAGCTAAACATCTAGTTGCAAGAGTCATTAGATGAAGGTTTTATACGATTTGGTATATCACTTGTGGAAGCTTCAGTGATGTTAGTTAAAGAAGCGGTAATGTTCCTCTAAGGTTAAATTATAATTATATTATTACCAATAAAGGAATATTTGATAGTAGCACTAGTTTTAGTGCAGTATGAATCTAGTAAGGATTTCACCTTATTCAATAATATGTCCCATAGTAGGTTGGGATATGTAGTGATGTTATAAGGCAATAACAAAAATTGATGTATTTAGCCAAAAGTCACTCTTTGCCTTATAAGCATTAAATGCTTAATTATTTCTGGGGGGAAATAGTGTATCGAATACACAACTTCAGCTCAAGTTACTTTGACAAATCGGATCAAAGATTTACATATGAAAGATAAGATATACCTGGAAAGAATTCAGTAAGGTGAAAAGGGAAAATTAAAGGTATCGATGTTAGGTTCAAAGGATGTTCATGTTATCAAGGAAGTGATTTATATTCCTGAGGATGAAGAAAAGAGAACTGAGAGGTGATTGAATCTGATTAGATTCAGTTCAGGATGCGGAGAATCAAGTATGAATGGTTCGAAGTAATTTAGAATTTGTTTAGATTGGTGGATATTATCTGTTGATCTTGAAAGAAAAGATATTTATATGAAATTAAGGATAAAATATTCTGTAAAAGTCTCTCCTTGGAAGAAAGTGTTATGGTTTGGACCAAAAAGGGAAGCTAAGTTCGAGATTCTTTGGGTCATATAAGATTGTAAAAAGAGTTGGTCTAGTAGCTTATTAGTTAGCCTTACCTCTGGAAATGGATAAGATTCATAATGTATTTCATGTATTGATGCTCAAGAAGTATCAATTAGATCCTTTACATATCATTACCTCAGAGGGAATAGAGATTCAATCGGATTTGATTTATAAGGAATAATCAGTAAAGACATTGGCACATGGAGTCAAAGGATTAAGAAATAAAATGATCTCGCTTGTTAAAGTTCTTTGATGAAATTATGAAGTCAAAAAATGACTTGGGAAAGAGAAAAAAAATATGAGAAAACAATTTCCTCAATTTTTGAACCAGGTATGTGTTGAAAATTTGAGGATGGATTTTCTTAAGGGGGAGAATTGTAATATCCCAAATTTTTGGTTAGTGACCAAAATGTAAAATTTGAAAGTTTAGGGGTTAAAGTGTAAAGTTTGGAAAAGTTTAAGGACCAAAGTGTAATTTTCAAAAGTTGTGTATTTTAACCCCGTAAATGAATAGTTTACCCCCAAGAATGACATTTTTGTGTTACCCGAATTTTGTGTTGGAAGAATATGAACCCTTGGATTTAAGTTGATTTTCCATACTAAATATGAGCTATTGGATGAAAATGGCAAGATCGTAATTTTGAAAAATCATAAGGGCAAAGTTGGTAAACTGCTAATTCCAGATTAAATTTAGGTCATTGGATGAAGGATGATGATATGAGGAATATTATGAAAATATAGAATTTTCAAAATATATCCGATAGCTAGATAAAGGTAAAATCGTAGTATAAGTATTTTGTGAATATTGGGAAATCGGATTAAATTGAAATTTTAGAGGCTATTCCATAATCCATATAAAATCATAAAATGGTATATATAGAATAGTGGCCGGTTGAAAGAGAAACTAATTTAGTTAGATTTTAATGGAATAGCAATTTTGAAGCAAACTAGTAAATAACGACTAGTTGGAGGGCAAATTAGTTATTTGGCAGGGATGGCAATTTTGAAATATTTGAAGTTACAAGTGCTATTTTTGGAAGAAAAATTTTGAATTTTAAATATTAGCCCTTGATTGATGATAAAATCAATCTCAACCGTTGGATAAAATGGCACTTTTGTAATTTCCCTACTTGAATGAATTTAAAATTCATTTATATATTACAAGTGGCATAATTGAAGAGATTTAAAAATTAAAAGGCAAAATATGACTTCATATTTTCGAAAATATACAGGCAGAAAAGGGAGAAAATTTTCAAGCTCGAATCAAGCCCACCCTGAAACTCGATTTTCAGGTAACCTTTCGAACTGCAAAGTTGTTCTACTCTTCAAGCTCTATCTTTTGATGTATTTGATTCATGGAATACATGCTTGATTGATGGAAATTTTACATGAGAAGGAAATTAGGATTTATGAACAAAATTGGGTCTTTTGAAATTTTATGATTCCATGGTTGAATTTAAGTTGGAATCAAGCTTATATGATGTTGAAATCATGTTATTGAGTTAGGATTTAAACCCTACATATTTTGGTTTGTATGGAGAAGATTAGGGTTTATGGATTTAAGTCAAACTTAGGGTTTGTGATGTTGGATTAATGATCTAGTAAGCTTGATTTGTTGTTTGGAAGCAAAACCCCAAGTTAAAATTTATAAGGACCAATTCGGCAAGCTTCAAAGTTAAGGGACCAAATCTGAATTTTATGAATTTGTAGTATATTTATGTAATTGATGATGTTGGAGATGTGAAATTGATGTTAGAATGCTAAACCGATGTTGAATCGAATTAGGGACCATTTTAACAAATTATCAAAATCAAGTGACCAAATAGGAAAGGAATTCTTGGTGTACGGATATGGGAAAGGGGTGTTACAAAGCTCATATAGGTTGCATTTACGTTAGATTTTATATAGTTTGCATGTAGAAAGGGAGTTACACCACTTGTGCCTAAATGTCATATATATTGGTGTTTTTTATGGGAAAATGGTGTTTTGTGGTGCATGTGTTGGATGTTGGAGGATTGCTGGAGCTGGAGAGGAGCAGATCTCATGGTTGGAGCTGACGAGGCATAAAAGAGTTGGAGATGAATCTATTTTGCCTACGTGGACTTTCTCCTTGATACAGAACATTAAATATAGTGGGAAATCAATGGCTTTATTTAATCAAGCCACGTACAATTTAGGGTAATGAAGCCCTCATTTTATCGCCTATATAAGAGAGACTTGGACGACAATTCAAGGGATCGCGATTATAGACAATAGTCCTAGCCTAAATCATATGGAGAACCACCAAAGTAGAAGCTAGAGAATTCTCCTCATGATAGACGCCATAGAGAGAGGCTGATGGAGTGGGAGACCTGCAGGAATAGTTGGATGGCTCAGGGGGAGTTTGTAGAGGATGCTCGAACTTGTTCTTTTCCTTGCTTGATAAATTGTCATACCTAAGATTTTTATTATAGATGTTTTAGGCTCAGACATGAGCTAAATACTTTAGTTGAGATTATTGCGTCCCAGGATTTTATGTTTTGATTACTTTATTCTAATGCTATAGTTGTTTTCTCTTTATCTATTCTATTCGTCATTTTTCATGTGTAGTTATTGTAAGAGCTATATTGAGAGGCTTTTTAAGTACTGATCTGTGGCTTAATATCGGGAGAGTTAGGTTATACAAACTTGAACAGTGGGGCTAAGCTGTTAACTTAGTCCTAATCCATCTTAGACATAAGTTTAGGGTTTTAATGACTAAAAGGGAGTTCTTAAACAAATAATAGAGTTGTTAGGGTTCACACAGACATGTATTACCTTAGCTTCAATATTATTAACTTCAAGGCATCGAGAGAGTCAGAAGTTCTTTAGAAAATCGTGTCGAGTAGATAAAGACTTTAATGGTTTACGCAGATATGTATTGCCAGTTGCTATAGCATTATAATAAGTATTCAAGGATATATCCTTAGCAATAATCTCAGCTTACATAATTATCTGTTATTTGCCACAGCTGTTTGTCTTAATCATATATATCTTTAATTTTAATTGTTTTAGTTTTAATAAATCAACAAACACCATTACTTACAAACACATTCTTAAGCATAAGAACTTCGTAGTTATTGATCCAATCGTCATAGGTTTGACACTCTACTTATCACTTTATTACTTGATTTGATGAGTATACTTGCTCCAAAGTGCATCAATATTCGACCAGGCATCAAGCTTTTGGCGCCAATGTCGGGGATTGACAATTGATAATTACGTTGTAATTGCACTTAGGACTTTATTTTTCTTGCCTTTAATTTTTGTTTTTATTTCTCAAGTTCGTTTTAGTGCATGACCAGAAGTTCCAAATCAGAACCTATTCTTCTGTTAGATACAAAGATTGAAAAGACTTTGAGGAATCTACATGGACATAAAAAGAATATGGTGAATGAGAACGATAGGAACGACCGTAAGAATGAGCGAGAATGTGATATACGACCAGCCGATGGACATGGAGTTATCGATGCAGCCCAAAGAGATGGCCAAATACGACATGAGGATCTACCCCTGCCAGAATTAGAAGGCCCATTAAAATGCATATCGAGACTGTTATCAACAACCTCAACCCATTGATTGTTGTACCAGATATAGGGACAGCCCACTTTGAGCTAAAGCTCGTTATGTTCAACATGCTCAATACAATTGGACAATTTAGAGGATCATCAAGAGATGATGCTCGAGAGCATATTCAATCTTTGTTGAAAGTTTGCGATTGGTTTTGACTACCAGGTATTCCAAATAATGCCTTAAGACTTAATTTATTTCCCTAGTCTTTGTAAGATCGAGCCAGGGCATGGTTGAAGACTTGTTCCTCAGGATCTATTACATTCTATGATGAGTTATACAGCAAGTTTCTGCACAGATATGATCCACCGAATGTGCACAACCAAAAGCGTAGTGACATCATCTCGTTTCAACAATATGATGGTGAATCCATGTACGAAGCTTGAGACAGATACAAAGACATGTTACGCAAGTGCTTGATCCTTGGATTTCATGATTGGATACAAATCATGACATTCTATAATGGCCTTAACTCACTCACAAAGATGATGATTGACTCATCGGCTAATAGAACTTTGCTTGACAAATAAGCTAATGAGGCATTTGACATTTTAGACCATATAGCCAACATTGACTACTAGTTCCCAAGGAGGAGATTGAAGCATGGACCTAAACCTTTTAGACACTCTAGTTAGATGAATCTCATACTGTAGTGGCTCAGGTCTATACCATCACAAACATGCTCAAGAACATGCAAGAACCATCCAACGCCCGAGAAGCCAAGGTAGTGCAATACACTTGTGAGCATTGCGATGAGGAATATCAGTAAAGTGAATGCCATCAACAACAAGAATTTGGATGCTACGTAGGGAACACCAAGCACAGCAACAATCCATATTCCCTACAACCTGGGGTGGCGGCAACATCCTAATTTTGGTTGGGGAGGCAACAATGAAAATTCAGGAGCACAACTGAATGTAACTAATGAAACTCCTGGATTCCAAAAAAAACTTAGAGGCAGAACCAGGGAGATTCTAACTCTAACTCAAATTCTCTTGATAATTCTTATCAAAATTTTATGGAAACCACCCATGTTATTATGTAGGATCAAGCAGTCAATTTGAAGAACCATAGTGACGTACTCACAACACAGGCTGCCATGTTGCAAAAATAGCAATCAATCATGGAAAACAACACCGCCTCTATACGGTCCTTGGAGACACAAGTTGAACAGATTGCTCAGATGTTGAAAGTGCAACGTCCAATTCAGACTACCTAGTGATACTGAAGTCACCAAGGCCTATCATGCAGAGAAATACAACGCCATCACACTATGTAATGGCACACAATTGAGTAAAGAAGCAAAGTTTGGGGGAGATTCACACGTAAATCCCACTCTAAGTAAGCCATCCATTGATACTCATGCGCATAAGAAACCAGCTTCTATGTCTGATACAGTGAGTGATCTTGCTACTGATGGCAAGAAAGATGAAACTAAGGATGCCCTTGAATCTAGTAAACCACACGAAAAGCCCAGACCACCACCTCTATTCCCACAATGATTGAAAGCTCAGAAGCCAGATATCCATAACCAAAAGTTCCTGGATATGCTCAAACAATTGCACATCAATGTCCCACTTCTAGAGGCCATTGATCAAATGACAATCTATGCAAAATTTTTGAAAGAGATAGTGACAAAGAAAAGAATTGTGGGTGAAGTTGAAACTGTTTCTAAATCGGGCAAGTGTGTTGCTGTGCTTAGTGATTTGCCACCCAATATGAAGGATCTTGGCAGTTTTACCATTCCATGCTCTATATGCCATAACTACTCTAGCCGTGCTCTATGTGATCTTGGTGCAAGTGTTAATTTAATGCTGAAATCTGTGTTCAAATGACTAGGAATGGGTAAAAGCTAAACAAACAACCGTGATCTTTCAGTTGGTCAATCGATCTCAAATCCAACCCGAGGGCAGAATTAAAGATGTCCTGGTAAAGGTAGATAAGTTTGTCTTTCTTGCAGACTTTATCATCCTTGATTGTGAAGTTGATGAGAATGCTCTTATTATTCTAGGGAGACCACTCCTTACCACCGGGCGTATTGTGATTGATTGTAAAAAAAGGTGAATTCACCATGAAGATGAATGACCAAAAGATCACATTCAACGTCTTCAACACACACAAGTACGCGGATGACTATAAAGAATGCCAGCTTGTAGACACTGAAGAATCCTTCATTGAAGAAAGTTTGCAAGAAATATGTTGCAGCAATGCGCTTAGCGCTGCGGTGTAGGCTGACTTTGATGAGGCCATACAAAAAGCTGAGTTATAAAGTAAGGTTGAGATTAAACAATCCAATGTTGTGCTTACCAGTCTAGGTATGACTTTTGAACCATTGGATTATGCCGAGTTTAAATCTTGCAAACCATTACTTGAGCATCCACCGATACTTGATCTTAACCCTCTTCCCCCCTCAATTAGACTATACATTATTAGGGGAAAATACCATGTTGTCTGTTGTTATATCTGCTTGCTTAAACCCTGACCAGGAAGCCAAATTACTGAATATGTTATCACAACACAAGAAAACTTTTGGTTAGAATATAGCTGACTTAAAGGACATAAGTCCTACTTTGTGTATACATAAGGTTATGCTTGCAGGTGATCATAGCAGCGTAACAACTCCAAAGTGGAAACTCAATCCAATCTTAAAGACTATAGATGAGAAAGAGATTATCAAATGGCACAATCGACGTGTTTGCCTCATATTAGACAACTCATGGGATCATGACCCATCACAACTTTTGGATCAATGCATAAGCAAGCTTATCCAGACGCTACAATGGGTGAAGATGTTCAAGAGAGCACCGGTCCACTACGATAAACACTGCCATCTCATTGGATGATTAAAACATCTAGCTTTTACCTTTTTATTCTTTTTGCATTTTTAATTCCTGCAATTTTAGTTTTAAACCCTTTTTGTTTTCTATTATGATTAGTTTAATCTTTAATTTGATTTATTAATTTTGGCATATATCTTACAAGGTTATATGCATAGCCCTTAGCAAATCAAGTCCAAATAATATATTTCCTTCATAATAATTATACCAATTTTCTCTAGGGTACTTTACCTTACACCTTCCTTCACACGCCTTCCCATCAATAACACATAATTACACCAGTTATTCCCTCCTTTATTACACTACTAAGAAATTCTGCAGCCTTTTTACAACCAAGAGAAAATCGTATTTCCCCTTCTCGCATTCTTAACCTTTTCCCAAACTTTACCATTATCTTCCTTCCTTGTATCCTTCTTCCCTCAACAATGGCCAAAACAAGAATCGCCACCCATGCCAGTGCAAGTGCTTCACTAGTCACCCCAAAACCAATTGGAACAACCCCATCCTGGAAATTTTTTGCCTCCTTATCATGCCAAACCATGCCAGTAAAAAAGAGGTCAATGCTCAGAGGACCTTTTTTAATCCAGAGATGGAAAATAGTACAAGAACTTCGAAAGCTAACCACTCATACTGGAAGAAGGCCTGGAGTTTATCGGTGCACACAAACTTTAGTCGATGCAAATATTCAATTGGTCATTGAAACATATGGTTGGGAGGAGTTCGTTTGACAACTAGGGTGGATAAACGTATCTTGGGTCTGTGAGTTATATACCCACATCACCAACACCAATGACACTAATACATTTGTCCGTAGAAAAATGGTGAACTTCTCAGCTAAGATAATCAATACTTTATTTGACCTGGACAATGCAAAGGATAAACATGAGGACTTTACATCGGCAGTTACCAAAGCCACTCATGATGAGGTACTTCATGATTTATGTATTCCAAGAATTGAATGGACATGGACATTCACTACCCACAAGATTGTGAAATGAGTCAACTTGAACCCTGATGCTAAATATTGGGTTCACATTATGAACACACGAATGGGACCCACAAGACACCACTCGACGATCTCAATGGACAGAATGCTTCTCTTGCACTTTGTTCTGACTGGTCGGCAAATCAATATTGGGAGAATGACTTATGAGACAATTGTGGGCAGAGCAACATCCTCAGGTGCAAAGTGTCCCATACTTTTCCCTATCTTAATAACTGCGTTATATGAGAAAGAACAGGTTCAGCATGACCCCGTTGATATTGTAATGAAGGTACACAAGGGAACACTCCCAAAAGAGATACCACGACTCAAGGGGCTAGTGGCCAGTGCAATGCCATTCAATACAATAGCTACTCACACTCAGCCAGCAACTCTACTCAGTGCCATGACAGAATTCTTTAAACCATTCTTTGAATATATTAGAGAAAATGATATGGCCACGTGATCTGTACTAAATTGATTGTCTTTAGGATCTACTAAAGCTTTTCCTATGTTTCCTGACTGGTACTTTGCCCAGCCTCATGCTAACCAATGACCCAAAAACAAGGAAGAAAAAAGATAAGAAGAAGAAGAAGATGAAGATGAAGAAAAAGAAAAAGAGAAAAGAAGAAGACGAAGAAGAAGAAGACATACCTCTCAGGCCTCTAGCTATCGCTACCAGGACAAGAAAGAGGAAAGAACCCACTGCCGCCTTTATGCCCCGCTAACCTACTAAACATACAAGGTCTACAGACAAGGGCAAGGCACTCATGTACCGAGAAATATCAACTTCCGCTAGACCATTACATTTAGTTAGCGATGACTCCACCGAGGTGCAATAATTAGTAGGCTCATCTCCTTCTTCCCCTGTCAAACATCAACCAATCCAACTTCATTTGCTACCACTCCCAAGATTAAGAAGAAAGTCACAGCTGGTCGAGAGTTGGAACTAATTAAGGAACTACAAGCACAATTAGGGAATAGGCCCAATTTATCCACCTTATCAGACTCACATGCACCTACCGCTACCACCCATTGGAGACAGTGGCCAGATACTGATTCTGGCACCTTCCCCCACCCTGCCAAGAAACCAACATCTGCTCGGGACAAAGGCAAGTCATAATCATCTGGGAACCACCACCCTAGTAACTTCATGGGTTAGTTTTTTTTTTTCTTTTATCTTATTTTATATTAGTTTTTATTTTGTATTTGCATATTTTTTTCCTTGATTTTTTTCTTTTTGTTTCTTTTTGCATTGGGGCAGTGTTCTTCTCAAGTTTGGGGAGTATATACTAATATATATATATATATATATATATTAAATTTAGGTTAAATTTAAAAAATTAGGACATGTAAATAGCCTAATATGTCTGATAAGTTCTCTTTGCTATGATTTCTTTAATTCTAAAAATGCTACTCCGTTGATCATGACTTCCAATGATGAATCTATGTTGATGCTTTGCAAGGTGTTAAGAGCTTTCTGTTTTGAACTTAATGATGAATCTAATGTAGCCCTTAAAAACACATGTTGCATTCATTATACAAACTTAAGAAACCTTAGGGAAGCTCTAGGTCAACCTTCTGATGCCAAAGCATGAATCAATGTAAATGAACTTAATGCTCAATGTAGCAATTTAAAGGATTAAAAACTCTCTGAAAAATCAAGAAAATTCATCAAGACTTGATAATATAAACAAAACTATTGAGGGACACTTTTCTATGCATCTTGCTATCTTAGTACACTAGGTGAGTTGTGTTTGCTCCATTTAACTTTCCCTGGTAGGAATGAGAGTACTGGCAAAGAGTGAATGAAAGTCTTCACGGGATGACACTACTCATCGGGCTACCAGATGGCCAGTTTGCTCCATTCTATCTTAAGGTCTGAAGGGTAAGTGTGATTAGTTGAAGCCCCAAGGATATAGTTTTTAAACTGAAAAAGAAAAGGGAGAGAAATAATATGCTGAAAAGGAAAACAATATGTCGAGGCAACAACAAAGAGGAACCCTTAAGTTTATCTAAGGCTATTAAGTGATGAATGCATGTAACTTAGCATACACTGTACTTACAGTAGATTTGCTCTTTGGAACAAAACTATAAGCTCTAATGCATTGTATCTTATTGACATAGCTGAGGAATGAATTACTACTGCAACATGACTTAGAATCTCTGTAATCATAACTTAGTGGAACCTTCGGACCTATAGGTTTTTTACTACTTTTATTTTTTGTTTTATTTTTCTTGCTACCATTTTGCATTGCTCGAGGATAAGCAACAGTTCAAGTTTGGGGTATTTGACAAGTGTGTAAATGATCTATTTTGCATGCCCTTTTTTACTTGTCTTTTGCATGTTTTCAAGCTCATATAGGTTGCATTTACGTTAGATTGTACATAGTTTGCATGTAGATAGGGAGTTACACCACCTGTGTTTAAATGTCATATATATTGGTGCTTTATGGGAAAGTGGTGTTTTGTGGTGCATGTGCAGGATGCTGGTAGATGCTGGAGGATTGCTGGAGCTGGAGAGGAGCAGATCTCATGGCTGGAGATGACGAGGCACAAAAGAGTTAGAGATGAATCTACTTTTACCTACGTGGACTTTCTCCCTAATATAGAACATTAAATATAGTAGAAATTAATGGCTTTCTTTAATGAAGCTGCCACACTTTAGGGTACTTAAGCCTTAATTTCATCGCCTATATAAGAGAGACTTGGACGCCAATTCAAGGGAGCGCGATTATAGACAACAGTCCTAGTCTAAAGCTTGCAGAGAACCACCATAGTAGAAGCTAGATAATTCTCCTCACGATAGACACCACAGAGAGAGGCTGACGAAGTGGGAGACCTGCAGCAATAGTTGGAAGGCTCGAAGGAAATTTGTCGAGATGCTCAACCCTTTTCATTTCCTTGTTTGACAAACTGTCGTACCCAATATTTTTATTATGGATGTTTTAGGCTCAAACATGAGCTAAATACTTTAGTTGGGATTATTGCGTACCAGGATTTTATGTTTTGATTACTTTATTATAATGCTATATTTGTTTTCTCTTTATCAATTATGTTCATCATTCTTCACGCGTAGTTATTGTAAGAGCTATCGAGAGAAGTCTTTTAACTACTGCTATATGGCTAAATATCGAGAGAGTTAGGTTATACAAACGTGAAATGTGGGATTAAGCTATTAACTTAGCTTTAATCTGGCTTAGACATAAGTTTAGGGTTTTAACAATTAAAAGGGAGTTCTTAAACAAATATAGAGTTGTTAAGTTTCACGCATACTGTATTACCTTATCTTCAATATTATTAAATTCTAGGCATCGAGAGAGTCGGGAGTTCTTTAGAAAATCATGTCGAGTAGATAAAGACTTTAATGGTTTATGTAGACATGTATCGCCAGTTGCTATAGCATTGTAATAAGCATTCAAGCATATATCCTTAGCAATAATCCCAGCTTCTGTAATCATCTATTGTTTTCCGCAGCTATTTGTCTTAATCATAGCTATCTTTAATTTTAATTGTTTTAGTTTTAATAAACCAACAAACAACATTACTTGCAAACACATTCTTAAGCATAAGAACTTCGTAGTTATTGATTCAATCCTCGTGGGTTTGACACTTTACTTATCACCTTATTACTTGATTTGACGAGTATACTTTCTCCGAAGTACATCACTATTCGACGAGGCATCAGGGTCCTCGCCCATTTAGGTTTTTGAATTCTTGGTTGGAGAGTCGTAGTAATGTTAGAAGGATGGCTGCAGAGTGACGGTCTATATCGATGACATCAAAAGGCTCTTTTGATTTTGTGGGAAAATTAAAGGCAATAAAACAGTTTTAGAAGAATTAGAATAAGAACGAGTTTTGGGATATAGAGAAAAAGATTAGCAATCTTCAATGTGCTATTGATGAGGTGGATAAGATGATGGGAGCGGATCACATTCTGGAGTCGTAAATGGCCTTGTGGAAGGCTATGAAACTTAAAGAATCTCTTTGGCAGCAAAAATCTAGGATTACATGGTTGAAATTGGGTAATCGTAATAATGCTTTTTTCATCGTTCGGTGAAGATAAGGGTGATGCAAAATCAGATTGAAGGCTTGTTTGTGCATGGCAGATGAGAGTCTGATCTGAACTATTTATGCAGATTTGTTTTGTTTAAATTTCAAAAGCATTTCTCTCAGGAGTGTCCAGCTAGTATATTTGAACTGAGTCTTGTGCTCAAGTGATTGAGTGCACATGATGCGGATTTGTTAGAGGCATCGTTCTTGAAAGAAAATGTAAAGGCGGCTCTTTGGTCTTGTGATGGGATTTTCTAAAATTTGATGTGATGGAATTTATGAGGGAGTTCTTTGCCACGAGTCATTTGCGGAAAGGGGTAAATTCTACTTTTATTGTCCTAATCCCAAAGAAAGAAAATCCAATGGTAATTAGTGACTTTCGTTCTATAAGTCTTATTAACTCTTTATATAAGATTTTATCCAAAGTGTCGTTGAAGCGTTTACAGCATGTTTTGGGTCATCTTATTAGTGACACTCAAATTTCCTTCCGTTACGGTCGTCAGATAATTGATGGTATTTTGTTGGCGAATAAAGTTATTCATTCTTTAAAACATGGAAGATCGATGAGCATGGTTTTCATTCTAAAGTTGGATTTTGCTAGAGCATATGATTGCGTTCGGAGGGAATTTTTTGATTCAATTCTAGATCACATGGGATATGGTAGTACATGGCGACATTTTGGAAATGCTTGAGTTCAGCTCGGATGTCAGTATTGTTAAATGGGAGCGTTACACTTGAGTTTGGTATGGGTCACGGCTATGTCAAAGTGATCTCCTGTCACCTTTATTGTTCGTAATAGTTGTTGAGGCTTCACATTTGATGCTTATAAAGGCAGGGGAAGTGGGATTGATTAAAGGGATTCAAGTGGCAGAGGATTTTTTGATCTCGCATTTTCTATTTGTTGATGAAACGATTTTGTTTCTTGAAGGGCTGAAGAAGTTTGTTTTAAATATGCGAAGGGTGTTGACAAGCTTTTAATTGTACTCGAAATTGGAGATTAATTTTTAGAAATTGGCTCTGATTGGTTTTGGGGTAGAGGATTTGGTCGAGGCTAAATGTGCATCGTTTTTCGGGTGTGCTAAGGGTGAAATACCATTTCATTACTTGGGGTTGCCATTGGAAGTTAATCCTAGGAGTAAGGTTATGTGGGAACTGGTCTTTACTACATTTTGCAAGAAGTTGGTTGGATGGAAATGAGCTTCTCTTTCTTTCGTTGTGCATCCAACGTTGGTAAATTCAGTGCTATCAGCTTTACCATTATATTATATGAGAGTTTTTGTCGCTCCAAAGGGTTAATTACGAAGCATGATAGTCTACGCCGCTCGTTTTTATAGGGTGGGGTAGAGTTTAAGGGGATAATGAGTCATGTATGATGGGCCTTGGCTTGTCGCCCTCGCCAACTTGGTGGTTTAGGGGTGGTTGATTTGAAGGTTCAGAACCTTGCTTTGATTTCGAAATGGGCATTGCATTTTGCCACTGATAGAAATTCGCTTTGGCGAAGGCTGATTATTGCTAAGAATGAGGAAGTTGTGCCTTGGTGGCGACTTGGTTATGGGGCGAGGAGAGCGACATTGGTTGTATAGAGACAAATTATGAATACGGTTACAACGAAACTAGTGAGTCAATTTTTTAATGAGTCTAATTTTAAGTGGAATGTTGGTAATGAGGAGAGCGTTCTCTTTTGAGTGGATACTTGGTGTCGAGAGGTACCTTTGAAAATTATTTTTCCAAGGTTGTTTGCTCTGGTAAAGAATAAATTGGCGTTAGTGCAAGATTATGTGATTGTCGGATCGTTTTTTCATTCATCTTGGGAGTTATTTTTTCGTAGAGAGTTGTGATCTTTCGAACAAGCGATGTTGCTTGAGTTGGTAGAGTGCATTCAGCAGTTTTGTAATCGTCAAGACATGAGAGATTTATTGGCCTAGAAATTAGATAGTTTGGGAAAATTCTCAGTACGAGTTTTATCGAATTTGTTGTTGTCGTTGGGCGATGTAGGGGAGGGGTTGGAGTCCTGTTTTTCTTGGCCTTTGGTCGTACCTCCTAAGGTGCAAGTGTTTTTTTGGTTTACTTGTATAGGCAGGTTATCGACAATCACTTTCCTTCGACAGTGTGGGGTTCCTGTACTATCCCAAATTTTGGCTAGTGACTAAATTGTAAATTTTGAAAGTTTAGGGGGTTAAAGTATAAACTTTGGAAAAGTTTAGGGACTAAAGTGTAAATTTCACCAACAAGTAATTTTATTCGGTATAAGAGTGAATCGGATCGAAATAGGTACCTTGATATAGGTTTTAAGAATTAAGATGCAGAAAAATGTACCAAATTCGGATCGCGTGAAATTGTTAAGCGTGCTTAGGCCAAAGAAATACAATGATGGGTGACCTTCAAAAAGGACCCATAAAAGTGTTTCTGATCGATAATTTGGACTCAGTAAGATTAGAGAAAATTCGTATGGATTGTCGATAAAGGAATTCTAAGAGAAATTTTATTCTATGAAGATTTTCGATAATTATCGGAATAATAGACCGAGTTACGAAAATTCAGTCTAAGTCCTTGGAAAAGGAAGTTTCATTGGATAATAGAGTTTATTTCCAAAATATTGAAATATGAAATTTTCGGAATAAATCCAATAGCTTGGAAAAGGTAAAATCGCAGTAGAAGTATTTTATGAATATCAGGAAATCGGATCGAACTAAAATTTCAGAGGCTGGTCCAAAAGCTATGGAAAAGTCATAAAATATTATTTTATGAATATTTTATTATATTTGGAGATGTGAAATTGAAGTTAGAATGTTAAACTGATGTTGATTTGAATTAGTGACCATTTTGAAAAATTGTCAAAGTTAAGTGACCAATTCAGAAATGAGGTTTTAGAGAAGGAATAAATCTGATTTTAATTGAAATAATAGAATTCAAGTAGTAATGTTGATTTGAGGACTAATTTGCAAAGTTAAGAAGCTTGTATCCTTATCTATGCATTTTAGTGACTATTTCGGAAAGAACGAAAAATTGGAGGGAATCATTTTTGAATAATTATTTGATGAAGAAAGTGATACATTAGTGGTTTGAATCAAGTAAGTGGACCAAATTGACAAATAGCAAATTAAGGAGAAATTAGTATAAAGTTTGAAGTTATTTATGGAAGTTGTGTAGGAAAACTGAATTTGGTAGTAAGTTTGAAAATTCACCATAAATGCTACAAAAATGGTTAGATGATGAATTTTATATCAATGTAAAGATTTATTCGTCTAGTATCGTTTAAAACAAACGTTGATTGATTTCGATTCATATATCAAAAGATATGAATTTTTAAGTGATGAAAGGTCAAAAAATAGAATAGTAGTCTGTTCCGAAATTCGACTTTAAAAAATTGCCATAAATAGTACAAATTGAATCTGGGTTATTAGTTTATATGTTTGAAAAGCTTATCGAATCTAGTTTCGTTCCAACAAACGGAAACTGATTCCGAGTTCCGAGTTAAAAGATATTAATTTGTAATCGAGTGAAGGTCAGAAAAATTATAGAACAGTTTCTGTCAGGACAACCATGTAATCGGGAATTTGATGAATTTTCATAATTTTGTAGATTTTATTAAACTATGTGGCTTATACTGTTAGAACCATTATCGAATCAAGTTTCTACAGTATAAAGGAGATTAAGATTCAGTATGTATTCTGCCATGTAGAAGTAAATCTTTGATGGTAGTGCAAGTTGACAGAAAATGGAAATTGAGACAATTTGTGTCTAATGTTGGTTAGGAAGCTTGGAGGAATTATTTGAAGATTAAAATGGTCATTAGGGACAAAAAAATGAGTTTGTGAACAGTATACGGAGGGAAAGAAATTTATGGAAATTTTTTATGTTGAATGATTAAATAGCTTAATTGAAATATTGTTAGAAGTGAATCTAACAAATGTTTATTTATATTCATGTGATAAATGAAATTGGATCCGAATCAAAAAAGGTTCGAGGTACTATAAAGGAAAGGATCAATAGAGCTTAGTGAGGCATATTAATAAATGGCCAAGGTGAGTGCATTTCTATATGTATGTTTTATTAAAAAGGGGAAAACTTGTGATAAGTCGACCCATGATTAGAATTGACATTGCATTACTTTATAATATGTGATATGATGCATGACTTGACATGGCAAGCTTGATGGAGTACAAGTTACGAACTATTGTTTGCATAAATGATGATGCATTATGCTTACTTGAATTACATGAATAGTGATGATACATGATTCTTATGATAATATGAAACATAAATTACATGAATAATGATATGATTAAAATGAAACAAGTAACCACCTTGAGGACCCACGCCCTTGGTGTTGCACCTGGGGATCCACGCCCATGGTGCCAAGAGCACTAAAGAGGTGCAATTATAAAGAGCAAAGAGTGTCCTTTATGAGGAGAAAAGAGTATCCTCGAGTACGTACTCAAGTTCTAAGGCTATGGATTCTTAAAGGACTTTTCAGCCAGTATCCAAGGCTACAGAGTCTTAAAGGTCTTTTCAGCCGGTACAAAAGGCTACGGAGTCTTAAAGGACTTTTTAGCCAATATGATCACAAGACGATTACATGAAAGACATAATATGTAAATGGTTGCATAATGAAAACATGACCATGATAGAATACATGTTATGCAGATGATGGCATAAAGAAAGCATGACCATGATAGAGCACATGATATGCAAATGATTGCATAATGAAAGCATGACCATGATAGAGTACATGATACGTAAATGATTACATGATGAAAGCATGTCCATGATAGAGAATATATTATGCAATAATAACATGATTTATATGATAGTTATGATACATGACATATGTACATTGTGATATACTTGCCATGTTATAGAGAAAATGAAATGTACTTTTATATATGACATATTGTATTACATTATTTCATGTTTTTAAAATAAATAAGTTTAACTACCTCACTAAGTTCGTACTTAACGTGTGATTGTTTCACACGTAGGTCAAGTTGGAGCACTTGAAGAGGAGTCAAGCATGTTGTTCAAGCTACAATCTGTAGAACATCAGTAAGACATTCTAAATTATGACAATCTCTAGTGGGCATGTAAACCATTTACTTATTGATAGTATATGATGCATTAAATTGAATTATAATGATAGTCTGAATAATCAGCTAGATGATGAATCGTATAGGGATAAAAAATTTAAGCTCAACTTTCAGTAGCATGTTTAAGTAACATTTATAATGTATATTCAACTACGAGTATACGTTATGGGTGTGATAGTTCCTTTTCTTGAATCTCAAGATGTTTGTGCTTGGTGTGGCAAGGGAGCTGATGAAGCTGATCACATTTTGTTTTTGTGTGGTCGAGCGAGGGAATTGTGGGTTTGTTTTCTAGGATGGTGAATGGTCTCATTAAATTTACCAAAGATGTTTCAAGAGTTCTTAGTTCTTGTATTGCATTATTCGTTTACTGGTATCGTTTGGCAATAGTGAGTGTTGAGTTGTGCCGCCATGTTATGGTCCTTCTGTGATACGAGCATTAGGGCCTAAGATAGAACCCTTGGACATGACGAGTGATTTTTCCACATGGTCCAATTACGAGAGAAAATTCAAGACAATTCAAGACCAAGCTACACTCAACAATACAAGACTTTGTGAGCAAGGGTCTACAAGCCTTCTCGAAAAGTAAAGCTGATCATCTTGGACAAAAGGTTGGAAATATTTCGCAAGTCTGAAATGTCAGCCAACTTACAACGACTTTTTGAGTGCAATCTGATCG
This sequence comes from Hibiscus mutabilis, assembly GCA_019671005.1. NCBI lineage: Eukaryota > Viridiplantae > Streptophyta > Magnoliopsida > Malvales > Malvaceae > Hibiscus > Hibiscus mutabilis. The sequence goes on along the minus strand of CM033724.1, from coordinate 16,604,278 downwards.
TTTCTGGATCAACATGTATTCTTAAAAGTTAACCATCTATTTCTTAGCTTTCCAACGCATCTTGAAACGCGTCAATATGATATCGGAAGCTCAAGTTACGATTAATTTAGTGAAGACAACACATGCACAAATTTCTACTCGCAAATTATGAAGCTCGTTGCCATGAATTCATGTAAAATTCGATCCAAACGCAATTTATAATGCCTTGGACGAATTTAAACAGCCCAATAAGGGGATTTATAGTCTTTTATTTTATTTTTATGTCATTCAAATAATTAGAAACAAGGGTTGAATCTGGACTGTTAGATCTTCCTTGTTAGACTAGGTTAATGTTATAGCTTACTTGGCTAGGGTTAGCCACCTATCACCTTTGGTGGTTTAATCTCAACCATTGGATTTAGGTTAAATTATTATTAGGGTTTTCTCCTTACTTCCCCTTAGCCTATAAAAGGGAGGTTTCCTCTTCATTGTAATTCACAACTTTCATTTTGATTTCAGTCAATAAATGTTTATTGAGTACATTTTTGCAAGTGCTAATACTTGTTTCTTCGAAGCTGCTCATCGCTTTCTTGCGACAAGAATCGTGGTGAAACCATCTTCAACCTTCTCTTTGTCAAGTTTACTTTCTTGGAGGGGAGATTAGAGCCTTTGAAGGAGTTTGCCGGATTAGCAATAATTCGGAGGGTTCCTAGGACAACATTTTTCTCACACTATCTTTTTCTTTCTATTTTGATTCAAGTTATCAACTTATTTATTCCTTAAACTTCTTTGGTTTTATTATTTGTTTAAACTTGTTATTTTGAATTTTTAGAGTTCACCAAGATTGTCGTTCATTCCTTAAAGAGTCTAGAGCCTTTAGGGAATTTCGCAACTTGAAGAATTGATCTTTTCTGCTTCCATACGAGTACCGTATCATTTGGTATTAGATTTGGGCGTTCTTGAGGGTGTTTCTCTTGGCTTTCCATCGTTTGATGCTTCTTGGATTCAAAACTAAATATTTGATATTATATCGTCAATTTGGGTTTGATTCTTCATTTTTTTCCTTAACCCATATTGATTATTTCTCTTTTTAGTAGTTATCTTCTTGCTTCAAAAGAAAAGATAAAAAAAGAAAAAACAGTTTCGAAAACAAGAGGACAGAAATGAAAAAAAATAAAAAATAGCATGAGATTTCCGATTCAGCTCAAAATTCCAGATTTGAACTACACTATTTGAAGAAGCATTTCACCAATTTTCGTGATTTTTTTATCTCAGGAAGATCTCGAACGAATTTCTTCAAGTTGCCGCACAATCATGGGTTTTGGGAATGTTTTCTATCACTCTCTTTGATTCTTAGTTTTATTGTTCGTTTGTCTTGCTTTTTCATTCATATACACTCTCTAACACTTTCTTGTTTCTTGTGTTAGTAGTATTAAAAGTTTCATATCTCTTTCATCCTTGCAACTACGTTCCATTGGTGTCAAATTTCTTTACCTCTTAGTACTTGGGGTTCATTACTAAGGCTCTCACCATTCGATGAAGTGTTACAGATAGTCGCGAGAAGGTTTTAAAGTATACAAGATGTAACTCCCTCGACCCGGTCTAGACTCCCAACCGCATCAAGAAGGCTACATTAGGTTTGCCGTAGCAAACCGAAGAGATGCAACCAAACCCTTTTTCCAACACCAAAAATATACAATCTTGAAACCGACTTGAATCTCTACTTTGGCCCACCAAACCAGCTAATAACCCACTAAACTGCTAATCCCTAAAACTGAGGTGTTATACAAGATCGGCTAACTTGCCTCTCTAAGCATTTACTTTCCTTGGAGTGACAAGTGAGGGTTCTTGTTTTATTTTGTTTTGTTTCACTTTAAACTTTGTTTTTTAGTGTTTTGCTTTTCAAGGTGTCGCAACAAAATTCTGATGAAGAGCCAATGACTCTTGCTAAATTGGTTCGTGCGATAAGAAAGATCCAAAGAGATGTTGCAGTGATAACTTTAGTATTAGAAGGATTGAATGTTGGACAAGCTGCACAAGCTCAACAAAATTCAGCCCATGGGAGCAATTATGATAAAAGTGGGACAATTGAACAACGTCCGAGACGTGGTCACCGACAAAGACAAAACAACGAGTCTAATTTTGCCCCACCTAGGCATTGCCTCAGGCCCAATACACGTTCACAACCTTCCATGGCTAAGCTGAAGTTCACTATTCCCTAATTCAAAGGCAAGCATGATCCAGATGCCTATTGTGATTAGGAAAGCAAGCGTGACCTCCTGTTCGACTACTATAGGTGTGACGAGGAAGAAAAGGTATCATTAGCTACACTTGAATTTACTGATTATGCTTTGAGATGGTGGACTCAGCTATTGCAACATCAATGATTGCACCGTGAGCAAAGGATTAATTCATGGGATTAGTTGAAGTGAGTCATAAGAAAACAATTTGTTCCTTCTCAATATTATCGGGACAACAAAAGATGCCTCCAACGCCTTACACAAGGTGGTAGAAGTGTAGATGAGTACTTCAAAGACATGGAAATATTGTTGCAGCAGGCAAACATCGAGGATGAAGAAGACACTTTGGCCCGTTATTTTTATGGATTACATACCAACATTGCTGATGTTTTAGACCTTCAAACATATGTTGACCTTGAAGAGGCAGTACAAAAAATGATCAACATTGAGCACCAGTTACAAAGGAAAGCTACATCCCAATGGCGACAATCTTCCCAATATGAACGAGGTAAACAACCAACTTCATCTTTTAGGCGCTCTAACAACCCGTTGTTTGATTCAAACAAAGCGACTATAATGCCTAAGGGAAAAGACGATGTACTCTCCAAGCACACTCCTAGTACATCAAAACCACCTCCACCAACCGTTGAGTCCAAAAATTGGAAACGAGCTCGTGATATGGAGTGCTTCAAGTGTAGAGGGCATGGTCACTATGGTCTTGACTGCCCTAATTCAAGGGTTTTGATCATTCATGATGATGGTGCCTTTACATCTGACTCAGAGAAGGAACCGGATGATATTTCTGCAAAGGAGATCATAGCCCCATTGACTATGATAGTGATTCTCTTGATCCTCGATGCTTGGTCATAAGGCGAACACTCAATATCCAAGCAAAGAATGAGGAGGATGTTCAAAGGACTAATATATTCCATTCACGTTGCATGTGAAGGGTAAACTTTGTTCCATTATCATTGATAGTGGGAGTTGTGCCAACATTGTCAGCAGCTTTCTTGTTGGTGCCTTTGACTTACCTTGCCAGAGACACCCTAAGCCATATCATCTCCAATGGCTTAATGAGGGATCCGAAGTAAAGGTAACCAAGCAGCCCTTAATTTCTTTTACTATAGGGAAATATTGTGATGACATTTGGTGTGATGTAGTACCTATGCATGCTGCCCATTTGCTACTTGGGAGACCATGGCAGTATGATCGTGATGTTGTTCACCATGGCAAGTTGAATAGGTACTCTTTAATGTACCATGGAAAAAATACACATTGACTCCGTTGGATCCTAAAGAATTTTACAAAGATCATGTCAAAATGCAAAAATTTTGTGAGCGGATTATGGGTACAAAAAAATTGATGATGACACAAAAAATGATAGAAAATAGGCTCTTAACCGAAAAATCCAAACAAATGATGGCCTACGGGTGGTGAGTGAACCTATATGTGAGAAGAAACGAGTGTCTCAAAATACTTATGCAATGACAAAAGACTTGAGAGAAGCCCTTTTAGCCACACAACCTTGCATTCTTGATCATTTTTGACAAACTTATTTCACTTCATCTATTGTGACTGATTCTTTGCCTAGTGTTTTTCTAACTCTTTTGCAGAATTATACTGATGTCTTTGACAATGCACCTAAAGAGTTGCCACCATTTTGGGGTATTGAGCATCAAATTGATCTCATTCCAGGATTTATTATCCCTAACCATCCTTCCTATAAAAGTAATCCAGATGAGATAAAGAAGTTACAAAGGCAAGTGGAGGACTTGTTAGCGAAAGGACACATTCGTGAGAGCTTGAGCCCTTGTGTTGTTCTGATCTTTTTGATTCCCAAGAAAGATGATACGTTTCGTATGTGTGTTGATTGCAGTCCCATTAATCATATCACTGTCAAATATAGATGATAAGTGTTCAAAAGTACTATTTTTCTTACCCCTTTTACTCATATTATGTTAGACTTAAGCTCATATTAGTTGTATAATTAGTCATTCATGCATTAATCCATGTTTCCTTCCATCGTTGAGCATGATTACATAACTTGGTAGTTTTTGTGGGAAAATATGCTGCTATGGTATGGTTTGTGTGTATGTACAGGATCACTTGCCAAAGCAAGGCTAGAGCTAGTTGCCAGGGCAATGCATGAAGGAGACGCCGAATGCATGAAGGAGATGTCGAGCTAGTTGCCAGGGCAATGCATGAAAGAGACGCCGAGCCAGTTGCCAGGGCAATTGTCGACAAAGAATAAGGTGATATGGTAGTCGAAATTGATGACTAGACAAGCCCAAGATGACGTGGAGCAAAGCCAAATCCCAAAGGAATTTGATTTCCATGAAGAGATTAAAGAAGAATTAAATTCCAAGAAGATAGGAGAAGTTCTAGTAGGAATATAATTATAATAAAGAATTATATTCTTTAAAGATAATTCAATTCCAACTTAACTTCCTCTTCAAAGAAGGACTTTGACCTAGCCCTATAAATAAGAAGCCATATCGTCAACTCCAAAGAGAGCAAGAAGAGAGGGGAATTTCGACAACTCCAAAAGAGAGCAAGAGGAGAGAATTTTCGACAAGCATCTAGGGCAAGGGGATTTCAACAAGCTTCATTCCTCATCTTTTTCTTTCTTGTTCAATTAGGTTCATGCTAGGGATTATTTATCTTGTGTTTCTTTGGAACCTAACCATGAACTAAATCTATTTGGCTATGGTTATTGTGTCTTGTGGTTGTGAGAAACTATTGGATTTTGTTTAGGTAATAAGAGTTTGCACTTTTCTATTCAAGGTTTATTCATTCTTGGTTCTTATTCTTGTTTGCGAGTGAATTGGGAGAGGATCTCGTAACTTCATCTATTTATCTAATATCGGGAGACTTAGATTCAAGAAACGAATGGATATGATCTTTATTCAATCTATTGATGGTGAAGATTAATCCGGCTTAGGAATAAGTCAAGGATTTCAACGGCTAAGAGGAGCGCAAGATTGGTTGTTGTTCACCCTTGATTCACGCAGGGATGTATTATCAAGGCATTCACAAGTAGCTAGAGTTTCGACTTAGGGATAAGAAGAAACCATTGAAGAACGCTCTGCCGAACCTTGAAGGTTGCTGCCCAGACGCCCAAGTAGTTGCCCAACTAGTCGCCCAACTAGTCGTCCAGGCAACAATCGATTAGTTGCCAAGGCAACCCCGTTGTGCAAGTTGCCACGACAACTGAGTTGCCCGTGAACTCTTTTACCAAGACGATCCAATCGGCTATCACACCTCATCTCACGATAACCTGGCCTATCTCTCTCATTTGATCTCATTTATTCTTTTACTTTATTGCCTTCTAGTTTAGTTATTAGTTAAAACTCTTATAATCCTTTATTTGTGTTTTTACTTTTTTACAGTGCAAGAGACTAGATTCTTGAAGTGGCACCAATCCCTATGGAGATGATATCTTTTATATTATAACTTGCAACGTGTATACTTGAACAATTGCGTAGCACTTATTACGCGCAGCAAGTTTTTGGCATCGTTGCCGGGGATTGGCAATAGCGACTTTGTTTTTATTTTCTTGCACTTTCTTTTTACTTTTCTTGTTTAAGATTCAAAGGGGCTAACAAACTTTGGTTTTGCATTGGTATATGACCAGGGCGAGACCGACTACACCAGAATATCCTTTTGATCCAAAATTCGAACGAACCTTGCAAAGACTTAGACTAAGGATAAGAGTAGCAATGGCTAATCAAGACGGCAATATGAATCAAGATATTCCAGCAGGAGGAGGAGTGATTCTTGCACGAAACAGAACTATTCGAGATTATCTTGAAGAATATCTTGATGGACTTAATCCAGGAGTTTTCGCACCTGAAATTGAAGCCGACCACTTTGAATTAAAACCGGTAATGTTTAATATGATCAACACAATTGGTCAATTTCGTGGCTCAGCAACTGAAGATGCACGGCAACATCTGAAATCTTTCCTCGAGATTTGCAACTCGTTCAAAATACATGGAGTCACCCCCGATGTCTTACGATTAAGATTATTCCCCTATTCACTGAGGGATAGGGCGAAAGCATGGTTGAATAGCATTCTTGCCGTATCAATATTATCTTGGACCGATCTTTGTCGTGATTTCCTTGCTCGGTTTAATCCTACAAATTTTACTGATAAGCTTCGTAACGACATTACTTCTTTTCGGCAGGCAGATGATGAATCCATGTACGAGGCTTGGGAGCGATATAGAGAACTTCTACACAAATGCCCCCTACACGGATTCCCGGTGTGGACTCAAGTAACAATGTTTTACAACGCCGTGAATACACCAACAAGGATGATGCTAGATGCCTCGCCAAACGGCATACTCTTAGATAAGTCGCCGAAGGAAGCAATGCAAATTCTAAACAGGCTAGCCAAGAATGATTATCAATTCCCCTCTACTAGAAGAGGAGTTAGACGCCAAGCCACAATACATGAACTAGGATCATCAGATTCAATTTCGGCACAATTGCCCACTTTAACGAAGATGGTCCAGAACATGCAAAAACCAAACAACACACATAAGGTCAAGGTAATGGATTATTTTTGTAAGTTATGTGGTGATAACCACAATTCTTCTGAATGTATGCAGAATCCGGAATCCAGCTTATATGTGGGGAATTACAATCGGAACAACAATGTGATGTCCAATACATACAATCCAGCTTGGAAGAAGCACCCAAATTTTTCATGGAGTAATCCCAACAATGCTCTAAACCAGAACAATCAGAATGCACGAGCATCGGGATTCCAGTAGAATATGCCACGGTAACAGTTACCGCAGCAACAACCGACAACATCTAGTTCTTTGGAAAATTCTCTAAATGTTTTTATGATGAAAACTGAATCTTATATGGCTAAGAATAGTAACTTCATAAAAAGAACTGATGCTTTTATTAACAGGACCGAGATGAGATTACAAAACCAAGAGGCGGCAATCAAATCATTAGAAAATTAAGTCGGACAGTTTGCTCAAAATCTGAATACTAGACCGCAAGGAGGTTTACCTAGCGATACTGAAGTCGCAAGAGGAACTGGCCATGAGCAATGTAAGGCAATCACCACTAGAAGTGGCCAGCAACTTAGAGAGGCTCAAACCCGCTCATCAAACAAAACTCCACAAAAAGATCAAGACGAACCTAGCGGCAAACCCTCAGATGTTGAACCAGGAATTGCCTCAGTAACCGGCAATAAGTATGCCTCGGCAACCGATGATAAGGATGCTTCGGCAACATGTGATAAGCATGCCTCGGAAACCCCAATTGATAATGCCTTGGCAACTCCAGTTGTCTTGGCAATGCCGTCAATTAGGTTTCAAACCAATGAAAGGATCGAAGATATCTGAATTCCACCACCATTCCCACAAAGGTTGAAGCGACAAAAGAAAGAATACCAATTCAAGAAGTTTCTTGATATCCTAAAGCAAGTCCACATCAACTTGCCATTGGTGGAAGCAATTGAACAAATGCCAAACTATGCCAAGTTTCTTAAAGACATTGTGTCCAAGAGAACAAGGCTAGGAGAGTTTGAAACAGTTGCCGCAACAGAGGGATGCATGGCAATGTTGCACAATCGTATGCCACCCAAGTTGAAGGATCCCGAAAGTTTCACAATACCCTGTTCCATTGGAAATCACTATGTCGGGAAAGCATTATGCGACCTTGGGGCTAGCATAAACTTGACGCCTAAATCGATTTTCCAGAAACTAGGAATCAGAAAGGCAAGACCTACAACAGTTATGCTACAGCTAGCCGACATATCCTATGTGCATCCAGAGGAAAAAATCGAGGACATACTGGTAAAAGTTGATTAATTTATTTTTCCCGCTGACTTTATTGTTTTGGATTGTGAAGCAGATGAGCATGCACCCATCATTCTCGGGAGACCATTCCTAGCAACAGGGAGAACCTTGATTGATGTTGAAAAGGGAGAACTCACAATGAGGGTGAATGACCAGCAAGTTAAACTAAATGTGTTCCAAACACTAAGGCATGCCAATGATCCCGAAGAATGCCAACTTCTTCATGTCACGGCAGAGTTTAACTTCGACGAGGAATTTAGTTGCCTCGGCAACTACATCACCGATCAAGAGGAACCTGAGGAGTATGAAGAACTGGTCGATGAGGAACAACAAGAAGAGGCAAATTGGCTAGTCAATCGACCAGGTACATAATTTGAACCACTGGATTACTCAGGTAAGGAAGGTAAACTCGAAAAACCCTCTATTGAACAACCACCGATTCTTGAGTTGAAACAATTGCCAGAGCAACTAAAATATGCATACTTAGGAACCGATAATACATTGCCTATAATTATTTCTTCTAAGTTACAGCCTGAGCAGGAAAAGAAGCTGATCAAGATTTTGAAGCTACACAAAAAGGCAATAGGGTGGACAATTGCCGACTTGAAGGGAATTAGCCTGGCAGTGTGCATGCACAACATTTTGTTGGAAGATGATCACAAACCTTCAATTAAGGCCCAGAGGAGGCTGAATCATGCCATAAAAGGGGTTGTAATGAAAGAAATCATCAAGTGGCTTGACGCCGGCATTATATACCCTATCGCTGTAGTACATGGGTAAGTCCGGTACAATGTGTTCCGAAAAAGGGAGGTATAACGGTGGTAAGTAATGAAAACAATGAACTCATTCCAACCAGGACTGTGACCGGTTGGAGGGTTTGTATGGATTATCAAAAACTAAACAAAGCCACTAGGAAAGATCACTTCCCATTACCCTTTATTGATCAAATGCTTGACCGTCTTGCAGGTAAACCCTTTTATTGTTTTCTTGAAGGTTATTCAGGTTACAATCAAATTGCCATAGCACCAGAAGATCAAGAAAAGACAACCTTCACATGCCCATACGGTACTTATGTCTTCCGAAGGATGTCGTTCAGATTGTGTAAAGCCCCGGCAACCTTCCAAAGATGCATGACTGCACTCTTTTTAGACATGGTCGAAGACTTCCTTGAGATCTTCATGGATGATTTTTCTGTTTTTGGTAATGACTTCGACAGCTGTCTCGGCAATTTAGAGAGGTTGTTGGCAAGATGTGAAGAAACTGATTTAGTCCTCAATTGGGAGAAATGCCATTTTATGGTAGATGAAGGAATAGTGCTCGACCACAAGATTTCATCCAAGGGAATTGAAGTAGACAAAGCCAAGGTGGACGTGATCGAGAGATTACCCCTACCAAGTTTGGTTAAAGGAATTCGAAGTTTTCTTGGACATGCAGGTTTTTATAGGAGGTTCATTCATGATTTTTCTAAAATCACTAAACCCTTGTGCAATTTTCTTGAACAAGATAAAGTCGTCGATTTTGATGATTCTTGCATCCAAGCATTCGAAACCCTAAAGAAAAAGCTTGCCTCGACACCCATTGTCGTTCCACCAGATTGGACGCTACCTTTTGAGCTCATGTGTGATGCAAGTGATTTCGCGGTAGGAGCAGTCCTAGGCCAACGCACAGGTAAGACCTTCCATGTGATATACTACGCTAGTAAAACTCTTAATAGTGCTCAAGTGAATTACACAACAACGGAGAAAGAGTTACTAGCTGTAGTTTTTGCATTTGACAAGTTCTGATCCTATTTGATTGGTACAAAGGTAATTGTTCATACGGACCATTCGGCAATCAAATATCTATTTGCTAAAAAGGATGCCAAACCTCGTTTGATTCGTTGGATATTACTTTTACAAGAATTTGATATTGAAATTAAGGACAGGAAATGAACAGAAAATCAAGTGGCCGATCACTTATCACGTTTAGAACGCAATAGGGAGGAGGACGCGGACCTAGAGATATGTGATGCATTCCCGGATGAACAAATTTTAGTTACCTCGGCAACCATGGACGTGCATGCCTCGGCAACCCTCGACGCCTCGGCAACCATGGATGCGCACGCCTCGGCAACTCTCGACGCCGCAGCAGCCTTTGACGCGCACGCCTCGTCAATTTTGGGAACAGTCACCACGGCAGCACCTGCCTCGGCAATACCTTGGTACGATGATTTAGTTAATTTCCTTGTTTGTGGTATTTTACCTTATGGCATTACTCACCAAGGGAAGAAGCGGTTCCGCCATGATGCTAAGCATTACTTTTGGGACGAGCCTCTTTTGTTTAAACAATGTGCAGATCAGGTTATACGCCAATGTGTCCCTGAAGAAGAGCAACAAAATGTACTCCGACAATGCCATTCTTCACCCTATGGAGGACATTTTGGAGGAACTCGTACCGGGCCAAAGTTTTGCAATCCGGTTTGTATTGGCCAACATTGTACAAAGATGCCCAAGACTTTTACAAGCAATGTGATCGTTGCCAAAGGACGGGCAATATCTCTAGACGACATGAGATGTCGCTCTAGAACATCATCGAGGTGAAATTGTTCGATGTATGTGGGATCGATTTTATGGGACCTTTCCCATCTTCATTCGGCAACCTCTACATTCTACTTGTCGTCGACTACATGTCTAAATGGGTGGAGGCAGCTGCAGTTCCCAACAACGATTCCAAGACCGTGCAACGATTCTTGCAGAAAAATATATTTACACAGTTTGGGATGCCGAGAGTAATTATCAGTGACGAAGGCAAGCATTTTGACAACAGACTAATTGCCAAGATGTTGCAACGCTTCGGCATATCACACAAGATCGCAACGGCATATCACCCACAAACCAACGGGCAAGCAGAAATTTCCAACCGGGAATTGAAGGGTATACTCGAGAAAGTTGTAAATCCCTCTATGAAGGATTGGTCATTAAGACTAGATGACGAACTTTGGGCATTTCGCACTGCATTCAAAACACCCTTAGGTATGTCCCCCTTCCGACTTGTCTATGGCAAAACATGCCATCTACCGATGGAAATCGAACACAAGGCATACTGGGCAATCAAGACCATGAATATGGATTGGGAAAGTGCCGGACAAAAGCGTTTGTTGGACCTCAATGAGATAGAAGAATTTTGTGCACTCGCCTATAACAATGCACGAATCTACAAGGAGAAAACAAAGCAATGGCATGACAAGAAACTATTACCGCATCAATTCACGCCAGGGCAACTAGTTCTCTTATTCAATTCTCGGCTAAAACTTTTCCCGGGAAAGCTGAAATCAAGATGGTCGGGACCATTCGAAGTTGTCAAACCATTCTCCCATGGTGCCGTGATAATCAAGTCCATCTCTGACAACCATGAATTCAAAGTTAATGGACAAAGATTGAAGCACTGCAATGGTGCCCATGTGGAACGTAACAAAGAAGTGGTCAACTTAGGAGATGCATGAGCATGCTCTCCCTTTGATATTTTATTTTTATTTTTATTATTTTCGATTAAATTTTTTATTTTATTTTTCGAACTTTTTTTTATTTATTTTTTTTCCGATTATTATTATTTTTTAGGATAGATTTTCTTTTTTTATCTTTTTAAGTTTAAGAATCCCTATATACATCTTTATTTATTTTCTTTTATTAGTTTATCTTTAATTTTAATCCTTATTTGATTTGTCTTTGAATTGTAGGAAAAGAGTTCAAGATAAAGAGGAATTTTAATCCAAGAAGGAAAACATCTTCAACATGGAAACTAATGGGTTGAATCTAAGGCTTATATAAAGCCTCCAATTTACCCTAATCAAACCCCCCTTGTCGTCACCCTCTCCCTAAACCAAAACCTTTTTTTCGTTTTCCCCTAATCCCACCCACCATATTTACCACCTATCTTTTCTATAAAACCCATCAACCTTAACCTATTCCTACTTTTTATCTTGCAACTTTTTAGTTTCTTTTCTTTTCTTTTATTTGTTTTTACAAAACTCACAACCAAGATCATCCATGGCATCCAAAATTAAATTTTTAGTTCATCCAAGTTCCTCCAAAGAACCAATATACAAGAAGTTTGCTACACCAGTGGTTCAAGAAAGATTTCACTCCAAGTTTGAAAGACGAAAGATTCATGAAGAACAAGGCTTTGAATACTCCAACTCTCATCAAGATTTCAGCCTTGAACCATTCATCTTCGAGAGGATTGCACATCAAAAGTGGCAAATCTTTTGCCATCAACCAGAACCGAGTAACATCTCATGGGTAAGAGAATTCTATGCTCACTCACCCAACCTAAATAATCCTTATGTTTTTGTTCGTGACAAGGCCATACTCATAAGCCCCAAAAACGTCAACACCTTTTACGGGCTTTACATTGAGAAGGACGAGCATCAAGCCTTCGTTGATCAAATCACGCCCAAGCAACTCAACAAGGTGCTTCAAGAACTCACTCAACCGGGAACTCATTGGAGCGACGGTAAATACAAGGGCACGGTAAATCGCCTTCGGCTTAAACCTGAGGCAAAACTATGGAATAAGTTTGTTAAAACTTCTTTAATGCCCACCACACACAATACTACCGTTGATATACCACGTCTTTTGCTCATACATTCTATTTTGCATAATCGCATCATTAACATTGGAAAAATTATTTGTGATGAGATTTTTGTATGTAGCTCAAAAGATAAGGGTTCTCTTTTCTTCCCTTGCTTAATTTCTAATCTTTGCAAGGAGATGCATGTCCCAAGTGAGTCCACCGATGAAAAGGCCCTACCAAAGTCCGGTTGGAATCAAGCGCAAATCCGAAAGCTAATGGGAGAGACACCGGGAAATTCTTCAAGGCCTCCAATTGCCGCGGCAACTCCTGCCACCCCGGCAATCCCTAATGCCCAAGCACCTAACGCCCGGGCAACTCGGCCATCAACCCCGGGACACTTTGAAGCATTCTTGCAACCATTGGCAAGCCACCTAAGGCAAATTGAAGACCGGAAAATAATGTTCATGCGGTACATGAAGGAGCACAACAATGCCATCACCCAAGTCATCCTAGAAAAGTACCCGGATAATCGCATGTCGTTCCCAATCTTTCCTGCCGAGATTCTTGCCCCGGCAACCGCAACAAATGATGTCGCGGCAACCTACATCGTGCCTACACAAGCTGATGCCACGGCAACCAACCCTGAAGATGCCACGGCAACCAAAGCTAAAGATATCCTGGCAACCACTGCAAAAGCCAAAGGTAAAGCACCTATGCCCGAATCGACTCCTACGGAATCATTTTATGATTTTTCAGATTCGGATGAGTCCTCCATTGCACCACAAAGACCGCATCAATTGAATCCTCCAAGCGAAAAGCCAATGACACTGATGAAGAGGACGATGAGGACAACCCCGTACAAGGATCGATTCCACAACCGGCAACAAGAAAACAACCATCGCGTTCAAGCAAGAGAATCAAGACACCGACCAAAAGGAAACTAATCATCCACGATGACGAACTCTCAGAGTAAGTCCTCGTTTGCATTTTATTTTTCGTTATTTTTATTTTTCTTTAATGCATGCATTGAGGACAATGCCTCACTCGAGTTTGGGGGGGATTGTTATTAGTAGTTACCATGTTTAGTTACATTCATCTTAAATACTACATTTAGGATACATAAATTGCTTGCCATGCCTTTAATTGGAACAAGAATTGCTTAGATTTGATGAATATCTGATGATGACTTTGCCAATGCACTTAATTGATAGAATTTTTATTCTAGGATAACCATGGAAAAACTTAGAATTTTACTATGATGCTAAATTTGATGAAACACTGTTGTGGTTAGATTGATTTAAGGAATTCTAGTGAACTTAGGTTGATAATTAACAAATTGGGGGATTAGAATAAAAATTGGATGAATGCTAGAGGCACCCGAAATTGGCTCTAGCATGTGCTAAAAAATTGATCGCTAGAGGTGCCTGAAACTGGCTCTAGTATGTGTTAAAAAAATGATCGCTAGAGATGCCCGAAACCGGCTCTAGTCGAATAAATTAACTTAAGAAAACTAAAAACAAAACACTAGAGGTGCCCAAAACTGGCTCTAGTTAAAACATGTTAAAAAGAACCCAATGAAGTAATTTAAAAACCTCTTGTTTGCATAGAATCCGAAAAATCAACTTGCACACAACTCCGCACACACTCACAAGCATTATAGTTTGATTCCGAGTAACTCCTAAGTTTTTCGAAAAATGAAAAACCAATCATACTTTGTGCCTCGGTTCTGAGAATTGAAATCAAGTTCAAAGCTAAGTTTGTGAAAATTGAAGTCTTGGCAGGTAATTATTAGTTTGCATTGCTTGAGGACAAGCAATAGTTCGAGTTTGGAGGTGTGATAAGTGTTCAAAAGTACTATTTTTCTTACCCTTTTTACTCATATTATTGTTAGACTTAAGCTCATATTAGTTGCATAATTAGCCATTCATGCATTAATCCATGTTTCCTTCCATCGTTGAGCTTGATCACATAACTTGGTAGTTTTTGTGGGAAAAGATGCTGCTTTGGTATGTTTTATATGTATGTGCAGGATCACTTGCCAAAGCAAGGCTAGAGCTAGTTGCCAGGGCAATGCATGAAGGAGACGCCGAGCTAGTTGCCAAGGCAATGCATGAAGGAGATGTCGAGCTAGTTGCCAGGGCAATGCATGAAGAAGATGCCGAGCTAGTTGCCAGGGCAATTGTCGACAAAGAATAAGGTGATATGGTAGTCGAAATTGATGACTAGAAAAGCCAAGATGACGTGGAGCAAAGCCAAATCCCAAAGGAATTTGATTTCCATAAAGAGATTAAAGAAGAATTAAATTCCAAGAAGATAGGAGAAGTTCTAGTAGGAATATAATTATAATAAAGAATTATATTCTTTAAAGATAATTTAATTCCAATTTAACTTCCTCCTCAAAGAAGGACTTTGACCTAGCCCTATAAATAAGAAGCCATATCGTCAACTCCAAAGAGAGCAAGAAGAGAGGGGAATTTCGACAACTCCAAAAGAGAGCAAGAGGAGAGAATTTTTGACAAGCATCTGGGGCAAGGGGATTTCGACAAGCATCCTTCCTCATCTTTTTCTTTCTTGTTCAATTAGGTTCATGCTAGGGATTATTTATCTTGTATTTCTTTGGAACCTAGCCATGAACTAAATCTATTTGGCTATGGTTATTGTGTCTTGTGGTTGTGAGAAACTATTGGATTTTGTTTAGGTAATAAGAGTTTGCACTTTTCTATTCAAGGTTTATTCATTCTTGGTTCTTATTCTTGTTTGCGAGTGAATTGGGAGAGGATCTCGTAACTTCATCTATTTATCTAATATAGGGAGAGTTAGATTCAAGAAACGAATGAATATGATCTTTATTCAATCTATTGATGGCGAAGATTAATCCGGCTTAGGAATAAGTCAAAGATTTCAACGGCTAAGAGGAGCGCAAGATTGGTTGTTGTTCACCCTTGATTCACGCAGGGATGTATTATCAAGGCATGCACAAGTAGCTAGAGTTTCAACTTAGGGATAAGAAGAAACCATCGAAGAACGCTCTGCCGAACCTTAAAGGTTGCTGCCCAGACGCCCAAGTAGTTGCCCATCTAGTCGCCCAGGCAACCATCGATTAGTTGCCAAGGCAACCCCGTTGTGCAAGTTGCCACGGCAGCTGAGTTGCCCGTGCACTCTTTTACCAAGACGATCCAATCGGCTATCACACCTCATCTCACGATAACTTGGCCTATCTCTCTCATTTGATCTCATTCATTCTTTTACTTTATTGCCTTCTAGTTTAGTTATTAGTTAAAACTCCTATAATCCTTTATTTGTGTTTTTACTTTTTTACAGTGCAAGAGACTAGATTCTTGAAGTGGCACCAATCCCTGTGGAGACGATATCTTTTATACTATAACTTGCAATGTGTATACTTGCACAATTGCGTAGCACTTATTACGCGCAACAATAGACATTCGATTCCACGATTGGATGACATGCTGGATGAGCTTTATGGTCCATGCATATTCACCAAGATCGATTTGAAGATTGGATACCACTAGATCCGTATGAGAGAAGGAGACGAATGGAAGACATCCTTTAAAACCAAGTTTGGTTTGTATGAATGGTTAGTTATGCCTTTCAGGCTAACAATTCTCCTATTACTTTTATGCGCCTTATGAATCATGTTTTAAGGCCTTTTCTTGGTAAGTTTGTAGTCGTATACTTTGATGATATATTGATATATTCTACTTTCCTAGACCTACATGTTTCTCATGTTAAGTCGGTTCTAGATACTTTACGAGCAGAAAAGCTCTATGCTAACCTTGCCAAATGTACTTTTTGCAGTGAAAAGCTTGGTTTTTTAGGTTTCGTTGTTAGTGTACAGGGCATTCACGTAGATGATAAAAAAGTTAAGGCAATTCAAGAATGGCCTATGCCATCTTCAATAACCGGGGTGAGATCTTTCCATGGCCTAGCTAGTTTCTATCATCGATTTGTGAAAGGTTTCTCCACCATTGCAGCCCCATTGACGAAAATCATTAAGAAATCCACATGATTTAATTGGGGTGCTTCGCAAGAGAGGGCTTTTCAGACTTTAAAGGATAAGCTAAGTTCCACTTCAGTTCTTCGATTACCTAGTTTTTCTAACACCTTTGAGCTTGAATGTGAAACATCAGGTATTGGAATTAGAGCTGTTCTTATGCAAGATAAACAACCTATTGCATTCTTCAGTGAGAAACTCAAAGGAGCACAAATCAATTATTCCACGTATGATAAAGAGTTACTTGCACTGGTTCGTTCATTGGAAACATGGCACGACTACCTACTACCAAAGGAATTTGTTATTCACACAGACCATGAGTCACTCAAGTGGTTGCATAATCAAGGTAAATTGAGTAAATGACATGCTCATTGGGTTGAGTTCCTTGAATCATTTCTATATGTGATCAAGTATAAACATGGTAAGGATAATATTGTTGCTGATGCGTTATCTCGTCTTTATTCCTTGCTTACTACTTTAGATGCTAAAATTTTGGGATTTGAACTTATTAGGGAACTCTATTCAAAAGATTCTAATTTTTCATCTATTTATGATAATTGTGGAACCGGTGCTATTAACAAATTTTATGTGGTAGATGGTTTCTTATTTCGCTTGAATAGGTTGTGTACCTACAATGTTTGTTTAGGGAATTATTGATTCGAGAGGCACATTCGGAAAGGTTGATGGGACACTTTGGTGTCACCAAGATATTAGATATTCCTACTGAGAATTTCTATTGGCCACATATGCGGAAGAATGTCAAAAAGATATGTGCATCATGCATTGCTTGCAAACAAGCAAAATCAAAGGTATTGCCTCATTGTTTATATACCTCTTTGCCTACTACTTCTATTCCACGGGTTGATTTATCAATGGATTTTATCCTTGGACTACCACATACTAAGAAGGTTCGAGATAGTATCTTTGTTGTCATGGAAAGGTTTTCCAAAATGTCTCACTTTATACCTTGCCACAAGACCGATGATGTTACACATGTAGCGGACTTATTTTTTAAGGAAGTAGTGCGACTTCACGGGATCCCACGCACAATAGTTTCTGATCATGACATAAAGTTCTTAAGCCGTTTTTTGGAAGGTATTATAGGGTAAGATTGGTACTAAACTTCTTTTTTCAACCACTTGTCATCCTCAAACCGACGGACAAACCGAAGTCGTAAATCAAATTTTGTGAGCACTACTCCGATATGTCGTAGGTAAGAATGTACACAATTGGGAAGAATGTCTATCCCTTGTTGAATTTTCTTACAATAGATCCATTCATTCCTCTACTGGATATTCTCCATTTGAAATAGTTTATGGTTTTAACCCTTTCACTGCCCTTGATCTTGTGCCTTTGCCCATTGAGAACATTTGTAGTTTAGATGGTGAACAGAAAGTTGACTTAGTCAAAACTATTCACACCAAGGTCAAAGAACAAATAGAGAAGATAAACCAATCTAATGCTGTTAAAACCAACAAAGGGCGTAAACAAGTTATTTTTGAACCGGTGATTGGGTTTGGGTCCGTATGCGTAAGGAACGATTTCCTAGTAAAATGAGGACTAAACTTGATCCACGAGGGGATGGACCTTTTCAAGTTCTAGAGCGCATCAATGATAATGCTTATCGCATTGATATACCAGGTGAGTTTAATGTGAGTTCTTCTTTTAATGTTGCTAATCTTTCTCATTTTGATGTTTCAGATTCGAGGACGAATCCTTTTGAGGAAGAGGGAAAGATACAAGCATTAGAGCCCAAGATAGAACCCTTGGACATGACGAGTTGATTTTTCCACAGGGTACGATTACGAGAGAAAAGTCAAGACAATTCAAGACCAAGCTACACTCAACAATACAAGACTTTGTGATCAAGGGTCTACAAGCCTTCTCGAAAAGTCGAGCTGATCATCTTGGACAAGAGGTTGGAGATATTTCGTAGGTACGGAATGTCAGCCAACTTACAACAACTTTTTTAGTGCAATTTGATCGTTTCTGGACAACATGTATTCATAGAAGTTTACCATCTATTTCTTAGCTTTAACGCATCTTGAAACGCTTCAATCCGATATTAGAAGCTCAAGTTGTTGCGTGTTTAGAGTGCTTCCCAATTGGTGCAAGTGTACACTTCGCAAGTTATAATATGGAATAGATATCGTCTCCACAGGGATTGGTGCTACTTCAAGAATATAACTTCTTGCACTATAAAAATAAAAACACAATTGATAATAGGAGTTGATTTAATGGATAAAGTTAAATAGCGAGTAATTAAAAGAGAGGTGTAATCAAATAAGAGAGAGTAGGTCGGGTTTTCGTGAGTCGTGGAGTGATAATTGAATGGAATATCGTGGTAATTGAGTGCTAGAATGGCGTAATTGTTTTGTCAATTGGATCCAGTCGGATTGCCTGGGCAATTCTGTGATTGCTTGGGCAATTGGGAATAGAACGATTGTCTGGGCAATTGGCGATAACCTTCAAAGTTCGGCGAAGCATTCTTCAATGGTTCCTCGTTATCCCTAACTCGAAACACTGTCAATTGTGCATGCCTTGATAATACATCCCTGCGTGAACCAAGGGTGGACAATAACCAATCTTGCGCTCCTTTTTGCCGTTAAAATTCGTAACTTATTCCTAAGTCAAATTAGTCTTCACCATTGATTGATTGTATGAAAACCATGCTCATTCGTTTCTTGAATCTAACTCTCCCGATATTAGATAAATGGATGAATTCACGAGATCCTCTCCCAATTCACTCGCAATCAAAATTAAGAACCAATAATAAACAAACTTTGAGTTAAAATTGCAAACTCAAATACCTAAACAAATCCAATCGTTCTCACAACCACAAAAACACAACAACCCAAGCCAATTAAATTTAGTTCATGGCTGGGTGCAAAATAAAAACAATATATGATCTCCCTAACATGAAGCTAATTGACGAAAGAGAAAGAAAAATATTATGTCGAGCAGCCCCTTTTGCATTTTCTCTCCCCATCGAACCTGTTGAGGATGACGGCTAAGCTTCTTTATATAGGAAATAGCTAGGTCAAAGTCTTTCTTATTAAATTTAGTTCATGGCTGGGTGCAAAATAAATTTCTTTTATTATTATATTTTTATTCCTCCAAAAACTCCTCATGAATCTCTTGGAATTTAATCTCCTTCGATCTTTGCATGGAACTCCAACTCATTTAATTCTCGCCATTTATCTCGAACACCTTGGATTTATCCAGTCAGCACAATCGGCTGCCATGTCATCTTATCCTCAATTGCTTTGCCAATTTCCCGATTGCTTGGGAAATTAATTCCTTCACACAAAAGCACACCAGAGCACTAATTTTTTTCCACAAAATCATCCAATTTGAGTAATCAAGCTTAACGACAAAAGAAACTATGAAATTATGCATGAATGCCTAATAATGCAACTAAAATGAGCCTACGTATAACAATAATTAAGAGTAAAAAAGGGTAGAAATATAGTACTTTTTCACACTTAACACAAGTTACGATCAATTTAGTGAAGACAGCACATGCAGAAATTTCTACTCGCAAATTATGAAGCTCATTGCCATGAATTCATGTAAAACTCGATCCAAAAGCAATTTATAATGCCTTGGACGAATTTAAATAGCCCAATAAGGGGATTTATAGTCTTTTATTTTATTTTTATGTCGTTCAAATAATTAAAAACAAAGGTTGAATCTGGACCGTTAGATCTTCCTTGTTAGATTAGGTTAATGTTATAGATTACTTGGCTAGGGTTAGCCACCTATCAGCTTTGGTGGTTTAATCTCAACCATTGGATTTAGTTTAAATTATTATTAGGGCTTTCTCCTTACTTCCCCTTAGCCTATAAAAGGGAGGTTTCCTCTTCATTGTAATTCACAACTTTCATTCTTGATTTCAGTTAATAAATGTTTATTGAGTACATTTTTGCAAGTGTTAATACTTGTGTCTTCAAAGCTGATCATCGCTTTCTTATGACAAGAATCATGGTGAAACCATCTTGAACCTTCTCTTTGCCAAGGTTACTTTCTTGGAGGGGAGATTAGAGCCTTTGAAGGAGTTTGTCGGATTAGCCATAATTCGGAGGGTTCCTAGGACAACATTTTTCTCACACTATCTTTTTCTTTCTATTTTGATTCAAGTTATCAACTTATTTATTCCTTCAACTTCTTTGGTTTTATTATTTGTTTAAACTTGTTGTTTTGAATTTTTAGAGTTCACCAAGATTGGCGTTCATTCCTTAAAGGGTCTAGAGCCTTTAGGGAATTTCGCAACTTGAAGAATCGATCTTTTCCGCTGCCATACGAGTACCGTATCAGTCTAGCTTGCTCGGAACGATAAGGTTTTCAATGGAAAAAGTTTGACGATGGATGAGGTTTTTTTCTTGGCTAAACTTAGATTGTTGTTTTTTGATTAAAACCTCTAAGGAAGCGGAGAATATGCTGGAGGCTCAGTGGTGGGATTGCCCATGGATTTGTTCGCCATCTTCTTTTTGGTCAGGTCTGAGGCCGGATATTTCTTGGATTTTTTCGAGTAAGGGTACATTTAAGTTAAATGTAGATGGTACGGCTTGAGGGAAACCGAGACCAATGAGCATGGAAGTGTTGCGAGATTGGAAAGGGCGTATATGTGCCTTATTCTCGGGTCCTTTTGGTTGTTTGGACTTCAATAAAGCAAAGTTGCGAGCGATTACTTTCGCCCTTTCGATTTGTTTGGAATTGCATTAGCGCGAAAGCTTGAGTTTGGTGATTGAATCTGTAATATCCCAAATTTTAGCTAGTGACCAAAATGTAAATTTTGAAAGTTTAGGGGTTAAAGTATAAACTTTGGAAAAGTTTGGGGACTAAATTGTAAATTTCCGCAACAAGTGATTTTATTCAGTATAAGAGTGAATCGGATCGAAATAGGTACATTGATATCGGTTTTAAGAATTAAGATGCAGAAAAAGGTCCCGAATTTGGATGGAATGAAATTGTTAAGCGTGCTCGAGCCAGAGAAATACAATGATGGGTGACCTTCGGGAAGGTCCTATAAAAGTGTTTCTGATCGGTATTTTGGACTCATTAAGAGTAAAGAATATTCGTATGGATTTACGATAAAGGATTTCTAAGAGAAATTTTACTTTTTGAAGATTTTTTATAATTATCGGGATAATAGATTGAGTTAAGAAAATTCAGTCTAAGTCATTAAGGAAGGAAGTTTTTATGAGATGATAATGTTTATTTCCCGAATATGGAAATATGAAATTTTTGGAATAAATCTGATAGTTCAGAAAAGGTAAAATCGCAGTAGAAGTATTTTACGAATATCGGGAAATCAAATCGAATTGAAATTTTGAAGACAGTTCCAAAGATTACAGGAAATTTATAAAATATTATTTTATGAATATTTTATTATTGGATGGATTCTAACTAGATTTAGTTAGACTATGATAGAGTGGCTATAAAGCTTTAAAGTTCGTATGAAGAAAATTTGGAAATCGTATTGAGCAAGATTCGAATATTTAGATCAAATAAAATGTCATAAATAAATATCTAAGATATTTATGAAGGAGGATGGTTGGATTGGAACCAAATTGGTTCAATTTTAATGGAATGGCAATTTTCAAGGCTTGTTGTAAATAAAGACTAGTTGGAGGGCAAATTGGACATTTTCCATGGATGGCATTTTTGAAATATTTTGAAACATTGAGGGCAATTTTTAAAGGTGAATAACACTTGGATTTGATCATGGCCATTGATTTTTGATAAGATTAAATCTTGGCCTTTGGATTAAAAGGGTAAACTAGTAATTTCACTAATTAAATGAATTTTAAATTCATTTAATTTTAACATGTGGATTAAATAAGTAAAAGATGAAACTTGACTTTTAGTTGATCCGAATAAAAAGAGGGTTCGAGATACTATGAGGAAAAGGATCGAGTAAGCTTAGTGAGGCAAGATAATAAATGGCTCAGGTTAGTGTATTTATATGTTTTAAATGTATTTTGATAAATTTTGCAAAATTTATTTATATGAATTTATTTAAAATGACAACATGGTTTTTGTACAAGCTATACAATGTTTTACAAGCAAAGGAAAAAGGTTAGTATATATTAGGGTATGAACTGTCCTATTATATTGTTTTGACCATTTATTATTGAATATGGATCATATGTTTTATCGACATTTTTACGTTTATATGATAAATTACAAAGTTATATGAAATGGATTTATTGCCCAAGTTTATGATGGAGAGTGACATTATAGTGGCATGCCATTAGAGGTCCAGTAGTCAAGGACTACGTGTAGCTGCACATCGATCTTCGGATCTATATGTTATTGGCACTTATGTGTTTATATGATATCGACATTAATACGTCTATATGATATTGACACTTATGTGTTTCATATGGTATTGGCACTTTATGTGTTTTATATGTTATCGTCACTTCGGTGACCAGTACTCAAGGAGTACAGATCTCGCATATTTTAGTTTCTCTTTATACAATTCTTGGGCTACTTATACGAATGAAATACTTAATGATCACCATTTTTTATATACGATGCCTTTATTGGTTTTAAAGTATAAGAAATATTTGATATGAACTTGCTTAACCATGTTTTCATTTACCCATTATTTAATTTTATGACTTATTATAATGCCTCATTAAGTTATACTTAGCGTGTGATTGTTTCACGCGTAGGAAAAGAGAAGCGTTAGGAGTAAGGAGCATTAGCGAACATCATCTATCAAAAATAGGTACATCAACATCAGTAATATAATTTTTATGTTGTTTGATTTTTACTAGTCGGCATGTATATTAAAACGTGAAGCCTGTTCTGATATGAATCGTATTTTATTCAGAATCTAAATGATTTTAAATTAGGCAGTTTTATTATTTATATGCAAATGGATCAAATTGTTAAGTTGTTGCCTGAATCTAGATTAAAAATCGAATGTGAAAATATTAAGTTTAAATTTTACATGATTAAGTATTTTCAAAATTAAAGGATAAATTGTCTATGTTTTAAAGAAACAAAAAATTTACCGATTTTTGAAGTGGGAATTTCTTTACAAGTGTAATGTGACATCTCTAACTCGTATTCAGCGATGGATACAAGAAAATGGGTGTTACAGAATCGGATTCTCAAATGGCGATTGGTTGGATTTTGCAAGTGAAACGTCGACCTTGGAAATCATGGGACTTGTTTCACGGCATTGATATGGCTTGTGAGGCGTTGCCTCATGTATGTTTTACTCATACTTCCGTAAGGCTAACGATATTGCAGATATTTTGGCGAAGAGCGGGGTTGGTAGGCGGTCGATTTCCGAGTTATATATTGAATGTTCTTTATTGCGTTGTGGCCTCATGGAGCGTTTCTTATCTTACTGTTTTCCTCTTTGCTTATGTTGCATGGGGTTTTTTGTTTTGGTTAGGTTTTTTAGTTTGGTGGTAGGGGTTGATTTTTGTTGCTTTTGCTTGTGTTTTTTCATGCATTCTTTTGTTTCGAATTATCTAAGAGTACTCTTTTCCTCCATTTAGGTTTAGAGAGGTTTTCAACGAGGCTCCTAATAATTTTCTTGTATGATTTTTTCAGAAATAAATCATACTTATTGATAAAAAACAATATACATTTTTGAAAAACACATTTAACAAAGCATATTTTTTATTAAATAATGTTACATTATTTGGGTGGTTAAGACTTGTGCTGATAATTATTGAATTTGGATTAAAATTTTAATGCAAACGTTTTAACTTAATGTCACTAACTTAAAATATTCTTAAATATATTAAAAATATGAACACATATTTATGATTAAAGTTTATTTTAATAAGAGACTTAGTGTTTAAATCTCATTACAAATAATATAATTTCATCCTGAGCATGGAGATACTTTAAAAACTTGTGCCCAACATGTACTCCCTATATGAGCTGATAAAAAGCAAAAGATTAGTCATTGGACTCGTTTTAATTATACCTTGTGAAACAAAAAAATAGTAACATACTAATGGAAAAACGAATATTGTTATCCCTTTGTGACTCCAGTTCGAGCAACTTTATACACGGTGTGTGTATTATTAAATAGCTAAGATTAATGAACAAATATTATCTTATAATAACAAAGACAAAGTTAGAAATCAAGATTAAGGGGCAAAAGAATAATTAACCGTAAAAATGAGGGCGAAGTTTAAAAGAGTTGAAAATTGAGGGTCTAAATAAATAAATTTCCCATTGAATTTTTAATATAAAAAAATTTCGAGGCCACACCCCCAAGCCAAAGTGTGGTTTCGTTACTGCATAATAACACTAGATAGTTCAAAAAATAATAGTATATTTTATTTTAAATTAATTTTTTAATAGTCTTAAGGTGATGATTATAAGGTAGTATATGTTTATACATATTTTTAACACTTTGACAATGCACACACCTTACAAACAAAGCGATTTGAACTCGGGTTTCTTAGGAAAAATATCATCCACTTTTCCACTAAAACCACTTGTTGAAAAAATTATTAGATGCGTTTGGCTCACCACTTCGTCCATGGTCTCATCTAATGATATTTTTTCTTCTCATTTTTTTTAAGGTGAATCTTCACATTTTTCGTATATGTCATTAAGGAGTGGGTAGTTGCCAAGAAATTACATTAAAATAGTTAACTATTATTAGATGGACCATGTATGACATAGTGAGCCCGAGTTCATCTAATAATTTCTTCACTTGTTGGATTCTATTTTATTTTGAATTAATAACTACGTTACTTACGTACAAATTAATATATTTTCATTACATTTATTAATAACTACTTTACTCATAATATGATTAATTGTCTGCTTGGTATATGGATTATACTCAATTTCATACAAATTATTTCTCTCTCAATTGCATACATGATGTTTTACGCAATAAGCCCCTTTGGTCATTTCAGTGACAGAATTAAAGCAGGTTGCAAACAAGACATTTAATTAAAATATTGTTACAAATAGACTACTTCGTCGTTAATATTAAAAGAAAGTCTAATGTATCATTTTATAATGACATTTTAGTCCCAAAATTTATATATTCTATTAATATTATCCTGATACAAAACAAATTCAATAAATATAACCTTTCATATTTAAAAAAGTCATCAATTCAGTCTTTTGTGATACTGTTAAAGCAAATGAGCTCATCGAATCAAAGCAATAGTTGGATAATTACATTCTGTCATAAAACGAAAACAAGTTATTGTTAAATCTTATTATATGAGAAAAATAATATAACATTTCTAAGAGAAGAACATACAATTTAAGAGAACAAAGACTAAAATGTGAAATTTTTAAATATGAATGATTAATTTTATTGAATTGTTTCGAATTATGACCAAGTTAATAGCTTGTTTAATTTTTGAGAACTAAAACAATTCGTATACCATATCGTATCACTATTCTTGTCTAAGATTTAATGGCTAATGACATATTTGAAAATAATTTTTAAATTTAGTGATATGTTTGCAACTTTTAAGGAAATTAACTTATTTATTATCAAACCTATAATTAAATGACTTAAGGTAAAATTTATCCAAAATAATATTCAACCAACAATACCAAGTTAACAATCACTTACAAGTTTAATTGCAATTACTTATAAATAATAAAAAATGTATAACTCAATATATTAACCACTCAACTAATATTATTTAGGGTAAACTACCTGGGTGACCACCCAACTATTGGGT
Source organism: Hibiscus mutabilis (assembly GCA_019671005.1). Classification (NCBI taxonomy): domain Eukaryota; kingdom Viridiplantae; phylum Streptophyta; class Magnoliopsida; order Malvales; family Malvaceae; genus Hibiscus; species Hibiscus mutabilis. Next base: position 16,577,976 of record CM033724.1, on the reverse strand, counting down.
CAGACCTATTATGACCATCGAACTACAAAAATTTAAAATTCGACCACCCAACTATTTAATTGGACCTATTTTGACCATCGGCCGTTAAAATCTAACGGAGGGGTGACGTCGCTATTAATGAAAATTTGTATAACTACACATTTAGTTCATGTTAGTTACCTATTCTATCAATTTGATCCTAATTTTAATTTAATTAAATAAATTAATCATTCAATTTGGTGCCAACATGTGTCATCACCTTATTGGAGGAATTTAATTATTTATTTTATTTAATAATTTTATTTTCCTTATCCAATCAGGTGAGGACACATGTCACCTGATTGGATGAGGAAAATAAAACAAAGCAAAACTTTTAGCTTGGATGGATGTGAACCCAACACCCCTGGGAGTAAATGGTGCGGTTTTGCCACTGAACCAAGTGACCATTTATGATATAAAATACACAATGTAATATATGTTTTAGTTTGTTATTAATTCAAGGAAAAGGAAATAAATATGGATTAAGGGGACTCGAACATGACACACTTAAGACGCATAAAAATATTTAAACCCTGTAAAAATATAATATTTAAATTAAAGTTGACAACATTTTATATTATATATATATTAAATTATATTAAAAATAAAAAATATATTTGAGTCAACTTTATTTTTTTTAATCATATTTATTTCATTTTTTCATGGTATTAACTTTAATTTAATTTAATTTTTTTATTTTTATCAAAATTTAATTTAATTAAATAAAAAATTTAAATTATGTTAAAAATTCATTTAACGAAACCATACTTATCTTATGATTAGAGCTATATTCATGAGTTTGAATTCGTTAAATGAATTTTTAATATAATTTTAAATTTTTTATTTTAAATCATGAATTAACTATTATTTAATATATATATATATAAATATAAAAAATGTTGTCAACTTTAATTTAAATATTATATTTTTACAGTGGTTTAAATGTTTTTATACGTTTCAAGTGTGTCATGTTCAAGTCCTCTTAATCCATATTTATTTCATTTTCCTTGCATTAACAACAAACTAAAACATATATTACATTGTGTATTTTATATCACAAATAACCACTTAGTTTAGTGTAAACCTGCACCATTTATGAGGGGATGTGAGTTTGATTCCCATTCAAGCTAAAAGTTATATTTATTTTATTTTCCTCATCCAATCAATTGAATGATTAATTTATTTAATTAAATTAAAATTAGGATCAAATTGATAAAATAGGTAACTAACATGTACCAAATGTGTAGTTATATAAATTCTCATTAACAGCCACATCATCTCTCTGTTAGATTTTAACAGTTGGTGATCAAAATATGTCCAATCACATAGTTAGGTGGTCAAATTTTAATTTTTTATAGCTCGGTAGTCAAAATAGGTCAGGCTCAATAATTAAGTGGTCACTTAAGTAGTTTACCCTATTATTTACTATTGTAATTAACAAATATGTTTTACCAAAAAAAATTGAAAAGCACGTTTTACATATAATGTATTCCCGTCCTACTCAATATGTTTAAGATGGACCTTTTAAAAGTCAAATATTTTTAACTTTAACCATAATTATTTTAAATATTTTAATTAATTAAATTTTATAAAATATATATTTTTAAACTATTTAATTAAAAGTTTATAAAATATATTTTTTCTCATTTTGTCAATAATAAATTTAGGACAATAATGAGTCGAAATTAAAAAGTTTGACTAAAATATTAATATTAAAAATATTAAATGGGACGGAAGAATTAAGAAGTATATATACCAATTTTTATAAATATATCACAAATCACAAGTGTTTTTTTTATCTTTCTGAAAATAAAGTTTTCAAAGGGTAATATTTGGATAAATAAGACAGAGCTGACGATTGGTCTTCAATTCGGCAGCTTATTACCCAAAATTATTGATTTTAGTTTGGTATCTTGATCTGAGTCTGACAAAAATCGATTCTCGGTCTCCCCCGCCCAACAATATTCTTCGTAAATAAACCCATCCCTTTCTCTAAACTGTTGATTGATGGAAATTTCCGCTTTTAAATGCAGAAAAAAAAAGTTGAAGAAAACAGTGCCGAGGTGGAGTCCAAGGAGATGGGTTTTCTCGATCTCTTAGCAAATATCTTCACTCTGCTCTGTTGGTATGTGATTCTTATGCCAATCACGCTACATCCTCATGCTCCTTATATTAAGTCACAAACGTTTACTCTTCTTCTTCTTTTGAATTTTTGTTGATCTGCAGGCCTCCGTTCACTTTAATTTACCCCTTGTACGTAGCTGCCGTCTAAACTTTATCGATACACCTTGATGTGCTGAATTTGTGTTCAAATATTATATGATTTGAACTTAGCATTTGTGTTGATGGTTTTATTGTACTTTCCCCCTTTTGAAACTGCAGGTTTGCTTCAATTCGCATTGTAGAGACTAGTTCTTCCTTGAAATATCAGCAATGTCTGACGTATTGGGTTCTGTTTGCATTGATTGCAATGGTGGAGCTGACTCTGGGGAATATTTTGAAATGGTAAGTCTGGGCTTTTAGACTTGTACTGATAGTCTTAATTGTTTAATGGAGTTTTCACTTGTTAGATAATTTGATGGAACATGTAAGAGTTTAGACCTGCCATTACTGTAGGATGTTTCACTCACTAGGATTTTCTCACTGAATTATGTGATTGTTGTTGTTTTTTATAACCGCAGGTTGCCTTTCTGGCCTTATGCAAAGGGTGTTGCAACAATATTGCTTGTGACACCCTGCTTTGGTGGTGCTTCTTATATCTTCGACTCTTTTATTAGACCTCTTTTTATAGAGAAAACATGGGACATAATGTTCTTCCCAAAGAAGAAAGGCACTATACTTCACAGACCGAATAGCATCTTTGACGATGCTGACTCAAGTACACTCATGAAAGGGCCAGACTCAGAGAAACTAATTGCTGCTCAGGTAAGTTCATACATTGATGAACTTTAGAATAATGTACTTGGGTGAAGGGACGGTATATATGTAGATGAAAAACACCATGAACCACTTCAATGGAGCATCTAAACAGGGAAGGTATTATGCGTAAAAATGTGCTAACAGGAATTAGGAGTAGGATGCAAAAATTTGTTTTTGTTTACCCACTCTATTTAATCATGTGAGTTTCATAGTTTCTTTGTAAGTGAAGGGCTTTTTTATTTTCATTAAATCGACTGTCTTGATTTTTGTGGAATTCTTTTTCCAGGGAAACTTTGATCTCAGCTATGGCAATACAGAGGTAATTTGTTCTCAAAAGAGAGTTCAAAAGGAATGGAGTTGTGTGCTTTGTCTAATAAGTACTTCAAGTGAAAATTGTCTGAAAGAACACCTTCGCGGGAAGAAACATAAAGCGAAGGAATATGAATTCCGAGTAGGTGAACTTTCAAGGAGGGATACTTGTAGGTCATCTTCAGTGTCAAGGAAAGGTGAGAGTGTTATTTTTCTCGGTAAACTGAATATCGAGAGATTGAGCGGCTTTCTAAATCCGGTTACAAGATCAATTAGATGGTGTAAATGGAAGAAGCCAGAGATAGGATGCATAAAATTAAATACAGATGGATCTGTAAATGCGGAAAATTCAAGTTTTGGCGGATTATTTCGAGATCACAAAGGTGAGCCATTATGTGCTTTTGTCTCCAAAGCTCCTCAAGATGATACTTTTTTGGTTGAACTATGGGCCATATGGAGGGGTCTTGTTCTTGCTTCAGGTTTAAAAATTAAAGCGATATGGGTTGAATCCGATTCAAAGAGTGTCGTGAAAACCATTAATCGAGAGCAACCGTATGGTCCAAAGAGTAGTCGTTGTTTATGTCAAATCTGGAAACTATTAGCTAAGTTTGAAAAGTATCGCGTCACACATTCATGGAGGGAAACTAACAAAGCAGCTGATCATCTTTCAAGAATGTGTGTTGGGCAGAATGATGTAGTGTTGTGGCCAGCTGACTTTCCTGATATCCTTCAGGAAATTATCAAGGATGATGCATTAGGCAAGATTTATTTTAGACGTTAGGTTAGGTCTTGACTTTATAATCAATCAAAAGAAGATGATTCAGAAATTATAGGCAGTAAGGGTACTATATGATGTATTGATGAAAACAAGTTCTTTTGCTGTGTTTGTTTGGTTAACCCTCCGTGTACTTCTCTTTGGTCCGATGCTTAACGCTTCAGTATCTAATATAATTTTGAAGAAAACCAGTTTTTTGAAACTTCTTTTAAAACCTCATAAAATAAATGTCTAATAACTCTAGTCATTGTTACAAGTGAGAGAAAAAAGCCCAAAAATGTCTTGTCTGATCACTCTTAAAACAAGCTAAAATCGAATTTTAGAATACATATACAAACTTAAAGGTGTGTTAATTGGACAGATTAGGTTGGTCAGGTGAATTTTGATTTTAAATTTTTTAATTCATTTTGGTTTGGATTAATTTTGAGCTTGGGTTGCTTTAGGTTCTAATCATTCGGTTTTGTTGCTTACGATTTTCATGCGGATCATTTTGGGTTTTGGTCATTTCATATTTGGACTACTTTCTCTCATTTTGGACTCGAGTTATTTTGTGTTCGGATCATTTAAGATTCAAATTCACATAAATGAGGTTGAGTTGAGTTCAAGTAATCAGCTCAGTTTCAGATTCGATACGCTAGTGAAATAATAGAGAAAAAACAGAAAGTTTTATTATCAGCTGACCTGTTTAGCATTGATGAATACAGAGTGAAGTAAGGATCCAATTTCATCTCCTATGAACATATATATTCATGGTTGGACTTGGGAGTTGAATTTGGAGGAGCTTCCAGTCGAATATAATCATACATAATCCCTTGAAAAGGACTGCTGCTCCGTGGCTGCGTCAAGAAGATAGTGTTGTCGCCTTGAACCAGCAGTTTTGCAGGTACATCGACGTTGTAAAGCCAGTAGAGTCCGTGAATGCCGTGCCTTGCTATGGAGTTGTCCCTCCCGATTAGCCCACTTGTAAACAAAGCATTTGATTTTGGATCATTGATTCGAACCTATACATCCACAAATCCAAGTAATCAAAGTATTGCACTGAAATTTAAGAGTCGAATTTATAAAAATATTGACCCTTAATCGAACTGAAATTTATGATAAATAATGAACACAGGATTCTAGTTGAAACTTTTGTATAGATAAAATACCTGCAATTCGGAGAAAGTTGCAGAAGCAATGGCCACTCGTAATTTATATGAATTACTCTGATCCACATTGTCAAGTTTGAATCTAATTTGCCATGTAGTTCCTTGATAGTTGTTATTATCCATCTTCCTGTAATTAAGAAATATTAATCGACACCAACAACAAGAATGTAACTCCTTTATCGGACAATAAGGCTTAATTGTAAAAACACCCTTGAAGTATATCCTTTCTTCATTTTCACCCTAAACTATTTTTTGTTAATTTTTATGTTTTCCAACGTTAATACATTCAAATCACCCTTTTTTTTATTCAAGGTGAAAGACGTAGTGCTTGGAGATAAGACCACATGACAAATTCTAGTAGTGTCATGTGATAAAAACATAAAAAATTATTAAAAAAAGTTCTTAAATTATAAAAAATAAAAATAAATTATTTTAAAAAATCTAAAATTTTAAAAAATAAATTTGATAATTTTTTTATTTTTTAAATTAAAAATTATTAAAAATTCCTACATTTTTTTGAAGTAATATTTTTTAGATTTTTTTACATAATTTATATATTTTTTTCAAAATTTTATCACCACATAACCTTATGTGAGTGTGTCACGTCATCATTTAATGAGTGGAGTGGAAAGTGAAAACTATAGTAACGTAAGAGGCAATTATTAATAAAAAATACTTCGGGTGCTTAAATTCAACAAAAATCATACTTCAGGGCTATTTGTATAATAAGCTAACAGAAAACTAACAGATCAGTGCAATGATAAAAGCCATGATATCAGTTTCGATTGGTTTTTTTTTTAGATTTTTTGAACCGTCTGTTAGAATTTTGTTCGATTATCGATTTTTTTATATTTTAAAATTTTAGATTTTTATTTTTAGAAAACAGCTTTGTTTTATTTTATTTTTTGACATTATTTTGTAAAATTTCTCGCTTTTTGTTTAATATTTTTAAAAGCAAATTTTTCAAAAAAAATGAAAACAATTAATAGTCATTATATAATGTTTTAAAGTTATTATCACTATTTTAAATATAAAATATTTATTTTTATATTATAAAAAGTAAATTATTTATACAAAAATATATTCAGTTCAGTTAAAATAACAATAGTTTTTAAACTTATAAATCATACGGGTAATTATTCTATGCACATACGGTGAAAATAAAAAATTTCTACAAGCGCCTCAGTTTTAGGGTTTAAGTATTTTGTGTAGGGGTTTAAGTGTAGAAGTCTAGAATTTAGGAAGTGTGGTTAGAATTTAGGGTTTATGGGTTAAAACATAAATCCTCAAGCATATCACCCTAAAACCTAAACCCTAACCTCTAAACCATAAATTATAACCATGAACCCTAAATTCTAAACCCCTATACTTAACCCATGAACCTTAAACCCAAAATTAAATCTCTAAAACCTAAAATTAAAAACGCTTGTAAAAACTTTTCGTTTTCACCTTCAGTCCATGAGATATTTTTCCAAACTATAAACCGTCCAAATATTACGATTTAATTTAATTTTCGATTTCCCAGTTTCTTTACCCAAGATTGTCCATGAATGTTAGAGAACGAAATCTTGCCTGGTTACTTGAGCAAAAAACCAGTCCTTTTTGTAATCACTAGTGCCAACTGTGTAAACAACATCTCCATCAGGATACAATTCTGCATATCGTTCCCATAGTCCATACTGTCTAAATCTGGCAGTCAATTAAAACGTTTTGAAATTTAAGATCAACTTAAAATCCGATCCGAATGCCATAAACCTACAAGTTACTCCATAAAAAAGGAAAGGAGGGGTGACCTGTGAGGATGATTGACATAGAGAGGGTTGATGTACTTGGGGTTGGGGTCTGGCACATAAAATTCTGCAGCAGAACGATCAGGGATGCCTATCTCCCACAGTGTTGGTCCATTTCGTGGAGGTTCGTAAATCAGATCCCCTACCTCAATCTCACTACCTGCATTACACCATCGCAGCATTAAAAAATATATTGTTTTTGTTCTGATATTTGTAAGTGTTGGTATTAATGTGTTTAAATGAACCATTTTGAGTTTATCATAGTTTTTTTTTTAAATAATTTTAAATATATCGATAGTCTAATTTCTAATTTTGTAATAAAATATACTCTACATAAATATAAATATAATTTTTAAAAATGATTAATTAGGTTAAATAATTTAATTTATATTTATATAATAATTGGTCGTTGCATGTGATAATTAAATAAATTTATGCGTGAAACGATATATCTCAACTGACTTTTTATTTAAAAATTTGTGATCAAATGAACCTAACAGGTAGTCCTAGTGAAAAGACAAATTTTGTTAATCCTAGAGACCCGAGTTCAATCGCTTTGTCTGCAAGGTGTGTGTACAATGTCAAATGATTAAGAATATATATGAACAATACTACCTTGTAATCACTTTTAGTCTACTAAAAAAAATCTGTGATAAAAAAATTACACCAAATTAACATTTTAACAAGATAATCACACTTATGTTTTATAATTTTAAAATTCTTACATAATTTTTAGAATTGTTGTAATTTATATAATAATTTTAATACACTTCTGGATGCTATTTTATTTTTTTAGATTTTTTTATAGTTAAGGGTAGATTTATTTTTTATAACACCTTACTTGCACAAAAATTGGTGAAGGGATATTCAAGAGGCACTCTATCTTCAAAGTGTGCTCTAAAAGTAAATCTCCAAAAAGCTTTTGATTCAATTGACTAGGGATTTTTAATGAATGTGTTGGAAGCTTTGGGTCTGCCTGTTGTATTTTGAAGATGGATTCAGGCTTGTGGTACCACTTTTAGGTTTTTTGTATCTTTGAATGGTAGTTTGGAGGTTTTTTAAGGGTCAGAGGAGAGTAAGACAAGGATCCACTCTCTCCATACCTGTTTGTGTTTGTGATGAATATCCTGTCTTCCTTGTTAAATCTGGGGCTGAGAATGGAGTTTTTGCTTTTCATCCCAAGTGCAAGAGAGTCTCTCTCACTCACTTGTGCTTTGTGGATAACCTCCTGATTTTCCGCAAAGGCAATTTAGAATCTGTGCTAGGAGTAAAAAGTTTGCTGGAGATCTTTTATGAGATGCCAGGACTTAAATTGAATGTGGCTAAAACAGAGCTTTATGTTTCTGGGCTGAGTAGTGAATGCCTTGACAAAATTCGAGATGCCACTGAATTTCAGGTTGGGCAGTTACCAATGAGGTACCTAAGGGTACCATTGGTGACACGAAAATTGACTGCCAAAGACTGTTCTCCCCTTATTGAAAAGATTAAGAAGAAGTTAGAATAGTGGTCAGTGAAACACCTAAAATACGGGGGCAGATTCAGTTGATAAAGGCAATGTTGTATAGTATTATCAAGTACTGAAGTAGACAATTGGTCATTCCAAAATCTGTGATCTTGAGGATAGAGCAGTTATGCTCTCGTTTTTTTTTAAATGGGAATGATATTTCTGTAAAGGGGCAAGGGTGGGATGGTCTTACATATACTCTCTGAAATCTGAAGGGAGATTGGGTCTAAAAAATGTGAAAATTTGGAACAAAACTTGTTTGATGCAGTTGATGAAAAGTATACTGATTGATGAAGGCTCTCTCTGGGTGGCCTGGATTAAAGCTTATGTCATTAGAGAGGGAAATTTTTAACAATTGGAAATAAAACTCTACCATAGGTGGATTATTAAAAAGTTGCTCAAGCTAAGAGCTAAGGCTTTACGATGACAGATTGGAGGATGGTAAAAGTAAAATGGATATGGGAGAAAATAAGAGTTGTTAAGCCAAAGGTGGCATGATACAAGCACGTTTGGTTCCCTTTGCACGTCCCAAAGTATGTCATCATCACATGGATGACGATTTTGAATTGGCTACCAACGAACGATAGGTTGATGAGAATGGGGATGGAGATGGCGGACACTTGCAGGCTCTGTAGGCAAGCTGGTGAAACAAAAAATCATGTCTTCTTCGGGTGCACCTACTCAAAGGAGGTATGGGTTGCAATTTTGAGGCTATGTTGCATTAGTAAAGAAGTTTTGGACTGGGATGCAGAACTTAGTTGGACAACTCAATACCTTAAGGGTAAGTCGCTTGTTGTGGTCATGCTTAAAATAGCTTGGACTGCAGATATTTACTGCATATGGAGAGAAAGAAATGCTCAACAGTTTTGGGGTATCAGCAAGAAGGTTGCAGATTTGATTCATTTTTTGAAAGATATTGTTAGACTTAGATTACACAATAGATGCATAGAAAGGAATAATACTGTGAATATGAGATTATGTATAGATTGGGAGTTGAATTAAACTCCAATAGGGATTACGTTTCGTGGTAGCAGGTAAAAGGCAAAATTATCCCCCCCAAAAAACTTGGAACTTAACATTTTCAATTCTGTTCTAATTATTTTTCAAGAAAAAATTCACTCAATCAAATATTATACGTCTATATTTTTAACAGCTAATAGGAAGCTGTCATATCAACATAAGAATTATTGTTATTTATAATCAAGTTTTTTCGATTTCGTGGTACCAATTTAATATCAAAACAGTACATACAAATAAGTACAACCATTGCGATATCCAATTTAGAAAAGTGAAGGTACCTGGAGCTATGGTAATGAGAGCACCAGATTGATAATCTCCAATAAAACCAGGAACCCATGCATACAGGTTGTAATCACCAGCTCGTATATCATTGATAACAAAATAGCCATTTACGTCTGAGTTGGTCCAAAATTGATAGTCCTGTGCGGTATATGAAATCATGTTTCAGAACCACTTGTTTTATTTCTATCATATCCTACCCATTATATGCTTTAATGGAACATGATATGAATATGAAAATGACCTTGCATTCTCTCTGCCAAGACCCAGCATTTCCTGGTGGAGCCAATCCTATGTAACCTCCATTCGCTGCTATGTTCTCATCACTTACATATCTAATCCCAACCACACAGAATATCATTTAATCATTTTGGAATTGGATGTGCTACAAAATACAAGACAATCCCAAACTAATTATTGAAGGGAGTACCTGTCCTTCACAAGAAGCCTACCGCTGAGCTTTCCACGTTGGTTCGATTTTGGGAAATCATCTGAGGCTGGGAATGTATATGGCCAGCTTTCAACTTCAATAGCCATCTGAATGCCATTCATAATCAGTATTCAGTTCCACACATTCTAATTATTTCTAAAATTTGTTACCCCAAACTCCAAACAACCTGTTGTTTAGCATCCTCCCAGAGCGAAACCGGGTCTTCTCCTTCCATTGCAGAGTTAAGATAGATAAAAACAGGGCCGAATACTTTCTTCCAGGCCTCGCCCGCACTGAATTTCGGAACCAAGTCCTCCCCGGAATAATGAGCACTCAGAAACACCTGCCCATTTTATCCCATTCAGGATTGCAAAATGAAATAAATTCTCAGCCAAAAGGGTCCAGGGTTCTTACAGCAAGGGTCGTGGGACCAACATGGGAGGTTAGGTTCTGTTTGACCGGACCACCGGACCGGAACTCATTGCTGGGTGTGACCATCCAGAACCCTACAGCAGGCTGATCAGTGCAGATCCAGCCATGGACTTGGCTGTCTTTGTTATCACATGAATATTGGTACTTGTCATCCACCTAAGTCAACATGGACACTAATTTCTTTTTATACCAAAATTTTCATTCATTATTCATTGCACTGTAAATTAATGATCACCTCTCCTTCGAACTGAGGCTCCACGGGATTAACCAGGAGAACAGCTTCTGGGTAAGCCAGGGCTTGACCTCTTCCTGGTAAACGGTCATCAGGCAAAGGCAAGTATCTTTGCCTATTGTCTGCCATGGCCATGTAGTGAAACCTGTTAAGAAACTGTGCACTTAGTCCTTGTACATTCAATTTTGAAGCAAATAGTGAAAAGAAGACGTATAGTTAGATTAAGTACTTGTCTTTTCTGAGCTTGAAAGCGAGTCTAGTTTCAGCAAGGGTAAAACCAGGCCAATCTTTCAAGTGCTCGTAAATGGTGTAAGAGTAAAAGCCTGAGCAGCCACGCAACACAATGAACCTGAGAAGGCATAAAACATGAACATCAAACATATCATACAAAGATTGTATGCAGCAGAGGTAAACCAAAAGAAGGACCTTTTGTCTATGTTCAAGGGAACAAGTTTGGACTCTTGGGAACTACCCCAACTTCTGGTGAAGGAAACCTCTACTTGATCCTCCTCCTCAACTATAACATTAAAACTTGTTCCTTTAATCCTGCATTCAAATTTCACTTCTCTTCACTCAAATTGATTTACAGAAGAGGAAATGCTAAATGGGATACACATATCTTACACGTCGAATGAACCGGTAGTGCCGGTGGTTCCTGGTGAGTTCCAAACAAGGTCCCAATACCTGAATGCATTTGAACATACAGGCACAATGCATACTTTTGTAAAATCAACTACAAAAACTTTGATGGAAAACTGAATCAATATTCGAGCTAGCCTATACCCTCGATTGGATTCTTCATTTATAACTTCTAGTAAATTATCGATGCCGTTATAGCGGATGCCAGTCACAATTCCGTCAGGGTTCGATAATGTCAGTTGGAGTATGCCATTATCTATCATCACCTGCAGAAGTAGTGTATACGAAGACCAAGTTAATCATATTGCAATCAACAACAGGAAAGAAAATAATAAAAAGGGGGAATACATGAGTATCTTGAATGTGGAGTTGAACCCCAATAAGAGGCATGGTTTTGAAGATTTTAGTGTTGTGTTTTGGATCTAGACAAGGAAGATTTTGAGGAAGCATGGACAACTAAGATGGTATATAAGAATGGTATTTGGGCTTTTTAGTTTTCTTGAATTGGAGATAAAGCTTTCAACAATTCATACTAGTGGCCAAGAATTAAAAGGGAGACGATCTCTTAACTTGGTCGCCACCGCAGTTTGGTGCCATTAGATAAAAACGTGCAAGAGTCGCTATGTGCACTGCAGCATGATTTTATTATATTTTTCTCAACATTGCATAGTGAATGTGTGTCGTGAGATCCATTTTTGGATGTTTATTAAGTCATAGGTTGCCCAAAGAAGAATAGAAAATGCTCCTTTTCGGTACTTTTTTTATGCCTTACACTAAAAAAATCGGTTTAAAGTTTAAAGTTTTAAAAATTAGGGGTAAGATATATTTTGTAGGGCTTAAAATTTAAAATTTAAAGATAAAATTTAAAATTTAAATTTTTACTACTAAAAACATAGAAAAGAGCACTGAAAAACAACATTTGTTTTTGTCCGCCAAAGAATAGTAATATCTCAATATGATAATCGGTTCAAGTGCCAGCATCCTGCAATCTCATTTTACTTTTTTGTTTATGTCAATTGATTTTTATTTCATTTTATTGAAAATTCTAAAACCAAATTTCAGAGACATTATCCGTTTAAGGTTCCAAGTGAAAATTATATAAAAGTCAAATTCAAATATCAATAATAAACGGACATTTGGGGATAAAAGACAAAATTCTTGTCTTTACTTTTTTTTTCTTCTAAAATATTGTATAAACCATATTATTTTATAATATTTTGTGATTTCTATAATAAACTCAAAGACGATGGCATGTGAATCCGACTTTCAATAGTAAGTTCGAGAGAAAAAATGATAGCACTAAATTTCAACTTTGAACAGTGGCCATGGTACCATGTGGCGTGTAACCAGGGAAGGCGGCACCGTTCAAAGACGAAATCAGATGGCACCGACTTCAAATAGTTCCACAATGTTTGAGGGTCAGGTTGCAGTGTGCAGTGTGGCATGCATGCATGTAGGGGGTAGGGGTAGAGTGGCAGGCGAGAATGGGTTTATTTTTATTAGGGATGGGTTGGTTAGATGAGTGGTTAGAATTTAATTTTGGTATGTTAAATAGGGGTTGAAGGATGAAGTTTGAAGCGAGAAATATTATTGAAGATTAAAGGAGAGAAAATTTTTGAGAAGAAGATTTAGAGAAATATTGTAATTATATTTTTAACTTAGTAGTTTAATATTTTTTTTGAATTTAGTAAAAAAATTCAATTTATATTTTTTAACTTAGTGTTGATGATGATTAATATAAGTTTAATATTTTGAATATTTGTGTTAAATAGAGGTTGAAGGTGAGAAATATTGTTGAAGAAAATTTTTAATTTTTTAATTTAGTAATATTAATAATTTTTTAATTTTAATTTTTTTACTATAATTGTATGTTGTAGTTTAATATCATTATTATAAATTTTGTAATTTTTTAATTATTATAAGTTTAATGTTTGATGTTTTTAATATATTTTTGTGTTGAATAGGTGGTTAAAGGTTTGGAGAAAATTGTGAGAAAATTAAGTAAAGAAGAAGAAGAATGAAGATTTGAAGAAAGTATAGTAAGTATATGTGTATTTTATTTTTTAATTTAGGTTCATTAGATTTAATTTAATTTTAGACCTTGTTTTTGTTGATGTTGGATGATGCTTATGCTATATTTTACTTGTATGGTCCTTTCTTAAAAAAAACCATATTGTATATATATTTAGTATATACACTGTTTTTTATAATATTTACACAAATATCGTTTTATATATTATATTAATATATGACTATATCCTTTGTTAGTACACATATCATCTTTTATTTATGTTTGCATTTATTTTTGTTCATGTATTTTAATTGTCATGTTAAGTATTTTTTTAACGTAGTAGATTTAGTCGCGGATTATTAATATTTTCTTACTTATCATGCAAGATGGCTGAGCAAGCTCCTCTGTTGCATTTACAGGATTGACACATTACTAGTCTTAGGGTTGATGAGCTGGTACAAATTTTTTTAAAATTGATTTATTACGAAATTAGTCACTTCTGCATTATTGTTAATAATTATGTTTAAATAATGCGTTAATTACGGGATATGAATGATACATTTAAACATCGTCGGAGTATGGTAGAAACTCCCCTAGATAATAGAATCTTGTATTTCTTGCATATGGTGGGATTTTATTATGCGACATTCCTCCGTGAGTACAAGTTGGTTCCCGGATTAATTATCGCTTTAATTGAGCATTGGAGACCCGAAACTTATACATTTCATATGCCTCGTGGAGATGCACGATCACACTAGAAGACGTAGTTTATCTTATCGAGTCCCGGTAAATAGGAAGCCCTTGGTCGAGTCTACTCAGAGTTCAACTACTGCAATTTATAAAATGTACCTTGGGAAGATGCTATATAGAAGAAATGTGAACGGGTCTCGTGTTAGATTGAGTTGGTTGGAAAGTGAATTTGGACTCAATCAGTATAGTACGGTTGATGAAATTTATCAGGTCAGTCGAGCATATATTCTGCAGATGATTAGAGGGATACTATACCGGATAAATCTGACAATGTGGTTAGTATAAGGTATCTACAATTTTTGGATACTCCTTGGAAAATTGGTTGTCAATATAGTTAGGGATCGGTCATATTAGCGTGCTTGTATCGTGAGTTGTGCAAGGGTGCTATTCTAGAAAAGGGTAAGAAGGTAAGCGGTATTGGTGGATGTCTGCTGTTGTTGCAAGCGTGGGCTTGGCAGCGACTTCCCTTTTTTATACCGATTACTCGAACACAAACACGGTTTCTTTTTGTTGCAAGGTAAATATCCTGATTTTAAGTTGAATGTTTAAATTAAATTTACTTGTTTTTAAAATATCCCGATTTTGAGTTGAATTTTAAATTAAATTTACTTGTTTTTTAAAATATTATTGTAATTTGTTTGCAGATTGTGCAAGGAAAAACATGAGACGTGATTGGCGCACAACAACGTCCGAGTATGTAGATCTCAAATTGATTTGTATTGTCAAGATCACGTATCTGAATGAAAAGTTTATTTGGTTAAATCTATATTATTTACATTTTAGTGAGATGTATTATTATTAATTATGATAATAATATTTTTGTATTTTATTTGGATGCCGTACAATGATGACAACATAATTCTACCGGATTATTTGGCGAATGATTATGCTTTATGGTGTATTGTTACACCGCTGATCCACTTTACCACTGTCGAGTTTCAGTTTGGAGATAGGGTACTAAGGAAATTTGGCTTCCACCAGCCCATTTCGCGTATTCCACGAGATCATTACTTTCTTCACATGTATGATGGTCGCGGCAGGCCAAATGTGGATTAGGCAGCCTTACATGTCGATTATATTGTTTTGTGGAGCAACAGAGCTTCATCGTTGCCCTTACGTAGTCCAATACAAGTTGATGATTTTGATTTTGAGAGTTTATAGTACATGATCTACTATCGTAGTCATGGAATGTCGTACTTAACTACTCTCGAAGGACGGAAAAAATGCCAAAGGTATAAGAAAAAATATGGTGGCAAAGGTAAATCATTGAAGACTACAACGGGCGCATCTGAGAATAGAAGCGTTTGGAGTAGAAACCCCAAAGGTTGGCCAACCATATGGGAGCCAGATACAAGTAGAGTAACACCGACAGCTATATGGGAAATAGAACTGCCTCCTACATATGTACAACTACAAGTGGGCCCAAACTCCTTAGATAATATAGGGTTTGATGATGTTGGTTTATACAGACCCGAGATTTATTTGCCTCCTACATTTGTACAACCAAAAGTAGGCCCGAGCTCCTCAGATAATCTAGGGTTTGATGATGTTGGTTTATACAGACCTGAGTTTTATCCGCCACAATCACCCATTTACTCAAACTTTGGTGAGAACATAGATTTTTAGGAAATGCAAAATTTCTTGAATTCACCAAAGATTATAGAAGGGCATAGTGGTTACATGGATTTGTTGACAACACCACCTCCTATGCCCTTGGTGACTAAGGATGTGAGCTACACTAAAGAGGATGCTAGCGTGAATCTCGAGGCACCACAGAGGCCACAACGTGCTCGACGATCGCCACGAACTTATTTTTCAACCATACCCCGTCATAGGCAGAAATTACATAAGAAATGATTTTCTATCTTTTTATTATTCGCTTAATAGAACTTTTATTGTAATACATTTGAGTTTTGAATTTTATTGTTTTTTTTTATTTTTTCCACTGTTTGAATCACTTTTTATTTTATTATTCACTTAATCTAAATCTAATTATCTTTAGTAATAAGTGAATCGTTTTTCAAATTTGACTGTTTGAATCACTTAATAATAAAAGTGACATAAACTAAAAAAATAAAATTTCCCTCATATCACATTATAACCTGCTAGCACGCTAACCCATGCTGCATGCAACTGCATGACTGTCTGCACAGGGTGGTAGCATGGTTGTACGCATAGAATATGCACGGTTCAAAGTCGGCTTGCACTGTAGGTGTTTTTTTTTTTTTTTAGATTTGAATTAATATTTAGCTTTAACTGCAATTAAAATTAAAAATCAAACTAGATTCGAATATAATAAGTTAGTGACCAAATCAAAGTTAAATATCAAACAAGAATTGCACTTAACCTGGATTAAAGTAGATTCAAATATAATGATATTTTCGTATTTTCAATACACAAAAGTGAACAATTCAAATATTAAAATTTCGTATTAGTAACTTTGAGTCGAGTAACTAATATTTTGGAAACTAGAATATGTTCGCTTAAGACTATGTAATGAAGTAACTAATATTTGAATTTGAATAAGTTTTGTATTAGTTTAACTCTGAATTGAATGCTTCAATATTATAATACTAATAACATAAAATTATAAACAACTAATACTAATGGAAAGTAAAATATTTGATATCAATATTTTAATATTTTGGAATACAAACAGAAATCACTGAGGCATAGGCACAAATTTTGGTTCATTTAGACAGTTTGATTTAAAATGTCCTTCAGCCCTACATATGGTACATCTCTTCCGTTGTCCCTTCTCTCTATGATGAAAATCCATACCGGTATAGATGCGAGTCAATCTAGGTCGGCCATTTGGACTTCTACGAAGTCTAGGATCCGGTAACTATTTTTCATGAATTCGTAATCGGTGAGAACTCACTTCTGTAAATATTGACCATCCTGTAGAGATTAAAGCATTCATCAACATAGGTGTATGGGCTAACCCTTATAGCCATACACGCTGCAACTGCATGAGTACATGGATATCGCCATGCCTGGAACGCTCTACAGTCATACCATGTACGTCTGAAATTGACCCGAAATACATTTGAGTGCACTACTTCGTTATTGTATTTGGGACCAACAACATCAAATGTCTGATTGATTCGGTCAAACCTGTGAACCTTTATCGACGTTTCATTCGTCACATTATCTTGCATTTTCCTTACAAGCTCGAGAGCCCAACTTTGCCCATATTTATTAAAGCCTCAATTTTCTTCCATTTAACTGCCCAAACTTTCGCCAACCTATAGTACGTCTCTTTCACCAGGTTTGCTATTGGGAGATGACGTGATCCTTTTAGTACTCTATTTATACACTCTACAAGGTTGGTTGTCATTTGCCTGTATTGTTTACCACATTCATCATACGATTGGGCCCATCTTTCTCTCTCAATATTGTTTACCCAACTCCAAACGCGCTCCTCGTACTTTATTAAAATCTCCATCTTCCTCTCAAAATATGGTTGCGTTAATAGATATCCTATGTCATAATATTGTTAGTATCGTGAGAAATCAAAACACATACATAAATAAATGGATATGCAAATATAATTGAGTTTGGAAAAAATAATGCTTACTCATGGTTAAAATCTCACTACGAAGGCATTAATTTTTGAACTACTCGTAGTTGTTCTTACCGATGTGTCAAACACTGTACGCGGGATATGCGTGCGGAGGTGTAGAACGACTTTCGTCTTGATTAATTACTGATTTGATAGCTGTCTTTTGATCATATATAATGCAGACCCCATCTTCTCGGACGACATGCTCACGTAAATTAATCAAAAAGAAATTTCAAGCTTCTATCGTCTTCTGCTCATCAATTGCAAACACAATCGGGAAGACATTGTTCTCACCATCTTGCTCAACGACAATCAATAGTACATGAGAGTATCTCTTATACAGCCACGTGCCATCGACTTGGATCATACGTTTGCAATATGGAAAGCCTTCAATACAAGGCTTGAATGCCTAGAAAAATCAATAAAAAATTTATGCCCTTCAACAAGTTAGCCTTCTCGGTCGTATGCATTCGTGGTTTGATACCTCACTATGGTGCCTGGGATGAAACATTTCATTGTTAGTAATAAATATGGTAGCTCGTTGTATGACTTATCGTAATCACCATACACTGACTCAATTACCTTATCCCTTGCACGCCACCCTTTTTATATTTTATCTGGTATCCAAATTGCTACGCAATGGTTGCCTGAATCGTTGAAACGGGACCCTTGGATTTGCTTCTACCAGTTTCATCACGTGATAACTTATTACACTCTAGTCTAATTTCTGGTGGTCATGGTTGATGGAAGTTCGTAAACATGTGTGATCGCCATTGTACTTTGTGACCTCCCAACAATTTTTTCTCTGAAGCTTTGTCACTCAAATCTTCCAATTGCACTCTTGTCCATATTTCACACACTTGGCAAAGAAAGTTCTCTGGATGGAATCTACAGTCCATGTGGTTCTTGATGTTGTACTCTTTAACTACTAATGTAGCTTTATTTTTTTCATCAAATTGAAGCCCAACCGATAATTCACCATGTTGACTCGAAGTTAATCGGGGCATATCCAGGAATTGAGGCGCCCTCATCGCATCGAAATCCACTAAGCTAATGTGAGTAGGAGGTTTATAGAATGTAATGTCGTCCTCGGTCAAAACGAATTCTCCAACACTAAAATCAAGGGCATCACCAATGTCATCAGGGAACAAATCGGGATCCCCAATATCTTCATCTTCGCTGGAATCGTCAAGTGTTTCTCCCCATTGTCCTCGTAGGTTTTCCACATCAACATCAACAGTCGGATCAACAGGCGACAAAAGCATATGTCAAAGGCCCAGCTGGATGAAATGCACACGATGTCCCACTTGCCAACATTTTGGGCATATCAATCTCATTACTGAAATCCATTTGTGCAAACTTTTCCAACTACGTTTTTGGATGGGCCGAGAACATCACGCACCTAAGCAAACAACCCAATATATTGAATCTTCATAGATTCATGCTCTGCAATCATCATTCTAACATCATCATCATCTTGGAGAGTGATTGCATAATATCCATTTGGATTGTCACAGTCACCACACCGTAATGCAAATCAAATCATGAATATTTTTCTCATAATTTTCGAAGGGATATTTTCTTCAAATTTCATCCTTGTAGTGATTTCTTTTTCAAATCTCATCCTTGTAGTGATTTCATACTAACAATCATCATAAATCTGTTGTTGCTCATTTTCTCTGCATGTTCAAAACACATAAATGGATTTTCAATCGAAATACACAAATCAATAACATACTAAATCAAAATGAACATACTAAATTTTAAATTACTATTACTAATATCGGGGACGAGTTCTTTTCGAATATATATTTTTTTATAAATATACTAAATTATTTTAAAATAAAATATTTTGTAAATATACTAAATTATTTTTGCCTTTATTTTAACTATATTTCGAATATATTTTTTTAATTCTAATTTTTAAAAATATACTAATTGGTAAAATATACTAAAAATTACTAAATTCTAAACATCTTAAAATGAGAGATGGATACATAATTTAAAATTTTAAAACTACATGCATCAAATTTAACTTATATCAAAATACAAAATAAAACATAAAAACAAAACTTTTAAAAAAATCGAATCAACTTACAATATTTTCACCAATAACTCCTCTTCCTCCTCTCCTTCTTCTTCACTCAAAATTTTACTTTCAAACTTACATATTTAACACAAAAAATCAATTTTCCCTTAACTACCCCTATCCCTCCTTTAATAATACTAACAAAATTTTAACTTCTACCCATATACATTTTAAGAACACCCTAAACACCCCAACCCATCCCCAATAAAAAAATTCAATTCCCGAACCATTCAACCCTAAATTCTGCCACCCTGCCTGACGCCTTGCATGCATGCAATCCTAATAAAAGCGAGGCACTATTCATAGTCAGAACATCCTGGCTTCATTTTTCAACAGTGCCCGCGTGGCTGGCTTGCTGCCACGTGACACTATGGCCACTATTCATAGTCGGATCCTTTTGTGATCATCTTCTTTTTTTTCTTTAATTTACTGTTTAAACTCGGCACCTATTACCATCATCTTTTACTTAACTATAACATTGACAATATTTTGGGAAATAATTTTGTTAGTACCATATTTTGGGGAAAAAACTTAAACAATATTAAAGTAAATTATCCAGCATTTGGGGTTTTCAAATTTTTAAAAATAAAAATAACTACTAACTAAAAAACTTATTTATCTTCTTTTCAAATTTTAGACTTTTTTCTGAGAAAAATAGTTGCTACATTGTTTCACCCGCAGAATGGGTGTGATCAGTTTTGGCGTACGTGAACTTTATAAACTAAGAAACAAATATGGCATTAGACTGTCAGCATTGTGAGAAAGGAGCCATGGTGGCCGGAGAAGATAAACGCCGGTGAACAATGAACAATAAAATATGAAAAGCTAGAGTTTAATGATAGAACAAAAATAATATTTTCAACACAGAGAACAATGTGTTTCTCTGTATTTTCTCTTATTCTTCTTATTTAAATGTGTATAAGGTGAGCCTTTAAATAGGCAATTACAGAGTTTTAGTATAGCTAAAACTATACTTTTATCTTTAATTTAAATAAGACTTTATCTCTAATTTAAAGAAGATAAATAAGACTTTATTTCTAATTTAAAGAAGACTTCTTGTAAATCTAAACTACTAGTTATTGACTTAGAAATAAACTCTAATTACACGGTTACAATCCACAAGCATATTATCCCAATTTGAATGAATTTGATACAGCAACAACAGTATATTAGTATATGCTCTTAAAATAATACGAGACAGGAAAGTGACAAAACGGAATATGCAGCTCTCAACCTGATTTACATAAGCCCAGTGTGTGTCCTCTACTATACTAATGCACCTGAGCAGTCTCAGCCTTCTTTTGGTAAAACAGTGATCCGAATAAAACAGCAATGCCGGTTATCGCAATGGTGAATATAAGCCGTCTCCGTGAATATTCAGGTGGCTGCCTTCTTGGAGCACCTTGCTCTCTTTCAGCTGCCCGCACATCCCTAACCACACATCCCATAAACGTTAACTAAACCCGAGACAAATTCATGTACTATCGATAAGGCAGGAAACTGAGCCAAAATCTGACAACAGTGTTCACTAAACATACACTCAAGTACATATCACAGCTTAAAGTCTTTCAGTATAAAATCACAAGCTTTGTAAATACTTAATTACCCATTGTTTGTATAGAATCCAGCATTAAACTGAACTATTCAGATTTAACCCAATTGTTCAAAAAACTAGCTCTTCACAAGAACAAAGAATACTTTGCAGAATAAAATCAGCTGTAGTCATTACAAGTTCTTTAATTGCAGATAGAAATCCTCCATGGTAAATGATAACTGATTAAAAAATATCTATTTCCGATGTATATATATATATATACATTCCCAAGGCAAAAAATTGAGTATGTACCTGGAAGATTCCAGGTTATTTTCTGCAACACCAGTGCACCTAGTTTCATGGTTATATCTTTCTCTCAGTCTAATATATCTGTTACACAGATAACACATCTCGGTCCGGTTCCCACAGACTTCCTAAAATCACAAAGCAATAGTAATATTGCAAAAGTTTCACCTAAAATACACCATTTGAACCCTTTCATAGAAAATTATTCATAATTAGTACCTGATGCTCAGCCAGATCAATAGCAGGCAACGGAAACTCACAAAACTCACAAGTAACAATCCTCTGGGGGCAATTTTCACCCTTATGTATATCTAGATTTCCACGTTCCATTGTCTCACTGCACAGTGAACAAGCCACCTGCTCACATACAACATGAATCAATAGCATCACCAATTTAGGACAAAAATTATGTGAGATTCTTAGGTAGATATGCAGTTGCACACCACAAAAGCTTGATTAAATCAGCCAACAATACCCTTGGTGGCTTGATTAAACAAAACTGTGTTAACCAGGCCTACCCATTGTTATCAATCACTGAAAGACTGATTGGAGTCCTTATATACTCTTTTATTTTACTTTTTAATATTTCAACCCTTCGTTGACAGTAAACATACACTTAACTAACTCCTGGGTGGTTGATAGACTGTCTAGATAAGTTGTAACCAAAATATGAGAAAATAGTGCTTCATGCCAAGTTGAGGCATCCCAACCCAAAAAAGAAATAAGAGTTCAAATGGAAGAATAAATTTGGGAAATGTGACAGGGGTTATGAACTCAAATATTCATCAATCTAAACAGGATTTGCCAATTAGCTTTAACAGATATAATAGAAATCCTAAGCCAATAAGATGTCAAAATGTGACAAATTAGTCATCCATCTCCCAACCTTTATTCCAAAAAAAGGTATTTTAAAGAAGAAAAAAACACCAATGAAAAATTTCAACATATTTTAAGACTTGAATACTGCAAAGTATTTCTGTTTAGCTACACTGAAGGGTCAACATTTTTATTGCTTCTAGACCAAACAGCATCAGATAGCCATCAAAGATAAAAGAATGGGATTCATTTAAAAACAATTGGAAAAGATTTAAACCCTCACATACCGGAGCATGAGTGTTTAAGAAATGTTCCTCAGCATGCTTTATTGGAACCATATCACCACAAACTTTACATTTTTCTAGATTCCGGGAGCAATGAGCATAATGCAAATCAATATTTGAAGAAGGTATGGCCCTGTCACTGAAAAGTTAAAAAGAAAAATGTACTTGTTAAAAGTTTTAGGGCTAGTAAATTTCCAAAACCATTACATATGGAATAAAAGGCCTCCACACCTAAAACTCGATTAATAGAAGAAATCATTGCAACAAAAAAATAACTAGCAAACAATCTCAAAACAAAGGCATGCATCAAAACAATATTAAAAAATTAATGATGCATGTTATCTCGCATAAAAACAAGGGATTATAGTTGATGGAAAGTGACAGCGACCATGAAAGAACCTTAAGAAAAGGATTGCCAACAATTTATTGAAATTTCAGAATACCGGATAACTGAAGCAAAA
Source organism: Hibiscus mutabilis (assembly GCA_019671005.1). Lineage (NCBI taxonomy): Eukaryota > Viridiplantae > Streptophyta > Magnoliopsida > Malvales > Malvaceae > Hibiscus > Hibiscus mutabilis. The sequence goes on along the minus strand of CM033724.1, from coordinate 16,554,665 downwards.
TTTTCATAATAAATGGATTTTAAGCAATTGAAAAATAAAAGACTGGTCAGATGAACTCATTGCAATCATAAACGCATCAAACAAACCTAATTTCATGTTTTAAACGACAACAAAGCAGGTAATTCAACTAAAGTCATTCCCTTTCCAGCTTGATTTGATCAACTCAAATCACTAATCATTCTTTAAGCAAGAACTAATCAAGTACACAAATTACAGACAAATCAGGCAACAAGAATTCATCCGCAAAGCAATTCTTAAAAATTCATCTGATAAAAGGGAAAAGAAACAAAAAAAAGGCAGAAATCGGGAGACAAGATCAAGAAAGATATTGCATGGAAAATTCAACAAATTAAGATTAATTAAAGAAGAAGATAATAAAAAAACGGAATTTCAAGAAAAAAAACATTAATTAATACGTACCAGTGATTGCATATGCGGGAGGTTTCACCCGAAGCAATTGCCATGGGCGATCCGTTAAAGATCTGTGGTCGAGAAATCGTAAATCAGAAAAAAAATTAAATGGGAGGGGAAATCGGATGAGGGGGGAATGATTTGAGATAAAATATTAGTAAATTAACCTGCAAAAACCCTGGATTTCGATGGAAACGATCCTTTTTCCTCCTTTGTTCTTTTTTTTAATTAAAAAAAGGAATTCGAGAGGAGAAAATTAAAATAAAAGGAAGTTATGGGCAAAAAGTGAAAAGAATTTATTATTTTGACTCACTATTTAGGTTGAAGTTTTTTTTTTTTTTTTTTTGACAAGGTATTTAGTTTGAAGTTGAGCAACAACTTTGGATGTTTGACTATTGGATCGGGTCGTGCTGGATTAAATTTGTATACTTTGTTGTGGATCAGGTCCATATTGTTGGGCCTGTGAGTTTTTTTAAGGCTTTAAGAGTAATCTTGTTACTATAGTAATTTCAAATTGATGATTTTGTTCATTTTTTTAATTGCATCGATTTAGTTTTGATAGTCTTTTATAATTAATAATGTTGTTTTTCTTTTTTAATTTCATTAATTTAACCCTCAAACTCCTGAATTGAATCAATCTCGTTCTTTGACCGTCATTGATGAACAAAATTATTATCACTAGTTGCTCTTTGCTATGTCACACTTTATCGTTAAATAATTAACAATGTCTTAGTTAAAATGTTTATATGATATTTTCTTTAATAAATTAATTTTCTCAAATAAGATAATGTCGAGTCAATTTTGATGATGTGACAATACAGTTGACGTAGATTTTTTTTAAATATATATATATATTTAAATAAATAAATAATTCTAAAACTTTTGTTCTATCACGTTATCAAAACTAACTTATCATCATCGACATGGAAAGGCAATTGACAATAATGACTGATGTGGAAGCATATAGTGAACACATGCATAAAATTAAATGGCTCTGTCAACCAATGACAATCAAAGAGCGAGATTTATACAATTCAGGAGTTTGGGGATAAATTGATGAAATTAAAAATGAATGACAACATAGCTAATTTTAGAAGACTACAAGAGCTAAATTAATGCAACAAAAAAGGAGGGACAACATTGTTTATTTAGGATTACTACAATGGTAAAATTACCCTTTAAGTCTTTTTTTATATTAAAAATCAAAATAAAAAAAAAGTTATTTGATTTTTATTAAAACATTTGTTAGTCGAGATCGGTTGTCATATTTGTTGTCGCAACATTCAGAAAATCATGGGTTCAAGTGCGTTTAAGAATACTTGCTTCTGATTTAAGGGCTTCGAGGATTATGAGTAGTTTAAACATTATATTTTGTACCTTAAAAACATTTATTAGACATTAGTTTATCTAAGGCCAATCGTCGATCCCTTCTAGCTCTGTTATTAATGCTAGAATTAAAGCATTTTTAATGTTGTTTAATTTTGGTTTAAATAGCATTTTAATGTTGTTAAATGGAATAATATTTTTGCCCTCACTATTTAGTTTATAAATAGTGGGCAAGTCTTCTCATTTAAACACATCCCAAGCAAATATTTGCTTTGAAACACTATCCTTCTTATTAGTGTTTTATGACTTTTCTGAGTTCTAATTATAAGTTTAGAGAGAAAAGTAGTACTACAAGAGTCCACTCTATTTTTCGGGCGTACAAAATTTTGAGAGTTGTGCTAACTTCAGGGGCCTTTCATCCATTGTTGCGATTACACACATCGGGGCAAATTCGCTTTTGAGGCAGTGGTTAATACTACAACCCGTTTATCGTTTTGTTTAAATATTTTATTATTTTTCAATTAGTGCTAACGCCTCGTTTTGCAGCAATCTATTTTCCAACAATTTAGAAGCGAATTCATTACTGTTGTCAAATAAAATTAGGTTGTCATTCGAAGCCGTATTGTGTTTTACAAATCTTGTTGCATCGAAGCATCATGGTATACCTTGTTTCGATAAAGTCTTGATGTCAAATGAAGTAATCTGTGAAAATGCTTTTGCTAAACATTAAAGCAGCATCAAGCTTTATATTAAATGCATGCTTAAAGAGACACATGATTTTTAAAGGCAATGGTTATAATATTTATTATAAAACGGTTTATTATTAAATGTAGTAAACTAGTAATCCTTGTATTGCTCCTTGAATGTAAACGCTTGAGAATTTTGATGGTTAAGAATGTTTTCCATTTATTTGAAGAAAGAAAAACAAAAGGATTTTTATGGTGCTTTTATAAACATCATATACGTTGATAAAGTGATAATTGTTTAGTAAAGAAAAACAATTGTGTTTTGAATTTAGCATCACGTGTGGATGACATTTTTGATTGGCTGTTTAATAAAGAAATACATCATCATAAGTGTGGTTTCGTACGTCTTTGTTTGGTAATGCTATCACGTCTTTATGCTATATAATTTTCTTTTTAATATTTAATGCTTTTAATATTTTAGATTCAAGCAGTTACAAATACAGTAATGAATAGGATTACACGTTACTCGAAAATAGCCATTATTTTTTGCTTGAAATTTGATAAGCATTAATATTTATTACTCAATGCATTATTATGTGTTTTATTTGCACCTTTAAAACCGATTGTTAAGGTTTTATTGATTGCATTGGTAAATTTATTGGGATTAAGGAGCATGGGTAGGGCAATTATCTAATAATTTTCTTACATTATTATTCATAATTTGTTGTACTAATAATTTCTTTTAAGAAGTTTACAAGTCAACAAGAAATGTTAATGTTCGTTATCAAAACGAATATGCTAGTGATCAAGTTTGGTTATCTTGGAGAAGATGAACAAAACTGGTTATACTAGAATTAAAGTTCTTCAAGTTCAGAATACATGTTAAGAAGCTATCCAGATTTTTGCCCAATTCCAATAAACTATTAGATAGTAAGGGAGTCTTAAAGATAAGAACTTTTATTACTATCAGTGAATTATTTAAGGATTAACAGATTTTAAGGAAATGTTAATTCAAATGAAATGACATTGTCGTAGATTCTGTTTAAAGCTGATGATAAGAAGGTTCAAGTTACTTGTACGGTGAGAATGAACAAGTCTGCTTGAAAATTACGGTTCTACCTACGAGGTCAGATTATTTAGATTTGTTGTCTATTAATTCATGCTTTTATATACATTAATTTATATTGAGCCTTTAAGCTAGTCTGTAAACTCTGTGAGCATATTTTAGATTAGTGTAAAGACTAAGGCTAAATTGAATGATTGTTCTAAGTAGTGAGCCTTATATTAAGTATGCTTATTAAGATAATATTGTGAGTAAAAGTATCAAGCATATTTCTTTAAGAGACCTTAATTAAAGAAAGGAAAAATCATAAATGACTTATCAGAAAACATTATAAAAATGCATGTTTAGGATTGGTTCTATGAAAGACCTGATATTTAAGTGTGCCTAGTGCACTACTTCTCTTTCATGGTAACTTACCTGGTGCATTGTTCTTTAATGTGCTCACTTTTTTTAAAAAAAATACTATGACAAATAAGATCTATTTAAACTTAGTGAAGAAGTTAAAAGAGTTAGATTATTTTGTTGAGTAGAATACCAAATTTAGTCATAGTAAATAAAATATGTGATGGTCTCTTTAGGGCTAAAATGTTGAATAATATGAATGAAAATATGATAACCATTAGTGCTACTAAAAAATTGCTTGTAGCTATTAAATCTCTTTGAGTTCTTTTCCTGAGTAGAGGAAAGGAAAAAGATGGTCTATCTCAGGAGTTGTGTTAAAATCTCTTGTAATAAATTTGAGATAATTTTCCTATTGTTAGGAAAAGTTAAAAACTCCTCATTTTTTGAACAAAAAAAACTCCTCATAAACATTTGTATAATTTTCCTAAACATTTCTTATGAAATACTAGGAAAATTGAATTTCCTTTTCAATGAGGAAAAGCCATACAATTAGTGAGATATAACGAATTTTTAGTCGTTTGAGATTATGCATACTAATCTTAATGATTAGTATTTCTCAAAAAACCTTGAGAATATAATCATGTGTAAACAATATTTGAGTTTGTTAAAACATAGTTTTATGGTTAAAACTCATAGCAAACTTTACTCTAGTATGATTGAGAATTTGTTTACACGTTGTCCAAAGATACTTATGGATTTATTTCTATCCTAAAAATGTTAGAAATGTGAGGATGTCTTAAAATGATGATTAAAGTCAGAGAGGAACATACTTGATCCGCTTACCAAAGGTTAAAATCAGAAGTTAGTTTTGGATTCGTCGAAGGGGACAAGTCTAAAGCCACTGGTTGAGGAATTTATGGTGGATACCCAACTTAGCTATCTAATTTCAATGTGGTCAAACGAAACCATGGAAAGACTCATAGTGTACATTTCTATCTACCTATCCATATGACGAATAATGTACATGCACAGGATGAGCTTTATTGCTCTTAATAAATTCATAGCCCATGCCTTGGGTGGTCTTAGTGAGAAAGACTTGATGAATTTACCGATTTTGGATGAATATCTACTCATAATAAGTTCATAACCCAGTGTTGAGTGGGTGATCCTATCGCAAAGGACTAGATGAACTTGCCGCTATAGATGATGAGTTTTATTAGACTCTTAATGAATTCAATCCCAAAAGTTTGGGTGATCCTATTTAAGAATGACTCATTGAATTCACCAGTTAAAGAGGTTGAATACTTATTCTTAATGATTCCTTATCCCAGAGTTTGGGTGGTTCATTTAAGATGAACTTGAAGAAATTCACCTTATTTATTGTAAGGTTGAGCTATTGTAAAAGCTCTTAATTATTTCATAGCCATGATTCGGGTGGTTTATATTGTGATAAACTTGATGAAATAACACGCGTAAGTGAGAAAGACTAGCCACCTTATATGAAAAATGTTGGGCCGTTTTTCTAGTACACTTACTAGAATCATGAGGAAAGAGGGCTATTTATATACTTTCGTATATATACTTTTGTTAACACACCGAAGACTTCGATGGATGAAGGAGTTAGTTGTGTGTTATGAGTTCACCCTAATCTTAAAAAAGTTCAAGATTCGTTCACTTATCTTAGAGAAGAATTACTCATCATCACTATGTACTAGTTCCAGATACGTTCACTAGTGCTTAAGCAACTAATATTGCCATTGCTCTTCTCGTATTTTAACTTCAAAGCTCTCATCTTTGCGAAAAAATTCTTTCGCATTGTGGGAGAATGTTATTAATGCTCATAATTAAAGCATTTTTAATGTTGTTTAATTTTGGTTTAAATAGAATTTTAATGCTATTAAATGGAATGACATTTTTGCCCTCACTATTTAGCTTATAAATAGTGGGCAAATCTTCTCATTTAAACACATCCCAAGCAAATATTTTTTGAAATGCTATCCTTCTTATTAGTGTTTTTATGACTTTTCTGAGTTCTAATTATGAGTTTTGAGAGAAGAGTAGTACTACCAGAGTCCACTCTATCTTTCGGGTGTACGAAATTTGGAGAGCCGTGCTAACCTCAAGGGCCTTTCGTCCATTGTTGCGATTACACACATCGGAGCGAATTTGCTTCTAAGGTAGTGGTTAATACCACGACATGGTTATCATTTCGTTTAGTTATTTTATTATTTTTTAGTCAGTGCTAACGCTTCGTTTTTGCTGCAACCTATTTTCCAACAATCTCTTCATATTCGTTACTCTATCTTATCATCTCTCTAGAATTTATTTTGCAAATATGGATTTTTTTTGTTTAATAAATCTTTCGATTTCTCATGAAACTAATGGATTTTTGTCTGATCTTGTAACACTTTTTAGTCTTACTTTTGAATTTGTTGCCATTTTTTGTATTTGTTGTCATTTTTCTAGTACTCATGTGGGTAATTTCATAAGTAATTTACATTTTAAATCATTATACTTAACTTCAACTTCCGCATATATATACCATTAACTTAATCAAATACATTATTTAGCTTTTATTATTAATAAATTAAGTTGATTATACTAACACCGTTAAATAAATTTAATAAAAAAAATCAAATCTTCACTTTACTTAACATATTTCTGAAAAATAATGTTCAACTAACATTTTAAATAAAATTATTTAGTATTTTCTTAAACATTTCATTTAAATAAAATTATAGGAAAATAACAAAAAATTAAAATATATAATATGAGATTATTTTATTATATGATATACACACGGAGAAATTATATCATGGGTCATTCCCGTCACGTCATCCCATAGACCAACCAATAAAAATCATCAATCTCATTATTTTTTTATGTCATATTTTTACCAAGTAAATCTTCACTTGGTAAAAATTGTTTTTAAAATTGACTTACAGTAAATATGAGTGAAGATTCACTTGATAAAATATGACATGGAAAAAAAATAATGAGATGGGTGACTTTTATTGGTTGTTCCCATGGATGACGTGGTGAGAATGACCTATGATATAATTTCTCATACACACGAGACTAATTTTCTCGTAATAATTAAATAAAAATAAAATATACAAATAAATATGATAATATATTCAACTAAACTCCTAGAAAAGTGTTAAACTTACTGTTCTATACTATTTTTACCTCTATACATGATTAAATTGTTCATTTTCATAATAGAATGACAAGCTTGCTTTTCGACTTATGGTATAAAGACTAGACAATTTAAAGGTGTGAAAAAACACATTATTCTTGTAAGTGTCAAAATAAAATGGGTAAACTAATTTTATAGTCACTTAATTATATTTGTAAGTGTCAAAAAAATGTGTAGCTATACACATTTGTTTAACTTATACATCATCATTTTCGTTAATTTTTAACGATTAATTGTTTGATTGATATCATTTAAATAATTAGGTGGTATCTAACGCCAAAACCAATTTTATTTTTATAGAGCACCGAAGCTTTTTCTTGTTCCACTTTGTTTAGCCAGTTTTGATGTTGGTCGTCGACCGCCGGTTTTCTTTTTCTTTGTTTTTTTTTTTTTTAATAAGAATAACTCTGCCTTTGTGACACGTTTTCCTCTGCTTTTGTGGCAAGTTTGTCTCTGTCTTTTGTCACGTTTTTCGTCTTCTTTCTCAGTCGTTTTGGCCTTTTTATTTTATGTTTTCTCAGAGTTGGGTTTGACGACGCCACGACTGATCAAGATGACACTTATTGTAATCCTACTGATCTACCATGCTCTGACCCTCGGATTAAATTTGGATTCGCGGTTTGCGTTTGTAGATAGTTTCTCACGACGTTCAGTTCTAATTCGCAATTATCAGTGGCTTTTCAATATCTTAATCCTTTTTTGTGGTTTGTTTGTCGATGCGGTCAGATGTTTTCGTATCTATTTTTCGTTCGGGTATTTTGGTTGGGTTTTTAACCTTTTTCATGTATGGTCCTTGTATGATCTAAAGTGGCTAGCTTCTTATGTCAATGCTATAGGGAAAATATCCAAATTATGTATTTAATTTACGATGATAGTTGTAAATTCTTATTGTAATTTTGGATATTTTTTATTTTTAATAAGACTAGAGGCTTCTTTTAAAAAATAATAATTAAGTGATATAATTGACAAAATCAAAAGATCAATTATCAAAATATAAATTATATATTTTTTATTTTTTAATTAATGTTTAAAAATAAAAATATTTTAATGAAAAAATATAATTATGATATTTTAATATCTCATGTCTAGCGTAAGGGTGTTTATAAAAATCCGAACCGATATACTATACCGAAAAATATAAAAATCGAACTAAAACTTAGCTAAAATGGTACGGTAACCGCACCGATAAAATTAGCAGTTAAATGAGACAATTATAGTTATGAATTTTGGTTAAACGGTTAACCGAAAAAATTAATTAAAAATTAAAAATTAATTTTATAATGATACTAAATTACTGATTATTAGACATGACAAAATTTTATACGATATACAAAATAAAATATATACTACATTATCGTATGACAAATATTAATTGCATAAAATTAATTCTTTTACACAATTAATTTTGTCATGTTCCTTACATTTGTCTTATATACTGATTATTAATGAAGTTGCATCGTAATTTAATTAGTTTAATGAAGTTCAATAAACTTTGAAAATTTAATTGGTCTATGTTTTTTATTAAATTTGTATTGTATTTTAATTTTTTTTCTAAACTTTTTAATTGCTTTAAACTGTAAAGACTTTTTATTATAACTATTAAAGGCTTTCTTTGAATTTCTTTGGTTGATATTTGTAAGATATTAAAATTAGTAATAATAAATAAATATATTATTTATAATATTATATGTAAAATAATTTATGATTAACTGAGTAACCGTATTTGACTAACAGTTTAGGCGATAACCGATTTAAATGGGACGATAACGATTCACCAAAATATCAAACCGAAACTTCTGATAATTGTACCAACAAGTCATTCTGGTATGGTTAACCGTCCGTGAACACCCCTATTGACGAGGAAACTATTGAGAGACTAGTGCGGGCCATGGCCCCACAAAATATTAATAAAATTTTAAAAAATATATATAGTAAAATTATTCTTTGACTCAAAAAAATACAATTCAGTGTTCAATCTTTTAAAAAATAAAATGAACCTTTAATACATAATGTTGAGTCTGCTATTATTATGCCCAATATAAAATTTATGGTTAAGACCGCACTAGAGTTTGATAATATTGAATTCTTTATAGAAGTTACAAATTGCGACCATGCAGAGCTGTGTAATACATGCAAAAACTTTTGTACTAAACACTTGTGGACAAAGTAAGGAATTTCGAGTTCGAGGTTGAAATTGAATTATAATTTTTTGATGGTACTAAATAACAACGTTATTTATATTTTCAGAGTAAAGTACATAAATGGTCACTAAACTATCTTTAATAAAATAAAGACATAATGCCAAAAATGCTTACAACGTTTAACTCGATAGTCACTTTGGCTCTTATTTTTTTGAAGCACTTTAAAACACAATATTTTATTTTAGGTCAAAATGGCAAATGACTTAAAATGACGTGGCAAACTATTGGGGGGCTCGTTCGATCAGCCGAGATAGCCAAGAGGGAGTGAATTGGTTTTTGAGTGATAGTGGTGGAAGTAATGGAGTTTAAAAGTTTGACACAAGGATTTATAGTGGTCCGACTTTCTAACCAAAGTCTACATCCACTACCTTAGCACACCACTAAGGATTTTCCCAAATTCACTCTTGAATTTCTTTTTTTTCCCGGGCTCAAGGAGATAACCCTTACAACACAAGACTTATACCCAAAGTCTTGTTAAACCCTCTCTTACAAGAGAAACAAATAAGCAAACTAGGGAAACCTCACAAGGCTGATTGTTTGTAATTCTAAGCTCACGCCCGAAACCTAACACTTGAGCATATATAACAATTAAGCTCACAAGTGTGTTCTATAAAGAAAATTGACAATTAATGTACAAAAATACTTTCTCTATACATGAATGTTGGTAGTGTTATTTCTTGTTTTTTCATGGATGCTTGGAGAGGTCTTTTAAACCCTCTAATGACTTCATGACCTTTACTAGCCGTTTGGGGTTGTTTAGAGCCGTTGGGGACTTTAATTCTAGCCTTAAATGCAGTTTTGGAGTAGGGCATATTGGTACTCGAGGTCTGGTATCGGTACCTGCCTTAAGAAAAAATAATCGTTGAAGCATTTAATACAAAAGGTATCGGTACGCGCCCTCGGGTATCGGTACGACCAAACCTGTACTAGTACTCAAATTGGCTACTAGAATTTTTCAAAACTCGGGGACAAAGGGGCATATCGGTACTCAAAAATCTATACCGGTACGGGGACTCTGGGTATCAAACTGTACCGGCACTCAGGGCCTATTTTTGACACTTTGGCTATTTAAAATCACTTAAAACATGTCAAAAATCCTTTGAAAACATTTCAAACATATTTTTCAAGTTTATGGACTTTTGAAATATTTTTGCAAATTAGTTTAAGTCCAAAAACATTTTTCTTTAAGTTATATCAAAATCAAATATCTCAACACAAACCTACATGACAGTGCATGCTGACATAGCAATGTCATATAAACAAAGATGCTAACTTGACAGAATGACACATCAATCAAAAAATAATATTATAAAATATAAAATTATTCTTTCCTACTGACGTGTCATTCTATCAAGTTATTTAAGTTGTTTATCGTTAGTTGATAAACAATTTTCATCCACCTAGGGGCCATTTTAACCCAAAATGAAACGTTAATAGTGCTTCAATAATAGAATAGGGGTCAATGTGACTTTGTTCAAACGTTAGGGGCATTTTTTGATATTATGTCTAAAATAAAATGGTCATCAAACTTTCAAAAGTTACATAATTAACATTAAACTTTGATTTTTGTTACAAAATGGTCACTGATCCGTTAACTGTCATTAAAACGGTGATGTGATAGTTACGAAAACTATATAATAGCACATTTAATCTTTCAAATTTACAGAGTTAATCATTTTAATCCTAATTCAAAAAATATTGATATCACCTATAGAGAGAGAATAAAAGAGAAGCAAGTAAAATTTCACACTTTTCCCATACCCTTTGTAGGCGAAATGACACATCAACAAATAAATGTCAACAATTAATTAGAGGTTCAACATAATGTGAAAATAAAAGTTAAAAACCACCCTTTCAAATACAGTAGCTTGCAAGTTAAAAAAAAAAGCAGATAAATACTTACAGCCTCAATATAGCCTAACAGAAAGCTAACCAAAGATTTCCATTGCATGAACGCTTCAAATGATTACCCATCTGCACAGGATCGTTCAATATGTAAAATTCAAACACAATCCAATCGTAAGGGAAAATGCCATGTTATTATATTTATACCAGAAAAGATATAGATGCAAATTGCAGCTCCCCAAGAAATGACTCTTCAGAGCCGCCATAATCCTTCACCAATAAGGTCTCCAATAATTTTGTCTTTGTAGAGAGGCGAAAAATTGCAGTTAGATTAGAAAGTTTCATTCAGAGGCTTTTCAATTTTAATTACGCTAAACTTCATGATTTAGCAATACTTGCCTTGTCAAGATTCAAAGGAGTAATATGACCACTTTCAACTCCATGTGTAATAATTTTTTCATGTTATTAATAAATGTATTTTAAACATATTAATATATAAATAATATTATTTATAATATATTATTATTATTATTACTATTATTTATTTCTAATTGGAGGAAAAATATTAAATTATAACGACAACTTAGTAGAAAGAAATCTAATCAATAATAAAAATCTTCTACTAATGTTATCAAATCACAACCGCAACGAGTGGTTCGACCTTTATGATATACATCCGAATGGAATACGATCAAAACAATTCTCAAAATAGTGTCACATAAATATAATAAATAATCAGATATATAAAAACCAACACCTCTTTATGATGATGCATATGTACATAAAAATAATAAATAAAACAAGAAAATTTGGTTAGTGTCACATAAATATAATAAATAATTAGATATATAAAAAAACATAATATAAAGAGAGAAAAAACCAAAACACATGCTTATACATCAATGGGTAATATACTAAGGTTGGATTCATCATGGTTCTAAACAAGGTAGATTTCTACAGTTCATTATATGGGGTTATGGTTCTAGATAGGGTACCCGAATTATCCTCACTGACGTCTGCTAAGGCTAGTAAGGCCCCTAATCCTTCCCCGTTCTAGGTTATCGGGACCAAGTTCAACTCGAGGGGATGCACTTCCTTATGACCATATGAAGGTTAACCTCACCAAGCCATAGATCATATGCAATCCGGAGGTGACTATTATCCCATACAGAGGTTACCCTCACAAAGGAGCAGCGTTTTGGCCCCACTTAAATAGGACAAAGCTCGGGTAGAAAGCTTATGGATTGGGCCTTCAAAGGCTCGTCATGTTTGAAGTCACCATTGGTCGTTTTGGGTTGGGTACAACCGAAAACCTGTGGAACTGGTCTGCGTCTGAACCGGAGTCATGGCCGGGCTTGGGAATCGGATACGTGTAAGGAAGGTTATAACACCTTATAACGCCCAAAATTAGTACTTAAAGGGGGGTTGTGATGTCTAAAAGGCTTCAAAGGTAGGGTTAATAGCACTATTATAAAAAGATGAAAATATGCAAATAAAACAAATGGATTAATAAACAGAATTAAACAACGTGCTAAAAAATTAAACAAATGTTGTTCAAAAAATGGAAAATTAGTATTTTAATCGAAAGTCATAACATGAAGTCAAATCATAATTAATCCCAAATTAGGTGAATTATTAATTGAATATACTTTAAAGACTGAATCACATTATTCACACAAGTTTAAAATTAACCTATAATTAAACTCAATTTTAAAACCAATTAAATAATTAATCATCCATTTAAAAGAAAAATTAACCAAAAGAAAGTGAGGCGAATAAGATCTAAATTAATTTAGGGTGAAACTTATTAGCTAATGATCTAAATTGATTATGCAATTTAAGGGCCTAATTTAAAGAACTTATACATCTAAAGAACTAGAACACTACACATCTAAAGAAGGGCCTAATTTAGTGGCTAAATTGTAACTAAATTAATCTAAAGTAAGACTCAAAAAAGGACTAGAACACTACACATCTAAAGAAGCAAGGACCTAACACGTGAATTCCCCCTAAATTAAAATAAGTGCGGGACATGTTTACTCATTGCTCGAATGAGAGTAATGGAACAAAGACTAGAAGCAACAAATTTGTCTAATAGGAAATAAACTGGCGGTGATGACATTCTATAATGTAGATAAGTGATGGCACTCCATTCGGAGGCAAGTAGCGGCACTCGTATTGGATGTAATTGATGACATTCATTTTTGGAAAAGCTTAATGATGACATTCCCTCTTGGAGGCTTGATGACACTCCGCCTTGGAGGCTTGATGACATTCTATCTTGGAGGTAATTAATGACATTCTTTCTTGGAAGCTAATTGATGATATTTCATCTTGGAGATAATTGATCGCTTTCCTTCTTGGAAGTTAATTGATGAAACTCCATCTTGGAGGTTAGTGTTGTCACTCCATCTTGGAGGCTTTTGATGTCATTCCTTTTTGAAAGCTTTAAGTGGCACTGCATCTTGAAGGCAAGTGATGATGGCACTGCATCTTGAAGGCAAGTGGTGACATTCCTTCGTAGAAGCCAAATGACTCTTTATCTGAGTGGCACTATATCTCGGAGGTAATTGATGGTCCTCCCTCTTGAAGGCTTAGTAACACTTCATCTTGGTGGCACTCTATATCAGAGGCGAATCATGTTAATCTATCATAATAAAAATGCACATGTTTTTAATGCGCCTGTCTTACATGCAAAATGCTCTTTTATTCCAAATGCATGCAAATTGCATGTTTTTTAATTTTGAATTCATTTTTTTCTTCCTTCAGACCAATGTCCATGTACTTTTATCCCTTCTACTCCATATTGTGCATCTTGAATTCTAACATTTTCCATTTATTAGGGAAGTGTAACACCCTCAACGTATATTCGATGGTTAAATACATATTGAAGATGTTACTAAATTATTTAACTGATTTTCTGACTTCTAAATTTTTTTATATTATTCTTGCTTAACTAGTCCAGTGGTTGACCCTTTTTCGGTTTCTAATTTATAACAGTGTCAGGCAAGCACACATAGTTTTGACCCTGAATTGGTTTATAAAACATAATAGTCAATTATTAAAATAAGCATGTAACTCATGGTGAAAACTAGGTACACTGCCTAAGCCCTTTATTAAATTTAAAATCGTTACGCGATAAACAACAATTAAAATTTTACCTTTAAAACAACTAGAGAATAAATTATTACATGTCCACTAGAGAATATCATAAAATTAGAATGTCTTACTAATGTTTGGTAGATTGCAGCTTGATTAACATACTTGACTCCTCTTCTAGTAAGTTTTCAATAACCTACGTATGAAACAACACACGCTAAGTATTCACTTAGTGAACAACTATAATTTAAAGTAAATCGTTTCAATATAAAGAATCATATAAAATAAACTTATCAAAGTCATTCTCCTGTCATTTAACAGGGCTATATATTTCTTGCAAAATGGCAAGTAATTCCTAATGCAGCTTATATCATAAAACAATTATAGATTTCATGTTATCAATCATCATGTAACCATTTACAGTATAATCTTCTTTTAAAGATAGTCCAAAGTAAATAATATGAGATCAAGGTATTTGAGTCACATGTATAAGACACCTGAGTGTCTAACTTGAACTTGTAAATGACTACGTACTCGATGACGCTCTTTGCTCCTCATTAAAGCACCTCGTTAGTGCCATTAGCACTATGGGCTTGGATCCCCAGGGTGTACACCAAAGGCTTAGGTCCCCAAGGTATATGTTACGTACTCGATGACGTTCTTTGCTTCTCATAAAAGCACATCTTTAGTGCACTTGGCACCATGAGCTTTGATCCCCATGGTGTAACACTAAGGGCTTAGGTCCCCAAGGTGGGTGTGACACCGTAGTAGTCACAAAACAAGTAATCATATCATCTTGTGTGATGCAGCTGCTAAGGACCCTATGGATATCCAACTATACCATGGACTCTCATAATATATTACTTGGGCATTTCAATATAAATCATATAAGTCAATATTGGGCGGTTCATTTCCCCAATATCTATAATTCAATTTATCTTAGATAAATCTTTATGCCATATCAATGTGTCACATATGCCATTTAATAATTCATGCCATTTGCATAACTTTGATCAACATACTTTTTTCCATTAATATTAAGGTTGACTCATCGTAAGTCTTCCTCATATCATATATAAAATAGGTAAAAATGCACTCACCTTGGCCACTTAACATGATGCCTCACTAAGCTTATTCAGTAACATTTTCTTTTCCTCTAATACTTGTGTCTCCCTCAGACTCCCTTAGAACTGTAGAAGACCAATCGAATACATGCATTAACATTATTTTGTTAGACTCAAATCTAACTTTGCTAACTTAATTTACAAAATACAATTATTCGAATATAAAATATTTTTGAAATTTTCTTCCAATTTCCATATGATTGCCGATTTGGTTCTAAGGTCCTTAGTGACCATTTTGGACATCAAACAATTGTTCAAGCTCAAATTAGAATAATTCCTTTACTACTTGTTCACTTTGGATTTTATCCCTTCAAGCTTCAAACATTACTAAAGTGACATTTTAGTCACTAACTTCACAAATATACTTGAGTTCATTCATTAACCAACCAATCTAACATTTCTAAAATTCTACCAAATTTCCCTTTACTTTAAAGTACAGACGGAATTGGTCCCTTACAACCAACTTTCATTTTCAAAATGGTCCTTCACCATTTCTTTTCTTGTCATTTCAATCATTTGCTTCCCAAATTCAATTCTAATGCTAGAATAAATTTCACAATATTTCCCCTACATTTTCAATTCTAGCCGAAATAGTCACTTGACATAAGAAAGGGAATTTAATCACCCTAACATCAAAACAAGGTTTCTAGTTTCATAATTCATTCATTTTCATCATTGATTTAATTCCCTAACCAAATTTCCAAAACTTAGAGTTAGGGTTTATAACCTTGAACATAGAATTAAACTAGATTCAAGCTTATTTTCATGCCAACAACATTTTAAAATTTTTCTCGAAATTTTCCTTCTATTTTAGCCCTTGACCGAATTGGTCACTAGACCTTCCCAGGGTTGTTTTCCATTCAAACAACATTCTAATATGCTCAAAATAATATTTCCAACATGTATTCTTTATTTCCAAGAATTAGCACTTAAAACTCTAATTTTTTCCTACATGCCGAATTGGTGTATAAGCTTTTCAAGGACTTTATTTCGATCCTAATGCTATAATCAAGCTTGTAAAATCATAAATCTTTCATATTCATCCTTAATTCAAAACCTAAATAAAATCCCAAATTCTAGGGTTATAGTTTATGTCTTCAATCATGAAATTAATCTAAATATAAGCTTGATTTCAACTCCACAACACTTGATTTACTTAAATCAATCTTCAATCTCAACATAGAACATGAAACCCTATTTTCTCTCTCATCAATAACATGAATAAATCTTCATAACTCTTTGTAAAAATACTATCAAATGAAAGAAAATTAAACATAGATTAATTTTCTATCACAAACATACATTGAATCTTGTTTGGAAGCCTTCAAAATGCCTAGGAAAATTTTTGTATATATATTCCCCTTTCTCTCTTGTATTTTCAAAATGGAGGAGAAGAGGATGAACATATTTTTGTTCATCTTTTATCTTATAATGCCATGTGTATTTAATTAAATGAATATCAAATTCATTTAATTACTTGATTTCAAATAACCCTCCAACTAAGTCTTATTTTCTAATTTGCCATTTTGTAAAATTCTAACTAAATCTAGTTAGAATCCAACCAATTATAATAAAATATTCATAAAATAATATTTTATGAATTTTTCCATGGCTTTTGGTCCAGTTTCTAAAATTTTTCATTCAACCTGATATCCTGGTAATTAACCTTTTACTTAGAATTAATTGTAGAATTCATCTTGAATCAAACTAAAAATATTCTCAACACTTGTAACGGACTTTTATAACATTCCTTTATCATATGGTGAAATATTATAATTTTTCTGTTCGATCCGGGTATCCTAATTTCATTTAAACTTTGACTGCGATTTCTCAACAATCGAAATATTAGTTCAAACCAGAATTCCACATTCGATCCACACCCTTAGGTGATCTATCTATTTATGAAATGAAAACCCCTAACTTTTAGGAAATTACAACTTTAGTCCTTCAACTTTGCATATTTAGTCTTGTACTATACAAGTTTTGACTGCTTAACATTTTGGTCACTAAATTTTAAACTTCAATTCCCATTCCAATTTTCCTCATATTTCAACCAAAATTTGCATGTACTCTAGTTAACTTGCCCTCTATCATCTGATGCTTTTAAATCTCAGAAATTCCTTTTCCATAACCCATAATCGAAGAAGTCCTAACTTTTGCATTTTTTTTCGTTTTAGTCACTAAGATAGTTTTTAAGCTATTATCTTAGTACTAAATGATCCTCAATCAACTTAGTAAAATTTGGGGTATTACAGGAAGGGTGTTTGTTAACTCCTCAAAAGTACTGATTTTGACGCTTATTTCATAATGCTTTTGCTTGTCTTTAAGTAGGTATGTTCGCATTTAGTTGTCAAAATCTATGCATTTGCATAAGGAGTCAGGAGTTATTTTGTTGCCAGGATGAAAGGTTGTTTTCTGGTTTTGATGCAGGACATATGTAGGCATACATGGTAGAAAGGCGTTGGCAAAGAACGCATGAAAGGAAGCAAGAGAATTGTCGAGTAACAGGTGGCATGGATGGACCAGGCAATGCCAAAGCTCGGCTGGCAAAGGATTGATGCCCGTTGATCGTTCAAGGTAGCCGTTGGACCCTGTACACGTCAACCTTAGGATTTAAATCAGGATAAGAAGATACCACATCTTATCCCTTCGCGCGTTCAAATTTTAAACTCAAGAGGATTATCCTTGGGTTTCCACACAAGCTTATTTAAAGAAGCTCAAGTCTTCACTTGAGGGGATCGAATTGTAGGAGGCTGCACCGTGGTGAACTGAGAGGCGATTGGTCCGACCAGCTAAGAGCTCTAGAGCAACCGAAGGGCTGCATCGACGGATCTCCTTCATTCATATTCTCTTGTTTTTAATTTTATTTGAATGGTGATGTTAAGATACGATAATATTTTGTGGATGAACCCCCAACCATGAACTAAGCTTTTACAGTTGGTTGAGGGATGTTTGCGATGAACGCTAAATTTATGTTTGGCTTTTAATAATTTAAAATGCCTTGGCATTATTTTCTATCTGCTAGTACTCAATTTTCTCAAATCCTTTTCCATACGACACTTGGCATAGTGTGCTCATTGCACCTTAATATCTTAACAGACTTAAGGGGCAACAATCAGTTGCCAGATACTAAGGTGAGAAGCTTTGACAAAAGATGTTCAAGTAGATGAAATTACTTCGGAAGTGAGTCTACCCCTTAGGAGTAAAGGTTGACACTTAATCAAGTTAATTAATGAAAAGCTTCACTATAGACATATATTCGTTAATTTATGGTTAACTTAGGATATTGTCATCGATAGAGGCAATACTACTTTTAATCTGCTTGGCAATAAAACCAAGGTAAGACATTATTAAAGGTTGTCATAAGTAGCGTGAAATCCAGACATCCCTTGCCAACGCTTATCATTCACTTGAACATTTTCATTGCCCAACTATTTTTATTTTCACTACTTTGTTTTTGCTATCTTTCGATCAAAAGCCCAATTTATTCCAACACTTCATTTTTCTTGCAAATAAGTAAATATTAAGCAAATAGGTTCTTGGTCAATTCATATAGATTCGATACTCAGCTTACTGCTATATTACTTGGTGACCGTGTATACTTGCACGAATAAGACTCACATTGGATTATTTTCTTGCACTTTTACACTAAATATTCAATCGTTTGCCAAGTGTTAGCAAAAGTCGACAAGTTTTTGGCGCCGTTGCCGGGGATTGCCACATAATTTATTGTTTTGGTTTTTACTTGTTTTATTACTTTTATTATTTATTTAGTTTAACTGGTGTATGACCAGAAACAACCTTGTGGTGGAAAATTGGCCATATGACCCAGAAATTGAAAGAACCTTACGAAGGTTAAAGAGAAAAGCTCGAGAGATGGCACGTCGTGGTAATGGAGGAGCTGATGGTAACCCAAACAATCAGGGAAATCCACCACACCACAATGGGATGCCGGCCGCACCTGCTACCCAAGCCATTAATGTGGAGAAGAAGAGACCTATTCGAGAACACTCGGCACTGAACATAGATAATTTGATGCCATGACTGGTTTGTCTGGAGTTAAATACGCTAAATTTTAAACTTAAATTGGTAATGATACAAACGCTTTTGAATGTAGGACAATTTGATGGAGCACCTATAGGATACCCGATGCAACACTTGAAGCAATTCATGGAAGTTTGCCAGCTATATCAGCAGCCTAGAGTTTCGAAAGATACAATGAAGCTGAAACTATTCACATTCTTCTTGAGAGATAGAGCAAAAACGTGGCTTAGTTTTTTGCCACCTGGATCTGTCACCTCATGGGGAGATCTATGTGAAAAAATTTTGTTGCGATTCCAACCACCAAAACTCACTGGCAAGCTGAGAAGCGAGAATATTACATTTAGGCAAGATGATGACGAGACCTTATATGATGTCCGGGAAAGATTCAAGGACATGCTGAGAAGATGTCCCATGCATGGATTCCCAAACTGGACCCAGATAGAGACCTTCTACAATGGACTCAATAATTATGCCAGAACTATTGTTGACGCGTCAGCAAATGGTTCGCTGCTAGACAAGAATTATACAAATACAGTTGGTATCCTTGAAAATATCTCAACTAATGACTTTGAGTATCCTATTGCCAGACTAGGGATCAAAATTAAAACTGGAGGAAAACTAGCACTAGATGAATTAACATCCATCAACGTTGAGATTTTCAATCTTACCAGCATGGTGAAAACTTTGCAAAAGAGTAAAGAGGCTTAAGAGATTAAGACATTATACCTATTCTGCACCATATGTAGGGAGGAACATTATATGGAAGATTGCCCTGCCAACCCAGAGTCAGTAAATTTTGTTGGTAATTTCAATCGTAATTATAATGTACATTCCAGTACTTACAATGCAGGATGGAGGCAATATTCAAATTTAGCTTGGGAAATTAAGGGGGTAATAAACAAAATACGCAGCTTCAGAACACTGCCCATCGTCAGAATAACATTGGTCAGCAAGGATTTCATCAGAATGCTATGCCACATAAGGCACAAGGCAAATTTTATGCAGGACAAATAAACAACTAAGGGACTTTGACAGAATATATGGAGAGGAATGATGCAACTGTTCAAAGTTTGGCAGCATCTATGCGGAACCTGAAGATTCAGATTGGACAGATTACCAATGCACTTAGCAATCAACCCCAAGGGTCATTGCCAAGCAATATAGAAGATGTTCGGTATAAAAGTAATAAACAATGCAAAGTTGCAACTCTTCAGAGTGGCAAACAATGCGAGGCTGAGATACCTGTCAAGAAGTCAGCTAATTACCAAAAAGAAGGACCTGCAGGTGAACCAAAAGAAGCAGAGACGAAATGAGCAAACATAAGTGATGCCAGACCACTATTTGATGCCAGACTTCAGTCGGATGCCAGCCATCACTTGGCAAAGCTGACAGAATCAGTATTTGCTTACCCACCTCCACCGTTCCCACAAAGATTATAGAAGCACAAGCTGGATCAACAGTTTAAACACTTCTTGAAAGTTCTTAAACAGTTGTAGATCAACATACCATTAGTAGAAGCTCTTGAGCAAATGCCCAATTATGTTAAATTCATGGACATCATGTCTAAACAAAAGAAATTGGGTGATTTCGAGACTGTAGCTCTCACTGAGGGATGCAGTGCAATGATACCCAATCGCTTGCCACCTAAGCTGAAGGATCCAGGAAGTTTTACTATCCCGTGTACTATTGGCAACAGATTCATGGGTAAAGCATTGTGACTTGGAAGCCAATATCAATTTGATGCCAATGTCTATTTTCAAGAAGCTCGGCATTGAAGTAGGGCCTACCACCGTAGCACTTTAGTTGGCAGACTAATCTTTTGCATATCTTAAGGGTAAGATAGAGGATGTTCTGGTGAAGGTAGAAAAATTTATAATTCCAGCTGATTTTATCATTTTAGATTATGAGACAGACAAAAATATCCCGATCATATTGGGTAGACCAGCATGTGAATTAACTATGCGCATGAATGACCAGCATGTTACGTTTAATGTATTTCATGCTCTTAAATGTGCAGATGAACCGGATGAATGCTAGGTTGAGAAGATAATTTGAGGCATCTTCACTTTGGATGTGGCACAACAGTGCCAAGACACGGAAGATGATGCCAAAGAACAGGTTGATAAGATTAAGACGAGTAAAGACACTAAAAGACCAATGTTGGAGAACGAAGTTTCTAATTACTTTGGCCAGTTAGAGCCATTAGAATTGGTGGGCAGAGAAATCAAGGCACTTAAGCCGTCTGTCGAGGAGCCACTAGAGTTGGAACTGAAACTATTGCCAGACCACCTCAAGTACGCTTACTTAGGTAAACACTCTACTTTTCCAGTAATCATTGTTGCTGATTTATCTAATGATTAGTAAAAGAGATTGTTGGAAATATTAAGCAAATATAAACAAGCTCTAGGATGGACCTTGGCTGATATCTGAGGTATAAGCCCCACTATTTGCATGCACAAAATAATCTTGGAAGAATATCATGGCAAAACAATTGAGGGCCAGAGAAGACTGAATCCGAGCATGAAAGAAGTAGTAAAGAAAGAAATTATCAAGTGCTAGATGTTGTGATAAGCTATCCCATTTATGATAGTTCATGGGTTAGCCCGATGCAATGTGTGCCAAAGAAAGGTAGCATGACCGTAGTTCAAAATAGCAAGGATGAGTTGATTCCTTCCAGGACTATTATCGGATGGAGAGTATGCATGGACTATAGGAAGCTGAATAATGCCACCAAGAAAGATCACTTTCCCCTGCCCTTTATCGACCAAATGTTGGATAGGTTGGTGGGCAAAGCATATTATTGCTTCTTAGACAGTTATTCAGGGTATAATCAGATTGCCATCACTTTAGAAGATCAGGAGAAAACCATATTCACTTGTCCATATAAGACATTTGCCTTTGGAAGAATGCCCTTTAGACTGTGTAATACGCCAACAACATTTCAATGATGTATGGTGTCTATTTTCTCTAACATGATTGAGAACAACCTAGAAGTTTTCATGGATGATTTCTTAGTGTTTGGCAAAACATTCGAGAAATGCCTTCAGAGTCTAGAGCTTGTTTTGAGGAGATGTATTGAGACTAACCTATTTTTGAACTGGGAAAAATGCCATTTCATGGTGAAGGAAGGCATAGTTCTTGGTCACAGAGTAACCAAGAGAGGCCTAGAAGTGGACAAGGAAAAGGTTGAGGTAATCAAATTATTGCCACCACCCACAAGTGTAAAAGGTATCAAAAGTTTTTTGGGACATGCAGGCTTTATCGCCGGTTCATTAAAGATTTTTCAAAAATTCGTAAGCCTTTATGTTTGCTTTTAGAACAAAATGCCACTTTTGCGTTTGATGATTCTTGTCTAAAAGCGTTTCAAGAACTTAAGGATAGATTGATTAATGCCCCTATAGTCGTGGCACCAGATTGGAAAGAGCCTTTCGAGCTCATGTGCGATGCCAGTGATTATGCTGTTGGAGCTGTGTTAGGACAAAGGCGTGGCAAGGTTTTTCATGCCATTTACTATGCTAGCCAGACATTGCATGAAACCTAACTCAAGTACACCACTACCGAGAAAGAGTTTCTCGCGGTTGTATTTGCATTTGATAAAATTAGATCTTACTTGGTAGGTAACAAGGTTGTGGTGTATACAGATAACACTGATTCGATGGACTCTTTTGCTGCAAGAATTTGATCTCAAGATTAGAGACAAGAAGGGGAGCGAAAACTTGGTAGCTGACCATTTATCACGGTTAGAGCATTACCTTAAGGAAGAGAGAGCCCCAACCATTAGAGATGAATTTTCGATGAATATTTACTTGCAGTCGATTCTTTGCCATGGTACGCTGACATAGTCAACTATCTGGTAAGTAATATTTTTGCCACCGAATCTGGCAAGCAGTGCTAAAAAACAGTTTTTACGCGATGCTCGACAATATTATTGGGATGAGCCAATTTTGTTCAAGCAATGTGCCAACCAAGTGATCTGTTGATGTGTGCTAGAATAGGAGCAACATAACATTTTGTAGTTATGCCATGCAACACCGTATAAAGGATAATTTATTGGAATAAAGACCACTGCCAAGGTGTTGCAGTCCAAATTCTTTTGGCCTACGCTGTTTAAAGATGCTCATTACTTTGCTAAGGCATGTGATCGATGCTAGCAGACAAGTAACATTTCTAGTAGTCTTCAATTACCACTTTAGAATATTCTGCAGTAGAGTTGTTTGACGTATGGGGAATAGACTTAATGGGTCCCTTTCCTCCATTATTCGGGAACCTATATATCCTTGTGGCCATTGACCACGTTTCAGAATAGGTAGAGGCAGTAGCTTTGCCAACAAACGATGCCAAGGCTGTTGCCAAATTCCTTCACAAACATATCTTTACTAAATTTGGTGCCCCCAAAGCCATCATTCATGATGAAGGAACGCATTTTAAGTGCAACTTAATTTTTAGAGCTTTGTGCAGGTGCGAGATCTAGCAACGTATTGCCACAGCCTACCACCCCTAAACAAATGGTTAGACAAAGATCTCAAATAAAGAGATCAAGAACATTTTGGAAAAGACTATGAATCCAACAAGGAGGGACTGGTCTTTGAGACTAGATAATTCCCTATGGGCATACAAAACATCTTTTAAGACTCCTTTGTGAACCTCTCTTTATAGGCTCATGTTTGGGAAGGTATGTCACTTGCTAGTATAATTAAAGCATAGAGCTTATTGAGCAATCAAAAAGCTCAACATAGAGTGGAGAGCTGTTGGTGCAAAACATTTATTAGACATAAGTAAATTAGAAGAATTAAGAATGAAAGCTTATGAGAATGCCAGACTCTACAAAGAAAGAACAAAACAATGGCATGACAACATGATATTGCCGAGACAATTTGAAGTAGGCCAGCGTGTCTTGTTGTTTAACTCGAGGCTAAAGTTGTTTTCGGGTAAGCTCAAGTCTAGATGGTCAAGTCCCTTTAAAGTGGTCAAACCATATGCTTATGGAGCAGTTGATATCAAGGATGTGAAAAATGTAACAATTTTTAAAGTAAACGGCCAAAGATTGAAGAACTACTTGGAAGTCACTCGCAATGATGCCAAGGAGGTTGTCCTCTTGGCAGAGGTTATGTGAATGCCATCATCATGGTTTGATTTTTGTATACATTAGGTTAGATGTTTTTATTTTTTGGCGTTTCACATTTATTCATTTTCTTTTTTTATTTCTTTTCTTTTGTTTTATTTCTCTTTTGCTGCGTTGAAAGGTTTTTTTGAGTGGATACAAGAAGTTATTTCTAGGAAGAATGCTAAGGAAGAGGATCGGCAGTGGGCGATAAAGAAAAAAATTTGGAGAAGAGTTTTTATCTTAACAGCTCAAGGGTTGATGAGCTCGGCCCAAGAAAGGAGGAAACATTCTTTGCTATATGTTGAATTTTACCCTAGCCGCCCAAGGTGAAAAGTTGAAATTCAAATTTTAACCTTATCCATTTATCTCTTCTTGCGCCGTCTTATCATCTTATCCCTTATCACATCATAATTATTTCCCCCAAACATGCTAAACCCTTATCACTATCCCTATTCAACCGTCCACATTAGAAATACCAATTAAAACACTTAGCCGTTCTATCTCTTTATCTACTTAAACCATAATCGACTCTTAGCTGAGCCTTTCTATTCTTTCTTCACTCTCATAAATCCCTATCTTCGAACAAGAAATCTTCATGGCATCATCTTTAACTCATTTGATTTTTTTTTCAATAAAGAAATCCACAAGAAGTATGAGGAGAATTTCGCATCAAGAACCTTCTGCTATGAGAAGGGTTTTAAGTTTAAGAAAGAACCAAATTGGGTTACTCCCCAAATATTTTCAAAGTGATAAAGACACATAAGTGGGAAAAATTTTGCCAACCGCCAGGGTAAGTACATGACAACGTCGTTCGGGAATTTTATGCTTATCTTACGACCAATGATTCACCCTTCTTGATGGTTCGAGGTAAGCGTGTTCGTTTTGATGAAGGGTCTATAAATGATATGTTTTCTTTGGATAAAATAGAGGACGAACACACCAAGTTTGTGGAATCTTTGGATGATGCCAAGAGGAAGACGATATTGAAAGAACTATGTGAGGCTGACACTCAATGGAATGTCTCATCGAAAAGACATTAGGCTGTGAAATGGTTGGCGTTAAAACCTCAGCCACGGGGCTGGAATCACTTCTTAAAGGCCAACTTGATGCTGACTACTCACAATGAAACAGTTTCAGAGGAAAGATTGGCACTGCTGGACTCTATCATGACTGGCTGTAAGATTAATGTTGGATGGCTTATCATCGAATAAACTTTTAAATGTGCTGGTAAGAGAAATGAGAGTTTACTTTTTCCTTCTCTAATCTCTACTATTTGCATGCAGCATGGCGTGCCACAGCTCGACTCAGATAGCATTCAAAAGAGTAAGGGGCCACCATAACTCCTACCCTATGGAGACAATTAACTGCTACAGAGGCAAAGGAGAAGGGCAAACAAAAGATGACAAAGTCTGTGCCAAAAGCAAATGTGCCAAAGACATAACCTATGACTCCGATGCCAACTGGATCAGCGGTAATACTTTCTGAGATCTATCAACGCCACGAAATCATTCTCTTAAAATTTGAGAAAGTCGAGGAGAAGAACTCTATGTTCTAGCAATACGCGTATGCCTAGGACAATGCCACGAAGAAAACCCTTGAAGGCATGTTCACGCAAACACTGCCAGCATTTTCTGAGTTCCCTATTGACCTCCTTGCCGAGGATGACATGCTAGCCAGTCCTCACTCTGTCCACACTCTGTCACAATCTAATGCTCTTGTCATAGTCTCTCTAGTACAAGTTGAATCTGCCAAGAATGCTGCCACACTTACAGCACCTACCTCATCTACTGCCACTGATATCTCGGCTACCTCTGAGCTGGTGAAGATCGTTGAGAAAGTCTCCATGACCTTGGAGCCTCCACAACCGCATCAAAACCCAGCCTTAAGTGCAAGAAACATATGGCTTCTATTCGAGGGAGCTTAATCAAAAGAAAAACACACGTGTCACGGCCAAAACCCTCCGAAGGGGAGTCCCCATCCTCTTAAACCCCTTGAATTTCATTTCATTCTTATATTCATGCATTTTTAATTTTATCTGTATATATGTGTCATTTTCATGCATTGAGGACAACGCACATCTTAGGATCGAGGGTGTGGGTTGTCTGACATCTATTGCCATGACATTCATGTTTATATTTCAGTTTACATTATGTTTTCTATGTAGGATTTAACATATGCATATCAAACCGTAAAAAAATTGGCGCGGTCAATTTTATACTTGTTACCAACACTGCTAGGTTAGGAGAAGTTGTGCTAGATCATACGTCCGATGAATAAAATTGGAATTTAGAACTTCTATGCGAGCGGGTTAGCATTGCCAAGTAGCTAGGCAATTAAACTCTAGTTTAGGGAAGTTTAGTTTCACTTTACACGTGGTATGTATCTAGTCTACAAAGCAAACTTAGGTCCGCTTGAATCTAAGCTAAAAAATGCCAGGGTAAAAAGAATGAATAACGCAACAATGTTTTGCCAAAAGCAGAAGAAACTTTAGAACACTCTTATGCCTTAGGGAATAATTAACTTGGGTCTTCGTTGTTTGCTCCCTCTTAGCTCTCAAGCCAACATAACTCTAGGGTATGAGTGTAATGGGTTAGCTTGGTGATGTAATCTGATTAACATGGGTATTCATGGTTTGCTCCCTCTTATATCTCACGCCAAACATTGCATGACACAACCCTAATTAAATACCAGCATATATATATATATATATATACCTAAAAAAATGAAACACCATTGGCAAATAAGTGAAATTATTAGTTTGGATAATAGAGTTGTCTAAGGGGGTCATGTAAACTTGATGCATATTGCCCACACATTCAATGACCCTAGACTAGAACTTTATTGATGCACTGGGATTTGTTTATCTGCCTGGCATTGATACACTGAATATCTGAGGACATACCTAGGATAATATTTTTCTAGATGGTAGGTGTTAGGAACCATGGCAATTTTTGTCGAGGTACATTTTTCTGTTTTTCTAGATTTTTAGTTGCATTACTTGAAGACAAGCAATCAGCTAGGTTTGGGGTGTGTTAACTCCTCAAAAGTACTGATTTTGACGTTTATGTCACAAAGCTTTTGCTTGTCTTTAAGTAGGTATGTTCACATTTAGTTGTCAAAATCCATGCATTTGCATAAGGAGTCGAGAGTTATTTTGTTGCTAGGATGAAAGGTTATTTTGTTGGTTTTGATATAGGATATGGGCATACAGGTATGGCAGAAAGGCGCTTTCAAAGAAAGCAAGAAATGAAGCAAGAGAATTGCCGAGTAACAGTTGGCATGGATGGACCAGGCAATGCCAAAGCTCGGCTGGCAAAGGATTGATGCCGGTTGATCGGTCAAGGTAGCCGTTGGACCCTGTACAAGTCAGCCCTTTCAAATTAGGTAAGAAGCTACTGCATCTTATCCCTTCGCGCGTTCAAATTTTAAACTAAAGAAGCTTATCATAGGGTTTCCACGTAAGCCTATTTAAAGAAGCTCAAGTCTTCACTTGAGGGGATCGAATCGGAGGAGGCCGTACTGTGGTGAATCGAGAGGCGACGTGGTCCGACCAACTAAGACTGAGAGCTCTAAAGCAACCGAAGGGCTGCATCGATGGATCTCCTTTGTGCCTATTCTCTTATTTTTAATTTTATTTGAATCGTGATGTTAAGATACGATAATATTTTATGGATGGATCCCCAACCATGAACTAAGCTTTTACAGTTGGTTGGGGGATGTTTGCGATGGACGCTAAATTTACGTTTGGTTTTTAATAATTTAAATGCCTTGGCATTATTTTCTATATTCTAGTACTCAATTTTCTCAAATCCTTTGCCATACGACAGTTGGCATAGTGTGCTCATTGCACCTTAATATCTTAATAGACTTAAGGGGCAACGATCAGTTGCGAGATAATTAGGCGAGAAGCTTCGACAGAAGATGTTCAATTAGATAAACAAACTTCGAAAGTGAGTCTACCCCTTAGGAGTAAAGGTTGACACTTAATCAAGTTAATTAATGAAAAGCTTCACTATAGACATATAAGGGTTTATTTATGGTTAACTTATGGTATTGTCATCGACATCGGCAATACTACTTTACTCATTGCTCGACAATAAAACCAAGACAAGACATTATTAAAGGCTGGCATAAGTAGCGTAAAATTCAAGCATCCCTTGCCAACGCTCATTATTCACTTGAACACTTTCGTTGCCATACTATTTTCATTTTCCACTACTTTGTTTTTGCTATCTTTCGATAATAACCCAGTTTATTCCAACACTTCATTTTCTTGCAAATAAGTTCTTGGTCAATCCCTGTGGATTCGATATTCAGCTTGCTGCTGTATTACTTGCTAACCGGGTATACTGGCACGTATAAGACTCATATTGGCATTGTTTTCTTGCACTTTTACACTAAATATTCAATCATTTTCCAAGTGTTAGCAAAAGTCGACATTGTTCTTGAACATTTTTTTCTAGCATCATTGTGTTTTAAATCTTCTTTTGTTTGAGTAATGCACCAAATATCAAACATATTGTAAACCCCCTTGAGTAAAGCAACAAGTTCACCAATTAACAAAAGAATACACAAATGTTCAAATGGTAAGTACAAAGAAACACAAGGTAACAAGATCAACGAAAATTTCCTCTTATTGAATGAAAATGGCCTAAGCCTTGACAAATGATAATGAAATGTTTAAGAAAACAAAGATCAAAGGGTATCAAAAAGATAAAATGCCCCTAGATATCAATTGCAGGGGTTTTATTGCTACTTCGCTCAAGAATCTTTTCTGATTACGACTTCTGCTTAGTAGAGCTTGAGTTTTTGGACAAAAATCTAAATACATATGAATTTTTTATCATACTTGGACCATTTTTTAGATTCTGACTTGAATCTTCCATTGATTTCAAGATGCCCTTTGCGGGTTTTTATCTTGAATTCTAATTTTCTCTTATTTTTCTTTTTTCCTCTTGGTTTTTACCAATTAGGCCCTTTCGGGTTTTCACCTCTCGGCATTTTTCTTCTTCTTTTTTTACCAATAGGGCCCTTTTGAGTTTTCACCTCTTGGTTTTTTCTTTTTTCCTTTTCTTACCAATAGGGCCCCTTCGGGTTTTCACCTCTTAGTTTTTTTTCTTTTTTTACCAACAGGGCCCCTTTGGGTTTTCACCTCTTCGTATGTCATGGATTCATGCATAATATATCTTTACTGAGTTAGAATTCACAGGATTTGATAACTCATTCTCGGCCATCTCGGTTAAGATTATTGCCCTACCAGAAAAGTTTTTTTTTTTCAAAACAAGTGGTCCTTCCTAATTTGGCATCCACTTTCCTCGAAAATCTTTTTGCACAGGCAACATCTTTTTCAGAAACAGATTCCCTTCACAGAACGCTCTTGGTCAAATTTTTATCGTGGGCCCGAATGATTCACTTTTGGTACATCTGCCCATGACAAATTGCCTTCAATCTCTTTTATTCTATGAGATTCAACTGATCGTATCTGACTTGAACCTATTCGGCTTCGTTCAAATCAAGTTCCATTAAGACACAAAGTGATGGAATCTCAACCTCAATCAGTAATACTACCTCTGTTCTATAAACTAAAGAATATAGAGTTGCACCCGTAGATGTTCGCACAGATATACGATATGCTAGCGAGGCAAAGGTAGTTTCTCATGCCAATCCTTATATGTTATTTCCATTTTATCAACGATCCACGTGATATTTTTCTTAGCTGCTTCGACTACCCCATTCATTTTTGTTGTTCAGATTTGAAGCATTATCAGAAATCATCCTTTCTGGTAGACCATACTAACAAATGATTTCCCTTTTTAGAAACTTGCATACTGTCGATCTGGTTACATTTGCATACGAAGCAGCTTCCACTGATTTGGTGAAGTAATCAATCATTACAAAGATGAAATAGTGTCTATTTGATGCCTTTGGCGTAATTAGTTTGATCACATCCATGCCCCACGCTGCAAATGGCCATGGAGTTATTGTAACATGAAGAGGTGATGAAGTTGCATGACTTTTATCTCCATAAATATGATATTTATGGAATCTTTGAGCAAAATTGATGCAATCTTATACCATATATACCCATAAATAAACCAACCTCATAATCTGCCTAGACATATTGAGGTCATTTGCATGAACTCCACAAATTCCCTCGTGAAATCCCATAATTATCTTTTTTTCCTCATGACTTTTTACGCATCTAAGCAATGTTTGGTAACTCCTTCTTTTGTATAGGATTTATCCATCAAGGACGTATCCAGTAGTCATTCTCTGAATTTTTATTTTATTAACTTCGGTCGCTCCCTCAGTATACTTCTGGTACTTGATATATTGTAGAATATCATAATACCAAGGGTGATCATCGACCTCATTTTCAATGGCATAACAACAGGTGCGTGAGTAATAGATACTTATTTGTATGGCCATTACACCGATTTCTCTACTTTGTTTAAACATAGAAGCCAAAGTTGCCAATATGTAACCCACTTGACCCGGTCTAGTTGCAAGACTAAACCGAGCGAGCTATATTAGAGTTTGCTGAGACAAACCCAAAATATTTACATTCAAACAGTCCATTTTTTCTTTTATCTTATCTAAATGCATTT
Source organism: Hibiscus mutabilis (assembly GCA_019671005.1). NCBI lineage: Eukaryota > Viridiplantae > Streptophyta > Magnoliopsida > Malvales > Malvaceae > Hibiscus > Hibiscus mutabilis. The sequence goes on along the minus strand of CM033724.1, from coordinate 16,523,613 downwards.
TTAAGTCCTAAGGTGATCATACTAGTTCGGATAAAGGATACAACTCAACCGAGCGTCAAATTGGCATTCAATTGTTCGAATTCGCTTTTTAGGGACTAAAACACAATTTCTGACAATTAATAGGATACTTGTGAAATTAAAGTTATCAATCCATAATTAGTCATATTTCATACTATTAGGTTAAATCTTAAGTTAAAATAACCATACAAACTCATTTAATTGCATAAACAAGAAATATAGACTAAATTGCAAAGAAAACAAACTTTAGAAAGCATCTTAACTAATTTAACGACTGTCGTACCGGTATAGGACCCATCCGTATCGCAACGGGGTTGAAATAAAAAGGTGTACCGATACGGTCCTCAAGCGTATTAGTACGAGAATGTGTTCTCGAAATTATGAAATTCCAGTAGCTAAAGATTGTATCGATATGGTTACCCGTGTACCGAAACTAGGCTTATTTATCAGCTACGTGTACCGATATAGTTCCCAGGTGTATCAATACGCCTAGGAAATTTTGCCCAGATTGAATCAAGACAGGTTCCACGTACCGATCCCTGAGGACTCATACCAGTACAAACAGACCTATAACGACCTCTTGGTCCAGCATATGACACTTTAGCTCAATCAAAAAACTCCAAACAACATATAAACAACATATAACTTCATAAAAATCAATTTCTCAAACATCGCAGCATAGTAGAAGTTCATTCTCAACATGGCATATTCAAGATAGATCCCCATAGGCATGATTCTTGCCCAAGCATGCATAAGGTTTCCCAACCCCTCAAAAACCAAGCATTAAGCATCATACGAGTCCAAAACATCAAGCCAAACTTATACAAACATGGAGTATCCAAAATAAACCTCCCAATTACAACTTGGTCACATTGCCTTTATTTACTACTTAGTATTCATAAAACCATACTTTGAAAATTTTCAATTCTTGGATCCTCTCTTACGCGCTTGTTGTCCGCAAAAGTCTATTTTTCTGTATTGATGAGAAAAGAGAGCGTAAGCTATAAGCTTAGTGAGGGAATCTCTAATACACTCATAAATGCAATTTAAATTATTTTAATTCAAACCAAGTGTATATGTCTCATGGCAAAATCATCTCTCGCTTCTATAATCTCTTTCAAATGCACATTTAAAATCATTTACAACACATGTATCATGGATTTCATCTCTACCTCAATTTAAGCTTCAAATGCTAGAATCTCTATATAACAAGCTTAAAGAGCATCTAATGTATAAACCATATTATACAAACATACTCCATTTCTCATGATACATTATCAAGTATATTGGCTTTCAAGTGACTCAAAACGAGTTCCAAACCATTTACAAAAACACATCGGATACACAAATTTCCCAAGTGGTTCTTACGACCACTTCATATACATTCCTCAACCGGAGCAGCGAAACATATACCCACCTTCACAGTTTAAACCGGAACAACGAAACATTTACCCACCTCAACGATTTGGATGTATAAATCCAAAAACGAGAGAAAATGAAACATTTACCCACCTCAACTGCTGCAGTTCTCATGGTGGAGTCAACGACACACTACAACCCCTCGACACACATGAGGCGACTGTTTATAGTACACTTTAAACTCTATGGCTAGCCAACTATATCCAATAACATTTTAATCACAACCACTTGTCAATATACTCATTAAAACAACATTATCTCATTGTTATACATATGCATCAAACCAATCCAATTTCAATACATTAAACACGTGCATGAGATTATATTTTACAATACCGAAAACAAGAGAGAGAGCTCAACCAATACTTACTTCCGAGCTTAGATAAGTGTTTCAAACTTAATTTAAATTCCCACAGCTTCTTCAAACCTTTTTAAAGCAGTAAAATGCATTTCCATTTACCGACAACCAAACGCTCGACTTGCCGATACACGATCAAGCTTTTGAAGCTTCCGCGATCTCTCTAAAAGCTAAAAAATTTGATTCCCCTACTTTACCCAAACAAAAATAGAGGATTAATACACTTCCATGTATCTCAAATCCCCAGCAAACAACAAACACGACTTTGTCTTCCAAAGATCCATCAAACACTTGTCTAAAACAACCGAAATCAACACCAAACTTCATATAAACAAAGCCCAGCCAAAATCTATTGGTTTCAACATCTTAAAAACATCAATTAACATCCTAAACACGTCCTTATACCTCCAGCAACACCACAACACCAAGATCACATCAAAACCAACTATAAACAACCTAGAAAATTAGCAATTATCATAGTTTTGGGATTCCTTTAATTAATCTCTTCTTTTAACATTAAAACACATCTTATAAGAGATCTAAATCAATCAGATTCCATACAAAATAGATCCAAATAAGTTTTTATCTAATTTCCACATAAAACTCAATTTAATTACCAAATCAATGTTTGAATCATAATTCGATAACACAAATTAGTTGTAGAGGATCAAGAACTTGGGAATTTCAATAAAGAACCTTTAATTAGTGGAGAGAAACGAAAATCACCTCTAATTGTTGATTTCTCCCTTAATTGGCAAAGATTGGCTGAAATCCAAGTAGATTTTGATGCAAGAATCAAAGGAATCAAACATGAAATCAAAAAGATTGATTCCTGGAAATTTTGGAAAGATTTTGATAATTTGGCTGTTTAGAAAGTTGAGAGAAAAGTTGTATCAAAGTTAGTTACGTAAGAAAATGATTTTGTGAAAATAAAATCCTTTTATTAAATCTATTTTCTTTTAATATTTAAACTAATTGAAAACACTTTAAAATAGCCTAAATTAAGGGGAAAATCTGATGGAAAAGTTTGGGTAAATGGCTCCTTAATGATTCTATGTTTTGACCCTTTTACGATTTAGTCACCAGAATAGTTTTAAAAACTTTACATTTTAGTCACCGGACCAAAATGTCCTAAAATCAGATTTAATTCCTCTAAATTGAATTTACCAAAACCTTTAAAATATTAATTACATATTTTCTAGCATTTTCCATATTTTATTGTGACCAAAACCATTTATTAAGATTTAATTCTCGAAACTAACTCGAATTGCCTAATCTGGTTCTCCCAAACCATCTAATCAATCCGTCTAACATCTAGCCCCAAATTCAGGGTGTTACAACTCTCCCCCTCTTAAGAAATTTCGTCCACGAAATTTACCTAGTAGAAAAAGGTAAGGAAACTGCTTCTTCATGTCTTCCACCACTTTCCAGGTGGCTTCCTCATCTCCACGATGTCGCCATAACACTTTCACCAACTCAATGGTCTTTCCACAAAGAACTTTACTGCTCGAATCTAGAATCCTCACCAGCTCCTCATCATAGGTTAAATTCGGATTCAACTCAATATCCTCAACACGCACCACATGCGAAGGATCCGATCTAAACCTTTGTAGCATCGATACATGGAAAATGTCATGTATCCTCACCAACTCAGCAGGAAACCTCAACTTATAAGCAACTGGACGAATACACTCCAACACCCCATAAGGCCTAGTAAACCTAAGACTCAACTTGTCCTTCTAACCAAACCTCATCACCTTCTTCCAAGGCAAACCCTTGAGAAACACACAATTACCAACCGCAAACTCAATCTCCCCACGCTTCAAATCAGCATAAGACTTTTGCCGATCCGAAGCCGTTTTCAACCAATCACTAATAAGCTTTACCTTCTCATTTTTGTCCTTCAGTACATCATCCAAGGAAAAAAACTTCTCGCCTGCCTCCGCCCAACAAGGCGGCATGCGACACCTTCTACCATACAAAGCCCCATACGGAGCCATTTAGATACTAGCCTGATAGCTATTATTATACGCAAACTCCTCCAAAGGTAATTTCTTCTCCTACGTTCCTTGGAAATCAATGATGCAACGCCGCAACATATATTCTAACACCTGGATAATGCGTTCAGACTAGCCACCCATTTGAGGATGATACGAAGTACTAAAATTTAACCGCATCCCCAACGCCTTATGCAAACACTCCCAAAACCTTGATGTAAAATGTGGATCTCTATCTGATACTATAGACTTAGGCACCATGTGCAACCTAACAATCTCAGCAATGTACAGCTCCACCAACATGTATAACATATACGTCGTATGCACAAGCAAGAAATCCGCACACTTCGTAAACCTATCCACAATCACCTAAACAAAATTCTTATTCGCTGGAAACAAAGGCAAACCAAACACAAAATCCATGGTAATTCTCTCTTATTTCCATTCCAGAATCTTCAACAGTTGCTCAGCTTTAACAAGTTGACATACCAAACAACGAGCAACAAATTCTGCTACATTTTTTTTCAAATCAATCCAAACTCCTTTTTTAAATCTTGATACATCTTGGTACTTCTCGGATGCATAGCAAAAGGACTCGATTGTGTCTCATCCAAGATAGTGTACATTAACTCCTCAACACTCGGAACCACTACTCGGTCCTTAAAACACAAAACACCTACCTTATTGAAACAGAAATCCATTTGATTACCATTTCAAAATATACTTAACATGCAGTACCAAAGAATCATCATACACTTGCTTCTCCTTGATCAATTGCAACAACGATGGTTTCACTTGCAACTCAGCCAACAAACCACCATCGTCACGTCACACTCAAACATGCAAACATCTCCCTCAACTCAACCGCAACCTTTCTACTCAAATTATTGACTAAAATATTAGCCTTTCCTAGATGATACTCTATTGTCACATCATAACCGTTAAACAACTTCAGCCTTCTATGTTGCCTAATATTCAACTCTTTCTGCAACATCAGATATTTCAAGCTCTTGTGGTCCGTATACACAGTACACTTCTCACCATAAAGATAATGCCTCCAAATCTCCAAAGCAAACACCATCGCAATAAGCTCTACATCGTGCGTAGGATAGTTGCACTCGTGCATCTTCAATTACCTAGATGCATAAGCCACAACCCTTCCCTCTTGCATCAGAACACACCCCAAACCTACGAAAGATGTATCACTATACACAACAAAACCATTCTCTGGCCCAGGTTGAATCAAGATGGAAGCTTGCATCAAATCTTTTTTAGCTTGTCAAAAGCTTGTTGTCTACCTTCTGTCCACTTAAAACTCACATCTTTCTGCAACAACTTCGTCAAAGGAGCAACAATCTTTGAAAAACCATCCACGAAGCAACGATAATATCCTGCCAACCCCAGGAAGATACACACCTTCAATACTGACTTTGGTTGCTTTCAATTCACAACAACTTCAATTTTCTGCTGATCCACGCAAATACCCTCGGCTGAAACAACATGACCAAGGAAGACCACTTGCTTGATCCGAAACTCGCACTTGCTCATCTTGGCATCAAGCTTATTGTCCAACAGAACTTGCAACAGAATCCGTAGATTTCAATCGTGATCTTCCTCAGTACGTGAGTACACAAGGATGTCATCAATGAACACCACCACAAATTGGTCCAAAAATTCATGGAACACTCGATTCATTATATCCATAAAAGCTGCCGGCGTATTTGTCACTCCAAACGGCATCACCAAGAACTCATAATTCCCGTAGCGCGTATGAAAAGCTGTCTTCAATACGTCTTTATCCTTCACCTTCAACTAATAGTATCCAGACTGCAGATCAATTTTGGAAAACATAGTAGCTCTCCGAAATTGATCAAACAAATCATTAATCCTCGATAAATGATACTTATTCTTAATCATCAACTTATTCAGTTGCTGATAATCAATGAACATTTTCCTCGTGCCATCTTTCTTTTTCATAAACATCACTAGTGTTCCCCATAGTGAAACACTAGGCCGAATACAAACTCGATCCAACAACTCCTACAACTACATCTTTAACTCTTTCAACTCTTTCGGTGCTATATGATACGGTACAATTGACATCGGAGCATTATCCGCGTACGTCTCAATGCAAAAATCTACCTCCCTATCCAACGGTAAACCAAACAACTCTTTCAAAAATACTCCCAGAAAATTGCAAGCTGTATGAATATCATGGGCACGTACTTCCTTCATATTAGGGTTCATAACATAAGCTAGGTATGCTTGACCCCCAGACTCTAACATCCTCATCGCTTCCAAAGCTGAAACAACATTTGACAAGAATTTGAGATTCTCGCCCACAATCACCACTTCGTAATCCTTAGTAAGTTTTAACGAAACTTGCTTGGTCTCAAAATCAACCACGGCTCGGTGCTCTGATAACCAATCCATTCCCAAGATTACATTACAACCATAAAACGGCAACTCCATTAAATCTACCTCAAACACACAATCTTGAACCATTAAATGACATCTCCTACACAACCTCCTAGCCACTGTTATCCCCACCAAAAGAACTAATTACCCGCATACCAACATCTAACACCTCTACAATCACATCCCTATTATTCCTTCCCACATGTTGCGCGAAAACCCTCATCGGTCCACCACCTTCAGGTTGAACCGCTTTGGTATGAGCAACTATCCTCTAAACTTCCTCCCTACATATGAGATAACCTCGACTGTACCCACAACCTTTCTGTGTTACAACAATAGGGACATATACCTGACCACCTACAACAACCGCGGACATTCACGCCTAATGTGATCCCGTGATCCACAGGCATCTAAGATGTCATAGCTTCGCTAACAGCATGACAACTTAGGAAAATTTTCCTCAACGAATTTCAAAAGCAAACAACTAATCCTAAAAAAACCATACATTCCTATCACCAACCTTGGTCGCTTCAAGTCTATTGCAATTTCATCGATCTCTGAAAATCCATCTGTAAGTGTGAACATATATGCATGATTACCTACATGCCCTCACAGATGCCTATGCACATGTATGCAAAACCTTTAATGCCATGCCCAAATGTATGCATGTAATGCCATATTTAAATACATACATACATATAAGTGTTTTGTACTATGCATGTTTAACAATTCAAACTTACTAACAATATTCTCAGACCGAATTTACTTAACTTCGACATAACCCAAAACATATCGTTCATCTCGCTAAAACAGGCACCCACCTTAATTATAGATAGCCGCTTCGCCACAAAACCTATTAGGCTAACTTGACCATTAGATAGGATTCATCCTGCCACCTCGGAACTCAAAGATTCCACCACTTTTACACTTTCTTAAAGCTTGCCACCACATCTCAAAGGAATTCGGGAGCCATTGTAATGCCCCAGTTTTGGACCTGGATGTTAAGTAGGGTAGATAGACGGTTTAAGGAACCGGATTAGTGGATTCGAGTCAGTTTCAGGATTAATTCACAATAAATATTTTTAAAGGAGTTAAAAATATGGATTTTTTTAAATATTTATTTAATATATAAAGATATATGGTTAAGTCAATTTTGGAAAATGAGTTTTGGAAGTAAGACATTTTGTGGTAGTGACCAAAATGTAAAGTTTGTAAAATCTGTTTTTCTAGTGACTAAAATGTAAAGGGTCAAAACTTTGAATCTTTAAGGATCTATTTAACCAAAGTCTAATATCAGACTTTCTCCCTTAATTTGTCCATTTTAAATGATTTTAAAATGCAATAAATTTAGGGAATTAATTAGATAATTAAAGCTTAAAACAAATTTGATGTAACTAACTTTTCTCCAAAAGATTTTCTCTCCAATTCTCTCCAGCCAAACACTTTTTCCTTCTTCAAAATCTTTAGAAAAAAATCTTATTTTAATTAATCTTTTGATTTTAAGTAATTATATAATGATTTTCTTATCAAATCCTATTATTTTCTCATTGTTTTTTTTATGCAAATTCATCTAATTAAGGGGGAAATCCATCAATTAGAGACAAGGTTCGTCATTCTCCTCTAATACAAGGTTCTTTACTGAAATTCCCAAGTTATTGGTCCTTTACATGTGTTTTCTAATGAGATTTTATAGTTATAATGAAATTAATTGGTTTAATTGAGGTTTAATTGTGGAAATTGATGAGATTTCAAATTGAATTCGATTTATTGTGTTCTTGATTGAATTGGAACATGATTTTGATTTTTTATGATGTTAATAATTGAGTTTTGACAATGGAATCCCTAAACTATATGAATCTCTAATTTTCTAGGTTGTTAGTTATGAGTTTTTGAGGAGTTGTGGGTGCTGGAGGCATAATGATGATGTTAATGTGTTTTTTGGATGGTAATTGATATTAATTAATAAATGAGATCCATAGGTTGTGGCTGGGTAAAGTTTGTTAGTTGTTTGGTGATGTTTTTGGTTAGTATAGAAGGGTAATTGTTAAGAAATTGGCGTGGAATATTGCAATTTGATGTTGCTGGGTTGTGAATGCATTTTTGATGCGTTAGAACCTGCGTTTTGTGATGGTTAAAACAGGGGAGGTTGGTCCTCAAGCTTGAATAGACGTTTTGGAAGATTTAGAGACGTGTTTGCCGTATCGACAAGTGAGGCCTTGCGTATCGGTGAGTGAGAACACGCTTGAATCTTTTCGAAGGTTTGAAAATTGTGTTTGAGGGATTAGATCAAGCTTGAAACGCTGGTCTAAGCTCAAAAGTAAGTAAATGATGAATTCTCTCTCGAACTCGATTTGGCAATTGATTTTTATGCATTTGTTTTAAAAGGTTTAAATTACTCACTGTATATGCATGTTTTGAGCATGGTTTAATGCTAGAAATTGATTATAGAAAGATGATGATGCATTGTGAGGTAATGCAAGTGTTGTTAATTTTTTTGAACAATGGTTAATGCAAGGTTGATTGCATTGGTATAATGATTTTGACGATGCATATGAAAATAGTGAGTTAATGCTTATGAAATGAATTATATTTGCAAGTGATGGTACAATAAGGCTTTGGAAAGTGTATTGAATATATTTGACCGGCCATAGGATTTGATAGTGCGCTATAAAAAGTCACCTTGGAAGTCGAGAGGTTTATAAGGTGTACCGAAAACTCCATCCAAGTACCCTAACAGTTGAGGGGTTTATGTGTACCAAAGACTCCCATTAGTGGGCTATACATCTAACTGATGAGTGGTGTTGAGGGGTTTATAAGGTGTACCAAAAAATCTACCACGGGTATCACAATGATGGAGGGGTTTATGTGTACCGAAAACTCCCATTTGTGCGCCTTTTAGATGCCGGTAGATTGTATGTTAAGTGTTACGTGAACACTTGCTAAATTTGTTTATCCGATGTTATGATTTGTAAAGTGGAGTTGTGGAGAGATGATTTGTAAAGTGGGGTTATGGTAATGATCACTTGTTAGCTAATATAATTGGTAATGTGTCATGAGATGGATGGTATGATTTAATGTTAGTTTAACCATGTTTTACTCTTTATGCCTAGCAATGGTAGTATGCTTGAGAAAGCTTAAATCGAGGATAGCAATTGGAAATTGTTGTTAATTCAATAGACATGTTACATATGTTTTAATGTGGATGTTTCAGAAATGTTAAGTGCATAGTTTTGTTAAGGTATGATGTTGAAATGAGTTTTAAAAGTGATTTGGAAAGTGGTTTACGAAAAATATTATAAATGGTTTAAATCGCAGTGATGATATTTTGTTTTGGAACACTCTTCACTAAGCCTAGTGTGCTTATGCTTTCTTTTTCCATCAATGCAGAGAATTAGAGGTCGGAGACAGTGAGCAAGCTAAAGAACATCCAAGGACTTGTGTTTGCAAAGTATGAATACCAAATAGACTTGTAGTAATAAAGACAATATGGTCGTTTGTCGTTTGGGAGGGTTGTTTGCTAGATTCCCTGTTTGTACAAGTTTTATATGTTGGTTTGGACTTGCATGAGGTTTAATGTGGTTGAGATATGGATGGTTTCACGTTTTGAATGTTGAGTAGGAAGCATGCATCTAGATGTTTTGGATGAATGTGTTAGACTTATTAGTTTTGCTTAAAATGCTGATATGTTGATGTTCAAGCATGTTAATGAGTTATATGTTGATTAGTTAAGAGTTAAAATTGATTGAAGTTAGCCCAAGTGTCATATGTTGGACCTAGAGGTCATTACAGGCCTCTGCGTACCAGTATGGGTACCCAAGGATCAGTACGTGGGGTTTGTTTGAGGCTCAAATCATTGAGTTTAAGCATAGGGTATTGGTACGCTTAGCCACTATATTAGTACGCTTTAAAAGAAAATAGGCCTGGTGTCGATACACGAGATAACGTACCAGTACGCCCCATCGAGTTTAAGCATACCATACGATACGTGGGGTACTGTATCGGTACGGGCTCTAGCTACTGAAATTCCAAGTTTTAAAACCTTAAAATGGGATAGGTATGGCGTCAGTGCTGTATCGATACGATTTGGTCAACACACTATATCGATACGGTTAAACGTGTATCAATACGAGAAGCCCTTTTGTTAGTTGGGCTATATCGGTACGAGCTTGCTTGTATTGGTACGCCCTGTTGAGTCTGTGTAATTTTTGTTTGCTAAAGTTTAGAAATCTTGCAATTTGGTCCCTGATTGTTATGAATGCATTTGAGTGAGATTGGATGATTTCTTTGGGTTGAAAGTTAACATGTGAGCATTAAATGGAAATAATTAAGGTTGGTAATCTTGATTGTGGAAAATACCCTGTAATTTGCAATATTTACGTTTTAGTCACTAATGTGAATCGTTGAGCAATCAAACCCTATTTTGCAATCTAATTTAATGTAATGTATCCCCTGAAGCATGTTCACCCTAGGAGATTAATTTGATGCATTTGGACAAGATAAAAAGGAAAAAATAGACCAGTTTAGGTTATTAGTTTGGGTTTGCTTCGGCAAACCTAATGTGATTTTTTTGGTTCGGTTTCGGCTAGGCCGAGCTAAGGGGGTTACATTTGGTGGTATTAGAGCTAGGTTACAAAATGTGGGATTGTTTTACGTGTTTATGAAAATTGGTAAGCTGTTTGTAATACCCTTAACGTATACTTGCAGGCTGAATATACATTAAAGATGTTACGAAATCGTTGGAAGAAATCTAAACTTGTATTTTTTTTTATATCAAAATTTAGCTTGTAGTTTAACCATTTCTCAGTTTTAAATTAAAAACTATTTCGTCTAGATACAACTAGTTTTTCCCATGAATTGGTTTACAAAACTTATAATTGAGTTATTAAAATAAAAATGCAACTCAGGGTAAAACTATGTATGCTGCCTATAACTTTTCTTAATTATAAAATTTCTACACGATTAGGGTTAAACTATATTTAATTATACGAAAGTTCAATGCTACTATTAGCAAACTATACTTCTAAACTTATTCATCATAAAAGCATATATTTAAGTTGTAAACTTATACTTTCTTAACTTAAAAAATATTTACATTATTCATCACTTTGCAAAAGAACAACTCCTCTTTGTTAATCTACATGTGAAATCATGTATACGAACATGACATTTATCATTAAGAATCATGCATTCAAATTTTGTAAGATGCATTTCATAATAGTATCATGTATCATGACTATCTTAAGAATCATGTCATCGTTGTTCTATGTTCATCAGGTATTCACATGCAAAATAATTTCTTTAACATAAACATGCTTTCAATATGATTCATGTCATTGATCAATTCTATCATAAAATCATGATATCAATGGTTCATGATCATCAAGTAGCATGCTTTCTTCACTTAATCATTGCATATCATATTCTGTAATATGATCATATTTTCGTTATACAATTATTTGCATATCATATTCTGTAACATAGCCTAAAGTATATTGTATGAGACCAATGTACGCGAGTCATAAAGACACTGTAGTGTCTACGATGTCGTAGCGTCTGCATCACCGAAACGACTGAGATGAGTACGTAATCGAGGATGCTCTTTGCTCCTCATAATCAAGGACGATCTTTGCTCCTTATACTCACACATTTTGTGCTATGTAACACCATAGTGTTTGAACCGACTTCGTAGAGTCTAACTCTACTCCATAGAGTCTATTTCGACCCTAAAGAGTCTATCTCGCCCCGCAGCGTCTATCTCGCCCCCAAAGAGTCTATCTCACACCGTAGTGCTATGACGCAGCTGCTAGGACTCTATGGTGAATTTATGGTGAATTTTCGAAATCACTGCCAAAAATCAAATCTTCTACATAACTTTCCATAATAAACTTCTAATTTATACTAACTTATTATTTTTCCTACTTGTCAATTTAGTCCCATCACTTGCTTCAAACCACCAATTCATCATCTTCTTCATCAAATAATTATTCAAAATAACTCCCTCTAATTTTCTTTCTTTGCCAAAATAGTCACTAAAATGCAAAGGTAAGGATTCAAACTTCTTAACTTTGCAATTTAATCCTCAAATCAACATTACTACCTTAATTATATTATTTTAACTAAAAAAATCAGATTTAATCCCCATCCAAGAATTTATTTCCTATTTGGTCACTTGATTTTGACAAATTGTCAAAAATAGTCACTAATTCGATTCAACATCGGTTTGGCATTCTAACATCAATTTCACATCTCCAACATCATTAATTACATAAATACACTATAATTTCATAAAATTCATATTCGGCCCCTTAACTTTGAAGCTTGCCAAATTGGTCCCTATATATTTAACTTAGGGTTTTGCTTCCAAACGACAAATTAAGCTTACTAGATCATTAATCCAACATCACAAACCCTAAGTTAGACTTAAATCCATAAACCCTAATCTTCTCCATCCAAACCAAAATATGTAGGGTTTAAATCCTAACTCAGTAAGATGAGTTTAACATCATATAAGCTTGATTCCAACTTAAATTCAACCATGGAATCATAAAATTTGAAAAGCCCCAATTTTGTTCATAAACCCTAATTTCCTTCTCATTGTAAAATTTTCATCAATCAAGCATGTATTCCATGAATTAATTACATCAAAAGATAGAACTTGAAGAGTAGAACAATTTTTCAGTTCGAAAGATTACCTGAAAATCGAGTTTTGGAGCTTGAATCGAGCTTGGAAAATTTTCTCCCTTTTCCCCTCAAATTTTCAAAATTTTGAAAGATGAAGAAAGCTTCATGTTTTGGCCTTTTAATTTTTAAATTGATCCAATTATGCCACTTGTATTATGTAAATAAATTTTAAATTCATTCAAATAGGGAGATTACAAAATTGCCCTTGTATTATGCCACTTGTATTATGTAAATAAATTTTAAATTCATTCAAATAGGGAAATTACAAAATTGCCCTTTTATCCAATGGTTGAATTTGATTTTATCATCAATCAAGGGCCAAGATTTAAATCTTCAATTTTATTCTTCCAAAAATGGCCCTTGTAACTTCAAATATTTCAAAATTGCCACCCCTGCCAAATGGCTAATTTGCCTTCCAATTATTCTTTATTTACTAGTTCGCCATTCTTGTAAAAGTTCAACTAAGTCTAGTTGGAATCCAACCAACTACAATAAAATACCCATAAAATAGTATTTTATGAATTTTCCATAACTTTTGGAACTGTCTTTAAAATTCCAATTCGATCTGATGTACCAATAATTACCAGGAAATTTTATCGGATACAATCCCTCTTGGAAATTTTATAACAATAATCATTACAAATATTATTGACTCATGGTGAATCCTTTTTATCAGTCAAAAATACTAACATGGAAATTTCTCAGTAGGTCACTCATCCTTGTGCTACTATGGTCTGAGCACGCTTAACAATTTTTCATTCGATCCAACTACGATTTTCAAATTTCTAAACTTTATCGCTTTATAGCCATTAGTATAAGCTTCGTACGAAAAATCTGGGTAACACAGAAATGTCACTCTTAGGGTAAACTATTTATTTACGGGGTCAAAATACATAACTTTTGAAAATTATACTTTGGTCCCTAAACTTTTCCAAAGTTTACACTTTAACTCCCAAACTTTCAAAATTTACATTTTGGTCACTAATCAAAATTGGGACATTACACTGTTGATGACTGTTCCATGCTGTTTTCTATGCACGGTGATTGTTTATATGTACGGTGTTTGATATATGCCATGTTGAGGTATTATTGGGGACCTATTTTCTTATTACTACAGTTATAAAATAATTTTTGGATTAAAATGAAAGTCTTGGATCCTTTCTTGAAGTTGGCCTAATTGTTATTGTTTTGGTGTAATTATCATGCCTTAGATGCGTTTTTATACAATGCCACCGAGGATAGAGTTAGGGTCGAGTAAGACCATCATCGAGGAACATGAAGTTAAGGATGGTGTCGTGCTTCACGAGGTGTTACTGCCTCCCCCGCCGAATCTACCTAAAAGAGTAGAGCGTGTATTACCTGTATCATTTGAGTTAGGATATGATGATTTGACGCCAGTAGAGAGATAGTTAAAGCTTTTCGAGCAGCTATGGCTGGGATGCATATGCCCGTGTCTGCACCTGATGAGGTTGCGTATTCAGGATCCCCTGCGGAGGCCTGTAGAAGTTGAGATGTGTTGAGTTTAGAGGATTGGCACTCGTGGCATCAGAGGTGAGAAGTACAAGTTTAGAGAGGAGTTAGGGAATATCTGATCATGTTGGGAGCTCTGGTTTCCAGAAGGGAGTTGTAACCGAAGTTGGGAAACATAGGCGCAAGAGGCCCTCTGACAGGAGGCATCGACCCAAGATGCCTGAGTGTGCGCACTGTGGAAAAAGTCATCTTGGAGTATGCTAGAAAATGCTAAAGACGTGTTGGAGTTGTGGGTTACGAGGTCATGTGAGGCGTGATTGCCTAAAATGGACAAGGGGCAAACAAACATATGTGCCTATGGTTGTTGATACTTGCTGGAGATGTGGTTCAAAAGATCACTTGAGGCGTGATTGTCCATTGCTGGTTAAGGGTACACAGGCTCTAGCACCTATTGAGGCACCGCTAGAAGGTCATGGGCACAACCAGGGTTATTATCAGCATGATGATGAGGGTTGGAGAATTGAGATGTCTGACATTATTGACCAGTCTAGGGATGAAGGTTTCACGAGGGTGTGTGCACATCGTGAGGGATAAAATGACATCACAGTGATTGTAGGTATTTTATATTAGAATCTTTATTGTTGTTTTCTTGGGTAGATTCTGGTTCTATGCATTCCTGCATCTTGGATGAGTATGTAAGGTTGTTTGATATGCATGTTGAAATCCTTAATATGGCGTTTAAATAGTTAGTTGTAATAAATGGAAGTGGTACGAAGATGTACCGTAAATGTTCCTTGTTGGTTTAGGACTATGGGGTTGCTAAGAATTTGATGAAGTTGTCATTTTATGGGTTTGATAGGGTGTAGTATAAAGATTAGTTATTTGGGTATAGGGACGTTGTGAGCTTGATAATCGCACCAAGTAGTGAGTGCTGAGGCTTGTGGTTGGTTATGAGATTGATGTTGTTGCTTCGGGCATGAGATGTTAGAGTATTAATCGCCTTTGGAAACATATTGCAAGAGGGAATCTGAGTTTGGTAGTTCAGTTTGGAAGAAAAAGCTAAGTGGCTGGTTTGTTGACATATCAGTTGTGATGTTTGATGGTTTTTGGTTACGTGGAATCATACTTTATCTAGGAGGGTTTGGTTGGAGATATTGGAGTTTTTTTTATGTTGGTTGTTTGTGTGGAGGAAATGGCTTTAAAGTGGTTTGAAGTGAGTTGTTGAGTTCCCTAAGAATTCTTGATATCTATGGCTTCTGACAACGTGATGCTAGAGGAGTCTGTGAAATTGTTAGTGGTGGTGATGTTAGCTTGGCAGTAAGTTATGATATCATAAGGCTGATGAGGCTTGTTTGTAAGTTGCCGATGGATGCCAAGAAACGTATATGTTAGGTTGGATCTTTGAGTAAGAATGGTAGAAAGAATGGTGATTTAAAAGTTTTGGTATCTAAATATTTGTGTGATCGTGAGTAATAGTAAGTGGTTTAAGCTGGTGGTTAGTAAAAGGTTGTAAAGTGTTGTTAGGTTGCCGAATGTTTTTGTAAACCTTCAGGGTTGTAGAAAGATAAGCATTCTGGGATTGTTTAGTTGAGTGGATAGATACAGTGGTTGTACACTCTTGCTTAGGGGATCTAGGAAGGCTTTAGCTTGAAGACCAAAGGCTGGGTGTTAAACCTTCAAAACTAGGTGGGTGGATGTTCCCGGGTAGTTAGATTTGAATTAGACAAGTGGGTAGGAATGTTAGTTATGGAAATGTTATCAGTAAGTGTGGATGGTTGATCATGCATAATGCATAAGCACTTATATGTATATACTTAAATATGTCAATTCATGCATGCATGTGGCTTGACATTAGTGGTCTTGCATTCATATACATAGGCATCATTGAGAGTATGTAAGAATCATGCATACATGTGTCCACACTTACAGATGAGTTTCAAGGAATTAGTGTTGTGAAGGTATAAGGTGGTTCGTTGGGAGGTTAGCTTGTATAGGGTTTTTGGGTTTTTTGTTGGTTTGGCCAATGTGTTTTATGAAATCCAGGAGTGAGGAGTTTGTTGGGATCATAGTTTGTGTGGTATGATAGTGGTTATTAGGTGATAAGTGAATGTGGTTGTTAAGGTCTTAGAATCTTGGGATGGTTGTTGTCTTGTAAGAAGTGGAGTAGTAAGAAGTATTTGGGGTCGAATGAACGAAGAAGTGAGGATTGTTGGTGGGAAACAACCTTGGTAAGAAAATAGAAGGTTGGCTTAGGTGGAGCAATCTTTGATAATTCCTTGGTGGTTCATGTTAGGAATATGGTGAAGGAGAGATCATTGGATTTTCGTGTGGTAATGATGGTGTTTAGACTTCAAGGGTTGTATGGTTGTGCCGAAAGATATTGAGTTGAGGCAAATTTTGGCTGAAGTCCATTCTATTTATGATGTCTTACATCCGAGTGGTACAGAGATTGTTTTGATGGTTGAAAGAAAAATGCTTCTAGGATGTTTCAAAGAGGGATATCACGATATTTATGGTTAAGTGTATGGGTTGTCAGTGTGATAAGGCTAAGTATCGATTTTCTTTTGGGATGTTGCAACAGTTGAAGATTTCAGAATAAAAAAAGGAGAAAGGTTCATCATGGATTTGTGTTAGGGGTTACCTTGAGCTTCAACTGGAAATGGTTCTCTTTCTAGGTGATCGTTAATCGAATTGCGGAGGTGCATAGAGTGTTCGAGTCCATGGTTTGGGATAGAGATTTGTATCTTTAATGTGGATTGAAAGTGCCTGCATAAAGCTTTGGGTACTCGATTACCTTTTAGCATTTCGTATCGGTTTTAGGCAGATGGTTAGTCAAATGTTCTACCTTGGTTTTGGAGGTTATGTTGAGAGGGTGTGATGTAGGCACCTTTTAAGGCATTGAGTAGTAAGGAATGTTGTATATGTTGTGTTGGGCAAAGGATGGTAATGAGCGTGTTACCTTGGTTGATGTGTTGAGAAATACCCATGGGGAAGTGAATCTTGAGTATGATTGTTTGAATGTAGCTTTAGACATTTAGAAATTCTACGCGGATTTGAAGCTTAGGGAGGTAGTGTATCTCGTTGTTAAGCATGCGCTCCTAAAGGTTTCGCCTTGGGAAAAGTGATGCACTTTGGGTGCAAAGAAATTTGATTTTGGTGTTTGTTAATCGGAAATGGTGTAGGGGTGTGAAGATTGAGTGGCTTATCAGTTAAGATTATCTCCCGAGTTAAAGGAAATCATGATGAGTTTTATGTATCAGTGTTGCGAAGTTGGTGGTTGGATCCATTGTATATTGTGTTTGTAAAGGATGTTGAGTTGTGTGGATATGTATGGTGATGAAGATTTTGCAGAGTTTTGGGTTCTCGTAGCAAATGAAGGACGGGTGAGGTTTTGTTAAGGTGTTGTGGCGATATAGAGGTGTTGAGGAGTCCAAGAGGGAGAATAAGTCAGAGATGTTGGAGTAGGATCCTCATTTGATCCGTTGGTTAAATTTTGAGGAAAAAATTTCTTAAGGAGGGGAGATTTGTAGCTCCCCGGTTTTGAGCTTAGATGTTAAGTAGGCCAGATAGACGGTTCAAGGAATCGAATTGGAGGATTCAAGTCAGTTTTGGGATTAATTCACAATAAATATTTTTAAAGGATTTAAAAATATGGAAAATATTTTAAAATATTTATTTAATAAATAATGATATATGGTGAAGTCAATTTTGGAAAATGAGTTTTGTAAGTAAGACATTTTGTGGTAGTGACCAGAATGTAAATTTTGTAAAATCTATTTTTCTAGTGACTAAAATGTAAAGGGTCAAAACTTTAATTCTTTAAGAAGCTATTTACCCAAAGTCTAATATCAGACTTTCTCCCTTAATTTGTCTATTTTAAATGATTTTAAGATGCAATAAATAGGCTTAGGGAATTAATTGGATAATTAAAGCATAAAACAAATTTGACATAACTAACTTTTCTCTAAAAGATTTTTTCTCCAATTCTCTCCAGCCAAACACTTTTTCCTTCTTCAAAATCTTCATGTAAAATCTTATTTTAATTAATCTTTTGATTTCAAGTGATTATATTATGATTTTCTTATCAAATCATATTGTTTTCTCATTGTTTTCTTATGCAAATTCATCCAATTAAGGGGAAAGCCATCAATTAGAGGTGAGGTTCGTCCTTCTCCTCTAATACAAGGTTCTTTACTGAAATTCCCAAGTTATTGGTCCTTTACATGTGTTTTCTAATGAGATTTTATAGTTATAATGGAATTAATTTGTTTAATTGAGGTTTAATTGTGGAAATTGATGAGATTTTGAATTGAATCTGATTTGTTGTGTTCTTGATTGAATTGAAATATGATTTTGATGTTTTATGATGTTAATAATTGGGTTTTGACAATAGAATCCCGAAACTATATGAATCTCTAATTTTCTAGGTTGTTAGTTATGAGTTTTTGAGGAGTTGTGGGTGTTTATAATGTTTACTAGAGGCATAATGATGAT
This sequence comes from Hibiscus mutabilis, assembly GCA_019671005.1. Taxonomy (NCBI): domain Eukaryota; kingdom Viridiplantae; phylum Streptophyta; class Magnoliopsida; order Malvales; family Malvaceae; genus Hibiscus; species Hibiscus mutabilis. The sequence goes on along the minus strand of CM033724.1, from coordinate 16,504,758 downwards.
GTTAATGTGTTTTTGGGTAGTAATTTATGTTAATTGATAGATGAGATCCATAGGTTGTGGCTGGGTAAAGTTTGTGAGTTGTTTGGTAATGTTTTCAGTTAGTATGGAAGGGCAATTATTGAGAAATTGGTGTGGAATATTGCAATTTGATGTTGTTGGGTTGTGAATGCATTTTTGATGCGTTAGAACCTCTATTTTGTGATGGTTAAAATAGGGGAGGTTGGTCCTCAAGCTTGAAAGGACGTTTCGAAAGCTTTGGAGGCATATTTATCGTATCGGCAAGTGAGGCCTTACATGTCGGTGAGTGAGGACATGTTTTTAGCTTTTCAAAGGTTTGAAAATTGTGTTTAGGGTTTAGATCAAGCTTGAAATGTTGGTCTATGATCGTAAGTAAGTAAAGGATGAATTCTCTCTCGAACTCGGTTTGGCAATTGATTTTTATGCACTTGTTTTAAAAGGTTTAAATTATTCACTGTATATGCATGTTTTTAGCATGGTTTAATGCTGGAAATTGATTATAGAAAGATGATGATGCATTGTCAGGTAATGCAAGTGTTGTTAATGTTTTTGAACATTGGTTAATGCAAGGTTGATTGCATTGGTTTAATGATTTTGATGATGCATATGAAAACAGTGAATTAATGCTAATGAAATGAAATATATTGGCAAGTGATGGTACGATAAGGCTTTGAGAAGTGTATCGGATATAGTTTGTCGGCCATAGGATTTGATAGTGCACTATAAAAAGTTACCTTGGATGTCGAGGGGTTTATAAGGTGTACCGAAAACTCCATCCAAGTACCCTAACGGTTAAGGGGTTTATGTGTACTGAAGGCTCCCATTAGTGGGCTATGCATCTAATCGATGAGTGGTATTGAGGGGTTTATAAGGTGTACCAAAAACTCCACCACGGGTATCACAACGGTGGAGGGGTTTATGTGTACCGAAAACTCCCGTTTGTGGGCCTTTTAGATACCGGTAGATTGTATGTTAAGTGTTGGGTGAAAACTTGCTAAATCCATCTATCTGATGTTATGATTTGTAAAGTGGAGTTGTGGGGAAATGATTTGTAAAGTGGAGTTATGGGGAATGATCACTTGTAATCCAATATAATTGATAATGTGTCATGAGATGGATGTATGGTTTAATGTTAGTTTAACCACGTTATACTCTTTAAGTCTAGCATTGATAGTATGCTTAGGAAAGCTTAAATCGAGGATAGCAATTGGAATATTGTTGTTAATTCATGAGACATGTTGCATATGTTTTAATGTGGATGTTTTAGAAATGTTAAGTGCGTGGTTTTGTTAAGGCATGATGTTGAAATGATGTTTTAAAAGTGATTTGAAAAGTGGTTTACGAAAAATATTATAAATGGTTTAAAATGCATTGATGGTGTTTTGTTTTGGAGCACTCCTCACTAAGCATAGTGTGCTTATGCTCTATTTTTCCATCAATGCAGAGAATTATAGATTGGAGGAATTGAGCAAGCTAAAGAACATCCAAAGACTTGTGTTTGCAAAGTATGAATACGAAATAGACTTGTAGTAATAAAGGCAATATGGTTATTTGTCGTTTGGAAGGGTTGTTTGCTAGACTCTCTTTTGTACAAGTTTTATATGTTGGTTTGGACTTGTATGAGGTTTAATGTGCTTGAGATGTAGATGGTTTTACGTTTTGAATGTTGAGTAGGAAGCATGCTTCTAGATGTTGTGGATAAATGTGTTAGACTTATTAGGTTTGCTTAAAATGCTGATATGTTGATGTTCAAGCATGTTAATGAAGTTATATGTTGATTAGTTAAGAGTTAAGGTTGATTGAAGTGAGCCAAAGTGTCATATGTTGGACCTAGAGGTCATTACAGGCCTCTGCGTACAGGTACGAGTACCCAAGGATCGGCACGCGGGGTCTGTTTGAGGCTTAAATCATTGAGTTTAAGCATAGAGTATTGGTACGCTTAGCCACCGTATCGGTATTCCTTAATAGGAAACAGGCCCGGTGTCAGTACACGGGATAGCGTACAGTTATGACACCTCGAGTTTAAGCATGTCGTATGGATATGTGGGGTACCGTATCGGTACAAACCCTAGTTACTGGAGTTTTAATTTTTGAAACCTTAAAGGATGATCGGTACGGAGTCAATTTCGTATTGGTACGGTTTGGTAAACACACCATATCAATACGGTTAAACGTGTATCGGTACGATAAGCCCTTTTGTTAGTTGGGTTGTACCGTACGGGCTTTCCTGTATCGGTACGTCCTGTTGAGCCTGTGTAATTTTTGTTTGCTGAAGTTTGGAAATCTTGCAATTTGATCATTGATTGTTATGAATGCATTTGAGTGGGATTGGATGATTGCTTTAGGTTGGAAATTAACCTGTGAGCATGAAATGAAAATAATTAAGGTTGGAATCTTGATTGTGGAAAATACCCTATAATTTATTGCAAATTACATTTTGGTCCCTAATATGAATCGTTGATCAAACGGACCCTATTTTGCAATCTAATTTAATATGACATATCTGCTGAAGTATGTTCACCCTAGGAGATTAATTTGATACATTTAGACAAGATAAAAAGGAAAAAAATGAATTGATTTAGGTTATTAGTTCGGGTTTTCTTTGGCAAACCTAATTTGATCCTTTTGGTTCGGTTTTGGCTAGGCCAGGCTAAGGGGTTATAGCCGTACCAAAGTAAGTCTCAACACTGAACCTAACTTTACACCCTAAAGATAGCTCCGCTAACAACATCTAGAACATTACAAGAAATGATCCCTAATAACACAGACTTTCGGAACCTAAACATCTTCAACCCCCGACTTAAAACACAATTGAGGTAACTTCACTCCAAGAAATATAGACGTAATCAATATCAGCTCTCGTCTCGGTTGCATACTAAAAAATATGAATTTATAGCATAGAAAATATAACAAAACAATAACCAGACCAGCTTGAGGCAAGAGTCCAAGGTTTTCAGTTTTCAAAACAAAAATCATTTTATACCAACAAATGTAACACTCTTGACCCGGTCTAGTCACAAGATCGAACTGAGCGAGCTACATTAGGGTTTGCCGAGACAAACCCATAAAATTTTCATTGAAACGGTCCATTTTTTCTTTTATCTTATCTAAATGCATTTTCAAGTCCTAAGGTGATTATACTGGTTATGCCGAGACACCCAATTGTTCGAATTCGCTTTTAGGGACTAAAACACAATTTTTGACAATTAAGAGGATACTTTTGAAATTAAAGTTACCAATCCCTAATTAGTCATATTTCATACTATTAGGTTAAATCTCAACTTAAAATAACCATACAAACTCATTTAATTGCATAAACAGGAAATATATACTAAATTGTAAAGAAAACTTCAAAAAGCATCTTAACTGCTTTAACAACTGGCGTAGCGGTACAGGCCCATCCATATCGCAACAGGATTGAAATACAAAGGCTTACTGATACGGTCCTCAAGCGTATCGGTACGGGTATGTGTTCACGAAAATATGAAATTCTAGTAGTTAAAGGTCGTACCGATACGGTTACCAGTGTACCAAAACTAGGCTTATTTATTAGCTACGCGTACTGATACGATTACCAGGTGTATCGATATGCCTAGGCAATTTTTTCCAGATTAAGCTGAGACAGGTCTCCGTGTACCTATCCCTGAGGACCCGTACCAGTACGACAGACTTGTAACGACCTCTTGGTCCAACATATGACACTTTGGCTCAATCAAACAGACTTCAAACAACATATAAACATCATATAACTTCATAAACATTAATTTCTCAAACATAGCAGCATGGTAGAAGATTTCTCAACATGGCATATTCAAGACAAATCCCTATAGGCATAATTCCTACCCAAGCATGTATAAGGTTTCCCAACCCCTAAAAAACCAAGCATTAAGCATCATACGAGTCCAAAACATCAAGCCAAACTTATACAAACAGGGAGTATCCAAAATAAACCTCCAAATTACAACTTGGTCGCATTGCCTTTATTTACTACTTAGTATTTATAAAACCATACTTTGAAATGTCTCAATTCTTGGATCCTCTCTTGCGCGCTTGATGTCCGCAAAAGTCTATTTATCTCCATTGATGAGAAATGAGAGCGTAAGCTATAAGCTTAGTGAGGGAATCTCTTACACTCATCAATGCAATGTAAATCATTTTAATTCAAGCCAAAGGTATATGTCTCATGGCAAAATCATCCCATGCTTCTATAATCTCTTTCAAATGCGCATTTAAAATTATTTACAACACATGTATCATGGATTTCATCTCTACCTCAATTTAAGCTTCAAATGCCAGAATCTCTATATAATAAGCTTAAAGAGCATCTCATGTATAAACCATATTATACAAACATAATCCATTTCTCATGATACATTATCTAGTATATTGGCTTTCAAGTGACTAAAAACAAGTTCCAAACCATTTACAAAAACACATCAGATACACGGATTTCCCAAGTGGTTCCTACGACCACTTTACATACATTCCTCAACCGGAGCAACAGAACATTTACCCACCTCAACGGCTCAAACCGAAGCAACGGAATACCCACCTCAACAGTTTGTATGTATAAATCCACCTTCGAGAGAAAACGGAACATTTACCCACCTCAACTACTGCGGTTCTCATGGTGGAATCAACATCACACTCACAACCCCTCGACACATATGAGGCAACTTTTTATAGTGCACTTTAAATCCTATGGCTAGCCAACTATATCCGATAACATTTTAATCATAACCACTTGCCAATATACTCATTAAAACAACATTACCTCACTGTTTTTCATATGCATCAAACCAATCCAATTGCAATACATTAAACCATGCATTCTAGTATTCTCAAAAATACATTCATAAATCATGTTTCATTCTCAATAATCATCATATATGAACATTTGCAACATCTTTCATTTCTAAAACATGCATAATACAATGAGTAATCAAAACCATAAACACGTGCATAGGATTATATTTCGCAATACCGAAAATGAGATAAAGCTCAACCAATACTTACTTCCGAGCTTAGATAAGTGTTTAAAACTTAATCTAAACTCCCACAACTTCTTCAAACCTTTCTAAAGCAGTAAAACACATTTCCACTCACCGAAAACCAAACACTCGACTTGTTGATACACGATCAAGCTTCTAAAGCTTCCGTGATCTCTTCAAAAGCTAAAGGATTCAATTCCCCTGCTTTACCCAAACAAAAACAGAGGATTAATGCACTTCCATGCATCTCAAATCCCCAACAAATAGAAAAATCAACTTCGCCTTCCAAAGATCCATCAAATGCCTATCTAAAACAACCGAAATCAACACCAAACTTCATCTAAACAAAGCACAGCCAAAACCTATTAATTTCAACATCTTAACCACATCAATTAACATCCTAAACACGTCCTTATACCTCCAGCAGCACCATAACACCAAGATCACATCAAAACCAACTATAAACAACCTAGAAAATTAGCAAATCACATAGTTTTGCGATTCATTTAATTAATCTCTTCTTTTAACATTAAAACACATCTTATAAGAGATCTAAATCAATTAGATTCCATACAAAATAGATCCAAATCAGTTTTTATCTAATTTCCACATAAGACTCAATTTAATTACCAAATCCATGTTTGAATCATAATTCCATAACATAAATCAGTTGTAAAGGATTAAGAACTTGAGAATTTCAATAAAGAATCTTTAATTAGAGGAGAGAAACAAAAATCACCTCTAATTGTTGATTTCTCCCATTAATTGGAAAAGATTGGTTGAAATGCACGTAGATTTTGATACAAGAATCAAGAATCAAGTAGGAAATCAAAAAATTGATTCTTCGAAATTTTGAAAAGATTTTGATAGTTTAGCTGCTGAGAAAGTTGAGAGAAAAGTTGTATCAAAGTTAGTTACGTAAGAAAGTGATTTTGTGAAAATAAAATCCTTTTGTTAAATATATTTTCTTTTAATATTAAAACTAATTAAAAATACTTTAAAATAGCATAAATTAAGAGAAAAATCTGAAGGAAAAGTTTGGGTAAATAGCTCCTTAAAGATTCTAAGTTTTGACCCTTTTACGATTTAGTCACCAAAACAGTTTTGAAAACTTTACATTTTGTCACTAGACCAAAATGTCCCAAAATCAGATTTAATTCCTTCAAATTGTATTTACCAAAACCTTTAAAACATTAATTAAATATTTTATAGCATTTTCCCATATTTTATTGTGACCAAACACCATTTATTGAGATTGAATTCCTGAAACAAACTCAAATTGCCTAATCCGGTTCTCCCAAACCATCTAATCAATCCGTATAACATCTAGGCCCAAATTCAGGGCGTTACACAATACATCGGCCATTTGATTATCTTCTCGGGGGAGGTAATGGAAAGATATCTTCTCGAACTCTTCTATTAATTCAAGGACGAGCTTGCAATATTCAACCAATTTAGCATCTTTTGTTTCCCACTCTCCACAAAGTTGATAGATCATTAATGGAGAATCACCATATGCTTTGAGGACTTTAATTTTTCGATGGATTGTTGCAAAAAGTCCTATTATACATGCTTCATATTCTACCATATTATTGGTGGACTCAAAATTCAGTCGACCAGTAAAGGGATAATGATTCCCTTTGGGAGATACAAAAACTACCCCAACTCTAGGGCCAAATACGTTTGAAGCCCCATAAAAATTCATTTCCCAAGGCTTTTTGCTAGTTGGTTCATCTTCACTAACAGTTCAGCATATTAGGTCCTCATTAGGAAAGTCAAAACTTTAAGGTTCGTATTAAGATGAAGCACGACTTGCTAAGAGATATGCGATAGCACTGCCTTTGATGGCTTTCTGATTTACATACTCAATATCATATTTAGAAAGCAAAATTTTCCATGGAGCCATTCTTCCTGATAATCCTGGTGATTCCATCATGTATCTTATTGGATCTAGCTTGGCAATCGACCATGTTGTATGGTATAACATGTAATGATAAAGCCTACAAGTGGTCTAGACCAAAGCGCAACACAAATTTTCGATAGAAGAGTACCTTAATTCACAATCGGTAAACTTCTTACTGAGGTAATAGATAGCTTGTTCCTTTGTTCCATTTTTTTCATGTTAACCTATTACACAACCTATGGAATTTTCAAATACTAGTAGATACAAAATCAAAGGTTTGCCTGGCACAAACAACACTAACACTTGAGGATTTGACAAGTATTGCTTAATTTTGTCAAAGGATTCTTGGCATGCTGGATCCTAATCACCCTATTATGGTTTCTTACGAGATGAAAAATATGATCACATTTATCAGTTAGTTGAGAGAGAAACCAAGAAATATAATTCAATCTTTCTAAAATACCTTAAACTTCTTTTTAGGTACGAGAATGGGAAGCTCTTGAATAGCTTTGATTTTATTAGGATCCACCTCAAGTCATCGTTTACTAACAACAAACCCCAATAGTTTGCCTGAATAAACTCCAAAAGTGCATTTTGCAGGATTAAGCTTTCATTGGAATTTCCTTAAACTCTAGAAAAGTTTTATGAGGTTGATTTGTTCTTCATCTGATCGAGACTTAACAATCATATTATCTACATAAACCTCTATTTCTTTGTGCATCATATCATAGAACAAAGTCATCATGTCCCTTTGATATGTTGCTCTGATGTTTTTAGTCTAAACGACATCACTTTGTAGCAAAATGTGCCCCACATTGTCACAAATGTTGTTTTTCCATGTCTTCGGGATATATTTTGATTTGGCTATAGCCCGAGAAACCATCTATGAATAAGAATAAATAATGTTTTGTCGTATTATATACCAATGTGGTAGGGGAAGTTGTCTTTAGGACTACCATGATTGAGGTCACGGTAGAAAGATGAGTTTGTCTCTTGTATCTAAAAATAGGAAAGTACCAATCTTTACCTCTCTTTTTTCATCTTCGGTTCCCAGATTCACTATATCTAGCGATTCTTGGTGGGGAAGAATTTTCTTATTCTCATTCTCTGTTATTCTAAGTAGATTAGGAGACAACTCACACTCCTCATAGTTATCGTCGGACTCATGCTCTCCTAAGCATACAACCTACTCAAAATTGAATTTTGAGCTCATAGCAGTGTCATTCATGCAATTAATATCTGAGGACCAACAAATGTGTAAGAGGAAATATATATATACTAGGCATAAAGAAAGAAAAATGTAGAATGTTTCATGAATGAGAAAAGAGTGAACAAATATGGGAAAACGAATAAACAATGAGACCAAATTGGAAGGGAAAATGCGTTCATTTATTGAATTATTAAACTGATGCCTAAATGGGGGCCCTTATAATAAATCCCCACTGCTTTCGGGCTCAATCAATGGGGCATGCTTCGAGCATTACTTTGATAAAGATTTAAAAACAATAGGGTGTTCAACAGCAGTCCAATTATTCAAGACATAATCAGGATAAAACGAACAGATCTTTGACCTATTCCTTGCAATTTCTTTATATTCCCCAATAGCATTTATGATCATCTCTTTGAATTTCTCCGGTGGTATTGTTAAGATCTCTTTTTCCTTCCTAGAATGAATGTGCCCCCTAGACACAAAGGTTTCAGAAATATAGGGAAACACCATCAATTCCCATTCAATGCTCTGGCCAATTAGTCTGGCTCTTCTCTATGCTCTTCTTCTAAATTTTTTTATCTTTTGATGTAGGTTAGGCTTAAATCTAGCACCACCTCGATCATATTTCAATACATGCTTTAACGCCATATGCATTCCTTGCAAGAATTTCCCAAGTCCTTTTCCTGATTTGGCTCATGTCCCAAGTTGCATTCACCAACTCGAGTGATCGAAATATACATTTGATTGCATTTTAATCCACGTCTATGTACGGAGCATCAATTGATGCGGATGCAATAATGTCTTCTTCTGCAGCTATAATTCCCATCAATCACAAACTTGACCTTCTGTTGAAGTATTGAAGGTACTGCTCCAACTGCGTTAATCCAGGTTCGTCCCAACAGATAATTGTAAGCAGGTGTAATGTCTATAACAGTAAATTCTACGTTGTACGTAGTTAGACCAATCAAAAGTGAGACATCAATTTTCCCCTATGACTTCTCTCATGGTTCTATCAAATGCCCTTACGGTGGTATAACAAGGTCTTATGTGAGTCTTGTCCACTGAAAGCCTATTCAGTGTGGTCATGGTTATGACATTCAAAATAGATCTACTATCAACTAAGACATGAGGTAGTATATATCGATTATAGTGGGTAGTTATATGCAGTGTTTTGACGAATTCCGTACCATTAGGAGGAATTTTATCTTCAATAAAGGAGATGAAATTGTCGATGTGTAGGTTTTTCACCAATCTACCTAGCTTATCCACTGAGACATCATTTGGGATAAATGTTTGGTTTTACACTTTTAGCAAATCATTTCTCTAAGGCTCTAAGCTCATCAAAAAAGTTAATATAGAAATACGATCTGGTTGTTTGTACAACTGGTCAACCACACTATATTCACTGTGTTTGATAAACTTCAGGAACTCACGCACACCCTCCTCTTTTACAGGTTCATTAATTTCTATTTTTTCTCCATTCAGTAAAAACTTATCTCTTTGCTCAGCATCTCTTATTTCCACTGGTTTTGAAGAGCCAAGGGAGTAACATCTTCTACTTTGAGTAAAGTTCCCAACTTCACTAATTCATGTGGCCGCAATTTCAGAATCTTCTTTCCCTGGAATAGTCATGTTACAATCATAAATCCATGGCACTCGTTGATTATCCTGATATAAAAAATGATAAGGAGCCCTTATCACCAATCGGGGCAAAGGTTTCTATGATCATTCTTCGTGTATTCGTGGCCAATTTATTAAAAAGGTCGACCAGCCTTGCCACTCGTTTTGGACGATTGTTCATCTACTATAAAAACATCTCTGACTTCTTGGTTTTGTTCGAAGAACTCCATTTCTTTATTGTCCATTAGATTCTGGACAATCCTTCTAAACTCGTCACAACATTGAATTTCATAACCTACTTCCCTATAAAATTCACAAAAATCCTCATTACTATTCACAATAGCTCCATGGTTAGGACTCACCAATCCTCTTTCTGCCATTTTCTTCTAAACCTACTTTAGTGGTGATAGCACTTTAGATAAGCTTGTTTTAATCTTGAACTCATCACTATTCATCGTAGCTTTAACCTTTGGTTCTTTATGTGTTGGCAAATGGTTGTTAGAAACATTACGTCCATCTGGCATATTGAATTAAAGAATATTTTGATTAATCAATCTCTAAACCCTTATTTTGAGAGCTGGACAATTTTTGATTAAATGTTCAAGAATTTCGGCATAGAACTCACAATTTGTAGAAGCATCATACCATTTTGTGTATGGTGGTTGCAATGCTGTGAGAAAGACGGGGGATATCAATCACTCTTCCAATAGTTTGGCATACAGCTCTTTGTAAGAAATTGGGATAGACGTGAAGGTTGTCTTTCCGTGTTAGTCATTGATGGCTTAGACCCTCATTGTGGTTATTTTTCTCGGCTTGAAGAGGTTGTAGTGGTTTTCGAATATCTCATAGGATACATAAATTGTGGTGAAGATTGATATTTGGGATGTGAAATTCCATCGCCTCCCATGACATTAATTTATTTCTTTCTTTCTTTGGTACATGATTTTTTGGAAGCCTCAAGACTATTAAGTTTCCCACTTTTAAGGGCACACTCAATCGCTTCACCTACTGTCACTAGATTAGCAAATTCTCTAGTGGTACTGCCAACAAGCTTCTCATAGTATGCTGATTCCAAGGAATTAATGAAAAGTGTTGTTGTTTCTTTCTCCAGTAATAGTGGTTGAACTTGTGCATCCATGTCCCTCTATCGTTGGGCATATTGTCAGAACGTTTCATTGTGATTTCCCCCCATATTTTGGAGTGTCAAACGATCGAACACCATGTCCAAAACATGTTTGTATTATTCTTTAAAAGCACATGCTAAATCTCTCCATGTGTTTATTTAGGCCCTATTCAACTAGTTGTACCATCACATGGCAGACTCGGCTAAGCTGTATTGAAAGCAATGGATTAGCAACTTATCATCATTCCCCTACCATGTAATTTTGTGACTAAACAAGGTAAGGTGGGCATTAGGGCAACTTGTGCCATCAAATTTCTCAAATTCTGGCACTTTGAATTTTGGGGGCAAAATCAGATCAGGGACCTAGCTCAGCTCCATTACATCAGTTCCATTGAAGACATTAGTATCTTCCATGGCTTTGATTCTTTCTTCTAAGCACTTGAACTTGTCATCGCCTGCATCAGAAGATTTGGGTTGCCCTATCTTCAATTTTCCAACTCAATAGGGTCATCAAAGTTTAGGACTTTTGGTTTGAATAGGCTAGCCCACATGTTTGAACTAGAAGTACCTTACTGCTTTTTTTGGTTGTGGGCATTAGATTGTATTCCACCAGCAGAGAACACAAAATGAGGATGCGTTTCTTTTGTTCCGAAAGGTAAAGATGATGAATCCTCCTCGTGAACTTCATGAGCTTTTACTTTCTCAACACTTGTTGTCTTGGATAACAACTGTAACAGATTGTCCTCTACTTTGCTCAGAAGATTCTCTTGACTTTTTCTATGTCCTCCCTCGAGCCCTTTATATCATGAGGAACTTGTTCTTGAAATTTCTCTAGCTTCTGAAGTCCATCTTCCGTTCTTCTGGACTAGAATAACGTGTAGCGCAAGTGATTAATTTGATTGTCTTTTGTTTTTGGTATCACTGATAATAAACACCCATGAATTACTGTCTAATTTAATGTTAATGCATATGAAACACATATTATATAAATGCAATGTGTAATGATGAATGCAAGAATGAATGCAACTAGGTGTTGGTTAGAAAATTAATAACATAGAACAATATTTTGCACAAACTGAAAAAAAAATCTTTATTAAATAACTGAAAAAAACAAGAAAACATCCATCAAATATACAAAAATAAAATATCCTCAAAATATCTTGAAATTAAAGTGGGAAAAATCATCCACTAAACATCCAAAAATAACAAAAAATATCCAAAAAATAAATCCTTGACCAATGTTTTTACAAAACAAAAAAACCCAAAATTAATCAACGCCAAACTCGGCGATATGGTTTGGTTACATTTCCCAGCTTCTTGACTTTTCCTAAGAACTCTATCCACTCGTCTGCGAAGTGTGTCGAAGGGTTGATCCAAAACTTCGACCACTCAGCTTCTTTGGCCAAGTCGGTGATGCACTCGGCTACTTTTCATATTTGAGTAAGGGCTTCTGTCATCAAGTCTTCCCTCACTTTGATCTCTCCATTTGCAAACTGAAGTTATAGGTCCCACTGTTCCTCGTTGAGTTCAGAATCCTTTTGAAGATTATCTATCAAATCTCTATGTTGTTGTAGAGAACTCTCTAATGCTGTTACCAACTCCTTGAAAGTCTGGTTTTCAACTTGCGCCTTTTCAAGATCGACTACTGAGTTTCATTTTTGGTAGATTTGAAGAATTCCCTAAAGAGATGCTAGATGTTCCTGTAATTCTTGGTTCTAAGCATGACTAGCCATGAGATCATTAAAGGTTGTCGCATTTGTCTACTGGGCCACTTGCAAATCAGCTGTAAGCTCTCCCACTCGCTTTTCTTTTGTCTTCAACAACTTTATACATTGTTTTATATCATTCTACCGATCACAGAGCTCCTACTCCCATTCTTGTTGAGTTTTTTGCAAGTTGATATTTTTTATTCTCTTAAAGCCCCTGATAGTCCCCTCGTAAATCTTCAAGGTTTGTACTCACATTGTTCAGTATTTTCTCAAACTTTTTCAACTAACTTTGGTAATACGTAGCATCGTAGTCAAGCTCTTGGTTTCTGGCTTGCAGCTTAACAATTATTTTATTCAGCGCCTTTTTCTCTTCTTCATATTCTTGTCTAACAATCTCAGCCTTAGTTGGTATCACTCTAAAGTATTCCTCTAAGGTCGGATCATTCCCTTGGCTAGGCGGCAGGATGTTGCAATTTTTTCTCCTAGCTCTCCAAACTTGATAGTCTGGAGTAAGCTTCGGAGATGCAAGCCTGGCCTGATATGGATGAGCCCAAGCCCTTGAAAACTTGAGAATCTGCTTCTTAGATTTTTTGCCCTACAAAGCTAACTCACATAGCCCTAATCCCCTTGTAGCTGGAACAAACTGTAACGACCCGTATTGTCTTAATGCCAATAAAAGAGATATTCGGTTGTACCACAAATACCAAGAAGAGGGATCCAATCAAATGCACCATATTTGTATAAGATGTAAGTGTGGTCCAACCAGTAAACCCCCTAAGTAATGTTCTCCAATCTCAGGTCTCGCAAGATTGATTCCCATTTTTTTGATATACTTTTTTTGTTCCTTCTGCTAAAAACTCTTGTAATGGTGAGTATTATGGAGTATGTACGTGAATAGTTGATTTCCCCTTTTCCCTCAAGTGATTGTGCATCCATACAGTGAGTAACTGTGCACACCCGAGAAAATACACCCCTTCATGCTTTCTTAGGACAGTGAGGGATCGAAAGATTTCTACCAAAATAGTCAGAGCTGGATTAAGGCCTGTCTCGAGCTATCCAAACAAATCTATCACTACTGCTTCAATATGTCTGACTACTTTAGGAAAAATGATCAAGTCGTAGATCCTTAAGGTAAAGATGTTGACTTTTTTTCTCGAATCAAGATGAGAATGAATCAACCCCCAAAGTCTATCCCAGGCAATAGCAGTGCTTCCTCTTTTGCCTTGAAACTGAGCCTTAGCCCACGACATGCTTGTCCTGATCAAAGTCACAAGCTTCTCTTTGTATGTTTTAGGCTGAGCCCCCTTCACATAAATCTTGAACGCATGCACTTTCCCTAGATAAAGCAATGCAACATACTCTTCTATTGTCGGGGTCATGTCTTTCCCATTGAATGTAAACTGTAATATCCCAAAATTTTGGTTAGTGACCAAAAATGTAAAATTTAAAAGTTTAGGGGTTAAAGTGTAAAGTTTGGAAAAGTTTAGGGACCAAAGTGTAATTTTCAAAAGTTGTGTATTTTAACCCCGTAAATGAATAGTTTACCCCCAAGAATGACGTTTTCGTGTTACCTAGATTTTCGTACGGAGTTTGTATTATGGGCTATAAAGCGATAAAGTTTGGAAGAATATTTTGAAGGATGATAAGCCAAGGTTGAATTTGTCATTTTACATGCCTAAGATATTTTCTTTGTGTTGGAAAAATATGAACCCTTGGATTTAAGTTGATGTTCCATGCTAAATATGAGTCGTTAGATGAAAATGGCAAGATCATAATTTTTAGAAAATCACAAGGGCAAAGTTGGTAAACTACTAATTCAAGATTAAATTTTGGTCTTTGGATGAAGGATGATGATATGAGGAATATTATGGAAATATAGAATTTTCGAAATAGATTCGATAGCTCGATAAAGGTAAAATCGTAGTAGAAGTATTTTGTGAATATCAGGAAATCGGATCGAATTAAAATTTCAAAGGTTGTTCCATAATCCATGGAAAATCATAAAATGATATTTATGGAATGGTGGCTGGTTGAGGAGGAACTAATTTAGTTAGATTTTAATGGAATGACAATTTTGAAACAAACTAGTAAATAAAGACTAGTTGGAGGGTAAATTGGTCATTTGGCAGGGATGGCAATTTTGAAATATTTGAAATTACAAGGGTTATTTTTGGAAAAAGAAATTTGAAGTTTAAATCTTGGCCCTTGATTGATGATAAAATCAATCTCAACTGTTGGATAAAAGGGCACTTTTGTAATTTCCCTATTTGAATGAATTTAAAATTCATTTATATATTACAACTGACATAATTGGAGGAATTGGAAAATTAAGAAGCAAAAAGATTAAGTCTTCTTCATCTTTTACACTTCGAAAATATGGGGGAAAGGGAAGAAATTTTCCAAGCTCGATTCAAGCCCCGAAACTCAATTTTCAGGTAATCTTCCGAACTGCAAGCTCTATCTTTTGATGAACTTAATTCATGGAATACATGCTTGATTTATTAGAATTTTACATGAGAAGGAAATTAGGGTTTATGAACAAAATTGGGGCTTTTAAGATTTTATGATTCCATGGTTGAATTTAAGTTGGAATCAAGCTTATATGATGTTAAAATCATGTTTTTGAGTTAGGATTTAAACCCTACATATTTGGGTTTTTATGAAGAAGATTAGGGTTTATGGATTTAAGTCTAACTTAGGACTTGTGGTGTTGGATTAATGATCTAGTAAGCTTGATTTGTTGTTTGGAAGCAAAACCCTAAGTTAAAATTATAGGGACCAATTCAGCAAGCTTCAAAGTTAAGGGACCAAATTTGAATTTTATGAATTTGGAGTGTATTTATGTAATTAATGATGCTGGAGATGTGAAATTGGTGTTAGAATGCTAAATCGATGTTGAATCGAATTAGTGACCATTTTGACAACTTGTCAAAATCAAGTGACCAAATAGGAAAGGAATTCTTTGATGGGGATCAAATCTGATTTTTAGTTAAAATAATAGAATTAAGGAGTAGTGTTGATTTGAGGACTAAATTGCAAAGTTAAGAAGTTTGAATTCTTACCTTTGCATTTTAGTGACTATTTTGGACAAAGAAAGAAAATTAGAGGGAATTATTTTGAATAATTATTTGATGAAGAAGATGATGAATTGGTGGTTTGAAGCAAGTGAATAGGACTAAATTGATAAGTATAAAAATAAGCAGAAGTTAGTAGAAATTAGAAGTTTATTATGGAAAGCTATGTAGAAAACTGAATTTTGGCAGTGACTTCGAAAATTCACCATAAATTCTACAAAATGGTTAGATGGTGAATTTTATACCGTTGTAAATATGTGTTCGTCTAGTTTTGTTTCCAACAAACGAAAATTGATTTCGAGTTCTGAATTAAAAGATATGAATTTTTAATCGAATGAAAGTCAGAAAATTTATAGAGCAGATTCTGTAAGGACAGTGCTGTGACGGGAGTTTGAAGAATTTTCAAAATTTTTATAGATTTTATTAATTTATGTGGCTTATACCGTTAGAACCGTTATCGAATTTAGTTTTTCCAGTATAAAGGAAATTAAAATCTGGTATGTATTCTACCTGGTATAAGCAAATCTTTGAAGGTAACGCAAGCTGTCAGAAAATGGAATTTGAAACATTTTATATTTCAATGTGAGTTAGCAAGCTCGGAAGAATTATTGAAAGTTCAAATTGGTCACTAGGGACCATAATGAGTTTTGAACAGTACAAGGAAGAAAGGAAAAACATTTGGAAATTTTATATTCGAATGATTATATTAGACATCATGTTTAAGGTATTGTTAGATTTGAATCTAACAAATATTTTTATCTTACTCATGTGATTAATGAAGTCGAGACCGAATCAAAGAAGGTTCGAGGTTCTATAAGGGAATGGATCGAGTAGAATTTAGTGAGGCATGCTAATAAATGGTCCAGGTGAGTGCAATGCATACATAATATGATGCATAGATGTTTTATACATTAATGGTAAGACTTGCGATAAGTCTACCGGGTTTCTATATTGGCATGATATTTATGTCATTGATCATATATTTGACATATTTTAAATATGTCAAAGGTTGAAAACAAATGCATTGATCACTAGTTATTGATGATGGTATGCTATGAATGTTATTTCGGGTATGAATTGCCAATGATAAATTATATTGATATACATTGCCATGGATGGAATAAATACGAAAATTATGCCCAAATAAGTCATTGAGGGATAGGGTATAGTTGGCATGCCATAGAGTCCAATAATACGCTGCATAATCAGGAATTCGGGATAGCACTATAGTGTTAAAAGTACACTTAGTGTATGGTAAGCACAACCTTATAAATGTGCGGGTTAGCACTTCGGTGCATAATTATCCGGGATAGCACTATAGGGGTAGTAATTAACACATAGTGTATGGTTAGCACAGACTTATAAATGTGCGGGAAATGCACTTCGGAGCATATTTGACTCGTGTATCCAGGGTCCTTAAGGTTTAGTTTGGGCTATAAAAAAGGATAATAAATGATAAACAGGTTAGAGAGTATTTGAACTCTCGGGACATATGGCAAGTACATCGGTAAGAAATTTTATATCAGGTTTATATTATGTTGATATATGATCTATATGATGGTAATACTTATCTAGTGATCATGATGCATATAAGGCATATTTAGATAAGCAGGCAAGCATGAAAATCTTATGACATTGGCATATAGTAAAAAATTACTAATGCAATGTGAAAGTGGATGCATTGGCATATATCATGCTATATAAATGTAGCCACGAAGTTTAAATAAAGTTTAAATAATTGTTAGTACTTCCTATATTGCCTCACTAAGTTCATACTTAGCGTGTGTTTGATTGTACACGTAGGTAAATCAAGATGAGGGTGAGAAGAGCATTGCAACAATATTGGAAAGTTCAACATGTAATCACAGTAATGACATCCTAATTAAGGTTTGATTAGTATAGCGGCATGTATACTTGCTAAACCTATTTTAGTGTGATTGACCTTTAAAGTTCTTTATGGTTTCAAGATAAGCGGCGTTTCTGGAAAGATTCAAGGTTAAGAATAACCTTAAGTGATGAGTTGCATTCTAAGATAATTGATTTATGATTGGAACTCGAACAAATAATTTAAGTCAATTTTAAATAAAGTTAAGCGTGCTTGGTCTAGAGAAATTTTAGGATGGGTGACCATCGGGAAGTTTTCTAAAATTTTTCAATTTCCCTGATTTTTGGATTAAAGAAGTTGTAGCATTTCCGACTCGTATCCGATGTACGGATACAGGAAGGGGGTGTTATATAAAGTATTTGTATAAGTGGTTCCAAAATTGCGACATGGCCCTTTATCAACCCTTTGGCTATGTGTACTCGCAGTAGGTAGGCTATGTCACCATACACGTCGTACAACATTTGTCACTTATCAGCACTCTATCGGTTCTATATCTCTACTAACTCTCGATTGTTATTCTGATTGATTTGAAGGTGAATATAACCTGAAAATTGTTTATCTAGTCTTGCTAAAATATTGTCGCCTGTCTTCTCTAGGTGTTTTTTGACCATTTTCAAACATCGTCGTTTATCTCTGATATGCACTAAACTCTTTTTGCCATAATGAAGATTTTCTATCAAATCAATTTAAAAACCAACACCTCTTTATGATGATGATGCATATGTACATAAAAACAATAAACAAAACAAGAAAATTTGGTTAGTGTCACATAAATATAATAAATAATTAGATATATAAAAACATAATATAAAGAGTAAAAAAGCAAAACACGTGCTTATACATCAACGGGTAATATACTAAGGTTTGGATTCATCACGGCTCTAAACAGGGTAGGTTTCTACGGTTCATTATATGAGGTTATAGTTCTAGACATGGTACCTGAATTGTCTTTACTGACGTTAATTATGTTATTAATGCTTAAAATAAATTTTGGAACTTTGCAGTTTAGTCCTTAAAATATGTAAAAGTTTAAAATTGGTCTAAAATGGATAATTTCTGTATCTTACAGAACTACAAATCTTAATGTACTAAATATCCTATCGCATTAAACATAGAACCTCATTGAATTATTGATTATCAAATAAAATATTGTATTGAATATCATTTTGTTCACCGGTAACAAATTTTGACACATATTCCTACCAGGCCGAGAAGGGGTGTTACATTTACGAACTTCCATAGACTAGGACCACCAGAAATTAGACCCGAGTGTAATAAGCCATCACTTGATGAAGCTGGTAGAAGAAAATCCAAGGGTTCCCATTTCAACGATTCAGGCAACCATTGCGCAGCAATTTGGATGCTAGATAAAATACAAGAAGGGGTGGCATGCAAATGATAAGGCAATAGATTCGGTGTATGGTGATTACGATAAGTTGTACATTGAGCTACTGGCTTTATTACTAGCAATGACACGTTTTATCTTAGGCACTATAGTGGGTATCAAACCACGGATGCATACTACCGAGAAAGCCAACTTGTTGAAGGGCATAAATTTTTTCATCAACTCTTCTGGACATTCAAGCCTTGCATTGAAGGCTTTTATATTGCAAACGTATGATCCAAGTCAATGGCACATGGCTATACGAGAGATACTCTCATGTACAATTGATTTTCATTGTGCAAGATGGTGAGAACAATGTCTTCTCGATTGCATTCGCATTTGTTGAATAGGAGACGACAAAAGCTTGAAATTTCTTTTTGAGTAATTTACGTGAGCATGTCGTTCAAGAAGATAGGGTTTGCATTATATCCGATCGAGGGACAGCTGTCAACTCAATAATTAATCAAGACAAAAGTCGTTCGACACCTCTGCACGTATATGCCGCGTACTATGTTTGACACATCGGTAAGAACAGCTACGAGAAATTAAAAAATTAATACCTTCGCAGTGAGATTTTGAGCATGAGTAAGCATTGTTTTTTTTTCAAACTCAATTTACATATCCATTTATTTATGTGCGTGTTTTGATTTCTCTCGATACTAACAATATTATGACACATGATATCTATTAAAGCGGCCAGATTTTGAGAGGAAGATAGAGAATTTAATAAAGTACGATGAGCGCGTTTGGAGTTAGGCAAACAATATTGAGAGGGAAAGATGGGCCCAATTGTATGATGAAGGTGGTAAACGATACGGAAAAATGACAACCAACCTTGTGAAGTGCATAAATAGAGTACTAAAAAGCTCACGTCATCTCCCAATAGCAAGCCTGGTGAAAGAGTCGTACTATAGGTTAGCGAAAGTTTGGGCAGTTAAAGGGAAGAAAATCGAGGCTTTAATAAATAGGGGGCAAAGTTGGACTCCCGAGCTTGTGAAGAAAATGCAAGATAATGTGACGAATGCAACGTCGATGAAGGTTCACAGGTTCGACCGAATCAATCAATCATTTGATGTTGTTGGTCCCAGACGCAACAACAAAGCAGCGCACTCAAATGTATTTCGGGTCAATTTCAGACCTAGGTGGTATGACTGCGGAACGTTCCAGGCATGGCGATATCCATGTACTAATGCAGTTCTAGCGTGTAAGGCTGTAGGGGTTGACCCATGCACCTATTTTGATAAATGCTTCAATCTCCAAAGGATGGTCAATATTTATAGAAGTAAGTTCTCACCGATCGTAAATTCAAATTATTGGTCGTCAGTGGAGCATGAAAAATGGTTACCGAATCCTAGACTCCGTAGAAGTCCAAATGGCTGACCTAGATCGACTTACATCTATACTAGTATAGATTTTTATCATAGAGAGAAGGGACAACGAAAGAGATGTACCATATGTAGGGCTGAAGGACATTCCAGATCAAACTATAGTGGGTATGAACCAAGATTTGTGCCTATGCCTCAGTGATTTTTGTTTGTATTCCAAAATACTGAAAAATTGATATCAAATATTTTACTTTCCATTAGTATTAGTTGTTTGTAATTTTATGTTGTTAGTAATATATTATTGAAGCATTCCATTCAAAGTTAAACTAAGACGAAACTTATTCAAATTCAAATATTAGTTACTTCATTACATGGTCTTAAGCGAACATATTCTACTTTCTAAAATATTAGTTACTCGACTCAAAGTTAAAATAATACGAAATTTTAATATTTGAACTGTTCATTTTTGTGTATTGAAAATACAAAAATATTATTATATTCGAATCTACTATAATCCAGGTTAAGTGCAATTCTTGTTTATTTTAACTTTGATTTGGTCACTAACTTATTATATTCGAATCTACTTTGATTTTTAATTTTAATCGCAGTTAAAGCTAAATATTAATTCGAATCTAAAAAATTAAAAAAAGCACCTACAGTGCAGGCCAGCTTTGAACCGTGCAGATTCCCTGCGTACAGCCATGCTACCACCCTGCGTGGAAAACCATGCAGTTGAATGCATGTTGCATGCAGTATGGGTTATCGTGCTAGCTGGTTATAATGTGATGCGAGGGAAATTTTAATTTTTTTAGTCACTTTTATTATTAAGTGATTCAGACAATCAAATTTGAAAAGCGACTCACTAATTACTAAAGATAATTAGATTTAGATTAAGTGAATAATAAAAAAAATAGCAGAGAAAAAATAAAACAATAAAATTCAAAACTCAAATGTATTACAATAAAAGTTATATTAAGCGAATAATAAAAGGACAGAAAATCATTTCTTATGTAATTTCTGCCCATGACGGGGTGTGGTCGAAATATAAGTCTGCGGCAATCGTCGAGCTCATAATCCTTTTCAGTGTCATCTTCAGTGTAGCTCACATCCTCAGGCATTGAGGGCATAGGAGGCAGTGTTGTCAACAAATCTATGTAACCGTTCTGCCCTCCATAATTTCTGAGGAATTCAGGAAATTTTGCATTTCCTAAAAATATATGTTCTTGCCAAAGTTTGAGTAAATGGGTGACTGTGGTGGATAAAAATCGGGCTTGTATAAACCAGCATCATCAAACCCTAAATTATCTGAGAAGCTCGGGCCTACTTCTAGTTGTACACATGTAGGAGGTAGTTTCATTTCCCATATAGCTGTCGGTGTTACTCTGCTTGTATCTGGCTCCCATGTGGTTGGACAACCTTTGGGGTTTCTACTCCAACAATTCTATTCTCATATGCGCCCGCTGCAGTCTTCAATGATTTACCTTTGCCACCATATTTTTTCTTATACCTTTGGCATTTTTCTCATCCTTCGAGAGTAGTTAAGTACGACATTCCATGACTACGATAGTAGATCATGTACTCCAAACTCTCAAAATCAAAATCATCAGCTTGTATTAGACTGCGTGAGGTCAACGATGAAGCTCTTTTGTTCCAAAAAATAATATAATCGACATGTACAGCTACCCAATCCATATTTGGCCCGTCATGACCATCATACCCATGAAGAAAGTAATGATCCCGTGGAATACGCGAAATGGCCTGATGGAAGCCAAATTTCCTCAGCACCCTATCTCCAAACTAAAACTCGATAGTGGCAAAGTGGATCAGCAGTGTAACACTACACCATAAAGCTTAATCCTTCACCAAATAATCTGGTAGAATTATGCTGTCATCATTGTACGGCATCTAAATAAACTACAAAAATATGATTTTTATAATTAATAATAATACATCTCACTAAAATGTAAATAATACAGATTTAACCAAATAAACTTTCCATTCAGATACTTGATCTTGACAATACAAATCAATTTGAGATCTACATACTCGGACATTGTTGTGCGTCAATCCCGTCTCATATTTTTCCTTGCACCATCTGCATACAAATCACAATAATATTTTAAAAACAAGTAAATTTAATTTAAACATTCAACTCAAAATTGGGATATTTTAAAAAACAAGTAAATTTAATTTAAACATTCAACTTAAAATTAGTATATTTACCTTACAACAAAAATAAACTGTGTTTGTGTTCGAGTAATCGGTATAAAAATAGGAAGTCGCTGCCAAGCCCACACTTGCAACAATAGCAGACATCCACCAATACCGCTTACCTTCTTACCCTTTTCTAGAACAACGCCCTTGCACAACGCCCTTGCACAACTCACGATACAAGCACGCTAATATGGCTGATCCTCAACTATATTGACAACCAACTTTCCAATGAGTATCCAAAAATTGTAGATATTGTATACTAACCAGTTGTCAAATTTATCAGGCATCAGTAATATGCTCGACTGACCTGATAAATCTCATCAACCGTACTATACTGATTGAGTCTAAATTCACTTTCCAACCAACTCAATCTAACACGAGACCCATTCACATTTCTTCTATATGGCACCTTCCCAAGGTACCTTTTACAAATTGCAGTAGTTGAACTCTGAGTAGACTCGACCAAGGGCTTCCTGTTTACCGGGGCCCGATAAGATAAACTACGTCTTCTAGCGTGATCGTGCATTCTCCACGAGGCTTATGGAATGTATGAGTTTTGGGTCTCCAATGCTCAATTAGAGTGATAATCAATCCGGGAACCAACTTGTACTCACGGAGGAATGTCACATAATAAAATCCCGCCATATGCAAGAAATGTAGGATTCTATTATCTATGGGAGTTTCTACCATGCTCTGACGATGTTTAAATGTATCTGTTGTATCATGTAATTAACGCATTATTTAAACATAATCATTAACAATTATACAAAAGTGACTAATTTTGTAATAAATCAATTTTAAAAATTTGTATCAGCTTATCAACCCTAAGACTAGTAATGTGTCGATCCTGTAAATGCAACAGAGGAGCTTGCTCAGCCATCTTACATAACAAGTAAGAAAATATTAGTAACCCGAGACTAAATCTAGTATGTTAAAAAATACTTAACATGACAATTAAAATGCATAAACAAAAATAAATGCTAACATAAATAAAAGATGACACGTGTACTAACAAAGGATATAGTCATATATTAATATAATATATAAAACGATATTTGTGTAAATATTATAAAAAATTGTATATACTATATATATATACAATACGATTTTTTTAAAAAGGACTATACAAGTAAAATATAGCATAAGCATCATCCAACATCATCAAAAACAAGGTCTAAAATTAAATTAAATATAATAAACCTAATTTAAACAATAAAATATACATATACTTACTATACTTTCTTCAAATCTTCATTCTTCTTCTTTTTATTCAATTTTCTCACAATTTTCTCCAAACTTTCAACCACCTATTCAACACAAAAATATATTAAAAACATCAAACATTAAATTTATACTAATTAAAAAACTAAAAATTTTATAATAATAATATTAAACTACAACATACAATTATAATAAAAAATTAAAACTAAAAAATTATTAATATTACTAAATTAAAAAATTAAAAAATGTCTTCAACAATATTTCTCACATTCAACCCCTATTTAACACAAATATTCAAAACATTAAAATTATATTAATCATCATCAACACTAAGTTATTTTGTACTAAATTCAAAAAAAATATTAAACTACTAAGTTAAAAATATACTTGCAATATTTTTTTAAATCTTCTTCTCAAAAATTTTCTTTTCTTCAACCTTCAACAATATTTCTCTCTTCAAACTTCATCCTACAACCCCTATTTAACATACCAAAATTAAATTCCAACCAGCCCATCCCCAATAAAAATAAACCCATTCTCGCCTGCCACCCTACCCACTGCCCCTGCATGCATGTCGTGCTGCACACTGCAGCTTGACCCTCAAACATTGTAGCACTGTTTGAAGTCGGTGTCATCTGGTTTCGTCTTTGAACAGTGCTACCTCCCCCGATTGCATGCCACGTGGCACCATGGTAACTGTTCAAAGTCGTAATCTAGTGCTATCATTTTTTTAAAAAAAATTGCTGTTTAAAGTTAGATTTAAAAATCATCTTTGAATTTACTGTAAAAATTATAATATTTTAAAAAATAATATGGCTTATATCATATTTTGGAGAAAAAAATGAAGACGATTTTTTTTCTTTTATCAAAAAACGTTGCTGACAGACCTATCATTGCTCTTCACGATATAAATGGTACTATTTCAAAAATTAACCAATAAAAGTGTTAATTTAATAAATAATTACTAGAAACGGTCGAACACAATGACAACTAATTTTGCTTTTAAAGATTTTAAATTATTACATTTTCAAATACTGAAATCTAAAATCTTTCATAAAGTTGAAACAACCTCTGCTTATCTAAACGCTTGACGGTTACTGGTCTGTTATTCGTTTGCCGAGGGACATCAAGCAAGGGAAGGAGGCAGATGATAAGGATGAACGTTTGTGGTTACATGTAAATAGTTCGGTATCATTTAAGCATATTTTAAGTTTAAAATTTTATGTATATAAAAAATTTTGTTAAAAATTTTACTTATTAAAATTAAATGTACGGCGTAATCAGTTTAGATTAATGCAGAGTACTAAACCGGGAGGAAAAAATAGTAATGACTGGACAAATACAAGGGTGAGTGGAGTTGTGTAGGACAAAGTGACCGGTGTACGAGGAAATGATGAACCGGATGAGGAAGGCAACTTTGTACACCCTTCAATACCCATAACTTAATGCAACTCATTATCCATCCCTGTTTTTCTCCCCTTCCCGTTTAAATGCATTCAACCATGTATTTTAGGATATTCTCACCGCATAAGCTTCCAATTTTGAGCCTATCTTTCATGTAAAAAGATAAAGCTTTTCTTATTAGGACCATAGCTATAATTTTCTTTTCAAATAGTATTTTGTTTTTTAAAGTCGTATTTTGATATTATTTTAGTATCTAAAGACTTTTTTTTAAAAATTTAGTTTATGAATTTGTATTTTTGAAGCATGTCATCCTATTTCATTTTTTGTTGCAAAAAAGTTTTATGATATTCTTAGAACATGCCATTTAACACAAAATCTATGTTAAATTTTTTGAACCATCAAGTGATCCCAGTAAAAAATGAAATGTTGTTATCTCTAAAAGATTCAAGTTTTAATAGTTTGTCTGTACGACGTGTATGTTATTAAAGGGACAATGATAATGAACATATATTATCTTATAATCACGCTAACTTGTTTAAAATAAACTTTTTTAAACATTCTCAGAGTGTCACGTGACATTTTTCTAACGAAAAATTTAGTGGACAGTGCTTCACAGAAGAAAAGTTCAGGGGTTAAACTGAACAAAAACTTCCTTAAATACCAAACTGATAATGATATAAAATTTCTAAGGCCAAAATACTATTTGCCCCAGTTTTATACAAACTTACACATACATTACATTGAAAATATTGTGACTCGAACCTTCACCTAGAGTTCTTGGTTGCCAATTGGCCAACAACAAATATAATAGCTATGAAAATTTAAACCATATACGTGAACTTCCACTTTTATTTTGTTACTGGTATGTATCAATATTGATATATTTTAGTTTAAAATATAATTTTTTTTAATTTTATTTTTTTCCTTCCAATTTTCAACTATACCAAGCAATGAATAGAAATAAAATACACCTTTCTTTCAAATTTTCATTCCTTCCTACCAAGCGCATCAATGGAAAAAAAAATGTAATTTTCCATCTTTTCACTTTTTTACACATTTAATTTTTCATCCTTCTATTTTTTTTTCACCCTATCCAGCAAAGCCTTAAGGATTGTAAGGATCTTCATTCCCCTTCTCCTGTGTTTTCTTGCAATATGTGCAAGCATGCTAGATACATTGAACGAATGTGTACTATTATTAGATGAAGTTAATTTTGTATTGTCTATATTGTTCACTGTTATTTGTTTCAAATTATTAGAAGCAAAAAAACATTTCAATAAATAAATTAAAACTAGAATGCTTACTTGAACTTAATATGGCATCTTAATATTAGCTAATTACTGAATTATCCTTTGTCTTTTATTCATTTAGTTCACATGCATCAATGCACCTTTGTCTTAATATTAGCAAAAATAATATCAGCAAAACCCTGTATCTACAACTTCACAGAAAACACAAGAGAAGGGGAATATAAAATCCTTGCAATCCTAAAGAATTGATTTGAAAAGTGGAGTTGTCGTCGGAGAAAGAAAGGGTTGCATTAACACAGGAGAGTTTGCGGCCGCGGAAGAGACGACCCCGTTGAGCTAGAACGACATAGTATTTGAAAGAGTAAAAAAAATAAGTAAAACTGTAGAAAATGAGGATTAAGTTGATGAAACTGGGATTATTATTTTATACCATGCAATTCATCATCTTTGTTAAAAGAGTTAATTCCACTACACGTCCCTAAACTATGATACTCATTCTAAACTGGTCCCTAAACTTTTAAATATTCTAATATCATCCTCAAACTACGACCTTTATTCAAAATTGGCCCCCAAACTTTTGATCATTTTAGTTTCATCATCAAACTATAACTCTCATTTTAAATTGGTCCTGAAACTATTTAAATGTTCTAATTTCATCTCTAAATTATCAGTATATACTAATCATATCTTATGCTAATGAAATCAGTATAAAAATCGTTAATTTCCATGAAACTCTGATGTGTATTATTTAATAATATGATATGATTTAAACGAAATTTCAAGAATGAAATTGGAATATTCAAAATGTTTGGGGATCAATTTAGAATGAGAGTCATAGTTTGGGGGTGAAAATGAAATATTCAAAAGTTTGGGCATAAAAGTCAGAATTTGAGGATGAAATTGAAATATTTAAATGTTTAGAGACTAATTTAAAACGAGGGTCGTAGTTTATGGACGTGTGGTGCGACTAACTCTCATTAAAACTTAACGTCAGTTACCAAAATAAAAAAATATGTGACATTAGTGACGATCTTGCCAGAAAAATAGTTCGGTAATAAAAATAAGAAATAAGCAATAATTTGGTGACTACTTATGAAGTTTACCCAATTATTTAATACTGAAAAAAATACTCTTGTCCCGATAAGCATACGTTTTTTTTTTTTTTTTTTGTAGTTCTCAATTTGTTAGAAAAATCTACAGCTCTAGAACAGATTCTATGGTGCAAATTTATTACAACATCATCAATGTACCCAAACATTTCCTTGGCAAAATGAAAGACGACAAAGGAATTCTTCGCTCTATCTGTCTCTGACCCTACCTCCCTTGTTTGCATTGCTCCTCACTATCTTCCCTTCATAAAACCCAAAAGCTGAACAACTTTTTTCCCATATTCCCATGCTCTGTACCAATGCCCTTCATCTCTTTATCGGTTATAAGCAAAGCAAAGAACGTTTCTTTTGAAAACGGATCAAAATCCATGGACAGAAGTTCGCCTAGCGAACAAGAGTTGCTTTCTTGCTGGGGTTGTCTCAAGCTGAAGCTTCCATGGACGAGAAGGAAGTTGAGGAGTTTGGGGAACAGCATAACGGCTGCGTTTAGAGCAAAGCGACCCAGACCGGTTGGTGGGTTCAAGTACGACCCTTTAAGCTATGCCCAGAATTTTGACGACGGCTATGAAGATGATGATCCGGAGGGGGCGGTTTATCGTGGCTTCTCCTCCAGATATGCTGCTCCTTCTTCCAGATCAGTTGCTGACAGTGACAAGTGAAAATGGGTCTGGTTTGGGTTGTATTTTTCTTTTTTGTTTTGTTTATGGTTTTTTATGTGTTTAAAGTATGTGTACAGTGCTGAAGGAAGTGCTTTGATTGATGATTTGTGAGCTCTTCCTTATGCAGAAAAAGGAATGAATATAGAAACATGATGTTTAGAAAAAGAAAGAAAAACTGTGCCTGATTTACAGATACATAATGTTTTAATCAAGAAAAAGAAAATGTAGATTTGATTGATGTTAGAACTTTTCAAACAGTGAACAGATTTGATTGAAACTTAACTGTTTCAATACTTATTCTGATAATATTTTAAATTTTTATAAATATTAAAATTTATCTCTATGTATCGACTGTCACGAAATATTAACCTAATATATTATTAAAAAATATAATATTTTTAATTTTGTGTTCCGTTTTTTTATATTATTTCTGATTAGTGTCGCATCATAACTATAACGCAACTTTGAGCCACCGTAGACTTACCCTAGGAATATGCAAAGGAGCAAAATACTACCCGACCTGCCCGTTGAATAGATTCTAGTTGAAGTTTTTGGACCGGAAAAAGGCTTAGTATTTGTTTGGGATAATGATAAAAAAATATGGCTCCGTTAGTTCTAGAAAATATTTTTAATTTTTAATTTTTTGAATATTGAAAAATATGTTCGATTAATAGGGATAAAAATTTATTTTCAAAAACAAAATAGTGAAAATATATTTGGTATCTAATTTTTTAAAATAGAAATGAAAAAACAATTACTAAATAATTAAAATAAAATAGAGTTAGAAAATATTATTATTATTACAATAGTAAAAAAAATATGAGTAAATAAACCGTTTTAGAAAATGATATTAGAAGGATTTGAACCCGGGTTAAAATAAAGTTAAAATTAAAAACTCATTTTTTTCACAATTTTCCATTTTTCAAGAAAATGAAAATGAAAACGAATTTCATTCTCTACAACCAAACAAACCTAAATATTTGTCATTTTCTTAATCGTATCTTGGGTTGAAATCAAATTTTTTTACGTCGTCGGTGTAATTTTTTTACACAAACATACATATTTTTCAAGCTGAAATCTAAAATTTAAATTATTAACCCTAAAACCTTTAAACTCTAATCCCATAAACTAAACCCTAAACCCTAAATTATAACCATAAGTCTTAAATTTTAAAATATACAACCTAAAACACTAACTTCTAAAGCCTAAACCCTTAAATAACACGCTTGTGGAAACTTTGTTTTCCACCGCCATTGTATTGGATAATAAAGATTATTTTTAGTTCCTTTTGATAATTTAAAATGGGATAAAGCACACAAATGATCACTAAATTATTCCTAAAAATACAAAATGATCACTAAACTTTCAAAAATTACATAATGGTCATTAAACTTTAGTTTTTATTACAAAATGGTCACTGAGTCGTAACTATCATTAACTGGGAGACCTGATAGTTACAAAAATTTGTATAATAACATATTTAATTCTCAATATTTACACATTCAATAAATTTAGAATCAATAATGAGGGTTAAATTAGGAATAAATTGATTAAATTTGTCAATATGGAGGATTAAATGTTATATTATTCAAACTTTTGTAACTGTCACGTCACCCAATTAACGACAGTTAAAAGCTCAATGACCATTTTGTAACAAAAATTAAAGTTTAATGCCTATTATGTAACATTTGAAAATTTGATGACCATTTTGTATTTTTAGAGATAGTTTAGTGACCATTTGTGTACTTTACCCTTTAAAATTTAAAGTCTCATTTTTTGGGTTTGAATAAATTATTTTTAGATGGTCAATTGACGGTTAATTAACTACTAATATTTTTTATGACATTACATAAAAAATATTAAAAACACAATTGAAAAAAATAAGCAAATGTGAGGGTTTTTATTGTGAAGTGGCGAGGTTTTTTTTTTTTGAATAAATATAACAACAAAAAATACTACTTAATGATCAAACCCAAAACTAATATATCTATATAAAAATTCTTTATCACTCTACTGATCATTCATTGAATATTTTGAATAAATATATTTTTTATATAAAATATCTTGTCTACCCACATTAAAAGTGTAACAAAATTTGAGCAAATACATTTAGTCAATTAACCAAGCTGTTCATTTTTTTCTCTCATATTATCTTAGGTCCTGAATTCTAAACTCACTATGAGCACTCTCATTTCTTCTCTTCCCCTCTAGGTAGGGTTAAGATTAGAATTAAATTTTGTCAAAAGAGTACAACAAAATTTAGTAGTATTTATTAATTTTAAACTTGTGTGTAACACGCTTCATGCTAATAAATTATAAATTCAATAGTACAAATGATACTTAAAAAAGAAAAACATTTATTATCAAGATAAATAAAATTTGAAAGAATATCAAATTGCGAAGCATAATTTTCTTATTTATAATCTCACACTCCTTTTAATTTAATTTTTTTTTTGACCACATTTTCCATATCTTTCAAATAACATTGTTTTATATAAACGAATAATACTATAACATGAACACATGTATTCAAAATAAACTTATAAATCAAGGGTGAAAAAATATAATAACAAAGAAACTTATAATTTTCTTATTTATAATCTCACACTCCTTTTTTTTTCAATTTCATCTTTACCCTTGTCATAATCAGCAAAAATCTTAATTGTTAGTTGATCATTAAAAAAAAACTTATTTAAAAAATGAACCTTTAAGATTTAAATGAGTAAAAAAGAGTTCAAAGGGCACAATTGAAAATTAAAAAGTATTGAGGGGTTTTTTATTATGAAAATACTTTGATACACAAGCCGTGTAAATTAAAGTTTACACAAGTCTATTAATTATAAATTTTAGGGGTTAAGTTGTAGGGTTTGAAATTATGATTTATCATTAGAATTTAAAATTTAGAGTTTAAAGATTGCAATTTAGGGTTTTAAAATTAACATTTTAAAATTTAAATTTTATAATTTAAATAAAAATATTTTGTAATTAAAAAAAACATAACATTTTACTATTATGTTTCTAAACGAATAATAAGATAACAATTTGTCATTTGAGGTCCACTATATTTGTCTTGCGGTTATCTCAGGCAATAAGATAGTGTCATGGACCAAACTTTTCGGATCGAGACATTGGCACAAGCATCAGATAGGGAGGTTGTGCACAATGTAACGGGCTTGCCAAATGTGGCCCAGCACTTGGAGAATGTCGTGGACCATACCTTTGGGAGTAAGGCGTTGGCGCAAGAATCAGCCAAAGAAGGTTTGCGCGGTGTAACGGGCTTGCCAAAACCATTACACTTGGCTCAGCACTTGGAGAAAGGCGTTGACCAAACCTTTGGGACCAAGGCGTTGGCGCAAGAATCAGCCAAAGAGGGTTTGCACGGTGTAACGGGCTTGCCAAGACCATCACACTTGGCCCGGCACTTGGAGAATGCTAGAAAGCCCGCAAGCCCACAGGACTTAGCCAAATCCATGTAAGATTTAGGAGGGTAATTCGGTCAAAGCATCATCTATTTATTTGAAATATAATTTGTAGATAATGTTTGTGATAATTAGAGATTTGAATTGAGATTTGATTAGATAAGATCAATCTCGACCGTCGATGTAATTTAAACTGAGCCGTTGGATGTAGGGGAGTTCAACTATAAATAGAGGCTCTCACCTCACTTGTAAATCACTACACTTTACATTACTTCACTTCATTTCACTTATTCATTTACTTTGAGTAATACAAGAAGCATTTACTCTAAACTCTTTGAGTGTTCTTTATTGTTCTTGAGTGTTCTTCGTTGTTCTAGTTGCCAATCTTTTTCCGTTGTTCTTTGATTAGTTTCCTCTTAGAACGATCTTTCGTTCGACGGCTTCAGGAAGTGTTTGATCTTCCGGAGCGAGAATCCTGGCTGAGTTAGGTGTTTGTCGAGAGAGCTTCACCTAAGGCCGTGACAAGGGATTTCAGGGTGACTTAGCTGACGTTTCAACCGAGAAAGTGACTAAGGTATGCACGATTCGTCTGGCAAAGGTCTAGCCTGTGACAAGATCCATCGAAACCTGGAGGGCTTGTCGGAGCCGTTGTCGAGCAGGAGTACTCACAAGGCTGGTTGAAGGCTGACTTAGGCGTAGGAATCGACCGATTAGGGTCGAAGGCGTCTAAGGACGCACGGATCCGCTAGGGTCAAAATCTAGCCCCGTGACAAGTGGTATTAGAGCGAGTCGAGGAAGGGACATACGTTTGAGCCAGCTCGTAGTTGCAGTCTAGCGTGGTGGTGATTTGCGTTTGAGCCAGCTTGCAGGTGCAGTCATGTGTGGTGGATTCCAGCTTGTAGTTGCAGTCAAGCGTGGTGGTGACTTGCGTTCGAGTTAGTCGAAGTGATCAGGGATCAGGCTAGTTCGTGGCAAAGTGGTGATTGAGATGGCACCAAAGAAGAAGACATTGACAATGGATGATGTAAGAAAGACTCTTAATGAATTTGTCGAGAGAAGCAACCGCCTTGAAAATAAGGTGCAATCGAATCTTGAATTCATAATAGTCGTGGAGGCTTGGGTCGATAAACTCTTGGACTTCGAGAAGGAGGCCAAGGTGGTGTTTGAACAGCTAGAGTCAGTAAACCTTGAGAAGCTGAGTTCGTTGGATTTTGAGATGTTAGAGTCTCTGTAAGGGATCCATGAGGAGATTGAATGGGCTCTTAATGGCTTGGAAGTTAAGATATCTGTGCGTGGCAATTCCTTAGAGGCCGTAGTGGAAACTCTAAGAGAGGAGGCCAAAAAGACCCAAAGTGTTGTGGAGTCACGTCTTGAAAAGTTAGAGTCTATGGAGGGCAAGTTCAATGACGAGACGCAACGCATCCTCAACGAGTTAGAGATAGTTCGAGAGAGTTGTGCTTGTGAAGCCAAGATGGGGGGCTTTGCAAAAAGCGGAGGATTCTTTCAAGGAGAAAACCGCAAAGGAGATCCAAGAAGTTCTCAACTCGGTGTACAATAAGTTGAACCAACAAGATAATTCCCTTCAAGATGCAGTGGAGGCAATGAAGGCAGAATTGGAGTCGTTGGGAAGGAGGGTTCTTAGACTTGAAAAATCCGAAGAGTAGGCCAAGCAGACCCAAGGTGTTTTCGTGTCCCGTCTTAACGAAGTAGAGTCTATAGATGATCGGTTCAAGGACGAGACACGAGAAGTTCTCAACAAGTTGGTGACTGTTCGAGGGAGTAATGCAGTGAAGCTGAGATGAAAGCTTTGCAGAAAGAAGTGGACGAGCTCAAGAGGGAGCTGCTCAGTTGCAAGACGGCAATGAGTGAATGTGATGCGCTCAGGACCTTCTTAGAGGGATTTAGACCGGGGGCGAAGCTCACAGTAGAGCAGAGAGATTCCCAGAGACTTTCAGAGGCTCTCGTTGTTGCCGAACCTCTGACCGAGCCCACAGAATACAAGCAGGTGAGTGTTGAGTCAACGAAGCCCAGTTCGAGAGACAAGGAGAATGGTGAGGCTAAATCCATGCCAGAAAAGAAGGGGAGCAAGAAGTTGAAGTGCTACTTCTGTGATGGTCCTCATTTGATAAGGGGATGTCCCGAAAAGAACCGCCTAACTGCCATGGTGAAGACAACAGATGAGTCAAAGGGTGAAGTAGCGAGACTTGAGCCAATTGCGAGTGTCAATGCCGCCAAGCGAAGTGAGAGTCGTGGTTCGACTACGAGTGCCAAAGTAGTTCAACCAGTGATGAAACTTGGTACAATAGCAAGTGAAGAAGCTGTCAAGCCAAGGGTAAAGACGAGGCGATTGGAGTGCTACCGATGCAAGAGACCTCATAAGTTGCAGAGATGCCCGTTTCGAGCCAAGTGGTCTGAGGGACAGGACAAGGCCAAGAGTAAAGAGCCTGTGAAACTTAGTTCGGAGTTGTCTAGTTCTGCCAAGGTAAGCGGAGACCATGAACAAAATGGGTTGAAGATGTTCGGGAAGGCTGGGAAAGAGCTTGCCGAGAATGGTCGAGTGAAGAACATTACTTTCGAGACCAGTAGAGTATCGAAGGGGGCTGAGCCATTGAGGGACATAGCAACCGTTAAGATGCCACATGTGGGCAAGGTGGGAAAGAAGCGAAGGACTTCGAGAAAGAAGTGCCGATGTAAGATGAAGCAACTAGAGTACTACCAGTGTAAGGGGCCTCACAAATTGCGAGAGTGCCTGGATCGAGTCAAGCCATCCAAGGAGTTGGGTGAGCCCGAAGAGAGTGAGGCTATATCCCTTGATCCGATAATGTCGAGTTCTGCCAAGGACAAGGGGGACCGAAAGCATAAAGGGGTGACCATGTCAGAGAAGGCTATCGAGGAGCTTGCCGAGGATGTTCGGGGAAAGAGCATCGCTTTAGAGACCATTAGAGTGTCGAAGGGGGCCAAGCCGTTAAGGGACATAGTAACCGTGGAGACACCACCAATAGGCAAGGTGGGAAACGAGCGACGAACTTCAGGTAGAAAGTGTCGACGTAAGAGAAAGCACCGAACTTCAAAGAAGAAGGATCGATGCAAGAGAGCACCAAACTTCAAGTCAGAAGGGCGGATGCAACCAGAAGCAACGGACTTCAGGGAAGAAGAGTCGATGCAGAGTAGCGCAACGAACTTTGTGGCAAAAGTGCCGATGCATGCAAAGAACTTCGATGAAGAAGGTTCAATGCAGAGGGGGCCAGACTTCAAGGAGAAAGAAGGTCTGACCTGTTTTAGAGTAAATGTGATCGAGGAGAAGGTACATCTCAAACACATTCCTAGTGTTTTTGGTTTTGGATTTGCCATTTTTGATGAGCGTAGGTCAAGTAAGACCTAGTCTTCAGTGCGGGGGAAATGAAGATTGGAAGAGACCTTTCAGAGTTCAAAGGGGCAAGTCAGAGTTGTCGACAAATCTGAGAGTTCAGTCTGTGTTGAATGTTGTGACAACTTCCAAGTCTTTGCCGCATGACCAAGTGGGTCTGAGTCGAGGTAAATCGGAGTTTGTGAGAGAGTGCTCCTACAAGAGAGATGTATCAAGTGGCGTCTTAGCCCGCGATGTTCAACAACAGTTTGAGTCGAGGCAAGCAGTTCATATGGGGGAATTGCATGAAGCCGAGGCATCGATGAGTAATCAAGTTGACCCTGCCTAGGATCGTTCGAGTGCAGCGACGAGGGCGTCGCTAAGTCAAGTGGGGGAGAATGTCATGGACCAAAATTTTCGGATCGAGACATTGGTGCAAGCATCAGATAGGGAGGTTGTGCGCAGTGTAACGGGCTTGCCAAATGTGGCCCAACACTTGGAGAATGTCATGGACCATACCTTTGGGACCAAGGCGTTGGCACAAGAATCAGCCAAAGAAGGTTTGCGCGGTGTAACGGGCTTGCCAAAACCATTACACTTGGCCCAGCACTTGGAGAAACCAAACCTTTGGGACCAAGGCGTTGACGCAAGAATCAGCCAAAGAAGGTTTGCACGGTGTAACGGGCTTGCCAAGACCATCACACTTGGCCCGGCACTTGGAGAATGCTAGAAAGCCCTCAAGCCCACAGGATTTAGCCAAATCTATAGAGGATTCAAGAGGGTAATTCGGTCAAAGCATCATCTATTTATTTGAAATATAATTTGTAGATAATGTTTGTGATAATTAGAGATTTGAATTGAGATTTGATTAGATAAGATCAATCTCAACCGTCGATGTAATTTAAACTGAGCCGTTGGATGTAAGGGAGTTCAACTATAAATAGAGGCTCCCTCCTCACTTGTAAATCACTACACTTCACATTACTTCACTTCATTTCACTTATTCATTTACTTTGAGTAATACAAGAAGCATTTACTCTAAACTCTTTGAGTGTTATTTATTGTTCTTGAGTGTTCTTCGTTGTTCTAGTTGCCAATCTCTTTCCGTTGTTCTTTGATTAGTTTCTGCTTAGAACAATCTTTCATTTGAGGGCTTTAGGAAGTGTTTGATCTTCCGAAGCGAGAATCCTGGCTGAGTTAGGTGTTTGTCGAGAGAGCTTCACCTAAGGCACGACAAGGGATTTCAGGGTGACTTAGCTGACGTTTCAACCGAGAAAGTGACTAAGGTCTGCACGATTCGTCTGGCAAAGGTCTAGCCCGTGACAAGATCCATCGAAACCTGGAGGGCTTGTCGGAGCCGTTGTCGAGCATGAGTACTCACAAGGCTGGTTGAAGGCTGACTTAGGCGTAGGAATCGACCGATTAGTGCCGAAGGCGTTTAAGGCCGCACGGATCCGCTAGGGTCAAAATCTAGCCCCGTGATAATAGGAATTAAGATAACGTAAAGTGTAACAGTTGGTGTACCATAGGATGCTTCTCCATTCATTTCTAACTTCCTATTCCCTCACACCATTCTCTGATGGCTTCTTCCTTGCCTTCATTTTCCGGCATTGCTACTCTCAAGCTTGAACCAGACTCCACCACTTCTCTTTCCACAGACAAGGTACTCTTCACTTCACTAAATTCTCCCTTACCCATTCTCTTTGCTATTCTGCATTTACAAAAGTAACAAAAGTTCTTTTCCCATGCCGAGTAGCTCATTTTTGCACTTCTTTTACTCCTTTCATCTGTCAAAATAGGAGATCCTTGGTGGATTGAGTTATGTTGTGTGTCGTTTGGTAATCGTGTCAATATTGTGTGCGGTTTGGACACTTGGTTGGTTGAGTCACCTTTTATTGATAGGATCCGGATACCCATAGAAAGAGTGTTGCAACACCATGGTTAGAAATGTTGAATGTACATTCTCGACGATGTGTGACACCGAGCCTCATTTAAAGACACTCGAGGAGAGATGCCGAGTGTAGGTGTACGTCCCCGAGGCTATGTGACACCAGGACTCACCTAGAAAGACTGTACGTTTTCGAGGCTTTGTGACATCGAGTTTCACTCAGAGTGTACGTTCTCGAGTTTGTGAGATACCGGGCCTCACTCCAAGTTTATGGTATGACTTTGTGTGCTTTAGCTCCGATGATCTGGTGTGATCTCGAGTATGGTTGGGCCTTGTGGGCCATGCATGGTGTTTTTCTATGTGAAAGCACGTGTTTAGGCGACAGTAGTAGCGCCACATGTTTATTATCTATCCTTATTTGCTCATACTAGCTTGCATGCTTATGTTTATGATTAGCATGAAGTATAGTAGAGTAGATGTGTACCGCTAAGCTTTGTAAGCTAAGCGCTCGGAATCGTTGTTTTCGTGCGTAGGTTGATCGTTGGATCGAGGAGCACTATCGGTACGAGATTCTAGCATGTGGTGATCTCCAGGGTATGGTACTTGCATTTAGTGGGCTATGTATTCATAGGGCCTTATGTAGTGGAGTCTGTAAATCTTACTTTTGAAATTGTATTAATCAAATCGAATGTTCAAATGTTTTAAATTTAAATTGGAGATCTTTTGTACCGTTTTGATTAATTATCTATGTTTTCAAATGTTGGCCTTAAATATTTTTAGAAATACCTTGTTGAGCTAAACCTAGTTTGAGAAATGTTATGGCTTTTGGTTTGGACTTGAGGCCCAAATGTGACATCCGAGTCAAGGGTGTTACAAGAAAAATATGGATTAAATAACACAAGAATTAAGTTGCATCAAGTAAAAAGAAAAGAAACTAAAGGACTGAAATTTAAATAAAAAAACAAAGTGAAGAAATTGCAAACAGTGGGGGCCGAAGTGTAAACTCGCAAAGATGGGGTATGGGTCGAGCCACGGATTACGCTGCACCACCGCTCCTGCCGCCATGCATGGGTACTAAACACCGTTCACTAAAGACATGCCACTGCTACTCCCACTTCGGATTCTGATAGTCTCGATGGTTTCATCTCTCGGTGGTAGCGGATCCTCTTCGGGCTTGACTTAGTGAGAACCCATACCCCTTTTTCTCCTTATTAGAAATCAAGCAACAAAGAAAAATAAAAGAAAAGAAACAACGTTTGGGTAAAAAAATACCTCAAAAATCAACGAGGGCTTGTATTGCTTTTCAATCATGGTGTGTTACAAAGGATGAATGCTTGGCCTTTTATAGCCAATTACAAGGGTATTTTTTTAGGCTTTTATAATATATACACATGAAAACGAATAAAATACGAGGCGGATAAAATTAGGTGATTACATTTGTATTGTTTCTTTGCCTGAACCGAATGAAGATTCATTTTTCTTAGAAAGTGAGGTCGGTTCTTGAATTATTTGATTCTTCTCTTGCCTTCTGAATATAAGAAGCCCATTAATAACCTAGATTACGACTAACATCATGAGGACCTTGAGCTGGAATTGTTAGTGTATAGTTTAATAATATAGTGATATGATTGTTACAATTAATTAACCGAACAATTTAATTGCAACTTCTTGAAATACAATGACCTAATTATAATTTTACTGAAAATGCGGTGACATGTGGTTTAGTTTACCATAAATCATGTGTTAAAATATGATTCGATTCAAATACGTTAATGATCAAACCAGAAATATATAAGTAAAAAAATACAAATACCTCTAAATTTAATATTACGATGGCAACGGCTGACCGTGGCTGAAAAAAAACCTAAGATTA
This sequence comes from Hibiscus mutabilis, assembly GCA_019671005.1. Taxonomy (NCBI): domain Eukaryota; kingdom Viridiplantae; phylum Streptophyta; class Magnoliopsida; order Malvales; family Malvaceae; genus Hibiscus; species Hibiscus mutabilis. Next base: position 16,466,133 of record CM033724.1, on the reverse strand, counting down.
GAAGCTTCGAAAGAAGCAGAAGGTTTTGAGAGTCCTCTTTTAATGTCTCGAAATACTTACTGGCCAAAAAATATTTGAATGAATATTTATAGACTACTTTATTACGAAAGTTGATATTATCATGGACGAGCACACAAAGGATACAAAAATTGAGCAGTGAGCAGCCGTCCAGGGACGCGTTCGACATTTATTAGACTAAAGATTAGAGAGACAGACACGTGAAGATAGAGGTATAAATGTACATACAATCCAATTATTTAATTTTTTTCAGATATCTAAAATATTTGTAAATACAAATTGGATCGAATATTTATATTTTTGAATCGAATTATCAGATTAATCGGATCAGATTACTCATATGGGATTTTTTTTCACACCCCTACAAAAAATAACCCAACCCAAAACTGACTCGAACCCAAAATTAACCCAACTTAAAATCAAACAAAAAAATTAAAATTCGTACCAACGCAACTCGCCCAATTGATAGGTTTAGGTATAAATTTGCAAGAAGAAAAGATGGCTCTATTTGGCTTTAAGAAAACACAAGTTATTTTCGTTTTTTTTTTTTGTTCTTTAGAAAATGAAAAACCCAGATAAAATTTATCTGATTAAAAATTTTGAAAATGGTTCCTTTTAAAAAAATAAAAGTATATGAAAATTAAAAACAATATCTTTGTTTTGAAAAATTGATAAAAGTTGAAAATAAGGGTTTTTTTAACTTCATGAATTGATATGAGTTAAAATTCATATAAACACATATTCTAATATTAAATCACTGACATCCAGAAAATACCAAAAAAATTATTTTAAATCAAATATATTGATTTAAAATATCATACATTCTCGGCACCGCCTGCAAGTTTCTTCAACCTTTTTGCTTTAGCCAGCGATCGGCAATCACTTACATATTGGTTGTCGATCGCCGATGTTTATTATTTTCTTACTTTTCTTTTGTTTTTATTTTTTAATAAGAATCTATGCCTTTATGGCGTTTTCTCTGTTCTTATGACACGCTTTTTCTTCTGTCCTTGTGACTTTTTTTGTTTTATGGTTTGTTTCATTTGTCCTTGTGGCATGATTTAGCATACCCTATCAGTCATTTATTGCTCGCGATTTTAACCGACTATAATTTCTTATTATGATTTTGTCGGTGGTCATACAAAGTTAGATCCCCACTTAGTTGATGGATGTTTGCCGATGTAATCAGTCCTAGGTTGCGGAACATTCTGCCTGATAGTTTGGATCGCTCACCACTCCTCTTTCATCCGTTATGCGTCTCGATTGGATTGAGACAAGGAGATTTAGGAAGCTTCTGAATTTTGATGGTATGCTTATCTCCATTGAAGTTTTTCACTTTTCTTTATTTTTTGGGTTGTAAGAAATTTTAGGTAAATTAATCTAATTATTTTTTTCCTGGATGCATTGTAATTGTGATATCTTCTATGGTTATAATAAAAATTCAGTGGCTATATTCAAAAAAATATTAAATCACTGGCCCTGGTTTGAATTCATATATATGTATAAAAAAATATTTTATTTTTCATATTTCTATTATAAGAAAATGGCTTAAGTGGCAAAAAAGTGCTTAAGTATTTTTCAAGCCAAACAGGTGCCTACGTTACTCAAATAGGTGCTCGTCGTTACTGTCCAATAATTTATCACCATTAACTTCCGTTATCTGACACATGTCAACTTCTTAAATTTTTTAAATTTTATTTAAAATTAAATAAATTAATAAACCAAAATAACCCCAAACTTTACAAAATAGCCTCAAACTTTGAAATCCCTAACACCCCAAAACACAAATCCCGATTTAAGCTAATTTTGTTGTCGATTGCCACGCCGCCGCCCATCACATCCGTCGCTGGACCATCACAACCATTTACCGACCACCCCGTCGTTGAAAATCGACCAACACCGTGCGAAACTGTAATCCCCTCGACCCGGCCTAGACGCCCGACCGAACCAAGAGAACTACATTAGATTTGCCGAAGCAAACCAGAGAAAGATTACGAAAAACCGGTCCATTTTTTTATCTTGTCTAGATGAAAATTATTAATCCTACATATTCATACTTGCAGCGGGTGAATTTTCAAAGGAAACGAATCTCGAAAAGGCAACCAATTGCATCACTTACATTTTAAGGACTAAAACGTAAATCTTTTAAATTGCTATACCAAAACTAAAATTAAGGTTACCAATCCTCAATTAGTCCATTTACATGCTCTCATAACAAATTTCAAGTCAAGATACTCCTCAGAGCTCATACAATTGCATCCTAAAAACTCAGGGACCAAAATGAAAGAATAGATACCTTCAAATATTCCAAAATAACAGAATTAACTGCAATCGTACTTGTACGCTTGGAGGTGTTTTGGTACACCTTAGTAATTTTCCAAAACTCAGATTCCAGTAGCCAAAACCCGTTTTGATACGCCTCCGCGTATCAAAACACTTTTCACAAAATTCTTGTATCGTGTCAAAACACCCTCTCGAGTACCGAAATGCAGTGCCTGGAAAGACTTATCCGTATCGAAACACCTTCCCGCGTATCAAAATGCTATGCTTGTAATGGCCTAGCCATACCAGTACGGGGACACCTGTTTCGATACGCCTGGACCTGTAATGTCCCAACTTGCTATGTATACATACTTTAATGATCATCAAACCACTCAAACATGCTTCAAACACTAGAGCAACATTAATAAGAATTGATCCCTACTAAAAACATCACACAATTATCAACCAATCATGACATTCATACAATCTATAGGCATGCTTTCTAATATCATTTTACCAAACATCCAAAACTCACAATTGGCGCATTTAAACATCCACAACATGCTTGCACTACTAAAACAACATAACACACTTGTTTGAATCATCCAAGCATGGCAAGCATACCAAAACAACTAGATGCATTCCTAAGCACTCATCTAGCATTAATATAGGCAAGAATCCACACAAGTCCAACAACAACAAACCAAACATGAAATCTAGCACTTTAAGTGCTTAAAAACCATGGGAAAACGAAATTACAAATCCCTAAAATTATGGTGAACACATTGCCTTATTAACCGGAAACATAAACCGAGTCTATACTCAAACTAGTCCTTGTCCTTGGATCACTTTAGCCTTACCCTTGCATCCCCAAACCTTAATGCTCTGCATCATTAGGAAAAAGAAAGCGTAAGCACACATGCTTAGTGAGGATGCTCATAAAACAATGATGCATTTAAAAACATTTGAAACCAAAACATTTGTTTCCAAAACATGCTTACAACCAAAGTATTTTCCTTGTCTCCAAACGAGAAATGCATAATCACCCTTATGCAACATCATATACTTATTCCATGCTTAGATCCCAAAGCATTAAATCATAAACCATGCTTAAATCCTAAAGCATTATAAAATAAACCATGTTTAAATCCCAAAGCATTATAAAATAGGTTCAACACATAAACTTTCACATATATCGGCATTAATAGTGACCCGGATAGACTACCCTCTATCCAACATATCAGATACACGGATCTCTCATACCATGCCTAGTTAAACTACAAGATATCCCAAACCTTGCCTAGTTAAACCACAAGATTTGACACCCCCGCCTAGTTAAACCACGAGATTTACCACCCTTGCCATGTTAATCAGCAAGTATACCGACCTTGCCTAGTTAAATCGTAAGATCACCATCAAATTGGGTTGCCTAGTTAAACCGCATGCCCCAATGAGGTTCCCAACAGTCCGAGTGGCCTTGTTAAACTGCCATACCTCAAGGACCCATTGCCACGATCGATTTTGTTCATATTTTATAGTGCACTTTAATCCTATGGCATGAAAACTATATCCGATTGTTTCTTACCTTGTCACATAGCCTATATATCATTTACAAAACCATTTACCTACTGTTTTACAATGCATTAAACCAAAACCACCACATATGCAATCCACATTTCCCAAAGCAATACCCCATTCCCAACCGAAAAGAAAATCAATACTCACTAGCATTTATATACATAAAATCCATTGCATATGTGTTCATAACCATGCATTTACAGTAGTAAATTAAACCATGTTTATCAACAATACATGAAATCAACATGCTCATATCTAAACAATATTTAAGAGCGAAATAAGGGAAACTTACTTCCGAGCTTAGGTAAGTGTTTCATGCTTACCCCAAACTCCCAACAACCTTTATCAAACCTTTCAAAGGTGTTTAAACTAGTTTGCACGCACTGACACACTTCGCCTTGCCCACCAATACGAATCGAGCTCCCGACAAGCAACAATCAATGTCGAACTTCGTCGCCTTGATTATCCTATGTTTTAACAACATAAAACTAGAGGGCAAATGCATTTTTATGCATTCAAACCATTGCCTAACAGCAATTTCTCGCAACTCTCAAGTTGCCCACGTAAAAATCATCTGAAACATATCAAAACATCATCAAACCCTTCAAAAACTTAACCCAGCCATAATATAACAATTCAATCCATCAAACTTCATCAAATAACATCTAAAAACCCTTTCCCAACATCATTTTACTTCCAGCAATGATTAAACTCGAAAAACACTACAAAAACCTTCGATTAACAACCTTAAACATTGGAGATTCAACTTGTTTTGGGATCACAACATTAAAACCAACTTATTAACTCAATTAAACATCAAAATCATGATCTAATCTAATCATAAACCCAGTAAAATAGATCCAATTTGAAATATGTCAATTTCATTAATCCAAACACAATTAAATCAATTTTCTTCAATTAAATTATCAAAACATATTAGAAAACAATTGGAAAGAGTCAACAACTTGGGAATTTCATTAAAAAACCTTTCATTAGAGGAGAAAAATGAACCTTACCTACAATGAATGCTTTCTCCCTTAATTGGATGATTTACTTGAGAAAACAAAGTTAAAAACATAAGGTTTTAGAAAACTAACTAGAAGAAATCATTTGCAATCAAAAGATTTACGTGAAGATTTAGAAGAAGAAATTGATGTTTGGCTGGAGAGATTTTAGAGGGAAAATATTTGAGAAAGTTAGTTACGTTATTTTTGCTTAAAAAGATTTAATAATCTATTTAATTCTCTCCATCTTATTTTTATTTTCCAAAATACTTTAAAAATAGCCAATTAAGGGATAAAGTCTGTGTTAGGATGATTAATCAATGTAGATGTTGGCCAAAAGGGGGTGAATTGGCTATTTTAAAAAATATGGAATCAAATCGAAAAGATAGACAATGGGACACAATGATTTATAGTGGTTCAAGCTTCTAATAAGCTCTGCGTCCACTACCTTAACTTCCTACTAAGGATTTTCAACCAATTTCACTATGAAATTCTTCCCTCTTTCTAGGCTAAGGAGGCCACCGTTACAACCGATCAAAGCTTTCTACCCAAAGCTTGATCAAAGATCACTCTTTTACAAGAAAGAAAATGATAAAAAGAAAATGACCTCACAAGGTAAATGTTTTGCCCAAAATTACAAGAACACACAACCCCAAACTTGAAATAAAAGAATACAATAAAGAACACAAGTTGGGTACAAGGATTTGACTTTATGAGCACAAGGGTTGGATTTTTGCTTGAATACTTGAATGTTGTTCAATCTAGGTTCATTAGTTGTTGCTGTAGCATTGGAGACTTGTATTTATACCCCCTTATTGAATTATAGTTGTTTGGGTGGTTGAAGTCATCAATAGAGCCGTTGGGGACTATCTTTACCATAATAAATGTTGTTTGGGGAACAACCGTATTAGTACACGAAGGCCCGTATCGATACCTGTTACAACAAAAATATAGCTGTTGTACAAGTCGTACCGATACGCGGGAGGCTATATCGAAATGATCATAGTGTAAAATAAGGGGCGTATCGAAACGGCAATGCTGTATCGATAAAGATTTTTCTCACTAGAATCTTGGATGAAAAAGTGTATCGATACGCATAGGGGCGTATATGTACGGGTTAACCAAAATTTAAAGTTTGAGGATTCCAATAACTGAAAAGCAGCAGTCAAAAAATTTAATGCAAGGTTCTTTGAAGATCTCGACAAACCGTATCGGTACGGGGTTAACCGTATCGATACGTTTTGAAATTTCGTAAATCCAGATTTCAAACCGTATCGAAACATAGTGTACCGTATCGGTACGAGTACAAATTTCTTAAACCCAGATTTCAAACCGTATCGAAACGGGTGTGAGCCGTATCGAAACGATGCGCTTGAAATGTTTACCCCAGATGAAGGCCATATCGAAACGGGCTAAGCCATATCGGTACGCTTTGTAAAAACAAATTCCATTAGCTAAAAATGGTATCGAAACACCAAGGGCTGTATCGATACGCATGGGCGTATTTGTGTATTTTTGGCTTGAAACACTTAGAAAATTTTTGGGTTTAAGTTTATAACTTTGGAAAACTTTTCCTTGTCCTTTTGTGAGACTTTTGAATGCTTAAAAATTTATTTTCCTTTACAATTTAGCCCTTAAACAATTTGTTATATCAAAATCAAACATAGTTTTTACAATCTCCCCCTTTAGATATAACAAAACCAAAGTGAAAATTTTTAAGTATTAGAAACCTCCCCTTTAATTTAAGGCTATAAATAAAAATTTGGCTCTTTAAAACTTCTCCTCCTTTTTGTTAGATCAAAATCAATGTAATAGGAATAAGACAAGAAAACAATAACAACTTCAAGCAATTAAATAAGCAACATAAGCATTTAATTTCAAATAATAGTTCAAGCACCATAGTTCAATCCAACTCAAATCCTAAAAACATAAACCAAATAAAGACAAAGCATAAGAGTTCATAAAGACATAAAATAAAGGAGCATAACTTAAAACCTAATATGATATGCTATGAGATGCAAGATGCCTAGGAGTCCATGCCATCTTCTTCATCCTCATCAACATTTGTGGCCAGAGGTCCATGGGATTGATGCCATTCACCATGAAAGGCGTTAAGAGTGATGTCCATAGATTTTTGTCGATTTTCAATAGCCGCTACTCTTTCCTCCAAGGATGTAAAGCGTGTGCCAAAAGTGGTAAACCGAAATCCATGATTGTTTGTAAGAAAGCAATGTTGGTGTTCAAATTGGTGAATTGCCCATTGAGGTAAGTTATGAGAGCATCAAGAGTTGGTTGGGCCACCGAAGCTTATGGAACTGGAGCTTCTTGAGGAGCCTCCACCGATTCGAGGTTGAACACCTATCGGAAGATCGATGTTACGAATCCATTCTCCATTGTAATAAGTAAACTTGGCGCGACGGAGAGAACGCTCATCAATGGGATTTGTGAGAGGTTCCGGAATATCGTATGAACAATCAATACCTATCTTATGGAAGAGATAGCTCAAAGTCGTGTCGTATATGAAGAATGTGACCATGGTGGTGTGGCAATGTTGGACAAGAAAGACGATCTCAGAGAATATAATCTGAGCAAGGTTGGGTCGTTTCTCCTCACGAAAGCATCAAAGCCAAAAATCATTAACTTGGCAGATGGTAGAGTATTTCCCACCGAATGGACGAAACCACCAAGTGATCATGAGGCGTAATATGCGATCATGGGCATCAAGAATAGTCACCGAACCACTAAGAACATGTCCTAACGAACCCTCATCATCTATTCCCATATCCTCAAGACCCAAAAAGTTTACTAAAACACTTGAATCAATTCGAAATTTCTTACCCATTAAGTAAGATTCAATTGCAACAACCAAAGATTTCTTCTCATTGAAAATACACCGGGCATTGGAATAGAAGATTAAAACAAGATTTCGATATAAAATCCCCGGTATACTTAAAAAACTCATAAATTTCCAATCGTGCATTAATTGAAGATATTTGAATTTAAATCTTTCGGAAGATAAAAACGGGAAGGAAGTAACACGCTCGGGACGAATTTTGCAACTTTGGAATTCTTTAAAATATTTCATGGCGTCTGGATATTGAGGTTCATTAAAACAATTTTGATAAATGTGGGTAAGAGTGGGTCTATTACCAATATGACCGTGAAGAGGACGCGGAGAACGTGAACTACAAGCAATTTCCTTTCGTGCTATTTTCTTAGGGGCCATAATCTGAAAACAAAATCAAACCAAAAACGATGTATGCATAAATTAATACATTCAATCTAAAAAGTAATCCAATAATCGAGGTATTGTCAAAAATCTATACAATATAGTTTAAAAATATATACAAATTTAAAAAGAATTTTTGGAAAAGAAAAACTTGAAAAACAGTGTTAAAAATTATACGATATAATTTTATATTCGAATTAAAAAATTTCAGATTTGAAAAAGTTTTTACAAAAATATTGAAAACAATACTATATAGGTTCTAAATCTATGATTATAGTACAAAAATAGTGTATATATATGTACGAAAATTAAAAAGAAAAAAGGTTAGGGTTTATACCTTGAAGTTAAGATTAAAGATGAGTGAAGTGATTTAGATGCACAAACTTGATGATTGTAGCTTGGGTTTGATGTAAAAACTAAAAGCCCTCAAGAATTTTTAAGAGTTGTGTGGGAAAATGTGAGGGATTGAGAGGTTTTTATAGATAATTTCGTATCTAAGGTTTTAAGAAAAAGATGGTGTTTGAATTAAAATGAAAAACCTCATTTAAAGCCCTTAAAAACTGCTCAGCCGTGAACGCGTACCGATACGCCAACATGGCATATCGAACCTAGTACCGAAACGCTTCTGAGGCCGTTTTGATACGCTATACGTACTGGTACAGGTAGACATATATCGAAACGATTGTAAACGACCCGTATCGATACGCGGATCACCGTATCGATAAGCCTACGCTAGAAATGTCAATTTTGGCTGCAGGTTGCTCTAAAATTCGATTTTAATCTAATTGAAATGCATGTGAATGATATGAGAGCATTATGTATAAACATAAATAGATGCATACTCCCCTAGCAACAAGCATATATGTATATAGGATCAAAATCACAAAAGCAATCAATCGAACAAATTTAAGCATATTTTTAAGACCAAAAAGAGGCTCTAAGGGTCAAGGGAGGTTGGTTAAACCTAACTCTCTCCTAAGAGACCAAAAATGCTTTTTGTCTAATGGTTTGGTAAAACTATCCTCTAATTGGTTCAAGGTGTCTACATATTCTAGAACTACATTATTTTTTAGACATGATCTCTAATAAAATGATGCTTTATTTCTATGTGTTTGTTTCTAGAATGTTGGATGGGATTCTTAGACAAATAGCACTAGTGTTGTCACACCTAATGGGGATGGTACCTACATCAATTCCATAATCTAAGAGTTGTTTCTTTATCCAAAGGACTTGAGCACAACAACTTCCTACAGATATATATTCGACTTCGGTGGTAGATAATGCTACGCTATTTTGCTTCTTAGAAAACCAAGATATGAGCATACTACCTAGGAATTGGCATGTACCAGAGGTACTTTTTCTATCTATCTTACAACCCTCATAATCCGCATCCGAGAAGGCATGTAGGTTAAAGGAAGACTCTCTAGGATACCAAAGACCTAAACAAGGTGTATCTCTAAGGTACCTAAAGATTCTTTTAACAGCTATAAGGTGTGATTCTCTAGGACTAGCTTGAAATCTAGCACACAAGCAAACACTAAACATAATGTTGGGTCTACTTGCTGTAAGATAAAACAAAAATCCAATCATAGAGCGATAAAGCTTTAAATCTACACACTTACCTATTTCATCTTTGTCAAGCTTTATAGAATAACTCATTGGTGTGGCTTGAGGTTTCACACTCTCCATGCCAAACTTCTTGAGCATGTCGTTGATGTACTTGGCTTGATTGATGAAGATGTCGTCCTTCTTTTGTTTAATTTGGAGCCCCAAGAAGAATGAAAGCTCCCCCATCATTCTCATCTCAAATTCACCTTGCATCAACTTAGCAAAATCTTGGCAAAACATTTCATTAGTAGAACCAAAAATTATATCATCGACATATATTTGAACTACTAATATGTCTTTGCCAATTCTTTTAATGAAGAGTGTAGTATCCACCTTTTCTTTATTAAAACCTTTTTCAATTAAAAAATTTGATAATCTCTTATACCAAGCTCTAGGAGCTTGTTTCAAACCATATAAAGCTTTTGAAAGTTTAAAAACATGGTTTGGGTAATTTGGATCTTTAAAACCGGGTGGTTGTTCTACATACACTTCTCCATTAATAAAACCATTTAAAAATGCACTTTTTTACGTCCATTTGAAAAAGCTTAAATTCGTGATAACATACAAATGCTAGTAGCATCCTAATGGCTTCCATTCTAGCTACGAGTGTATAGGTTTCATCAAAATCGATTCCCTCTTCTTGAGTGTAACCTTGAGCAACAAGTCTACCCTTGTTTCTCACTATGTTACCACTCTCATCTAGTTTGTTTCTATAAACCCATTTAGTTCCTATATTAGATTTATTACTAGGCCTATCAACTAATGTCCAAACTAGACTTCTCTCAAATTGATTTAATTCCTCTTGCATGGCCATTATCCAATAATCATCATTTAATGCTTCTTTAACATTCTTAGGCTCTATGCATGAGATAAATGCTACATTACATGCATTTTTAAGAGAAAGTCTAGTGGTTACCCCTTTGGATAGATCACCCAAAATCTCACCACCTTTGACATAGTTGTACTCTCTTAGGTAGCTCACTTCCTTTTACTCTAGACTTATGTCCTTCAAGGCTTCTAGAGGTGGATCTTGTGCTTCTTCTTCTTTGGCTGGAACTCCATCCACCTTTGATGATTGCCCACCATCATTGGCTTCGAAGATCTCTACATCATCATCCTCACAAGAATTATTCCTCGGAAGGAGGTTATCATCGAAAACCACATGAATAGACTCTTCAACAACTAAGGTTCTTTTATTAAATACACGATAGGCTTTAGAGTTTAAAGAATAACCTAGAAAAATAGCTTCATCACTTTTAGCATCAAATTTTCCTAGATTGTCTTTTCTATTGTTTAAAACAAAACATTTACAACCAAATGGATGAAAATAACTAATGTTAGGCTTTTTGGATTTTAAAATCTCATAAGGAGTTTTTTTCAAAATAGGCCTAATCATTACTCTATTTATGATATAACGAGCCGTATTAGTGGCTTCAGCCCAAAAGTATTTTGGTAAATTGTTTTCACAAAGCATGGTTCTAGCCATTTCCTCTAAAGTTCTATTTTTCCTTTCAACAACCCTATTTTGTTGAGGTGTTCTAGGGGCTGAAAATTATGGCTAATACCATTTGAGTTACAAAAATCCTCAAAACCTAGATTTTGAAATTCGGTGCCATGGTTACTTTGAATGTGAGAAATATTTTGACCAAGGTCATTTTGAGTAATTTTTGAAAATGTGATGAATTTTTGGGTATTTTGACCTGGGCGTATTTGTTTATTTTTGGCTTGAAACACTTAGAAAATTTTTGGGTTTAAGTTTATAACTTTGGAAAACTTTTTCTTGTCCTTTTATGAGACTTTTGAATACTTAAAATTTTATTTTCCTTTACAATTAGTCTTTAAACAATTTGTTATATCAAAATCAAACATAGGTTTTACAGTCTGATATTAGACTTTTTGGGCAATTAGATCCTTAAAGATTCAAAGTTTTGACTCTTTACAAAACAGCCACTAAAACAGTTTTCAAAGTTTACATTTTGGCCACTAGTCCAAAATGTCTGATTTCCAAAACTCTTTTTACAAAATTGATTTCACTAAACTCTTTAAAATATTTAATAATAATTTTAGAATATTTTTCCACAATTTTATCACCTTCAAAAATATTTAATCTTACTTAATCCGAAACTGACTCGAATCTCTAACACCTGTCCACCGGATCTTCGAACCAACCGTTAAAACACCTAAGCCCGAAACCGAGGCGTTACAACTCTCCCTCTCTTAAGAAATTTCATTCCCGAAATTTTACCTATAGGAAAAAGATGCGAAAATTGCTCCATCATATCCGCCTTGCTTTCCCAAGTGGCTTTCTCGACACCACGATGTCGCCACAAGACTTTAACAAGTTCTATTGTCTTGCCACGTAGAACCTTACTGCTGGAATCAAGGATTTCCACTGGCTCTTCATCATAGGATAAATATGGTCTCACCTCAATATGCTCTACCAGCATAACATGCGAGGGATTCGACCGATACCTGGCAATGAAACACATCATGTATTTTCTCAGGCTTGGGAGGCAACCTCAACCGATAAGCCACATGACCTATACGCTCCACAATCTTATATAGTCCAATAAACCTTGGACTAAGCTTACATTTACGTCCGAACCGCATCATCTTCTTCCACGGTGACACTTTCAAAAACACCCGATCACCAACCGCATACTCAATCTCCGTACACTTCAAATTTACGTAAGATTTTTACTGATCCGCAACTACTTTCAAGTGATCACACACAAGCTTTACCTTTTCATTTGTATCTTTCAACACATGTGGCAAGGAACCTCAGCTCAACACAAGGGCGTACAACACCTCCGACCATATAATGCCTCATATGGTGTCATTTGGATACTTGCTTGATAGCTATTGTAGTACGCGAACTCAACCAAAGGTAAACGCTTCTCCCAGGTTCCTTGAAACTCAATAATACAACACCTCAACATATCCTCCAAAACCTGGATAACACGCTCAGACTGTCCATCCGTCTGAGGATGATACGCGGTACTAAACCTCAACCTCGTACCAAAGCCTGATGTAAGCATTGTCAGAACCTCGCTATAATCTGCGGGTCTCTATCAGAAACAATAGACTTAGGTAACCTATGAAAACGTACAATCTCAGCAACGTACAAATCTGCCAACATATCCAAGGTATATGTTGCGCGTAATAAGTGCTACGCAATTGTGCAAGTATACACGTTGCAAGTTAAAGTATAAAAGATATCGTCTCCACAGGGATTGGTGCCACTTCAAGAATCTAGTCTCTTGCATTGTAAAAAGTAAAAACACAAATAAAGGATTATAGAAGTTTAACTAATAACTAAACTAGAAGGCAATAAAGTAAAAGAATAAATGAGAACAAATGAGAGAGATAGGCCAGGTTATCGTGAGTTGAGGTGTGATAGCCGATTGGATCGTCTTGGTAAAAGAGTGCACGGGCAACTCAGTTGTCGTGGCAACTTGCACAACGGGGTTGCCTTGGCAACTAAACGATGGTTTCCTGGGCGACTAGTTGGGCAACTACTTGGCGTCTGGGCAGCAACCTTCAAGGTTCGGCAAAGCGTTCTTCAATGGTTTCTTCTTATCCCTAAGTCGAAACTCTAGCTACTTGTGCATGCCTTGATAATACATCCCTGCGTGAATCAAGGGTGAACAACAACCAATCTTGCGCTCCTCTTAGCCGTTGAAATCCTTGACTTATTCCTAAGCCGGATTAATCTTTACCATCAATAGATTGAATAAAGATCATATTCATTCGTTTCTTGAATCTAACTCTCCCGATATTAGATAAATAGATGATGTTACGAGATCCTCTCCCAATTCACTCGCAAACAAGAATAAGAACCAAGAATGAATAAACCTTGAATAGAAAAGTGCAAACTCTTATTACCTAAACAAAATCCAATAGTTTCTCACAACCACAAAACACAATAACCATAGCCAAATAGATTTAGTTCATGGCTAGGTTCCAAAGAAACACAAGATAAATAATCCCTAGCATGAACCCAATCGAACAAGAAAGAAAAAGATGAAGAAGAAAGCTTGTCGAAATCCCCTTGCCCTAGATGCTTGTCGAAAATTCTCTCCTCTTGCCCTCCATGGAGTTGTCGAAATTCCCCTCTCTTGCTCTCCTTGGATTGTCGAAATTCCCCTCTAATTTATAGGGCTAGGTCAAAGTCCTTCTTTAAGGAGGAAGTTAAGTTGGAATTAAATTATCTTTAAAGAATATAATTCTTTATTATAATTATATTCCTACTAGAACTTCTCCTATCTTCTTGGAATTTAATTATTCTTTAATCTCTTCATGGAAATCAAATTCCTTTGGGATTTGGCTTTGCTCCACGTCATATTGGGCTTGTCTAGTCATCAATTTCGAATACCATATCACATTGTGCTTTGTCGACAATTGCCCTGGCAACTGGCTCGGCGTCTCCTTCATGCATTGCCCTGGCAACTAGCTCGACATCTCCTTCATGCATTTCCCTGGCAACTAGCTCTAGCCTTGCTTTGGCAAGTGATCTTGCACATACACACAAAACACACCAAAGCAACATCTTTTCCCACAAAAACTACCAAGTTATGTAATCAAGCTCAACGATGGAAGGAAACATGGATTAATGCATGAATGGCTAATTATGCAACTAATATGAGCCTAAGTCTAACAATAATATGAGTAAAAAGGGTAAGAAAAATAGTACTTTTGAACACTTATCAGTATACATCGTATACACTGGTAGAAAATGTACACACTTCATAAACCGATCAACAATCACCCAAATAGAATCCTTTTTAGCCGGTGTCAAAGGCAGCCCTGACACAAAATCTATGGTGATTCTCTCTCATTTCCATTTTAGAATTCTCAATGGTTGTAACAACCCGAATAGAAACTAATGTTCAGCCTTAACCCGATGACATACTATACACTTAGAAACAAACTCTGCCATATCTTTTTTCAAACCAACCCAATAGTACACTTCATTTAAATCACAATACATTTTGATACTACTGAGATGCATAGCAAAAGGACTAGAATGCGCCTCCGTCAAAATAGTGTACCTAAGCTCTGAATCCTACGACACCACTATTCAGCCTTTAAAGCACAAAACACCATCATCATCAAAATGAAAGTTCGTTGGATTACCATCCGCTATGTCCTTAACATGAGGAACCAAAGAATTATCAAACGGTTGCTTAGCTTTAATCATTTGTAACAACGTAGGCTTAACTTGCAACTCAATCAATAAACCACCTTCTCGTGTCACACTCAACCTTGCAAACATCGCCCTAAGCTCAACAGCGACCTTACGACTCAATGCATCCTCCACCACATTGGCTTTTCCAGGATGATACTCAATCTTCAGGTCGTAATCCTTAAGAAACTCCAACCATCTTCGTTGTCTAAGGTTCAAATCCTTTTGAGACATCAAATACTTCAAACTCTTGTGGTCCATGAAAACAACACACTTCTCCCCATAGAGGTAATGTCTCCATATTTTCAAGGCAAAAACCACAGCCCCAAGCTCCAAATCATGAGTTAGGTAGTTGCGCTCATGAACCTTCAGCTATCTCGACGCATATGCCAGAACCTTTCCGTCTTGCATCAACACACAACCCAAGCCAACATACGTTGTATCACTATAAACAACAAACTCCTTTCCCAGATTCAGGTTGAATCAACACAAGAGTATGTGTCAAAACCTCCTTCAACTTCTCAAAACTCTGTGCTGCTTCTCTGACCACACATATAAAAATTCTTTTGCAACAACTTCGTCAACGGTATGGCAACACTCAAAAACCATCTACAAAGCGACGGTAATAACTAGCCAGCCCAAGAAAACTACGAACATCTGAAACGGATTTAGGTTACTTCTAATTGAGAATAGCCTCAATTTTCTATGGATCAATACGAATACCCTCCGCGAAAACCACATGACCTAAAAATATCACTTTCTTGAGCCAAAACTCGCATTTGCTTAATTTGGCATACAACTGATTATCCTTTAACACCTACAACACAATTTGCAAATGCTGATGATGCTCTTTCTCGGTACGAGAGTACACGAGTATATCATCGATAAAAACCACCACAAACTGATCAAGGTACTTATAAAACACCCTATTCATCATGTCCATAAAAGTAGTCAGGGCATTCGTCAAACCAAACGGCATCACCAAAAACTCGTAATGCCCGTACCTCGTACGAAATGTTGTCTTATGCACATCCACCTCCTTAACCTTCAACTAGTAATACTCGATCTTAAATCAATATTTGAAAACACCGCTGCCCTGTGAAATTGATCAAACAAGTCATCAATCTGCGGTAACGGGTACTTGTTCTTTACCGTTAACTTATTCAACTGTTGATAATCAATGCATATACGCATCGATCCATCATTCTTCTTCACAAAAAGAACTGGAGCACCCCAAGGAAAAATACTAGGTCAAATGACCTATGATCTAACAACTCCTGAAGCTGCATTTTTAGCCCTTTCAACTCCTTTGGTGCCATTCGATAAGGAGCAATAAACACCGAAGTCGAACCCTCATACGTCTCTATATCGAATTTCACCTCTTTATCTAGTGGTAAACTCAGTAACTCTTCAAGAAACAACTCTGAAAATTCACACATAGTCTGCATATCCTGCACTCGAACACCCTTGGCTTCCGGATTCATAACAATAGCCAAATAAGCATGGCAACCATCAAACATCATCTTCTCCGCTCGAGTAGCCAAAACAACATTGGACAAGAACTTCACATTCTCGCCAACCACTACAACTTCATAATCATCAGCTAACTTCAAGAAAATCCTTTTGGACTCACAATCCACCACTTCCTTGTGCTCACTTAACCAATCTATGCCCAGAATAACGTCAAAACCATGGAATGGCAATTCCATTAGGTCTGCGGCAAATTCATGACCATGCACAACCAAAGGACAACGCCTATACAACCTTCTAGTAGTAACTGTCTCCCCAAATGAACTAGTTACTAACATGCCAATATCTAAGATCTAAACAGGAACATTCAACAATGATGCATGCTCATTTAAGATATATGAATGAGTAAACCCTGAATCAATCAAAGAAAATAATGATAAAGATTGCAAGATAAAGGTACCTGCAATCACATCAGTGTCATTGCGCCCCTTGCGATGAGCATAAACCCGAGCCAGTCCACCATTTTCCGGTCGCAAGCAACTGCATGTGCTACAACCCTCTGCCCATCCTCTCGCCTCTAAAAATTACCGTGCCACAGCCTCGGCCCCTAGCATGTGCAACAACATGAACTGGTGCATCCCTCACAGCATGAGAACAATCACACTTTATATGCTCAGAAGATCCGCATATCCAGCACACTCCAGCGGTGCCCCAACACATACCCGTGTGGCGCCTACCACAACGCTCACACTCCGGTACAACACGAGCTCCCTAATTACCTTGACTAGTCCAAAATGTTCAATTTCCAAAACTCTTTTTACAAAATTGATTTCACCAAACTCTTTAATATATTTAATAACGATTTAGAATATTTTTCCACAATTTTATCACCTTCAAAAATATTTAATCTGATTTAATCCCGAAACTGACTCGAATCTCTAACACCGGACCTTCGACCAAACCGTTAAAACACCTAAACCCAAAACTGGGGTGTTACAGAAATATCGAAATCAACGAATGGTTCATACGAATAATTCATGATAAATGATGGCATAAGGTCGATGAACGCTGTGTGGGTTGTTCGGCAAGGGGAATCACTTTATTTCGTCGCCGAAAATGCGACCAACGCTGGTGGGAGTGGCCAGATTTGGGGGTTTAGGGATTTGAGGACTATTTTGGGATTATTTGAAAATTTTGGGATATTTTAAAAATTCTAATTTATTTTTTAAAAAATCTAATTCAGAAAATGTTTAATTTTGCCACGTGTCATGTTTTTTATTGACTAACGAAATTTTTTAATAGACAGTAACGGCGGAGCACCTATTTGAGTAACGTTGAAAACATTAGATATGAAAAAATGTATAATTTGGACACTTATTTTTCAATTAAGCCTAAGAAAATAACTAACTAAACGTGTTTTCATATTTTTATTATCGAAAAAAATTATTTTTATTTACCGAATATGTTTTTCGGTTTCAAAAGATAGAGAATGAAAACAGATAGTGTTTTGGAGCCTAAATGACTTGGCTATGACTCATATCTGGGGGAAAAATATAAAACAATGTAATGTATATTTTGTGGGACATAAATACCTAATTACTTGCTTAACAACAGTTGGAAGTTGCATCATGGAGATTTTGGATAAAAATCTATTTGAGTATGAAGCAATGTTGAACAAATAACTTTTAGATAAAAAATATGTTTGAAAAATAATTTTCAATCCAAACACAAGTGCTTAAATTTTTAACTTTTGCAGTTGAAAAAGTGTTTTGGGAGCTAAATTACAATTTTAGTATTCATTTGTTATTTCATTATGTATTTATTTTATAATTTAAACTTATAATTTTTACCAAAGACATAATTATATGATTAATAAGTTATTTATTATTTAAAAAAATGTATATCTTTGTTCTCTCACATTCCCTTAGGTCATAGGTTCTAGACTCGGTACTCAGTAGGAGCACCTCTTCCATCCCCTATAGTTTTCCTTTTCTCCTCCCCTCTAGGTAAGATTAGGATTAGAATTTGTCAAAAAAATGTATATCTTTTCATGTCAAATTTTTAGATAAAAATTATTTTAGATTTATATATTTTCATAGAACACTTATGATTGCTAAAAATATTTTTTTATATTTTTATCGTATTTTAAGTTGATATATTTCATATATTATAACAATAAAGAATTTGAATATTATTTAAATATATAATTTTTAACTTACAATATCATGTCTAAAATGATCATTTACATAAGGCTTAAATAAAAAATAGGTGCCTAAAGTATACCACTTTTGAACTTTAGGTGCCAAAAGTTTCAACTATTATAATTTTAGGTGCCTCGTGTTAATTACCGTTATTTTTTTATATTATTTTTTATTTTATTTCTTTTTTAATTTCTTTTATTTTTTAAACTTATTTTTTAAAAAATCTCCAAATTTTCAAAATTCACAAAATAGCCCCAAAATTCAAAATCCCCAACTCTCATAAACTCAAATCGGGATTTGAGTCAATTCTATTGTCGATGGCCACAACGCCGCCCACCACATCCGTCCTGGACCACCATGGTCGTTTACCCCACCCCTCATCGTTGGAACCGACCGGAATCATACAAAACGCCGGACAAAAGTCAAAATATTTAAAAAAATCATTCAAACAATTTGCAACAAGCGACTGATGAACGACGACGAATGATTTATGAGTGTTTGGGCGAGGGGAAGACGCTCCATTCTGTCACTGGAAACGTGGTCAACGACGGCGGGAATGGCCGGGTTGAAGGGATTGGGTATTTGAGGATTTAAGATTTTTTTTTAATTTTCGGGAATTTTGGTACCTTTTTGAAAATTTAAATATTTTTATTTTTTAAAAAAGTAATTGAAAGAAATTAAAAATTAAAATCTGTCACGTGTCACATTTTAATTGGTTAACAATTTTTTAACGACAATTAACACCGAGGCACCTAAAATTATAACAGTTGAAACTTTGGCCACTTATTTTTACAAAAAAATACTTTAGGCACTCAAAGTTCAAAAGTGCTATACTTTAGGCACCTATTTTTCATTTAAGCCTTTACATAATTACATTCTCAAAAGCATTTTTTTGATAGCAATATTAAACACTTAAATTTCAAACAAAAAAATCCAAAAGCACTTCTCAAATGCATTTTTTAAAAGTATTTTTCACCACATTTTATAAAAATATTTTTTGACAGCAATATTAAATATTTAAATTTAAAAAAATCAAGAGTACTTCTCAAAAACACTTTTTAAAAGCATTTTCCACCACATTTTACAAAAGCAATGTTTACTACTACAAACACTAGGGATGAGTGTTCGATTGAGTCGAGTCGAGTAAAAAAATTTTGAGTTATTCAAGTTGACGCGTCATATTTTACAACTAAAACTTTATTTAATTTATTTTGATTCAAGCCGAGTTTATGAAATTTGAGTCGAGTTCTCAAGTTTATATACAAATTTAATTGTAATTATTTATCATGTTATAGTACAATTTGATTCTAATTTAAACGACTTTCTCTAATCCTATAAGATATGCATACATATTTTCTCATACGAGGCCTATATTTTTTTATATCAGTATATATATATATATATATATTTGGAAAAATTGAGGGACTCGATCGAACTTAAAAATCAATCCACTAATTACTAAAAAATTTGAGTTATTCGAATTTTCATTTTACAACTCAAACTTTAATTGAAATTTTTCGAGTTGAGTTTATGTAATTTTGAGTTGAATCAAGACGAGTCGAGTTTTTCGCTTCGAATCGAGTCAAAAAGTTCAATTTTTTAAGTAAAGTTTTGCTCACCTCTAATAAACACAATATCTTGACTTTATTCCCTTTTCGTTTCCTCGTACTTTTATAATTGGAAGTATTGATGCAAATAAAAAATAATTATGTTTCGTGATTTCATAATTATTTTAAAAAAAAATAAAATTAGAGTAAATTGTATTGTTCATCACTCAATTTTTTTCACTCCTATTTTAGTCATTAAAATTTTAAAAATCAATTAAATCACTCAATTTTTAAATTGCTTTTATCTTGATCACTCTAGAATAACATGACTTATTTTATTAATATTTTCTTATGACGTGTCGTGTTTTAATGTCATGTCAAATTTAAAATAAAAATAAAAAACAAACTCTAATCTCAAACCTAAAATAATCTCCTTTTATAGTAATTATATATGGCATTTTCAATCAATAAAACTCATACGTTGCCGAGAAAAAAAATCTCCTTCCATGGCCGAACACTTTCCTGCAAAGCTAAGAGCTCAATTTTAAGATTGAACCCAAAATTCATTTTCCTAAACATTCTCGAGAACCAAACAAATATAACAAGGGTAAAATCTAAAGCTTAATTAACTAACCTCCTAACAGTATTATAACTTATAAGCACTGGCACTAAACCTAGAGGAATTATTATGGAAGCAACAATCGAGTACGGGATCTCCGTGCATGAACTATCCTCGCAAGTGAAGGTGAAGATGAGGGTTTGGGGTTTGTAGATTGAAGATTAGGATTTGTGATTGGATTTATGATTTAAAAATTTTATTTTTTATTTTAAATATGACATATATTAAAATATGTCATATCATAAGAAAATATTAATAAAAATAAGTCATGTTATTCTAGAGTGACTAAAATAAAAATAATTCGAAAGATGAATAATTAAATTAAAAGATTTTAAATTTCAGTTATTAAAATATAAAATGAGAAGAAAGTTGAGTGGTTTACCTATAAAATTAAAATAAATAAATCCCATTTTCTTAATTAATTCTTGTGGGTTTTAGATCGATTCTACATAAGTAGAATTTTCCCTTCTTTTACGGACAGTACTCAAAGAATTCGTGAGATTTCTTCTGCCATACCACTAAATTTGGGTGAATCATTGGAGTCAAAATTATGACACAAATCCGGTAAAGGTAAAACAAGAAAAAAAACCCAACCTAATTCAACTCAAATCCAGATAGAATTTTTAAATGTAAAATTGGATTTTATTAGCATGGAGTTTCTCATATTTCACAACAGATGAATGAAATTGTTGCATGAACGGGGAACCTGCATGCGTGCCCTGAATTCCCTGCAAAGCTGCCTTAAATCTCCTAGTACATGCGCATGCATGATTTTCATAGACGTGCACTAACAGATATACATTCAAATCAGCCAATCACCTATTTAAGCTCCTTTCATGAACATCAGTTATCACCCCAAGAGAAACAAGGGAAATTTCATGAAAGCTAGCATTTGATTCTGCAAACAGGGTCTTTCTTTTGTTTAGAATGGAAAAGGGACAAGCATTAGAATGGGCCGAGGCACAAAATCTCGCCATTAGCGTCGATCTCGTGGCTTTAACCAAACAACAGCTTCGATTCCTTGCAGAGGTTGATAGGAACCGGACACTCTACGATGATGGGCCTGTCTTAGACCGGGCCATCTATAGGTGAACTCTTCATCTCTAATAAGTCCATTCTTTTGCCTTGAATGATGCTGATACATCCAAACATACTATTAGTTCTAACTTTTGATTACCTTAATGTGCCGAGTTTAGGTACAAATATTGTTGGCTCGGAGTCTGCAATTTCGGAAGAACCTTTAGTTGTGCCACTTGACTGCGAATGGATTTGGCATTGCCATAGGCTTAACCCTGTATACTTTTCTAACACCATCAACCATGAAACATAAATGCAAATTTGCACACATATATTGTCACAATGAGTTTTACCAATCTGTATTCGTTGTCTTTGTTAGGTGCGATACAAGGCCGACTGTGAGGAACTCAATGGGAGAATTCTTGACAACCAAAATGTCATATCATCAATTAGGACAACTTGCAGAAAGCAAACTGAAGAAATTTGGGAGAGGGTGTATCCTTGTGAGCCATATGAACTTAATATGAGCATCAGTTTCTCAGAGAATGTTCAAAGTTTCGTACAAACTTCGAAGAGCACTGAGTATGATCTGGTTTCAGCTGTCAAGAGGCAAAGTCCTTTCTTCTATCAGGTACTTAAGAAACTTATGATTTGGACAGAAATGTAAACAACATAAGCATAGATATCGTTGTTTTAAGGTTTGAGTTGACAATACAATACATGGAACAGGTATCCAGATCCCATATGAATGATGATGTCTTTCTTGAAGGAGCTTTAGCCAGATACAAGGGTTTTCTACATTTGATAAAGAGGAATTGGGAAAAATCTGAAAGTTGTTTTTGTGTTCCGACGTATGATATCGACCTTATTTGGCATACTCACCAATTGCAGTCTGTTTCTTACTGCAAAGATGTAATGGAAGCCTTCGGAAAGATATTAGAACATGATGACACAGATTCTGATAGAACCAAGGGTAAGAAGCTAGACAATGGTTTCCTTAGAACAACCAAACAATGGGAAGACATGTTCGGATCGAGGTATTGGCGTGCTGGGACAATGTATAGAGGAAATGCTCCATCTCCACTTGGACTCGACTTGCCTCAATTGGACAATCTGAAGGAGAACAAATTGGCCCCAACAAATGAAAATCAAGATATGTTTCCAGTTCATAAGAAAATGGTTATGGAGGTAAGCCTCAAATGACTTTTTTGCCTACAAGTTTTACTAAGAAAATTGTAACCCTTTTTACTTTTTTTTCAGATTATGATAGAGATCGTTGGGGTCAAAGATCTACCCCAGGGACATAAAAGAAGCCTCTTTGTTACAATCAGTAAGAAACAATCAGATACATTTCTTAACAACAAAAGAACCCTAAGCATTTTGTCTGCTACTAGTGAGAAACAAGTAATTGTTTTCCTCTGTGAACCTAAAGGGGATCTTGTCTTTGAACTAATATCATATACACCTGCCAAAACATTGGGAACAACCTCAATCTCCCTAAAGGACTTAGTAAACTCTGTTTCTGAACTTTATGAAGAAAAATGGTTCGATCTGGTGTCAAATTTGACACTTGCTGATTCGAAACCTATTAGTTTACAAATTGCTTTCTCTTTCATTCCTCCGAGTCCAGCACCATACATGTTTCACATGGTTCAAACACCACCATTCCCTGTTATCCCTAGAAAGTTTCAGCATTTCAAGTGTTCTTATTTTTCCGATGAGGCTGGCAATGATATGATAAGCCTCCACATGAGGTACGTTAGTTCAACAAGAAGACAATTACCAGCATAATTTCTGACATGGCAAATTTCAATGATCTTCTTGTTTTCAATTCCATTTCAGAGAGGCAGGAGACAATTACCAGACAAGAAAGCAAGTGATTGGCTTAACATCATGTGGTGAAACGCATGTGCTTGCGGAGTCAGCTGGGAAAGGATGGTTTTTGAACAACTCTCGTTGGTGGTTTCATGTTCATCAGAAGCTATACGAAAATGACCATGCATTTGGGTTTAAAGGAAATCGAAAGGTGAGTATATTCATATTCAATGGCTTTGAAAACATACCCTAGGCATAGATTGCCTTCGTTTCAAAACCCTAAATTTTATGTATATATTATGGGTTTAGGTGATTACTTTTCGAGGAAGAAAACTGGGGTATGAGATTAATAGCAGCAAGAACCAGAAAAATGAAGAGCATTTCGTGACAGCTGTTGAGTTCTCCATGGATCATCCGTATGGAAAAGCTGTAGCTTTGATGAACTTTAAGTCTGGCATTATAGAGGTATATCAAATTTTAGCTTAAAAATTTAATAAACATGACTAACTAGCTCACTTTCATAGTAAAAAGATTAATTTGCTCTTCAACCTATAGCTCAGGGACTTGTCAAGCAATTTAACCGGACAAATTTGAATAATATAACTACACTTAACTATCATACTGATTTTTAATCTTTACAAACAGATAAGCGAAGAAGAATCACTTGTAGTCCCCATGATTATATTGGCTTTTCTACTTTCTAAAAGTTCAAGCAACTGTGTGAAAAGCTGCAAAAATGAAGAAAAAAGTTCTGACCGGCTAAGTACGGCGGCGGACGGCGCTCTATGCGGTGTGTGCGTTGATGAGAAGGGTGGTGGTGAAGCCATTACTGTTGGAATCAAAGACTTTCGTGACCATGAAGATCTGGTTAAGAGTAGTCATTGTGGCGGGTGTAGTGCCGGGTGTGGAGGTAGTTGTGGCGGAAGTTGTGGTGGTAGCTGCGGAGGGCACTGTTTCGGTGGTGACGCTATGTGATATGACAGAATTGATTACAAATATGAGTCGAAATGAGACATTTCACTATAAGCTGTTAACATTTGGGTTAAATAGTCCTCTAAATGATGTTTCCATATTACTGTTTAAAAGTTGGAAAATGAATAAAATAAAATGGGTAAAGTTCATAAATGGTCACTAAACTGCCTCAATATTCATTTTGTCACCAAACTTTCAATTGTTACAAACTGATCACTAAACTATAAATTTTGTTAAAAAATGGTCATTGAGCCCTAACTGTCGTTAAGTGAGCTGAAGTTATACATTCGATTAATTTGGTTCTAATTCGAACAAATCAATAAATTTGGACTCATTATTTACAAATCCTATCATTTAGTCCTATTTTTATTAGAAATAATTTAACATTTTTTACTTCAATCAGATGGTGACATGTGTTACCATCCGGTTGAAAGAAAATAAATGGAAGAAAAATGAGAACGGGGATACTCGAACTTGGGTGGAAATGGTGGATGGGGCTTGCCCAAACCATTAGTTTATGGCATATGACTAGGGGTTCTAATTGAGTTGAACAAACGACTGCTAGGGTATGCTGAAATCATGCCACGAGGACAGATGAAACGAATCACAAAACAAAAAAAAAATATCACAAGGACAGAAGAAACGTGTGTCACAAGGACAAAGGAAGCGCATGCCACAACGACAGATATTCTTATTAAAATATGAAAAATATATTAAAAACAAGAAAAATAATAAACCCGGTAATCGACAACTAATACTAAAATTAGTTGCCGACCACCAATCAAAGGAAAAAAATAAGATTGCAGTCGGTAGTGAGAAGATGATGAACGGCGATAGAGAATTAGAAAATTAGGGTTTCTCCACTAAGACAATCTTGAGTGACGAGATGTCGATTGTCTTATTTTTTGGATTGATTGTATAATTTTTAAACTTTCTTTCAAGAATGGTTGCAAATATGTTAGTTTGGTGTATTTGTAGATTTTTACTTTGGAGTTTAGACTTTGAAATTGTTTCACACACTATTTTGTTCATTTTTTTGTTAAATTTGCTAATTTATGTTTATATTAAGCTCTATTATAAATTTATAAAATAAGATAAGATTTCTAGTGAGTTTAATGAGCAATCAGTAGAGTCGAGCAACGAGTTTTTTTTAACGAGCCCTAGTCGAGCAAAATTTTATTGAGTTTTTTTAGTATCGAGCCTAGTCGAGCATAAGTCAAACAATTTTCAAGTTGAGCCAAGCACTTCTCAACTCACGATTGACTCGTTCAATAAGTACCCTTATATATGACAATAATATATATTATACTATTTTTTATTTGTGAAAAGAAAAAAAGATACATTTATATTAAACTATTAATATTATATTTTAAATATATTAATAATATTAAATAATACATATTTATTAATAATTAATAATATTATTAAATATATGTGTGCTATTAAATAATTTTACCCAATCCATATCACCTCATTTAACTATAATTAGGGCACAATAATCATTTTTTAACAAAATTCATAAAAAAAATTAAACATCAACATCCATTAGATACAACGAAATGCATCAGAGGCCCAAAACATAACAGCATAAAAAACAAGAGGATTCTGATCATGGGTCATTATCGTCATGTCATTTATAGGACCAACCAATTAAATGTATTTATTTTATTAATTTTTTATTTTATATTTTTACCAAGTGAGTCATCACTGGATAAAAACTGTTTTTAAATTTAATTTACAATAAATATTAGTAAAGATTCACTTGGTAAAAAGATGAAATAAAAAAATTAATAAAATAAATATATTTGATTTATTGGCCCCATAAATAACGTGACAAAAATAACCAATGATATAATTTCTCAGTTTGATGACATAACAAACAAGCGACGATGACTAACAACAAAAGATGGAGCCGAATATTTAGACACGAAAAATCTATCAAACGGAAAAACCTCGGAGATGGCCTGCATTTGTATTCCGAATAACAGTGTCCCAAAGTAAAACAGGAGTAATGGATATAGTGCTTAGTTGTATTGAATTTTCAAATAAAAAAAATTAAATTTGAACTTTAAAATGATATTATTAATCAAATGTATACATACAAAATCCGAAAGTGCAATATCTTCACTAATGTGTCTTTTTTACTACACTAAATAGGATACATTATATTATGAGTCTGGCTTATCATATTAGTTATGGTCTCATCTAATAAAAACTATCTACTTTATTACTATTTTTTATGCCATTAATTTAATAATATAATAACTTAAAAAGCTGTTTTTAAATAATATAAAAAATTAGTAGAGATTTATTGATTGAAAAAAATAATAAAAAATAATAAAGTGAATATATTTTTTTTTTTGGATGAGATCACTGATGTGAGGCCAAGCTTGTATAGAAGGCATTAGTAGCATTCTAAAACAGCAAAAGAAAAAATGAGGCTTTTGAAAAAAAAAGTGCCAGATAAGCACCACAATATAAAGTATTGCTAAAGGATAGTGGGGGAAGATAATATGACAGTGTCACATATAAATTAATTTTTCGTATATTTCCAGCTATAGATAAAATGAAGTTTTTTTGGTATTTGATTTGAATTAATTAATTTAATATTAATAATTATAAACTATGTCACCATTATAAGTTGATAAAGGCGGGGAGATAATATGACAGCGTCACATATAAATTTAGAGTGATGCGTAAAAAATATTTTTTAGTTTATTTTTACTTAATTGCTGCCCAATGAAAAGATGATGTGTAAAAAATATTTTTTAATTAATTGATGTCCAATGAAAAGATGACACATGTCATTTTATTATTGGTTTGATTTGAATCAAAGGTACTCGAACCCAAACGTCTTGGAATGAAAGAATTCCCCCAAACCACCAAAGTAAATCGATCACTTGATATATAAATGATTGCAAACATAATATTTAATGGTATTCAATTCAAGAACAGTGTTCAAAAAGAAAAACAACAAGATAATGAAGAAAGGTTTTAATTTTGAAACAAAAATTCCATTAAACCATCGTCTTTCAGCATCGTTTAATTTAATTTTTTTCTCTGAAAATTCTTTAAGCCTCGTTGCAAAGGT
The DNA here is from genome assembly GCA_019671005.1 of Hibiscus mutabilis. NCBI lineage: Eukaryota > Viridiplantae > Streptophyta > Magnoliopsida > Malvales > Malvaceae > Hibiscus > Hibiscus mutabilis. The sequence continues at coordinate 16,438,517 of CM033724.1, read as the reverse complement.
CTTTTACGTTGACGGAGGCGAATAAAGTGAAGAAGGCTTTAGGATTACATCGTCTTGGAGGAGAAAAACGAGCGGCGAGTCGAATTCGAAAAGAGTCAAAAAAACAAGTTACGCTTGAGGAGTTGTTGAGGGTTAATATGGGAATTTCAGAACAACCAGGTTCTAGGGTTCAAGATCTCTTTTGAGAATCGCTGCTCAAATCTGTTAAAAATTGTGCAGTATTTCCTTCTTTCAATTTTATTGAGAAAAGTTATGTTGTTTTGGGGCGTTTCTGTTACTTTTTTTAAGCTCAAGTGCTGTGAAGCCATGGCCTAAGTTGCACAGATACGGATACGGGGATGAGCACGGGTACGAGGATTAGAAATGACAATTTTTAAAATTATAAGGTATGAGTGCGGCAAGAGTGCGACAAATATAAAATAAATTTTAATATATATATATGTATAATTAATAAAAAATCATTAAAATTCATAATACAATACAATAAAATAAAAACCAAGGGAATGGTACTGCCAAATGACCTTAATAACTTGTTAAACTTCTTTCATTTTGCACCGAATATAGCTTACATTGTTCAACAACAAACAAAATCACATCAAAAATTCAAAACAACATTGTTGACATCATACAAAAACAAAATAACAACCAAAACATACACACATACAAAACAGTAAATGGGTTTAAGAAACAAAATAACAACGATGCAATCAATCATTGTTAACATCCTCTGAGATTAATTCGCTCTCCAAATCTAATTCATCGAGTGAAAGTTCCGCAAACTCCAAATAGCCCACATCTCTTAAAGAATCGAATGCATCTCCACCAACATCCCACATCTTGGTTTTCTCATCTTCATATTGACTAGAATTCCTTGATAAAGAGGTTGTAGTGGATGTAAACCAAATCTTCGGCACGACTTGGATTTAACTTATTCCTCCTAAGTGAGTGGATGAAGGAATAAGTACTCTAATTTCTTTCACAAGAAGAGGACGAAGTAGGTTGTCAAAGCACTTTGAAAGCCAAATATTTGAGCAAAGGAGTTTTGGCACCAAAGTTAGCCCACCAATTTTTCAGATCCGAAAAAAACCTCTTTGTAAGAAAAATTAATTATGTAAAAGGTCCACTCTTAAGTGAGAAATGAACATATTCATCCAAGACTTTGTCGTAATCACCATCATTTGAAAATAATCTACAAAAGCACTCCATTCTCTCTCGAGATATTTGAACATCTCTATGATGAGCAACTCTACTAGGATCCTCGGTTAACCAACCATCATTGTAAAACCTACAACAATTTAAAAAAATACATTTATTTAAAGAAACTAAGATTTAAGAATATAAAATTCAAAAGTAACAAGATTATATACCTTGGATTTAGTGAGTGCAACACCCCTCCACGTCTCCGTCTCCAAATACATACAGAAGATATCACAACACTTAAAGTTTCTTTTTTTAGCCAACCTAAATTCATTACACTATTTATGATTTAGATACTATACATATTAATAATAGGTTACTAAAACTCTAAACCAAGAACATATCATAATCATTTTTCTAGATTAATTATACTTTACCTAGTCTAGTATCACATACCCCAAAATACATAAAAGGTCATTTATCAACATTTCATTTCTTTTGACTATTATACATGCCACTAATTTTACCAACAAAAAGGTAAGATGTCATTACTATTTATACTCATTGAATGCTTCCCAAAATGATGCAGATCTCTTTGTGCTTACTCCAACGCTTGTTTACCGACGTGTGCACAACAACAAACACACGCTAAGTGCGAACTTAGTGAGACACAAACATTATCAATAAATATTGATAAAATATAATAACAACTATAATATAGATAAATGCCCAAATATTGTCTAGTCAAGAATCAATAACCAGTTATTTTCCGGTTGATCATTTTAAGCGTCTAATACTATTAATCTGAAATATTCAATTCATTTACAATATAGACCAAATTTAGCATAGAGATTTGGTACACGAGTTGACGAGCACGAAGCCCTACAAGTATAAAACTTGTGAATGACACAAAGTGTCTAAGAGTCAAATAATTTTGACTCTTCAAGCATATAGCTCTAGCACCGTAGTGTTGATAACCTGTATTACTGAAGTACTTCTGTAGCAGCGTAGTGCTCTTGTAGCATCAAAGTGCTGAACATACAGATGCTAGACCCATGGTATACCATTTGTACCAATAAACTCTTAATCACATAATTTGGGCATAATAATAATATCATAAGACATTTTATTAAGTCAAGCTATCAATAAACATATTAGGACAGTTCATACCCTAAATAAATAAATTTTACTTGAACTAGTTAACCCATTAAATGGTAATATGTCATTTATTCACATAATAAACATGTGGGCGATCTTACCTAACTTTTCTTTACCTTAGATAAATATGCACTCAACTTCACTATTTTGCCAACCTTAAAGTAGCAATGTCACTTCAACTTGGAAGTGTAATGACTCGATCTTTGGGCTAGTATTTCGGATAGGATATTCGGGTTTTGGAGAAAGTGTTTGGAGATTAAATTGAATGAAATTAAAATTGGAAGGTTAATTTAAGAGGATTTAGTGATCTCCTTATAGGCAGGTAAAAGTTGGTGTTAAAAATGTGGAGCTTTGAAAAGTCAAGTGGCTAAGTGTGTGGTTTGACCATTTTGCTTTGAAAGGCATTAAATTGGGTTTGATTTTTTTAGGTGTTGGAGAGGGGGAAGTTTGAGATAATAGAGGAGAGAGAGTTGGGATATTTTAAGAGGAAAATAAAGTGAGAGAAAGCTTCAAGCTTCATATCGTAGTCGTTCGGGCCACGATAGTTGACACTGTCGGCATTGATGGCTTTAGCTCGTGGAGATGAGTCAGATGATGGTCACCTTGCCGCCATTTGAGTTTCCGTTCACCGATGTGGAGAGGAGAAAATTTTGGTGAAGCATTAGCTTCGAAAACCTTGTCACCCGCTGCCCCCCACCGTGAATAAAGGCCGCGTTAAGCTCCCCGTAAATAGGAGTCTTGATCTGGAGCTTGTCGATCTGTTTTTGCCATCGACCATCGTTATACGTGTTGTCGGGTGCCGTCACACATGATGCCGCCTACGCATGGGCAACGTCCAACTACTGTGGGCAGCTAGCACTAGCTCAAGCCAAGCCTGTTGGGTCGATTACTAGGCCAGCCGGTCGAGTTGGCCTTGTGAGCCAAACCAAGCTAGTCCACTAAGTTGAGCCATTTGATCGAGCCGCTAAGCTATTTGACTGAGCTATTGAGCCATTGACCGAGCTGTCGTTGACTGTTGATCGAGCCATCATTGACTATTGACTTTTTGACCCGAGTTGACTTTTTTCAGAGAATCTTACCCAAGGGTTTCTCGACGTTTTAAGTTCGATGGCACAATGTGTTTTGCCAAACTTGAAACCAATAAGCTATTTTTATGTATTTGACCTTGCAAATTGATTAGGGGATGCATGAAATTAATGTGTTTTCGTATTCATTTTTATACGAGGATTATTCAGGATCGAATATCAGACCAAGTGGAGTAATCGGGAAGCTTATATGAGTATTTATCATGTTGGCTTAAGGTTAGTATACTTCGAACTCCGAAATACTTCAGGAGCGTCATAAGTGTAATTGCCTTGCTTGTTAGTGGTTGCAAAATTGGTTGATGATATATATGCATGTGTTTAGACCGGTATTACGAGACTTGGTAAATATTGAGATACTTGATGAGTTTGAGAATATTCGAGACTATTATGAGCTTTAGAGATCGTGTAGGGTCATTGAATATTCATATGATTATCTGATTGGTTGATTTACATGTTGTTGCTTGAGTGTTGAAATATGAATTGGCATGTTAGATGAAAATTATACTAAATGGACTGATAATTGGTAAAATTCGAATAATTGATCATGAAGCCAGTAAGTAATATTAATTAATTGAAAGCTTTAGTAAACAAACCCTAATGTCTTCCATAAGCATTAGGGATTGATTAAGGTATAGTAAATATCGTAATTTGAGAAATTGTACGAACTTGTGAATAGGGTATCGGTACGAGCTTTGGTCGTACCAGTACGTGATTGGGGTTCGTATTGATACGGGTTGACCCATATCGATACTTGTAGAATTAAAGATTTCCAATAAGTTATTTTAGTATCGGTACGCATGCGAGTACCGATACCCAAGGGTACCGTATCAATACTTGTGTACGAGTATTGGTGCCCAATACGATAAATAATCTATGAACAATTTAAGGATGAAAATTAATGTGAATATTAATAATTGAATTATGCCTCCAATAGATGTGAATACATGGATTAATGAAGACAATGAATGAGATAATTATATACTATTCCATAATGTATTAACAACTCGGTAATGTAAAATAAATGATGTGTTGACAATTAGCAACAATAGAGAATCATTGGGATCGCGTTGCTTGTATGCCGGAAAGGCATTTGTTTGGTTGAGTCGATGATTGATGGGATATGGAAACCTAGTGAGAGTTTGAGTGTGTTGCAACACCATGGTTGAAGATTTTTGATTGTAGAATCCCGACGTTTGTGTGGATACGGCCTCATTTAAAGATGCTTGATGAGAGATCCTGAGCATGGATGTAGGATCTCGATGCCGTGTGAATGCGAGCCTCATCCCTACGAGTATAGGATCCTGATATTGTGTAGAAGTGGGCCTCGCTCAGAGTGTAGGATCCTGATACTTTGTGGACACGGGCCCCACACGGAGTGTACGATCCTGATGTTGTATGGATGCAAGCGTCACTCTAGGTTTGTGGTTATGACTTTGTGTGCTTTAGCTCAGAAAATATGGTGAGATCCCGAGTATAGTTGGGCATTGTAGGCCATGTATGATGTTTTGCTATGTTGGAAGTGTTAGAGTATGTCCAAAGACCAATCATGAGATGATTGTAAATGACATTTATTTTTACCTTGTTTATTCAAAAAGAGGCATTGCCATTATTATTTTCAGTTACAATTCTGCGTGCATAAATAAACTAAATTATAATAAAGTCTTTAGAATAATATGGTTATTCTTAAATGTCCTTAGTCGAGTATTATTGTAGGCATGGACAATAATAATGCATTAAGACTAATATGTAGTTGATTGATGACAAAATATTGTCATTGACAAGGAGATGCCAAAATCAATACATAAGTATGTGTTAGAGAACGACATACTGGACTGACCCGCTATGAGCATGTTTCTTGGATTATTATGTGACAGTCACAACATTCCTTATAGTGATAAGTATATGTATGATCCGCAGACTTGAGATCATCATTATTTCAACATCGTGAGCGACATATTTTGATACGGTCAAACGTGTGTCATAACTAACTACACTATAAAGACTAATATTGGATATGTCATAATCTATGTAGTGGAATATGGTTGATCAAGATAGGATTTGTCCCTCCTACATAATAGGAGTAATATCGTAGGCCACTTGATTGAGTGAGACTAGAAATGCATGGCCATGCTCAAATAAGTTGATATGAGATATCATAGTTATTCGTTTATAATAGTCTACTCAAGATATCAAGAAATATTAGATAGACTATAAAAGTGTGATTGTTCCATGACTTGTGTCCAATCTAGATATAAAGAGACAAAAAGATGTAATACATAAATAGAGTTAGTCACGAAAAGGATATGTCGAATCATGATTTCTTGTAACTTAGGTGACAATGATATATTGCTAGATGTCACTCATTGTTTGTAATATTAGAAATGTTCTAATATTTACTACGAACGTTACATGAACCTACAAGGTCACACCACAGTTGATATATTAAACGAATTATATATGTACAAATTTGTTGTACACGAATTTAGTTAAATTAATATATATTTGATATATATAATTTAACTATTGGGTAAATATTAAAAGAAAAATAATTATTGTAATTATGACTCTTTTAATATATAAATAATATAATTTGATTTAAATCAATATATATATATTGAAATCCTAATTAAGTTGAATTGAGATTATATATATTTAATATATATATATATAATTCGATTTAAATCAATATATATATTGAAATCCTAATTAAGTTGAATTGAGATTATATATATTTAATATATATATATATTGAAATCCTAATTAAATTTAATATATAAATATTGAAACCCTAGTTAAGTTGAATTGGTATTATATATTTAATATATATATGTATATATATTGAAATCCTAATTAAGTTGAATCGGGATTATTTATATTTAATATATATATTGAAATCCTAATTAAATTGAATTAGGATTATATATATTTAATATATATATATTGAAATCCTAGTTAAGTTGAATTGGGATTATATATATTTATATATATATATATATATATTTAATATATATATATATATTGAAATCCTAATATGAGTTAAATTAAGATTTCAAAGGCTATATAAAGGCATGTCAGATCTAGAAATCATTAATGCTTTTTGGAAAAACCCTTTAAATAGTTTAGAGAGTTTTATATACTCGTTTTAACTGGGTGAACTATGTAGAGGTTGGAGCGTTATCGTTGCGGCTTAGGAATTGACATCGTGGAATCGTGATTGGATATCTATCTCCTCCAAATTCAGAATTCCAGATTTTAAACAGGTAATTCTTCACCGTTATTCACCCTAATTCATTCCTCATACATGGATCTCTGGTGGTGATCGCCAGATATTTTTTTCCCTGCGCCATAAGGTGTGCTGGCGTGACCCAACAATGGTATTATAGCCACTTGTACGAAACGAATTCGGGTTTTAATTACTTGGGTGATGTAATTCTAGTTAAAAGATGTTCCTAAGATCGATGATTAAGTGTTAATCATCAGGATCTTTGTCGATAGGGTTTACAATATTATATGTTAATTGTTAACATATTCAATATGGAGTTTTAGATGTTAAGTGTTAACATACACGGATTATAGTTATATATTAGACTAATGGTTAGTCTATAGATTTTGTGCAAGAAAGTAACAAAAGGTGTTTCAGTAAAAACCTCGTGGATTTTAAAATCCTGAAAAACATGATAATGTTGATAAAAGTTATCAAATCGTGAGTTTTTTACATAGCAATTAAGATGCTAATCTTTAAAAATTTTCCCGCTGCTAACCGAGCAGCGGCAACCCTACCAGGGGTTGCAGGGCCGCTGGAACCCCGTAAGGGGCTTGACCCATGCGTAGAAATAATCTGGTAAGACTTCAATAACAAACCGTGTCGTTATTATGTTTAATATGCACGGTATTTGGAATTCATGGTTATAGCCCAATAGCCTATTTAGTTTTATTTATAAGGTTTTATAAATCCGACCTACGTGTCCTGCCTTTCTAAACTTCTATTGTAATTTTCTTCTAATCTTACTCCCTCGTATGTAAAACAAGTTTCTAAAACTGTAATCTATACAAAGAAGCATAGACTTGAGGAACATAAGTGTGGGTCAATAGAAAGATGCTTGAGAAGTGTTTTTATCCTTAGAATAATTTGGTTCTCCCATTGGCTTGGGACGAGCCACTTTAGGATCTGGGCTATAACTATTGCATTCATATTTACTGTTTTTCTTGTATGTGATAAAATAAATGTATGGGATGAATGCTAGTTAATTGATAAGATCAAATGTTAAATGGTGAGATAATATTCACAAAACCACTCAATAAAATATTAAGTCTTTTATTGATTCCCAATGTTAACCCTCGTTAAAGTCTAAATGGATACAATGTAGGTTTTGCTAAAGCGAGGTACTTGTATCTATCTTGGCCAAATGCGAAGAATAAGAAAGTGATATTCGTTGGTTGTAATATTGGTTAAAAACTTAACTAGGTTACTCTAATATGGTTAGAAAACCTAAAAGTTAGTTATTTAGAGAATTATAAGATGATTATGAACAAGAGTTGTTCACCAAATGAAGGAGTTACATGAGATGTAATTAGCAAGTGTTGCTTACCTAGATAGACCATAATCTTAAGAGAAAAGCCAAAGCTGACTTAAGAGAATGTAAAATTTGGATCCCACTAGAAAAACTTTACAAAATGTATTTTCGACATTAATATTTGAGGGTTATTAATTTTAATAAAAATACCGGGAGTATATGGTACTTTTATAAACAAACATAGTAAATGTACTTAAAAATCATATTTTATTGTTGTGGAATTATTATGGCAAATCAAATTTTTTTATCATTACGATCAGTCCTTAAGAATGACAAGTTGAACAACGTAAACTACCTTGACTGGTCACTGGAAGGAAAATGTTTCCATTGTAATAAGACATGTCACTGTAAAAGGAACTGCCCTATTTATCTTGAAAAGTCAAGAAGTAAAATGAAAGTGGAGTGCCCGCTTCGGATATTTATGTTCTTGATATTAATTTATCAACACCTACTTCTTGGGTATTGGATATTGGTTGTGGTTCTCATATTTGTACATTTGTATAAGGACTACAAAAGAGTAGAAATCTGAGAAAATGAGAGGTAGGCCTAAGGGTTGGTAATGGAGCAAGAGTTGTTGCATTAGCTATAGGAACATATACTTTATCGTTGCCTAGTGGACTTAATTTATGTTTAGAGGATTGCTATTTTGTGTCTAGTTTGACTAAAACATCATTTCGATTTCTTGTTTAGACAAGATTGGTTTTGAGATAATTATTAAGAATAATTGTTGTTCTTTTTATCTCGATAATGTTTTCTATGGTGTGACACAATTAATAAATGGACTCTATATTTTGGATCAAGAGAATTCCATTTACAACATAAATATGAAAAGATAAAAAAACAAATGACTCTAATCAAACTTATCTTTGGCATTGTCACTTGGGTCACATAAGTGGAAAATGCATTTCAAAACTTCATAAAGATGGATTTTTGGATTCATTTGTTTTCGAACAACTTGATGTATGCAAGCCTTGCTTATTGGGAAAGGTGACCAAAGCACCTTTTAATTGTAGAAGTGAGCGAGCAAGTGATTTATTGGGATTAATACATACTGATGTATGTGGAACAATGAATACACAAGCCATATGAGGGTTTCAATACTTTATTACTTTCACAAATGACTTCAGTAGATATGGGTACATTTATGTAATATATCATAAATTTGAAGCCTTTAAAAAGTTCAAGGAATTTAAAAATGAAGTACAAAACCAACTAAGAAAAAAGTATTAAGGCTCTTTGATCAGATCGAGGAGGAGAATTCTTAAGCTTAGAGTTTGGTGACCTTCTTAAGGAATGTGGGGTTATCTCACACCTCATGGTACTCCACAATGGAATGGAATTTTCGAAAATAAGAAATCGAACACTGCTAGACATGGTTCGATCAATGATGAGTCATGCTGATCTTCTAGTTTTTTTGGGGACATGCACTAAAATAGATGCTTTTACACTAAATCGTGTTCCATCCAAATCAGTTCAAAAGCACCATATAAGATATAGACTGGGAAACGTCCTAATATGTCTTTTATAAAAATGTAGGGATGAGAAGCTTATGTTAAACACAAGATGTCTACAAAGCTTGAACCCAAATCTCATAAATGTAATTTTATGGGTTAGCCTAAAGAAACTGAAGGGTATTATTTCTTCAATCCTACCGAGAACAAAGTGTTTGTTTCTCGAACATGAATCTTCTTAAAAAGAGTATTTGTTTTCTGAAAAGAAAGTGGGAGAAATATTTATCTCAATGAAATTTGAGTCCAATCACATATTATTGAACAAGAGATTGAACAACAACAAGTTCCATAAGTTGTTGAGGAACATTCAACAGTTTTGGAAATATAACCATTGTGAAGATCTTTGAGAGAATGCAATGCGCCTAAGAAATATGGATTTCTTGTTACATTGCATGGCGATGTTCTCTTCATGGATCAAGATGAGCCTAAGACTTATCAAAAAGCGATGATGGACCCAGACTCTGAGAAATGGCTAGAGGCCATGAAATTCGAGATGGATTCCATGTTAGAAAACCAAGTTTGGACCTTGGTTGACCCACCTGAAGGGGTTTAGCCCATAGGGTGCAAGTGTTTTTTCAAAAGAAACCGACATGGAGGGTAATGTATAAACATACAAAGGGCAATTAATCGCTAAGGGCTTTCTTCAAATTCATGGTATAGAATATGATGAAACCTTTTCACTTGTTGCTATGTTTAAATCCATCCGGATCTTACTTGCGATAGCTATATTTTATGATTATGAGATATGAAAAATGAAAGTTAAAACTGCTTTTCTTAATAGAAAACCAAATGAGGATGTGTACATGACACAATCTGAAGGTTTTGTCGATCCAAAAGATGCCAAAAAAATATGCAAGCTACAAATGTCCATTTATGAATTGAAGCAAGCTTCTCGAATTTGGAATCTTCGTTTTAACGATGTAATCAAAGAGTTTGGTTTTATCAAAAATGAAGATGAGCCATGTGTTTTCAAGAAAATTAGTGGGAGCACAGTCATATTATTGGTAATGTATGTGGATGACGTACTGATAATTATGGGTGTTCAAAAATACCAGACCCGACTACTCGAACATAAATAACCGTGTATTTACCTTGAAATTTTGTTTTACCCGGGTCAGGTACCCGGCCCGTCATTTATTGGGTCGGGCCCAGGTCACAAAATTAAGAATATTTGGGTACCCAAATATATTTAAAATTAATATTTTTTATATTCAATATACATATTTTTATATTAAACTAATAAAAAAATTTAAATTTTTTACATTTTTATATTTAATAAATACATATTTTTATATTAAACTAATAAATACATATTTTTATGTTTTTATATTAAATTAATAAAATATTTTTATATTTTAAAAATATATATTTTAATATCCGGGTACCTAAATACCCAAATTTTTGGGTACCCGTAACTTTTGGGTACCCGACTAATGGGTACCCGCAAAATTCAGGTTCGGGACACGGGCTGCATTTTAAACTACCCGAAGTTTCGGGTACTCGGTACTTCGGGTACCCAGATTTAAACACCCCTACTGATAATAGGAAATGACATACCTAGCTTACAGTCTGTAAAAACTTGGTTAGGAAAATGTTTTTCCATGAAAGACTTGGGTGAGGTAACATACATATTAAGAGTCAAGATCTATAAAGGTAGATAGAAACGACTCCTAGGATTGAGTCAAAATTCATACATAAATAAAGTACTGAAAAGATTCAGTATGGAAAAATCCAAAAAGGGGTTTTTACCTATGAGACATGGAATTTCACTCTCGAAGGAAATGTGTCCTTCAACTCCTCAAGAAAGAGAGCGCATAAGTAGGATTTCATATACTTCAGCAATTGGATCTATCATGTATGTCATGCTATGTACTAGTCCAGATGTATCATATGCTTTAAGTATGACAATTCGGTACCAGGTAGATCCCGCTAAAGTTCATTAGGTCGTAGTTAAAAACATCCTTAAGTCCTTAAGAAGAATTAGGGATACATTCCTTATATATGGAGGTAAGGAAGAGCTAAGTATAAAAGGTTATATTGATGCCAACTTTCAAACCGATAAGGATGATTCACGATCGCAATCGGGTTTTGTGTTCTGCCTTAATGGAGGCGTTGTGAGCTGAAAAGGTTCAAAGAAAGATATAATAATTGTTTCCACAACAGAAGCCGAGTATATTGCAGCATGCAATACTGTAAAAGAGGGTGTTTGGATCAAGAAGTTTATATCTGAACTAGGGGTTGTGTTGAGCATATTGAATGCTATAAATCTACGTTGTGATAACAACTTAGTCATCGCACAAGCAAAAGAACCCAGATCTCACCAACGATCCAAACACATACTTAGGCGTTACCATCTCATTCGAAAAATTATAGATAAAGGAGAAGTGAAAATATGTAGAGTCCCAACATATGATAATATTGTCGATCCACTGACAAAGCGTCTGACGTAGCAGAAGCATGATCGTCACACTAAGTCACTTGATATTAGATACATGAGTGATTGGTCTTAGTGCTAGTGGGAGATTGTTAGAGTATGCCCAAAGACCAATCATAAGATGACTGTAAATGACATTTGTTTTTACCTTGTTTATTCAAAAAGAGGCATTGCCATTATTATTTTCAGTTATAATTCTGCGTGCATAAATAAACTCGATTATAAAAAAGTCCTTAGAATAATATCGTTATTTTTAAATGTCCTTAGTCGAGTATAATTTTGGGCATGGACAACAATAATGCATTAAGACTAATATGTAGTTGGTTGATGACAAAGTGTTGTCATTGACATGGATATGTCAAAATCAATACATAAGTATGTGTTAAAGAACAACATACTGGACTGACCCGCTAGGAGCATGTTTCTTGGATTATTATGTGACAGTCACAACATTGCTCATAGTGATAACTACATGTATGATCCTCAGACTTAATATCATTATTTTAATGTCGTGAGTGACATATTTTGATACGGTCAAACGTGTGTCGTAACTGACTACACTGTAAATAGTGATATTGGATATGTCACAATCTATGTAGTGGAATACGGTTGATCAAGATAGGATTTGTCCCTCCTACATAATAGGAGTAATATCGTAGGCCACTTGATTGAGTGAGACTGGAAATGCATGGCCATGCTCGAATAAGTTGATATGAGATATCATAGTTATTCGTTTATAATAGTCTACTCAAGATATCAAGAAATATTAGATGGACTATACAAGTGTGACTCTTCTATGACTTCTGTCTAATCTAGATATAAAAGACAAAATGATGTAATATATAAATAGAGTTAATCACAAAAAGGTTATGTCGAATCATGATTTCTTGTAACTTAGGTGACAATGACTTTTGCTAGATGTCACTCATTGTTTGTAATATTAGAAATGTTCTAATATTTACTGCTAACGTTACATGAACCTACAGGTTCACACTTATAATTGAAATGAGCATATATTAAACGAATTATATATGTACAAATTTGTTGTACACGAATTTAGTTAAATTAATATATATTTGATATATATAATTTAACTATTGGGTAAATATTAAAAGAAAAATAATTATTGTAATTATGACTCTTTTAATATATTAATAATATAATTCGGTTTAAATCAATATATATATATATATATCGAAATCCTAATTAAGTTGAATTGGGATTATATATATTTAATATATAAATATTGAAATCCTAGTTAAGTTGAATTGAGATTATATATATTTAATATATAAATATTGAAATCCTAGTTAAGTCGAATTGGGATTATATATATTTAATATATATATATTGAAATCCTAATTAAGTTGAAATGTGATTATATATATTTAATATATGTATATATATTTAAATCCTAATTAAATTGAATTAGGATTATATATATCTAATATATATATACTGAAATCCTAATTAAGTTGAATTGGGATTATATATATTTATATATATATATATATATATTGAAATCCTAATATGAGTTAAATTAGGATTTCAAGGGCTATATAAAGGCATGATATATCTAGCAGTCATTAATGCTTTATGGAAAAACCCTCTAAATAGTTTATAGAGTTTTATATGCTCGTTTTAACTGGGTGAACTACGTAGAGGTCGGAGCGTTATCGTTGCATCTTAGGAATCAACATCGTGGAATCGTGATTAGATATATATCTCCTCCAAATTCATAATTCCAAATTTTAAACAGGTAATTCTTCACCCTGATTTGTTCCTCGTACATGGATCTCTGGTGGAGATCGCTGGATCATTTTTTCCCTGCTACATGGGGTGTACCGACGTGACCCAACATGTGGCATGTGTTTAGGCGACTAGTGGTAGCGCCACGTGTTTATTTATTTCTCCTTATTGCTCGCACTAGCTTGCATGCTTATGTTTATGATTAGCATGAAGTATAGCATAGTAGATGTGTACCACTGAGCTTTGTAAGCTCGACGCTCAAAAGCGTTGTTTTCGTGCGTATGTTGATTGTGGGATCGAGGAGATCTAGCAATACAGGATTCCAGCATGTGGTGTTTTCCAGAGTACAATACTTGTGTTTAGTGGGTTATGTATTCATAGGACCTTACGTGGTGGAATCTGTAAGTCTTATTATTTTTAATTGTATTAATCAAATCGAATGTTCAAATGTTTTAAATCTAAATTAGAGCTTCTTTGAACCGTTTTGATTATTTATCTATATTTTTAACTGTTGGATTTAAATGTTTTCGAGAAATACCTTGTTGGGCTAAACCTAGTTTGAGAAATTTTAATGGTTTTGGGCTTGAGGCACAATTGTGACATCCGGGTCAGGGGTGTTACAAGAAGTTTGCTTTCACCTTTGGAATTTCCTTGATCTTCTATGTGTTTGGATGCTACATTTGCACTATATACATAGCAAATAAAATCAAAAGCACATATTTAAACTAATTCAAATCATATGTATCATTTCAAGAATAAATTCTATAAAACTCCTTCAATTCATATTTGAGATATTTAACTCCTCCAATATCTCAAAATAATTCTTTGACTTTACTAAGCTCATTACTATCTTCAAAATTCTCCAAACTTAAATTTCATGAACCAAATTATAGTTCTTCACATAAACTTTAAGTCTTCGAATTCTATCAAAATTACATAGAACCCAACTTCAAGCAAACATGGAAACACTTAATTAAAATCCCATCATTCAATTCCAATCATGGTTTAGTTAAATCTTTAAACCCCAAATAAAGCCTAGATTATTCTCTTCAAGGATTCAAGATCATCTTTTATCAAATCCATGGAATTTTGGTACCATAAGATAGAAAATTTAAAAGAGAACAATTCTTCATTTCATACATTTTCCTAAATTCCATGTATTAAGAACTCAAAAATCAAAATAAAATTCCTTACCTTTACTTGGAGACCCACAGCTAGGAGAGAAGAAAAATAAGAAGAATAAAATTTTGTTAAAATTTTATCCTTTATTTCATGCCGCGTGGCATTAACTTATACCATATAAAATAAAATGTCGCTTTAATAGTCAATTAACTATTTTACCCTTTGATCTAAGATTCTAAATCATTAACACTTGTCATCATCCTTCATCCATGTTCCCAAATTAAATCTAGAGTTATTAGTTCACAAAAATACTCTTGAAGACACTTAGCTTCCTATTTTGCCCTTAACTAACTCAATTTCTAATTTTATCCTCGTAATATCTTAATTTTTTAATATTTCCATACAAATCAAATGGCTAAAATTTTTCATGGATAATCAACTTAAATCCAAGGGTTTTTATTAATTCTAACCTTAGGAAAAGACACATTCGCCCCTAATATCAATGGTTAGAATTAATTCTCAAATTTTCTATTTTATTCAATTTAGTCATACATAAATTTTGGGGCATTACAGTGAGTAAGCTAGACAATAAAGAGGAGTATAACTCTTTGTCCAATGAGATATAAAAATCTCATAAACAACATGATAAAAAGAACCAAAGTCCGAAAAGGAACGATTTTCCTCTCGTAAATTTCAAACTTCACTTTCTCAATCATGGAATCACACATATCATATACCAAATGAAGGAATGATTTATCAGTGTCGCATACTCTGCATTGTGAAATCAATGATGTAAGCCACTTTATCCCACCAATTATCACTCACAAGCTTCTTCTTCACAAAGTTTGTTTTTCCCGAGTCATCCTCTTTATAAGAAGCCCATGTATCACTTATGACCATTGCTTGAAGTCCTCGTTTGATGAGCTTAAACCTTTTAAGCTTCACAATGATTGAAGCAAAATGAGTATCGACAACTGAAAGCAGCTTAAGAGGACTAAATCTTTGAAAGATTACCAACCTCAAGTTGTGGTTCATGATAAAATTCTTAATTTGTATGACATCCCCATGAATTTTAGTGATCCAACTGCACAAGTCATATGTTTCCTTATTTCCCTTAATGTTTTATGCCGAACAAATATTCTTCAATGCAAGATTAAGAGTATGGACAATACGTGGTGTCCAACAAATATGAGGATACATGCTCTCAATAATCTCTTTTGCCCCATTGCAATTAGCTGCATTACCAGTAATAATTTGTACCATATTTTGGTGACCCACCACATCAATCACTGCTTTCATCAAATTGGCAATGAAGAATTTATCCTTAACTTCACCAAAACAATTTACAGCCTTGAGAAACATAGGTCCATTTTCAGAAGTAGCCATGAAATTAATGAGAGACTTTCTTGTTGGATCACTCCAACCATCACACACAATAGTCACTTTTTTTCTTGCCAAGTTGCTTTAATTAGTTGTAAGAGCTTCTCAACATTATTTTCTCTTGTAGAAGCAATGAGGTTCACAATTTATTATAACCAGGGGGTACATAACTAGCTATGTTGTGTGTTGTAGCAAAAGTAAAAGCCCTTTGATAATGAGGATTCCTAGCAAGATTAAAAGGCAAACCATCGGTATAAAACATTCTTGCAATTTCTTTATCTAATTGAGCCCTCACGTTCATGTTTAATGATTTACCAATAGGTGAGAAGTTGGATTTTCTCTTCTTAGAAGAAGTTTCAATTGCAATTCCAGTTTGAGATTGACAAGGCAAAGGAACTTCTCTAGATGCTCCTTGTTTCCTTTTTTTTCTCCCATTCCTCTAACAACTTTAACATTTCAAGCTTTTGATTTCTAGTTACTTTCTTGCAAATTGCAACCCATTCACCTGAAATTTGAAGCAAATGAGCTGTCACTCTAGTATAACTCCCACTACGAGTTTCACCATAAATGTTACATCAATAATTCAAAGTTCCTCCAATATCCCCCGTTTTCCCAACTTTGTCACATAATTTCATAGTGGAGAAGAATTCTCATTTTGAGACGATAAAATCGACCCACTACCGCTAGCACTTTCAGTTCCACTGCTAGCAAAATAGGCTCATCACCACTTTGGGATGTCATATTTTAACTAATTGAATAGCCCACATTAAAAAAATAGTTCAATTGATACATCAAATTTACGGTAGAATATAATCAATAAAATTTAAAATCATTAACAAATTAATCAAAGATAACGAAAGCATTCACTTTAAATGTTCAAATTATGAGAATAGGTGATAAACCGTGATAAACCAATATAATTATATTTCAATATCAAGAGGGCTTCAATTTTCTTGGCAATCATTTATTTCAACTATACAAGGGGCGAAGAACACGATAACGAGATATGAAAACAGAAAATCAAATCATATCACAACCCCATTTTCAAACTCATATCTTTTATGATTTCCAGCACGACTACACTCTAATGTAATATCTTCATTCTAATATAATATTCTAAAAAGGAAAAATCAGATATGGAACACTGGATAAACAAGAAAAAAAAATCTTCATTCTAATGTAATATTCCAAAAAAGAAAAATCAGATAAAAGTAAAAGTTTATTAAGAATAATAAACCAGGGGCAAATAGTACAACACACCACATCATAACATTTAACAATAGCAAAACAAACAAAACGCAACACAAACACCAATATGCCAATCCTCAAAAACCAATAAACAAAGCATCACAACATGCCACTTGGATCAAAAAACACGTAAACAACAGCAAATAAAAGTTCGATCTATAACCGCCAAGCTTTAAATGGTTCCTATCTCGAAGTTCCATCTTTTGTCAGCCAAAAAACCAACACAATGCGAGATCAAGACATGAGTAAAGTTTTGAGTTTCGATAGAAGTTCAACAGAAAAATATGGAAGAAAAAAGAAAAGAAATACGAATACCTAGAGAGGTTGCAACGGTCAGAGCTTTTCTCGTCGTCTTTTGAGCTTTGATTTCCATTTTCGACGTCAACCTTGTGCCCCCTTCGATCGCCACTACTAGTCTACAGTCTCACAAAACAAATAGGAGAGGAGTTTGAGAGTTGAGAGAGTCACGGGTATGTTAAAATTAGGGTAGTCTTATTTCCCATTTTTAAGCAAAAAAATCCCGGTACGCCCCTGAAATGCCCCCAATAAACTTTAAACGTACCTGGTTTATTTCTGGTTGTACCTGATCGGTGTGAAAATGTCAAACTATTTAATGCAAGCTACACTATCGATGCAAGAATAGAAACAAGGAAATCTTGTTTGAATATCGATCATGCGAGGATAATGTAATACGCTTATACTTATGTGATTACAATAAAATACTATGATTGTGGTAGTTGTGGGTGCAATGGTGGTTGCAATAGCAGTAATAAAGGGAAAGTAAATGATTCAATGTGGTAGCAAAAAAAAAATGTAATCAAGGATAAAGAAATATAAGAAATAATCCTAGATCTCCTTGGTTCAGCTTCGTAGAAAGATCAAATTCATTTCGAGGATAAAGGATGGTTCAATCAACGATGATGTGGTCAGCTTGCTTATTAGCTTCCATTTAACCTTCAACCATTGACTCAAGAATATATATCGGCTTCAACTTTTGTCGTAAGTCAATAATATAGCCCTTAGAACAAGTGGGCCAACTTTCGTTGCATCCTATCAACTTTCATTGTAAAAACTCATTAATCTGACTTGTCACTGCATCTGTCAATGTCAATGGCTGGTTTAACACTCTCATGCAAAACGTAAATCAGATCCAACAATCAAAGCTTAAGAAAAAACTAATACTGATATATATTAAACTAAAGAAATAGTTTAAATAAGTTCAACAAGCTCTAGAAAATTAAATCATTGTCAAGATAGAGCACAAATACAAGTAAATCTCCAAAAATCATCAAAATAAAGAGAAGTTTAAGAAGATAACAAGATATTTCCTCGATTTAGCACTTGGCTCCTCATTTTCTTGGATAGATCTTCCTCACTTCACCTCGAATCTCCAGAAAATAAGCTTAAGCTGCCATGGGGGAGGATAAAAGCTTAGAGGTTGAAGATGGTGTGAAAAATAAGAATAGCATGACTCTCTCTATCCTCCAAATTAGTCCTTTTATAGGCCACCCAAGGAAGGACACATGTCCTGCAGGTTATATGCGTGTCAGGCGTCGTACAGAATTTGTTGTAACAACCTGGACATCTGGCATATTAAATTTAACCATTAGCAGGCTGGATAGCTGGCAGATGTAGTGTCGATCTGGATGTAGTGGCGAAAACTTTCTCTGCAGGGACATTAGTAATGCAGTGACAACAAGGTAAAAATAGGCAGAAATATAAAAAACACGAGCCACAGGAACTAAGTTAGAAAAAATGCAGAAATAGACATGAAAATGCAGAAATGGATACAATGAACACCAATATGGGGACAATAAGACCTATAAATCAAGGGAAAATACATCCTCTTTAAAGAGCTATCACTACCCTATAAAATTTAGACATCCCCAACTGTCCCCGCACCGTCCCCTTCTCGAAGATGTATCGGGGACGCGAGATATCCTTAAAGGGGAGTACCCATGCTTCATAGGCCATGGCGGCAACTAATTTTCTTAATTTTTTTAGTTTTGATAATTTGTGCTGGAATCATGAGTAGTGGAAACAAATGGATAATTCAAATTGTTGAGTTCAATTACGAATTTTTCCTTCATTTTTATCAGTTGGGAAGACAGATAGAATTAAAAAATGGCATAAAGCCAAAAAAATGTCCTCAATGTTTTATTGAATAGTTATTTTGGTTCCTATTTTTTTGGAGCAATCCAACTCTCAAACGTTTAATTTTAGGTCAAAATGGTCCCTTTACGGATGAAAATTATCAGTCAACTGACGACAAATGGCTTGAAATGACGTGAAAAACCTATATGGCAATGCACGCTGACATGGCAGTATAATATAGACAAATATGTCGACTTAAAAAATATTACATCACTCAAAAAATAATTTTATAAAATTATATAAAATATAAAATAATTTTTTCTTCTGACTTATCATCCTATCAAGTCATTTCAAATTGTTTACCATCAGTTTTCCAACAATTTTCATATGCAGAGGAGCCATTTTGACCCAAAATAAAATGTTGAGGGTTGAATTGCTCCAAAAAAGAAAATAGAGGGCAAAGTGACTATTCACTCAAACGTTGTTGGTATTTTTTGACTTTATACCTAAAAAAATTTACCCAAATCCATATTAACTTCTGACGCCTATTTCGCGAAGAAGATGAAACAATGAACTGTGGTAGACATTTGCGGTGGTTGATAGCAGAGGACGGTGGCTTTGCTTGGAAGTCATCAACGACGAGACAATCAATTCGAAACAAATAAATCTTTACCTATAATAAAATTAGACACGTGTCATCTTAAATTTACACATAGCACTGTCACATCATCTTTTCATGCCATGTGAGACTCTGAAATCAGCCTCAGACGATTAATGTTTGTTGTTTAACGAATTTTATTCATTGAGGGTTAATTTTAGTCGAAAATGAAATATTAGAAGTTAAACTACACCAAAAAAAAAAGAATGAGAGCTAAAATGACTAAAAAGTAGCTATTTTTTATTTTATGCCTTGATAAAATACTCAAAATAACGAACTTCAATAATTAGCCTCATATCTTACTCGATCTCTTCATCCTCTAGATAAGCACCCGTTGATGTCCGACCCCCGCACTCTGTTGCCTGATTTCGTGCAGTAAATTTTTTGACTGTATTTTTTCATATAAATAATTTTGAAATTTACTTATTTTAATGATTACTTTTTAAAAAAATATTGGCCTTCTTTTAATAAATAATTTGAGTTAAAATTAAATGTTTAAATTATTTTTAAAGTTTGAATAGTCAAATTTGTAAATTTGAATGTTTGGTAAAAAGACGATTGTAACAGCGGATCATGGTCAAGCCTCTCAAATGAAAAAAGCTCATTTTAGAAGTTTTTTGAATTAGATAATTGAATATAAGAGTAAAGCTCTTTTGTTATTGACAATTACACAAAATTTCTCTAAATAACCTAAATTTAAAAACTAATAAAATTAAAAATATAATTTCATAAATAAAAAATTAATATATACATCTAAATTTAATAATTAATGAAATTATATTAAAAATATAATTTCATAAACAAGAAATTAATATATACATATAAATTTAATAATTAATAAAATTATATTAAAACGATATTTTATAAATAATACATTAATATATACATCCTTTAAATATGCTTAATAATGCTACATTAAAAATTAATTATCATAATTTAATTAATATTAATAGATACAAAATATTAATAATTAATAAATTATTCAAACAAGTATTGAATATAATCATGCTTTTATATGTCATTTTGATTGTTCAGCTATCAACTAATGTAATACATTATCAACTTTCCGCATATGATACGATTTCAATAATAACACATCGTAAAAAATATTACTACTAAAAGAAGAAAATTGCGAAGTTAAAGAATGGTGTAAGGAAATTTTCATTTGTTTGGGGACTGACATTATCGGATCCAATTACAATAAGAACACATACTTATACAATTCGAACCAAATTATTTTACAATCAAATTACAAATTTTTTTCTAAGGATAGTTAACTTATCAGCCAACATTTTTACGAAAAGAAACAGACTTGTAATTTTCAAACTAGCTTTAAAATTTAATAAGAAAAAAAAAAAGAAATCTTTTGATAGAACATGGTGTTAAAGAATTCTCGAGAGTTGAAGTTCAACGGTGAGTCACTCTGAGTGCAATTAATTGGAAACTTGCTCCCTTAACACCTCTTTTGGAACATCTCTTGGTGAGCAAACCTGTGAATCCGCTCCCATCAAGCTGCAACATGTTCAAAACAGTCAGCAGGTTTTTCTAATTTAAGCATAATACGAGGTTGTCTCTTCCAACAGTCTGTTATTGCAATAACAACAGCTATATAGTAGTAATGGCACCGTCCAAAAATGCTATTGTGGACAATGCTCGTAATGAATGTCTATTGCTGACAAAATGCTCACCTTTTATCCACGATGACCACGGATCGAAGCTCACAATTGCCAAAGCTGAAAAAGCCCCCACATCGGTAAGGATTCAGAAAAAGTTTTAACAAATTGAAAGCAAAAAATATAAAGTATTTGTCTGAAGAACAAGAAGAAGGTAGAGAGAATGTTTAAGTTAAAGCTCTCACCGTTTGAATAAAGCTGTTCGAACCGTTTGATGGCAGTCATTTCCAAGTATGTATAGAATATGCTGAAGGATTATGCCATGGCTGACTATAACAACCTCCTGCTCGGGCCTTGTCCATAGCCATTTCATAAATAGAACCATTCGAGCAGCTATTTCCTCTTCAGGCTCCCGAACGTCTGGATTCCACATGCTGTCATCTTCACCATCCATCTGAACAAGCACAACTATTTTTCAACAACACTGATAATTTACTCAAGATCATATAATATATGCATTACATCAGCATCTTAAACATAGGTTGGCTAAAGAACTCGCCATTGAAAAATCAAGGGAAGGGAAAAGAGCTTCACATTCGCTGACCCGTCTTCTCATATCACAAGGACGAACACCCTGCGGTAAACAACATTGCGTCGGTATTATTATAAGACTCTAAGATATATATATATATTACCAGGCGGTCCCGACAAAGCTCAACTGCCATAATTTGTGGGCAATTGACAGCTGATATTGCAGAAAATTTGCCATTCCCGCCTGCATCGCCGTCGCTTTCAGGGTTACCGAAAACTCCAAAAGCAGTTTGCATGGTCCTGCAGTAATGTTCCATTCAAAACATATTTGAAGATGTTCCATTGAAATTTAGGCAGATTGTGAGTTTTATACCTGTATAAAGGGGAAGTGATGACTAACTCAATCCTCTTAAGTAGCCCACTAGCATGAACGTCGTTGCGCAGTTTGTCAACCTGAAATAAAAGGGCATGGAAAGATTAAAATACACTATGATCTATATCAATCAAACACTAGATTCATTCATTGAATGGTATGAGTCATGACCTGCTGCAATCCCAGTGGGGAAAGTTGTGCATCAAATAGGTGGGGGGACAACAGTGCTTCACGGTTCTTGTCTCCTTCCACATTGTGCATGGCTTGTCCGTGCCTCACCTGAAAAAAATAAGAAGAATTCCTTTTACTAAATAAATTGTAGACGAAGACGAACCATTGCAGTTGGTGTGCATATAATATACATACCAAGTGAACAATTTTGCAACGCTGCCATGGGTATGGGAATTGAGCTGCTGCGGTATTCATTTTCTGCAAAAAGCAAAAAAATGGCTACTAGAAATTACTTGTTTTGGGGAATTGTAAGAAGTGAGTGTAAAACGTTGCTGACAATATATATATGTAGAGAGAGAGAGAGAGGGGGGGGGGGGAGAGTTTCAGTGTATTTTCTACGTGGGTTCATATATCTTTACGGACACCTAATTGAATAGATTATGACAGAACTATTGGAGTATATTCGCTAGTAAACATTAAGAAAAAGGGATGGAACTTATGAAGGAAATGACGAGTTGCATTAATTCCTTTCTTATAATTTTATCATAACAAACAAAGTAATTTCAATGCAAGGGAGGGACTTTGAAAAAATAATTAAGTAAGATTTGACTTGGAATATATCCCAACTACTTCCAAAATCTTCTCATAAAATGGCCAAAATTAACTAAAAGATTAATATTTAAATACCATTCAAATGTATAAACAATTTCGTAGAAAACCCGCAAAAGATAGATTTATTAAAAAATGAATTGAATACCATTGACATGCAACTGCAAGTCTTAACTTACTTACCAGAAACCTGAGGGGAAAAACAAAAGGAAAATAATTACGAGTTAGGGGTAGAACTGAAGAAAGTTATTTGAATATTGAATGCCAAGGGAACTTAATATATCGTAGTCTGGGGTTTAGTTTGATTTTCTGGGTAGTAAAATTCAATCCATGCAGACGTACATCAGGGTTTATTTGTTTTTCCTTTTTTTTCAAACACGTTAGATTTTGTGTATCATGTCAACAACTATGCTTTACGCGTGACTCCATTGATATGCAGTCATGGTTTTTCTTTTTTGTTTCTTTTGAACCAAATATCCTATTGATTTATTACAAGTTATGAAACAGTCAAACGCTCTCGATCCTAGTAATTCTAGAATATATATTCTTATTTCCAAAGAATTCTCTAACAAGTTTTTTTATTTACTTTTACGATTTAATTGGTTAAGGTTTATTTTGATTAAATAAAATGATTATGTTTTGCAGGCATATTAGATGTTTAGATTGAGTTTGTGATTTGAATTTACGTGGAATTCTTTAATTATATATATATATATATATATATGAATATAAAAAATTGAAGGTATTTTTTTATTAAGTAGAGATATGTTATATTCTCGAAGTAAATGTTTAAATTTGAACATATACAAAATAATATAAGATAAATACTTTGATACTTCAATTAGTGGATCCTAATTCAAAATTAAAGTTTGACCATTAAATTAAGAGAATATTACTCTAGAACGATTTTGGTGGTATATTAGTAAATGAAAAAAGTCGTTTGGATTATTAATTAATTTATGAAAACTAATGTGCTGGCTTGTAGTATTTAATTCGAATGACTAACTACTACATTAAATAGAAATAATCATTTCAGCCTAGTTTTATGGGTAGGCAGTTCATAATACTGTATTAAATGTAGTTGAATTAATTTCAAAACTCCAATGAATGATCGTAGTGAAAAATAAAAGGATAATTTTAGAAGGGTCGACACTTTATACACACCACAAAAATCTTCTCCCCTTTTTAATATCTCTTTCTATGCACAATATTAAAAAAATAAATTTTAAATCTTAAGATTAAATTTTAAACTTTGAATCATACACTCTAAAAAATACACCTTATTCTAATTTTTTTAAACTTTAAACTTAATTTTTAGTGTAAGTCATAAATAAAGACACCAAAAAGAGTAGATGATTTTTATTTCCATACACACCGTTACACATTTTTAATGATTTTTAAATAAATATTAAAATTTTTAAGAACTCACATGAAATTAATAATTAACAATTAAGGTTGAATAGGTTTCCAAGTCGACAGCGGCAGCAAGTTCAAATGGGTGGCGGCGTGATTGTGTGACATTGTATGTGGGAAATCTCTCAGAAAACATTCATTGGCAACGCTTGTGGATAGCTTTCGATAATTGTGGAGCGGTTTTGGATGTATTTATTCCGAGAAAAAAAAGCGAAGAATGGTTGTCGTTTTGGTTTTGTGCGAATGACATCAATAGTGGTAGCGAGAAGAGCGATTGAACGATTTCATGGATTTAGATTGTTTGGGTCTATGGTGAGTGTTTTTGTGGCCAAGCATAACGTACGATCATCGTTTTGGAGGAAAGCACCATCGCGGGATAGGGAGGTTGAGAATGATCCAATTGAGCAGTCGTTTGATCATGGGTCGAATAATGATCAGTCTACATCGCCAGGGATGAGTGTTATGGGAGAGGTGGCTATAGATAAGATCCCAGTGCTTGAAAGGAGTGTTGTGGGAGTGTGCAATCGGTATTATGGAGTGCGATTGTTGGCAGACGAGCTTGAGGCGATGGGCTTGAATGGCTTTTTGGTTATGCGTGTATCGGGCTTTGTGGTTCTGTTGATTTTCGATAGTTATGAATTGCGTCGAGAGTCCCTTCAATCCATGGAGTTGCTGGGCAAATGGTTCAATAGGATTGAAGAATGGTCGGAAAAGATTGCGAGACTTCATAGTCGATGGGTGTGGTTGTCGATTTATGGGGTTCCGATACATGAGTGGTCTCAGAGTACTTTTTGTAAAATAGCCTCGATGTAGGGTTCTTTAATTGACATTGATGAAGAAACATCAGAGTCGTTGTCAGTTGAGCGAGCTAATTTACATCTCATTACTTGCACTTTGGAGAAGATTGATGCTATGATCACTCTTAGAGTGCAAGATAAAGAGTTTCGAGTTAGAGTAACAGAGGTGGCACCGCTATTTGTTTTGAGTCTCAGGCGAGATAACAAGAATGAGGTTTCTTCAAAAGCAAGCTTGGATGATGATCCTTAATGTGACTCGGATTCGCTTGAGTTTAGAGAGAGACTTGGGGAAGTAACACCAGGTGAATTGTATCGTGGGGTTCATAAAGAGGTGGTTGTTGGACAGGTTTCAGATAGTGTTGATAAGGCAACTGGTGATATTGGCATAAATCAGGTGATTATGGTTCAACCGAGGTGGATCACGAATGCTTTGTGGGAGGAGTCATTAGATGGTGATAGTCCTTGGATCGAGTTACCTAACGCATTGAGTTCTGGTCCTAGGTTAGATGCGGATGTTACATGTTTGGATCGGTCATGTGATAGCATGTTAGGAGGAGATGTTCGACTAGGGAGCTTACGAGTTGAGGAGGTGCATGTCATAGGTCCAAGCGAGGATGTTTGTGGGATAATCGAGACTTGGGCTGCTGAAGGGCACGTTGAGTTCGAACAGAATAATGAACTCGAGATTGTCATTTCTAACGGGGTAGAGCGAAAGGTTTCAAAAAAGGTTCAGGCTAACTCGGATTTAGTTTCATGATTCTTAAACTTCGAAGAGCCTATGGTTGCTGCCAAACGCCTGAAGAAGAGAGGTCGTGGTCGATTAAAGTTGTAAAAAATAAGATATTTTTTGGTTTAATTTACTGAGTTTGAGACATTTTTTTGGGGCTTCTACAATTGTATTTGACATTCTTTGGAGCAATTGGAGGATTGATGTCGGGAACGTTGGATATAGTGTTTGATATTATTGATCGGGGTTGTTGTCATGCAGAGCATGGTGTAGTGCTTTGTTGGTCGCAAACATTGGATGTAGAGTGTTTGATTGAGATCATGATGCATGATTGTCCTGCTTTGGCAGTGGTGTTTTAAGTCCCTGTTTCATGGTGTAGGGAATGTAGTTTTTGCCTATTTCGATTGGTTTGGTAGGTGCTTCTTTTAATCTTGTTTTGGTCGAGGTTGGGTGTTTCCGCATTCTTTGGAGTATTCTGGTTTGCATTTCTGGTGTTGTTGATTTCATTTTGTTGTGCGCCTAGTATTTGGTGACATTGTTCTCGAGTTGGTGTTTTATTCCCATTATTTTGTCGCGGTGTTCTGTTCTTCTAATATTATCACGTTGTATTCTTTTTTTCTATCATAGTTTAGGAAAATTTTTAATGTACATAATAATATTTTATTTGTATAATTTTCTCCTATAAATAAAATCATACTTGCTGATAAAAAACAATTAAGGTTGAATATCTCTTTCTTTCCTTTTCGGGATTCTTGGGTATGCTCCGGTGGAGCTAAACAATTCAGCAGCACCTGCGACGCCGAAATTTCTTGATTTTTATTAATATTTCGTATTTATATTTGATTAAGTTTACCTTGTAGGGTGTAGGTTTTATTAAAAATAAATATTAGCTTTTCTTTTAAACAGACTTTGAATATTGAATTGAAATTAGTTTATGAGAATTTTCTCATATTCATCTTGGACAAACCCCTGCAATTCCAATAGTGAAAATGGCGTGCATTTTGATTACGTTAGGGTTATTTAACCGTTCGTTTAACTTAAACAGTTAGTTAATTATTATAGCGGTTATTAATCATAACTTAACAGTTAAAAAATTGTTAACTATTAATTTTTAAAATATTTAACCATTATAGTGGTTAACGTTAAGAAACGTTTCAGTTACAGGTTAACCTATAACCTATTATAATTTTCTTTTCAAATGTTCATTATTTTTTTTACAATAATAAATCTATCTCCCATAAATATTATATTAAAATTTTCAAAAAAAAACTTAAATATAAAGATTTTAAGCACAAACTTCATACTCAGTTAAAGAAAAGTACCTATAGGTTAACCATTAATCATCTTTTTAGCGGTTTAATTAACCATACCGTTTAACCATAACGATTAGATTAATTAACTTATAAAATGAACGGTTATACTAATTAACGATTATGGTTTGTTTTGCACGTCCCTACTTGATATTATTGGTTCCCTGGTACAACATTAGCAGATCAATAGTATGTTTTAACTGATATTATTACTACTTCTCTACAAGCAATCCGTGTCTTTCTAATATGTTATGGACAATACAAGATTGCTTTCCAATCATTGTTAGTTTAGTTTGTGTGAGGTTCTTGTGAAAGATTAAAACCACCGGAAAATGAAAATGCAGTACAGAACCTAGTAGAAAATTTCTAAATATTTCCGGTGCCCTATTTAAGGTTAGGGTTTAGGGTTTAGAGTATTAAGTGTATGGTTTAGGATGTAGGATTTATGATTTAATATTTAAAATTTAAAGTTAGAGCTTAGTATTTTACTTTAAGTGTTGGAGCACCAAAAAGGTATAAAATTTTTGTCCGTACAGAACCTGCTATGCGATTTGACATACCAAAAAATGGAAGGTTATTCAACCTAAATTTTAACTTTGTTTTGAATTATGATTAATTGTATGTTGAGTCTATAAGAATTTTAATGTTTATTTAAAAATTATTAAAAATTAACTTTAGTGGTGTGTAGTGGAATGTCGCACATTCAAGACTCATCCAAAATAAAGTTATTGTTTTTCTTAGAAGATTCAAGTTAAGAGGTGGAGACTTTAAGGGACTAGGGGGCCATGTCCCCTACAATTTTGAGAAATTCAAATTTTATCTCTAATTTTTTTAAAATTTAATTTGGCCCCTCTAAATTTTTAAAAAATGATATTAAATTTCAGAGTTTTAAATATTTTTAATTTAATTTCTTCTCAAAATTTTTAAATTCTTATTAAGTATCTCAAAATTATTAAAAATTTTAGTTAAACCCTCAAGATATTTGAAATTTTTTCTCAAGCCTCCATTTTAAAAAAAAAATAAGTTACCCCTAAACTCTTACCCAAGTTTTGCGCCACAGTTCAACTTTGAGTAACTTTGTTTGTAATGTATGTTTAAGTTTTATTTAAGACTAAACTAAATAGATACTACCATAAGACCTATTAAGAATCCAAAAACATTAATTTTATTAATTTCAAAATTAAAAGATTTAAAAATAATTAAAACAAAAAATATAGGGATTAAAATTTAATTCCGTTAATTTTAATGTTGAATGAATATTAAAATTAATTAAACTAAAAAAAGGGACTTGATTTTAAAATTTTCAAGAATTTAAATTACAATTGAATCGTGAAAATGGGTAGAATGGCCTTCTCACCTCAACGCGGTTCCGTCACTAAATGTAGTGTAGCTAAGTCAGTCTGTCCAAAATCAAAGTTTTTAATTAAGCTTTTTTTTTTTTACTTATTTTAGTTTATTATTTTTGTTTGGACTAGTTTTATATAGGAAATACCAAGTATTTTCGTCTTGGGTTTGAGTCTTTGGTTTCACAAGGGTCAACAGCAATGTGCAAACGAAATGCCCAAATATTTTACAAGTGTCTAAATAAATTAACACTAAGAGTTTGGATCAATTGGTATAGATTGTTCTAGCTTAATTAAGGTATCATGTTTGATACGTTAAAAATATAACAATGTCAAATGTTTTATGGGAGAGTTTTGTTATCTTGTAATCTTATCTGACTTGACGGAGTTAGCTATGGCTTAGACCATTAAACAGATAGACATAAGATACACAAGTTTCATATGAAAATACAAATTGAACAAAAAAAAAAACTTAGGTTCCCAATTGCACAATGAAGGCAAGTTTAAATACCAAAATCTATATTTACCCAACTTATTCACATATAAAAATAAAGTTAAAAAATGAATAAATAGTGATAAAAATAATAAATGGTTTATCTTTAATAAAATGATACATTTACACTTCAATATTCTGGATATCCAAAATAATTTATTATTTACAATATTATTTATTGGATATTCATAGTCAAATTACGTGACTTGTTAAAACTTTTACTCGAAAAAATCTAGTGGCATAATATTAACATTTTAGAAATTTTTACCAAAAAAATTTAGTGAGGCAAAACTTAAATTTAACAAAGAAAAAATAGAGTATAGCATATATTTACTTCTCACAAAACAAATTCGATTAATATTTTTCTATTACCAAATGGTAATATTTTAACATTCTACAACTGTTAGTCTTTCTCCACTATCTGCCACAACCTCATCAAAATTGCAAGGGGAGTTGACTAATGATATTTAGCAATGAGAAAAGGAATCGTTGTATCTCGTGGCTTCCCATTTCTGCCGACTAAGT
The DNA here is from genome assembly GCA_019671005.1 of Hibiscus mutabilis. Lineage (NCBI taxonomy): Eukaryota > Viridiplantae > Streptophyta > Magnoliopsida > Malvales > Malvaceae > Hibiscus > Hibiscus mutabilis. The sequence continues at coordinate 16,408,462 of CM033724.1, read as the reverse complement.
TGCCATAGTAATCATTTCGGTAAAGCTTCATCCGGCCAAAATTGTAAGAAGTCAAACTTGACTTTAATTCTCTGAGTCGGCAAGGTGATAAGAATTAAATAGATGAATATTCTAATATGGCGATTATGGAGCGATAAGAATTAAATAGATAAATATTCTAATATGGCGATTATGGAGCGTTAGAATTCAAATACAACTTGAAGAAAACATGCACTCGGAACAAATTGAAAGCATTTGACAATTAAAGACAATGGTGGCAAGACTAAAAGCATGCATGTGGCAATGTGGAAAATTCAAGAAGATAAGGTAGAAAATATGTGGCAACAAACCATGAAAATCAAAGAAGGATATGGATATGACTAGAAGCGCGTGGTAATTTCTAGAGATATGTTGAAGGTCTATTTAGGATTAGTTTAATATTTTTTAGAACTTGTTTATGTTGGTTTAGGAGTATTATAAATAGGATGTGTTGTAGATGGTTAAAAAAAGAGTAAGTTAAGAAAAAAAGCTACGATTAGCAAAGCGAGTGTGTATTGTATTTTTGGTAAACTTGCAGCAGCAAGCATTTGTAATTTGATTCATTTACAACATATTCGAGTTATATATATCATATTGAGCGCCCACCAACGCTTCCAACAAAAATGAGAGTATTATCCTTATGAATAGAAATTATTCGCCTTATTTAGTATTCTTATTTTTGTCTTTAACACAAAAATTTAAATTTAGATTTAAAATTAATGTCTAGAATTAAGATTTATAATTTAGGAAATTGAGTATAAGGAGTACTTTTTAGGGTTTAGAGTTTATAATTTAAAATTTAAAATTTAAAATTTAAAATTTAAAATTTAAAATTTAAAATTTAAGAATAGAGTTTAAAATTTAATTTTTTAGTATTGAGACATAAGAATAGATTGAAATGGGTAAAGGATTTTTGTTTTATTCTTATATGCACTGTTGCGCAACTAACATGAGTGGCATACCATACGCATTCAATCTCCGCCTTAGTGGAGCCCTGGAAATAGGATTTTAGTGCCGCTATTATCCCGTAACCTTCGGAAGATTCTCCTCATGCCGTCGGTTGATTGAGTTGAATCTGTTGCTCCACCTTGTTAGGACGTTGACACTTGGACAAATGTAGACGGATCAAATTCATGGGAATTTACATTGGACAAGCTCTCCTATTTTGAACACCAAATTTCAAGGATATCAACACAAAGGAAAGGTTCTCATACAAATTTTTTTCTTTATTCTTTTGTAAATATATTTTAAGTATATTCGTTGAGTGATTGGAGACACACGTACATGAGCATTGGTATCGCTTATTTTGATTTGTGCTAATACGTGTCTTTTAGAGACGGAAGGACATGGTCTTTTTGGGGCTATGTTTTATATTAAAATATTTATAAGTTTATTTTATCTATTTAGACCCACAGTTTTAAATTCATTTAAATCTTGTTCTTTTTATTTTTATGATTAATTATACTTTACCTTTCTGATATTGATTTTTGGCTCTATCTTGACATGTGTTTGTACTTGTTGGGCAAAACTCTTATATTTTTACTCACTTTTTTATTTTTTTATTAAATAGAGAAATATTATATTTTTGTATTAGAATTCGAATTCATACAAGATAAAACAATATGAGCACCCTTAGCTATTAGGCCAATTAGAAAACCTCTCACTTCTCCTATTTTAAGCCAACGACGTTGTTACTTTCCCTTATTCACGCATCTGTCCCCAATTTTAACAACCTATCAACTTTCTTATTTTCTCATTTGTGTCCACTTCTTTCCAAACCTTCTCTTCCAGCCCCCAATTTCGATCACAACTCACTAGATCTCGATAAATTCAACATTAGTTGTCGATAACTTTACGAGAATTTTTTTTTCTTTCATTTCAGCAGGTGACGATTTTACATGTCTAAATAATTTTAGAGAAACCCAATTTTTCTAAATTGTATTTTCACCACTTCTTCATTCGCATCAAGCGGCTTGCCTATCCTTTAAATTCATCCTGAAATCAGATGGCAATTTTAAAAATTATCAAACAAAATTTGGATTAAGTTGTTGTAAAATCGTCGTTGGTAATTCAAATTTTTTTAAAATGATTTAACTTATTACAAGTTAAATGTGATGTATACATGACCCAACAAACATCCAAGTTTTCAAATGACCTAAGATTAAAGTGTTTCCTTTTTTAAAAAAGTTAAAGTTTTAATAGTTATTTTTTATGTAATTTAACTTAATTTTCAATTTGGCATATGTATTTTTCTTCTCAAATTATTTTTAATATAATTTTTTTGTTTATAGTTTGTTTCATTATTATTATTTTAAAAGATATGATCCAATCAGAATAGGTCGCGTATAGTTGAAAATAAAAAAAAATATTTTTTTTAAAAATCAAATAAATCATAAAAAAGCAAAAAAAATTAATTTTTCTTTTCAAAGTTTTTTTTAAGAACTTTGTGATTTTTTAATTTTATGGATTTTAATTTTTAAAATAAAGTAAGCATAAATAAATCTTGAAAAAAATAAGTTCAAAACATAAATTATAAAAATGAGAGATAAATTTTGAAATTTTAAGGATTTATTTTCATTTTACGATTTTTATCTACATTTTAAGATTTTTTTTTAATTTTTTATTATATACGACATGTTTTGGGTGGATGATGTGAATTCGTTTTAACGATAATCAGGGGAGGCAGATAGTTGAATGGACTAGTGGGCTACCACCTCTAAAATTTTATAAAATTTTAATTTAGTTTTTAAAATTTTTGAAAATTTTAATTTGATCCTTCAAATTTTTTAAAAAATCATAATAAGTTTTAAAATTTTGAATATGTTTAATTAAATTTTCTCTCAATTTTTTATTTTTTGTTAAATCTTTTAAAATTATTAAAAAATTTAGTTAAACGCTCAAAATGTTTTTGAAAATTTTCGTCTAAGCCTCCAATTTTTTTTAAAAAAGAATTTAAGTTGCCCCTCTAAAACTTTTACTCAAAGTTCCGCCATAACGATCAGGGATGGACGCAAGACTTTAGGTTAAGGGGCGAACCTGTAAATTAGGGTGGGCAAACTTATAAAAATTAAGGGGACGAAAATAGATTTTTAATAGAAAATATATAAAAAAATTCTTAAAAAATCTAAATCATATAAGAATTTTAAATTTTTAAGGGGGCGACCGCCCCTTCCAGCCCCCTCGGTCCATCCCTGATGATGATAATGATAAAATGAACAAAATATAAACAAAATGATAGTAGGAGGATAATTTGAGAAAAATATACAAAGACTAGATTAAGGATTAAAGTAAATGAAGAATTGACTATTGAGCGAAAAATATACGAGGAAAATCCAGATCATGACGATGAAGTAAACAATATCTTTATCCGAACACAAAATTACTATAATGGACGGCATAGCAAAACAACAACGACGGCAATTCAGTAGAAAATGACCTCCCAAATATAAAGAACTGAGCCGACCTGCCGTTCTTAATAACACCTCACAATCTTTTGTTTGTTATTATGATATCAGATTAATGGAAAAAAATCTGATAAATAAAGCAATAAGTAGTCACTAGATGCATGTTCTTCTTTGGAAAGGACCCCGGTATAATCTAACGGCCAGTCCTCAAAATCTTGAAAGTAGAAAATGATGCACCCAAATATAAAAATATTATCAATATGGTCACTTTCCTTCACTTGCCCAAATCTAGTTCATCAGCAACGAATCTGATCCCAAACCCATTACGCTACAAAATGAATTAATAAAAGTGTTGAGAACTTGGAAATGATCATATTCACACATGGTATAAAATAAATAGGCTCACCTTTCATAAAAAATTGATTATGGAACGTATCTCACAATTTTTAAAGCTGCATATATAAACATGGAAAGCTAGTCAATTATAGGAAGTCACGCATGAAATTCCTATTGTTCTAATGACTTAATTTTTATCTGTTTCTAAACATTTGGCAGCATTTTTAATGAACAAGAAAATTAAAAACACTAACGAGTTAGATATCAATGGTTAAGCAAAAAAAAAAAACTAACCGGCTACATGGGTCGTCTTCCATTAAGGGAAGACATTTATTGGTATTAATAAGTTGAACCATCACTTGCTGCAAAAACACACCATGGCTCACCACTGCTATCTCCTTCTCTTTCCTTGTCCACAACCTGCAACATCTCATATCATCAAAGTCCATGCTTTTGGCTAATTCCTTGAATGTATGAATTAAACACATGATAAATTGTACTTTAATTTGGTCGTAAAAGTTTTAGAGCTAACCAATTGATAAACTTCAGTCCCCTAGCTACCACATCCTCGTGGGTTTCTCTTTCATTTGCTTTCCATAAAACGTCCTCTTCATTTTCGATCTGGTACCGTTGGTCAATGTTAACGAGAGCGTACAACAAAGGAAATTGACTCAAAAACAAATGCTACTTACCAATGAAAAATCAACGGCAGGAAAACGAGATCGATATTGGCTGGTGGCTCCTCTCTTGTCACATTCATATTTTCCCTACAAATAATAATGATTCTGCAGTAAAACAATGACCTCGATATACAGAAATGTGCATATCGTCGGATGTTTACGGCCATACCAATCGCTCGCGACACAGTTCCAATGCTAGTATCGGAGGGCAGTTGAAAGCCGGTGTCTCGTCGTTTTCATCCTTATCTAGCCGATCCGGTTGGTCTTCACCATGAAATATCCCAACTGCTGTTTGCAATGTCCTGCCATAATTCAACCATTAAAACCATGAAACGCATACCTCGGAAACTCAGAAAACAAAACATCAATGAGATGAAAGACAGCTGAATATAATGGTTTAATACAATGACAAAGTGAGTATAAAATTTTAAAGGACAAATATAATGGTAATAAAATGAGATTAATGTCTAATTAGGAAGCGGCTAATATAAAATTCTAAAATTAGACGGTGAAGATCTAATTTATCTAATTATGAAATTTGGCAAGGATCTTATTAGTAGTATTTAAATCATAAAAAGATAAGAGTTAGGTAACTAAGAGGTAATGTTTTTCACCACTTTTCCCATTTGGTCTGAGGCGGTTACCAGGAATTTTTTGATTTTTTAAAAAATTTTTAAAAAATTTTTTCTTCGTCGACGGCGGCCTTTAGCCGTTTTACTAATTTTGTACATAAATAAAAGTTTATCGTTGGTGATGAATATCATTTGTAAGTTTTTCTTCTTTTTTACTTTGTCAGTTTCATATTATATTTGTTTTTTGCAATTTTTTCGTCTACTTTCATGGCAGTTCCTTTGTCTGTTTTTATGACAATTTTAGTCTATCTTTGTGACAGTGTTGTCTGCTTTTTAACAGTTTAATGTTCGTATGATGAATATCAATCGAGCGTTGCTAGTAGTGAAGATCGGTGGTCTGTGAAGTTTTTGATTCCCTTATGTGGTTTTGTCGATATGCCAAGATCAAGTAGCGTAAGAATTTTCTTTCTCCTTAGAGCACTCTGGTCAAAGTAGTAGTTCTGTTGAATTTTTATCAGAAGATTGTTAGATCTTTTGTAAGTGATAGGATTTGTACTTTAATGTCTTTCACACCTTTAGATCTTTATCGTTTTTATTTTTACACATTAAAATTTCAATGTTTTTGGTGTGATCCCTTTATAATCTTCTCACTGTGAATATAATACAATTTTAAAAAATAAGATTTAGGTTTAATTTATCTAATTTTAAAATAAACATAGATATAAGAAATATTTAAATGGAAAAATAGGCTCTTCGAAACTAAGAGAAATCTTTAAAATAATTGGACCAAAAAATTTGACCGACAATACTAATTATTTTTTAGTTTCAAAAGTACGAAAAAACTAAAAATTTTGGTACGGCCCCACCCATCAATTTTTTTAATTTTTATTTAGATATAAAAATTAGATTCATTATGAAATTGTCCTCCCATTTTTCAAACTTTATGTTTTGGCCCCAGCCCTCTAGTCTAGCTCCGTCCCTGCAGCCCCTCCACTACTAAGGTAAATCCGTCCCTGATTGAATATATGTTAGATTTGTAGTATATTTTGAGTTTACAGAGAGTGAAAGTTTGGGTACCTTGACATGGGGGAAGTGATGACTAGCTCAATCCCATTTAGTAGACCAGTGGCGCAAACATCTTTTCGTTGATGGCGAACCTGTTATAACTCAACCTCAAACCTGTTACACAACTAAAAAAACTCACCTGTTGTGTTCATTCTTATGTCTAGACGTGTAAATCACCTGTTGCCAGCCCTGAAAGGAGAGTTGGGCGTCAAAAAACTCAAAGGAAGTTAATGGATCTCGGCTCTTGTCTGATTCTAGATTGTGCATTCCTTGTGCATGCCTCACCTGAACTTTCACATCAACATTTATTACATGTTTCTTTTAATAACAACAGCTGCATAATTAAAGAAACTGAGTACAAACCAGATGAACAAGTTTATGAGGGCCATGGACATGGACATGCTGCTGGTTTGGAAAGGGAGCTGATGAATCTGTTTCCATTTCTGCAAATCTGAGAGGCAGAGGAAGACGAAGAAGAAAACATAAATGAAGATGGAAAGGTAAAAAGAATTGGACTATTAAATAGAAAAATGATTTCTTTTTCTCTTCCTTTCATCATCTTGAAACTACGCCTAACCTACCAATAAATACATAAATAAAGAAAAGGGGACGGGGACATGACTCATGTTATGTACTTGAATCGTAGCTGTATGTAAATATATCAGGCTTTGCCATGGAAGTCTAAACCCACACCTTAATATATTTATTAAATAAAACAAAAAGGAAATAATAAGCTTGTCTAGAAGTAGAAAATATTTTCAGAAGAGACCTTGTTGACGACTAAAAGATCAGGAGGAAGAATATGATCGTTTTTAAGGGTATGCACACAGATTTATAAACAAGGAACTACAAAAAGAAAAAGTATAACGGGTTTTCTTTTGTTTTTTCCGCTGCCCCTAAAAGTATAAAGGTGAGCAAAACTCGACTCGACTCAAAAAAATTAATTTTTTTGAGTTTTGAGTTACTCGAGTCAATTCGAGTAACTCAAAAAAATTTCGAGTTCGAGTCGAGTAGAAATTTGGCCAACCCAAAAACCGAAAAATCAATTTTACAATTTTGCTATTTAGTAAATGGTTTAATTTTTCTCCAATTCCTCCTTTATTTTAAGTTCATTTTTGACCAAATTTGAACTACATATTCTTAAACTAATGTATAATACTTATTTAACTTCAATTTATATTTTTGAAAATAAATTTCATATTTTTTCAATTTATCCCCTTAACTTTGTATGATTTCCTCATTTCTTCAACCCCTCATTCGTTTAAGTCAATTTTTGACCAAATTTGAACCACATGCTCCTAAACCACTATAGAATACATATTTAGATTCAATTCATATTTTTTAAATTAATTTTCTTACTTTTGTAATTTAGCCCCTTAACTTTGAATGATTTCCCATTTCTTCAATTCTTGTTTCGTTTTAAGTCTATTTTTTTACCAAAATTAAACCACATGATTCATTATCACTATATTATATATAACTTCAATTCATATTTTTAACAAGTATATTCTTTTTGCAATTTAGTCCTTTAACTTTACATTTTATTCAATATGATCATTCAACTGAAATTTTTTGTAAAGTTTTTTCTTCCCATTAATTCATTGACTCATTTATACTTCCATCAATACTTTATCCCCAAAAGTTCCTTATTTAAAAATAATATTATAAATATATTTTAAAAGTTTAGATGATATTTTTTATTGAATAACATTACAAATCTTACTTATACATGTGAAAAATAATATGAAGAAATATATATATGCATATCTTATATGATTAGAGAAAGTCGTTTAAATTGGAATCAAACCGTACTATAACATGATAAATAATTATAATTAAATTTGTATAGGAACTCGAAAACTCGACTCGAATTTTATAAACTCGACTCAAATTGAAAAAATTTCAAATTAAGTTTGAGTTGGGAAATATGAATAGTCAACTCGAATAACTTGAAATTTTTTTATTCGACTCGACTCGATCGAACGCTCACCACTAATATAAACAATTATATGTGGTTCAAAGATACGAAATCAGAAGCTAAAGCACAAAAGCATGTGGTTGTTTACCGGAGAAGTAACAAGGGGGAGTGGAAGGAAACTTATTAACACTTTTCAAAAGCTTAAAGGCATGATTGTCGGATATATTAATAGTCTGAATTCAGAACGTTAAACTACTGGTCAACTGCTCAACCACTTGGAGTCGGGTTTTTTTTTTTTTTAATTTAACCCGATTATTTTAGTACGAAACAATAAAAACTATTCCTTTCGCATCACTCATAAGTTGAGATAGAAGAGTGTCATCATAATTAAATTGAGCACATAAAATTTTTGAGCATTTTTTTCTCATATAAAAAAAAACATTGTGTTCTTTACCAAATCAAAGAAATGGCAACTGTGGTAGTTGTCAAAACATGATTAATAAACCCAAACTCAAGAATTCAAAAAGTCTTTGATTAAGGCTGGAAAAATTATACAACGTGGGATGGACACCTCTAAACACTATTAAATTGATTAATAAAGATTATAAATCTCAAGGACTAGACTTATAATTAAAATTATTTTAAAAGAAAATTAAAAATAAAATTTAATAAACTTTTTATATTTCTTTATACTATTTTTAATTGATATATTAGAACCAAATATCTCAAAATCTCTTTAATATCAAAAACCCTAAATCTAATCCCTTTATTTCCCTTCCACCGCCACCGTCATCGTCGTCGCCGCCGCCACCTCCGATGTTGCTACCGATTGGTGTATGGAATCGGCGGCGCTGCTCTCCATTGTTAAAATCCAGTCATATATTTATTTAAATATATATTATATTTAAATTTAATTTGGGTAGAAAATTTTTAACTTTTTTTAACATTTAACTTTAACTTATCGTCACCGAACGTATAATGATATAAGAATCATATATGTATAACTTTAACTTAGCGATGACGACAGAAGAGAAACAAAGGGGCTGGATTTAAGGTTTTTGATATTAAGGAGATTTTGGGATATTTGATTCTTATATATTAATTAAAATAGTATAAAGAAATATAAAAAATTATTAAATCTTATTTTTAATTTTCTTTTGAAATAATTTTAATTATAAGTCTAGTCCTTAAGATTTTTAATCTTTATTAATAAATTTAATGATATTCAGCGGTGTTCAGCATTAGTGGTGTTCAGTGGTGTTTGTTGCACGTGGTAGACTCATCCTTAAGGCATACTTGGTTGGCCACATGTGAGTTAATTAAGGGATCAATCCAACACAAATGACAAAACAGTTCAAGTACTTGGACGGCTCAGACAAGAGTTGTTATAAAATTAAATATGATGTGTATATGTAACACTCTGATCCGGATCCGGATCCGAAACTTTACATTTGGGTCTCCCAAAATCGACCCATTAAAAATTTCTCATTTAAAACCACAAGTTTGGCAATTCTCAAAACAATCATTTCCATAAATCCACATAATTAAATAACATTAAACGAGTTTACAAAATAGGAGCTCTAATTAAAATACACCGTTTGACCAATTAATAATAAACCAAATAAAGTTACAAACTCGACTGTGGTAAGGTCCTATGAATACAATCAGTCCAAACTAAAACATCAAGTATTATACTTTAAAGCTGGCTTGGTGCTGGGAAGTCCTCTTCGATGTGCTCTTCCAAAAGAAAACATGTCAACCTACGCACGGAAAAACTACAATTCTGCACGCTGAGCTAACAAAGCTCAGTGGTACATTTCTACTCTACCGCAATTCATGAATATCATAAAACAAGCATGCATGATAAAATAATTAAGAGTGCACAGAAAGGCTTCTCAAATTAAGGATCATCTTATAGCCTACCCTAGCTAGAGTCCACAATATTTGTCTCAAGGCATCATTAAAAAATAAGAAGTCTCACATGCCATCCCAGGATTTACCATACTCGAGGTCACACAGCCTATCGAGTTACTCGAGCTCACACAGCCCACAGAGTTTAAGCATTACATACCCTGTCACATAGCTCAAGGGTAAAATAGCCAACATCATATATCCACACAACAACATAAATAACATATATTCCCTAGACAATGGCCAACAAAGCCCTACATTACCCGTGCTCACACAGCCGTCGGGTTACCCTTGATCACATAGCCATCGGGTTAATAGACCATATCCGAATCACCATAGCCACATATACGTCCTAGACATACTTGGATCACAATAGCCATAAGCAGTCTTTACCTAAGGTCACTCAGTTAATTAAGTTACTCGAGTTTATATAGCCCATCAAGTTACTCGAGCTCACACAGCTCATCCACGATATTCTCATTAGATCATCTCATTATTCATAGTAACTAGTCCATATAGAAATCCATTTAACAAACATCAAGGACCCCAATTTCCACACAGCATCAACCGATCCACCTTGAATCCTTATGAATTATTAACACGAGCATTCCACTCAACAATAACCAAGCCATTTATTCCACATATGGGTTATAAACCTTGATTTCTCGGTTTTAGAATTCATTTTATATCTTTAGACACTCATTGGGCCCTTTACCTCGAATTATAGAACCCTCGAACACAACTTTGAATTTCTTAGGCAAATTGCCCTATGAGTATTGATACTCCTATATGGGTATCGGTACGCCTCACTAGGTATCGATACTCTTCCTTGAGTATCGATATTCAATTTAGGTTCAAAAAAATCTGATCAACGTCTTGTACCAGTACGCCAACCTCTGTATCAGTATCTAGTACAGGTACGCGAAGCCCCGTACTGATCCATATACTATACCAATACTCCTCCAAATGCGTACCGGTACACGAAGGTCTTCTTCAAGCAATAGAATAGTAGTACCTATACGCCTCTAGCGTATTGATACGCAAAAATGCCACTGGAATTCTTATCAAGAATGGGGTACCGATACTCGACCTGCTGTACCAGTACGCCCTCATACAATACCCCTCTTTCATACAAAGGCATACCGATACGAATTACCCCGTACCAGTACGCGAGCCCAGATTTCAAAACTTTTAGCTTGGGATTTCATAATCCCAACCATTAACGTTAAGCCCCAAAATGTTCCTACATGTTATTTAAGGTATATTAGGTGGTTTACTACCAATTTTTGTAACCTCCTAAATTCAACCTAATTTCTTAAGTTGAACTTTGGAAGTCAAGTTAGAAAACTTGTCCCTCAAGAAATGTTATTAGGTTTAATAATGGGATTACAGTTTATTTATTGTATATATGAAATACAAACACACACACACACACACACATATATAAACACAGTCGTTTAACATAATTTCAAAAGTTCATTTAATATCCAAAAGAAAATGCACGTAATGTATGTTAAATCAATAAATCCCCAAACAATAATGTCCAAAGTCCCAAATACATAAAAATTTGAAATAATATAATTAAGTTTAAATGTCTGAATAATCATACTGATAAATATGGATAAGTTTGAAGAAATGAGATCCACCAAGTATCGTACGCCTAAGCCTGAGTATCTGAAAGAGGAACTAAGAGGAAGTAAGCTATGAAGCTCAGTGTGTCTCTAAAGTGCAGAAGAAAAACACATAACAGAAATTTGAACAGCAAGCACAACTCAACAATCATTTCGATATACGTATACACATAATAAGAGACATAAAAATGTAATGTCATGCACCTATCTTCCTTCACCATCTGAAGAGTAAGGTTCCGCATAACCACACTAACTACATCGTCACCATCCAAAGTGGAATTCAATGGAACCACTGATCCGAAGTGGACTTCAGCCCGAAGGGTGAAACCATTGAACTTTCTTGTACAGTTTCCCAACCTAAATGATATGCATGCTTCGATTTGTTTTTCCAAATCCAAATGTATGTCTGATCAATTATTCAAATTACATACAATATATGTCTGATATTTAATTCAATCTGATTTTGATATGTGGTACATGGAAAATCATCATTCAATTCATATCATAACTCACAGTTCAGTCAATCAATTACATATATTACATACACGTATAACATAGAACACAAAACTGATGTAGCACTAGAAGAGACACACCTTAGGCAGCTAGTAACTCAATGTCGAGAGTGACGTCTCTCACGCTCAACTCTAGTATTAGGTCAAAAAGAGTCAACACCTACGAGGACTACAAAACATAAATATCTACTACTATGCCACACTAACATAAACACTAAGCGAAACTATACTCACGTGTAGAACTCGTAGGTTGTATAGAAGAAGGTCGAACAAGTGGAGGAGGAGGAGGAAGGTTCTGAGTCTCCGAGTTAACGTCACCTGAACACAATAATATTTGAATCAGATTTCGATATTCATAATTCTCAAAATACTAAATACAATTAATTGTAAATAGCAAAATGATTTTTCGGGTTTGAAATTAGGAAAACGGACAACGGATTTAGAATTAAAACATAAAAAATGTAAAGTTGACTTTGGCCAAAATAGTCAATGCTTACATCAACAAAAAGTCAACACTAGGGTCATCCATAAATGCAAGGCTGGCGTCAGCCAAAAAGTTAACGCTGACATCAGCCAAAAAGTCAACGCTAGCGTCAGCAAGGGTCATGGGTCAACGGGTCGGGTTAACCCCACTGGTTTAATTCACTGATCCGGTCTAAAGCTGACTCGGTTTGGGTTATTATTTTGGTCCGATTACTTCACCAGAAATGAGCTCGTTTCAGGCTCTCTCTCTTGGGCCCTCCATGCAAACTTGAGTTAAACCCAAACTTCACCCATCACCCAGTCCCATACACCGGCCTGCACTAACCTATTGTTGCAACAACCATCAACTAGGGTTCATGAAACCTTTGGTGGCCAGATTGACCAAGGCAGCCGACGGTAATGGCAGAACGGCGGTGGCACGGCTTTGACACGGACGGTGACTTACCAAAAACTCCACAAAAAATGGCCACCAAGGTCAGTTATCATAACCAAAAACAAGTCGACGAGAGAGAAGGGAACAATGGCGGCGCAAAGGGTTTCGAACGGTTCCTCACCGATTTTGAACAACCGGCCGACGGCTTGGGATGATGGTTGAGTGAGCTTTGATCGGGATAAAAAGTGGAGTTGATTGATGGCCTTGAATTGGAGATCGACTGACGTTGGAGCATAACCGAAAAATAAAGGTGGGGGAGTTATGAAACGAGAGGTTGAGGGAGAGAGAGAAGTTGGATGCGGCTATAGTTTTTCCCAAATGGAAACTGAAAAGGTTTTAGGTTTTATATTAGGGTATGAATACCTTTGCCAAAAGGGTAAATTACAACCAAAGGCCCCAACTTCACCCACATTTCACACAGGTCACTGAAATTCTGAATTTCACAATTTGGTCACTAAAAATTCAATTAGGAATTCAAATTTAAATTCCCAAAAATCAGGGTTACCAATTAAGGATTTTTCTCTAATTAGGGATTTAAACTTGGGGGGAAATTTGGGGTGTGACAATTTTACACATTAATACACTTGATTCTTGTTTTACCATTAAAGGGGTTTAAAGCTTCTAAAACTCCAAACTTTGCAACCCAAAATCATAAATCACACAAAGAAATCATTAGAGGATCCTCATGAAATGAAGGAGTCAGAAACGTACTGAACTTAAGCAGGAAATTCCTGGAATAAAGCTCTCACCAAGCTTTTGCCACTTTTCTTCTTTGCTCCAAGCTTCAATTCCAACCTCCACCAACTTTGGGGAGATTCACCTTGAATGATAGATCATTCCTTGCTAAATAAACTTCCCTTGATAACAAATCCGATATTACCACTCTAAAACAACAAGCTTCCCTCTTTTACTTTGGGTTTGGGATGCGAATTTGAAGAAGAAGACAGAGAGAGGGATGAGGACAAGGGTAACTTCACCCCTCTTCCAAAATGACAGCCCCTTAATGAGGCATAAGCCTTTTACCCCTTTTTAGGGTGAATTACCCAATTGCCCTCATATATCTTTCACTCCAACAAACCCAAAACTCAACACCCAAGCCCAACAACACATGGAGGTCCACCAAGCCCAACATCTTGGCCCGATAAGATCTGAACATCCGACTCGATGTGTCAATCCAAACCCGAGTCAACGCCCATCGTTTACTCGAAAATCTGGGTCGTTACAATATACTTATTTTACTCCTACAAAACAATGTACGTTGGAAGCTCCCTACACCGATTGGCATTTTTTAAAAAATATATATATAACTATCAATATTTAACCTATTAATTAATTAGTGTAAATCAAATACTGTATAGATCTATTATAAGAGATTCTCTCAATACAATTTCCTATATTGAGTGGTGAGAACTGAAATGATAGTGGTTGTAATTGTGTAGATAGAGCATCCATGAAAAACATGATATTCAACGTTATCAGCCAGTGCCTTTTTTTCTAGCTTTCATTCCCATTATTCAGGAAAGAATTCACATGCGGTCAACATTCGTCCCATCGGACCAGGTCATAAGGTTATAAATGTATATATTAAATTGTGATTTTATTCAATCTAATAACATTGTTATAAATGTATTGACGATCTATGTTTTCATATTGTATTACAAATTATCCAAGATGAAAATAATTCAATGTATTGCTTAAGTAAAATATTTTGATACATAGATTGTTCAGTTTAGATAAGTTTGTCAATTTTAGGGTCTAAGGGTCTTATTTAGGGTTTAGAATCAATGCTTTATGATTTAGAATTTATAGTCTAAATTTAAAATTTTAGAGTTTAGAATTTAAGATTTATGCTTAAAATATGCAAGTTGTGTATAATAAGTTTTACATAGCTTGTGTATAAAAAAACAACAACCCAATTTAAATAAATAGAATTAACTCAAAATCAAAATTTCATGTGTATAGTTACACTAAATCCAAATTTATTTATCATATTTTACATTAAATCAATGATACTGCCAAACATGTAAGTGACGAAATCTTAAAAAAGCAGCTAGTATCCCAAAAATACAATTCCCACACGGCAACATGCCAATTGCCAAGTCGTGATACATGCAGAGCGTCAAGACATCTAGAAGGTCGAACGGTGCTACAATTATATGTTTTGTTGCTGTCATATAATGAACGGAAAAACACTCTCAATGTTAATGACATTGAGATTATGCATTATTTGATACATTGAAACTAAATTTCATTAGTAGATTTAAGATATTATTTTTAATAATGAAAAAACATATTCCACATCAGTTGGATATATTTGTTCTTATAAACACAAGTCCTATAAATATGCACCATAGCTAGTCTGTTATTAACCTATGTCTTCGGCATGTTTTTTGGACATTGTTTTTGCCATAATAAAATACTTTTCATTAGATTGTCTCTTTGAATATATAAAAAAAAGTTTCTTCTATTAATCAAAGAGGATCAGATTACTGCGATTGTTTTTCTCTCTTTTCAACGAAACAGTTTCTTCTATGATTTATTTTTTTAAGTGTATGAATTTAAAATTCCCGTTGGGGGGCGGCGTCAAAATTATGATTACTCAGATCAGAACGAAATCGATTCTAATGCAATGACTTTTACCATGACAAACTATGTTTAATTTATTTCATTTGATTTATTATTTATGGTCATTACTAACCATTTATTTTGACCTAGTATTATTTATCAACAGTGTAGAAGTGGTTTCTTAAAGGGTAAATTACAATAGAGGTCACTTAATTATGGGTAAGGTTACATTTTGGTCTCTCAATTATGGGTAAGGTTACATTTAGGTCACCCTTCATATTTAAAAAACATATATCAATTTGTGTATTAGATTAATTAATGATTTCAAATGAAGTACTCTAGTATTAATGATGGTATACAAGTGATTTGGAAGAAAAATGATTTTATATTGTCACATATTGACTTTTCACGAAGTTTTAGAAAGAAAAAGTTATGTGGTATAAAATAATTTAAATAACAAGTTTGCCCTTAGAAAATTAACATTTGTTTTTGTTAGGAAACTAAAAAAGGGTAGAAAAATAAATTTGTCTTATAAAAGTTGTTGATTTTTTTTTGAAAATGATAATTTGAGTGAGACAATTTTAAAATACCAAAATAACAATTTTATTAGGACATACAAAATAATTTTTTAATATAAAAAAAAAACTGAAAAGAGATTGAATAATTTTATTCTCTAAAATAACTCAACGCATATCAAGGGTGCGTTCTTGTCCAGCAAAGAGGCCCAAACGTGCGGGGAGAGGCAACACGATTTTGGGATGTGGATGGCTAGCGTTGTTGAGAAGGGAGAAGCGTGTGGGTTAAGAATGGAATTCAGTTGCACTTTTTCTATCCTTTTATATATTTTCATCAAAAAAAATTGTCACGTATATTATTAATAAATTAAAAATAATTAAGAGAACAATGTAATTAAACTATTAATATAAGTGACATAAAATTATTAATAAGATATATAAAAAAATATATTTACAAATTTTGTTTGTCGATTAAAATCTAAATGATTTGTTAGGTGACCAGTAAACAAATGCGCAGTCCCACTCTTACTTGGTTAGAATTCTACTGGGCCTACAATTGCTGTAATAGTTAGTGGGCTAGGCTCATTATTGGGCCTACAACTAGGTGTAGCTGTTAAAATTTGCTAGATTACCTGATTTTTGGGCCCAAAATTTAGTCGTAGTTAATGAGACAAGGCATGTTTAGGAAGCAGGCCTTGAGCAATTGTAATTCGGTTGAGTTTTGAGGCTTATAGGCTTTCTCTAGCCCAACCGCAGGCTTGACCTGAATCAAATAAAATGATATTTGGGTTATAATTTTATATTTGCATGTTTAGAATTATAAATTAATTATATAAAATAATAATATCACATACTTAAATGTTAGAGATACATGCATAAATGACATAATAATTGTATTATACTTATACATCAATACCCAAATAAGGTCCGAAATAAGAAAAAGTACTTATTAAATGCATACTATTTATACCATGCAGCAAAGCCCCGACATGAATAAATCTTCTATCTAACTACTTTTGCAACTACACCTTCAACTTCTTCAGTGGCATGCGAAATAGAGTAATGAACACCAAAATAGTATCAGGATAAACCTCGATACTAAAATCGACTACACAATCTAACGGCAAACCCAATAACTCTTTTGAAAACATATCAAGAAAATCCTTGGCAGTTTAGATATTTTGCACTCTCAATTCATTGATCCCAAAATTTTGAACATAATCTAGATAAGCTCGACATCCTCTATTAAACATCTTTCCCGCCTCAAATGCAAAAACAACACTAGAGAAAATCTCAAATCTTTCTCCAACTACTACCAACTTAACCTCATAAACTATTATATTTTAATTCAAAATCTACGTGTTCCTTATGCTCAGCCTATTAATCCATACCCAAAATAACACCGACATTTCCAACAAATCCACTAAGATGATACAAGCTTGAATCATCAACGCCCCCTCAGATATGCTTTAATCGCGAAGACACTCTCCCCATAACACTAATGAATATCTTACTTATTTGACTTACTTTAATCGAAATTTTCGATTGATTGATCAGATTACTAAAAATATATGAATGCAATAATTCCAAATCAACCGATGAATATAAAGTAAAGATACTTGTAATCACATTTCTAAATGCATGTACATGTGATGGACCTCCAATCTCAGTCTGAGTAGCTCTAACATGCGCTACCATTTGTTGATCGGTCGGTCTATCATTGCCACCTCTACCACAGCCTCAACCTCTGATAAGAACACAAAATCTCAATCTTGAGAATCATTAGTTATCCCTAGAAAATAATCCCTGAAAGCACATATAAAACATCCACCGGTTAGACGCCTACATTCACTAGGATGTCTATAAATTCATTCTTATCGGTTGTTGAGGTTCAAGTATAACCCCTAAATTCATTTTCAAGAATTTATCCATTATAATAGACAATCGTGAGATATTTGTTGCTCATTTTCTCTATGAATTAATAACATAAATGGTTCAAAACTTATTTATTTCCGAATTTTTCTAAAATAATTATTTTAAAATTTATTTTTAATTATTATTATTATTTTAAAAAATATTATAAGTATTATAAAAATAAGTTTAAATTTTTTAAATGTTATTTTGTCCCATAAATTTTATTATTATACTAAATGTTATTATATTTTTTAATTATTATTCTTTCCGGAAAGCATTAATATAGATATTATTATTTTGAATAAATTTAAAATATACTTTATCCCATAAATTTCTATTTTATACATTTTTTCTATTTTAATTATTATTAATTTCAAAAATTATTATTTGGAAAATAATTATTTTTTATTCTCTCATATCTTTGAAAGTAATTATGCTTTATTCTCTCATATTATAAATTTATTCGGTTTAGACCTTATTTATTTTTTAAAAACATATATCTACCCCAAATTTTTATTTTATACATTGTAGTCTTATTTTGTACACCAAATTTGTATTTTTTTTTATTTTACATAAATTTTATTAGTATTATTTAGAAATTAATAATATTAATATTTTAAAAATTAGTTTAGAACATATTTTCACCTCTTAATTTCTATAGTTTTCCGTTTTCCCCTTAACTAAGTTATACTACTAAATGTCATTAGTATTATTTTTTTAAAATAATAATAAAACTATTATTTTTATATATTCTAAATTTCTATTTTTTCATCCTATTAACAAAACATTTTACCATATATTTCTATGAATTTAGTAACATAGTACTTACTTGAAAAATTATTCTGTCAGATAAAATTACAAAAAAAAATCGCTTTGAAATGATATCCCTCCATACTTTTTTTCTCTGCAAAAGTGAAATAATAATATTATCATATTATAATCTTAACAATATTATAAAATAAAGTAATAAAAAAATAAAAAAATTGTGCAGAAATCACTTACACATACTCTGGAATATAATTAACAAACACTCACAATTTTTCTCTAAAAAATAAAACTCACGGAGTTTTTTTTCTCTTCAAAACTAACATCCAATTAAAGGAAATGTGATCGCCACCTGCATACAATGCCACCCATTGTTACATTAGAAAAACCCCATTTTCCTTTTATTTTATTTTATTTTATTTTGGGACATTATTTTCCTAAAAAAAGCCCACTAACTAAGAAATTGGAGTTGAGATACGTTTTCTGGAACAAAAACTTATAGCAAGTTAATTCCAAGAAAACCTTGCGTCAACAGACATCATCGTGCACGTATGCTAAACGTAATCAATCATCATCTTAGTACCATTTTTTTTTGTTCTAAATCTGAGTACCAAGTTGCTATCTCAAATTGTCTTGATTTCCAATGAAAAAAGAAGGAAAAAGACCACTTCACTTGATGCAACAGCTTAATCTCAAAGATTTGATTTGTTAGTCAAAAGAAGAAAAGAAAATTAGATTCAAAGATTTGATTTTTCTTGTTAACTTCCAACTAGATTGATTAGATGTGTGAAGAAGAATATCAACTTAATTTTCCGAAATCAGCTCCTAAAATCATTTAATAAATATAATATTCTTGTCTTTTATTGCCAGATATAATCCGAAATCAGAGGCATAGGATTTCATATATATTCCAACTAATGTGGGGAAATGAGACAAACTTGAGGCAACTAATAGCGTATCTTAATTAAACTCAAACTGCAGACTAGCAACGCAATGCAAGATCAACACGCCATGCCACTACTTACCTTCAAACTCCTAAACCTATCTATATCATGTATGCGTTAAAACGCGTTGCCAACTTTACTCCATTCATTCAGTCTGGAAAATGAACGAGTGATCACTGTGGAAAAAAATAATGATGTTTATTCTTAGAGACTCGGGTTCTAGCAACTTTATCTGTAAAGTGTGTGCGCGTTATCAAAAGGTCGAGAAAAATATGAACAAATACTACCTTATTTGTTTAGAGTAGAGTGGTAGAGTAATTTGTGTTCTAGGTCGATGAATGTAAGACCGGATAAATTCAATCGCTTATACTAACTCTATCATGTAATCTTGATGCGATTTACATTTTAGGACAATTGAATTTAAGATCAGACAAATTAGATCACTTATATTAATTCTAACCTTTTGTTAGTTCTACCCTTTTAAGTTAAAAATCCAAAAAAATGTCACAATGCTGTTTAGTTTCATCAAATTATATTACTAACATGCATAATTTCCAAATCTTAATATTGAATTAGCATATAAATTTGTATAGAAAATCGATACCAACAGATGGAAATAACTTTCATGTTAGGTATAGGATAGTAAAGATTTTCAAAGATGTAATGGAGCCAGTTGTGGAATCCAATTTAATTTTAGCAGTCGGATTTTGGAACTTGTTTTTTTCTATATATAAACTAGAATTTTCAATAACAAATAGTAGACCAACTAGTTCATAGTTCAATTCATTGTTGCAATCTTTCCGATTTGCACCTGATTTTGTTCAATAAAAGTAAACATAACGAACTACTATAGCCAGATCTTTACATATACATTTAAGTAAAATGTAGAGGGGATTAGGCATGCTAATTGAGTTGAGCTGTTCGTGCTTGACTTGGTTAAAACTAGGACAACGTTCGATTCGAGTTGACTCGACTAGAACTCGAGCTCGACTTGAGACCTCAACGAGTTGAGTCAAGTAAGACCCAACTCGACTCGCTAAGTTCGTGAGCAACTCGTTAATTTTTTTATAATATGTTAGTTTGGTGCATTTGTGGATTGTTACTTTGGAGTTCATATTTTGGAATTGCTTTACACACTCTTTTGACTAGTTTTTTTTTGTTAAATTTGTTAATTTATGTTTATATTAAGCTTTATATGAAGTATTACTAAATTTTACATATATTAAAAAAACCTAGGTAAAATTGCAACGAGCTTAACAAGCAACAAGTCGAGAAAAAACTTTATCGAGCTTATTGAGTGGAGTTGAGCACGAGTCAAACAGTTTTAGAGTCAAGTTGAGCACTCCTCAACTCGTGATTGACTCGCTCAATAAACACCCATAAGGGGATGTATATTTGAAAAATTATATCATGGGCCATTCTAATCACATCTGCAATAGTCTCAACCAATAAAACTCACACTTCATCTCTTTATTTTTCCCAATGTATTCAAATTAAAAGTTCTTTTTCCCAAAAAAAGTTAATGTTTATAATAAAATCAAGGAAAGCATATAAATCAATTTGTAGCATTAATTATTCTCAACCTTTTGAACATACAAAATTTTAGATTTCATTGCAGTGTAACTACCAAGCATGGAACCAATTAATTAAAATGTTCATGGACTTCTTAATTACAATATGAACAGAAAATGTTATAAAATAAGATTACAACCAGTTCTTTATTATAAATTTAATTTGTTTTTAGTATCCATAAGAAAGATACTTATGCGTCCTACGTTGGTCCAGGAATGAAATTAGAATGCCAAGACGTTATCAAGATTCGTGGGTTTATGGTTGTTAAAAACAAGACTTTTGGTTTTGGCAAAAGTGATTAAAGAAAAAAGATAATTAAAAAAAGGAGGCATCTGATAATGATTCTTTAATCATGTTTATGAAATTAAAAGCACCCACATTAAGTAATAAAGAAGAGAAAACATAGGAGTCAATGGTTTTGGCAAGGTGGAGATATGCGATACACATGTAAAAGTTCAATTAATTAACGACCCATGCCCACTAGACAAAATCGTTCCACTTTGAGAACATATTTTATGGAAAAATTATTTTATAAAACCTTCTCACCACCTCATGCGAAATGGGCATGGCAATACGCTATGGAGCAACATTCGTTGTGGTGATCGTTGATTGTGTCGAAATATGGTGAACAAGTCTTAAAATGGTGGTTTAATGATGCTAGATGAAATCAAATGTCTGTTGTTTGGAGACAAATTATGAAAATACAAGAAGAGATAAATGTAACGCAATTTATGGGTGTTGGTAATTTACTTTGATCGTGGGGAATGACTCAAGCATTTTATTTTGGTACGATGCATGGTGCTTGGATGAACCGCTGCGACTAGCTTTTCCAAGGCCCTTTCGCTTGGGAGCAGACAAAGCAACCTTGATTAGTTCTTATATGAGGGTGGATCCTGGGAGCATGAAGAATGGCACTCATTCTTTTGTTGTGTTTTGAGACTGTTTGAAAACTAGAAGCTTGCTAAGCTCCAAGCCACGATCAGGGGTTGGTCGTTGGTGCCTGGGAGTGAGGACCGTTTAATTTGGCGTCTGAATGCTGAAGGAGTGTTTTCGATGATGGATTTAGCGAATTTGATGACATCTTTCGGTCTAGAAGATAGCGAAATGAACTGTTTTTTGGTATGGAATATTGAAGTCTCTCCAAAGGTACAATGCATCATTTGATTTTTTTTAATTGAATTCCATCTCTTTGCTTGCTATGTGATCGTGGTGTCCCGTTAAATGACAGATCATGTGTTTGTTTTTGGTACAGGGAGGGTGAGGAAGAAATGAATCAAATTTTTTTATAATTATGATGTGATGAGAGAGATTTGGATATGGTTTTTCATGGTATGGGTGTTATTTTTTTGGCTGAAAATGGTACAGGATTTCATTGCTCAAAGCTACCATGGTTGCTTTACAGGCTTGATGCGGAAATGGTAGATTGTGGGATGTGCGGCGATCCTATGGTCAATTTTGTTGGTTTGAAATGAGTTAATTTTTAATGATAAGATAGCCTCAATTGGTGAAATTTGTTTTTTTTTATCAAACCGCACTCCTTATATTGGGTCAAGATATCGAAAGAAGCTCATGTGGTGCTTGAAGCCTCTTGGTGGGATTGTCTGAGGTCTTGTCTTCCAACTACGAGTGCGATTCGATAAGGGCAAGTATTGTACGGGTTCCTCCATTACTTGGATCATTTAAATTTAGTGTTGATGGGGCTGCCCGGGATAAGTCAAGACTTGCAGGGTGTGGTGGTGTTTTCCGTGTTGCGGAGGGTTGTCTTATTCTTGTTTTCATGTCCACTAGACGAAATGAGCTATAATGAAGTGGAAATCCAGGCAATTGCATATGCTTTAGAGATGTTGGTGCATTCAACATGGAAGATATGATTTCTTCGCTAATAATCGAGTCAGATTTGAGGGTGGCGCTGGTTTGGATTTTACATCGTGAGTGGAGGCCATGGAAATTTTGGCGATGTTTTCAACAAATTGATTAGGCTTGCGTTCTATTGTCGTGTGTTTTAATAATGTGTTTTGGGAGGTAAACAATTTTGCGAATGCATTGGCAAAAGGGGGTGTGGATCGCATGCCATGATTTCGGGTTATTAACGAATAGAGTTAAGGAGCGAATCTGAAGGTGGTTGCGGTTCTGTGTGTTGAGGATCTCAAGTGTTATGTTGCTGCTATACATATTGGACTCAGATCTAATGAGAGTCTTTGTTGCGCGTGGATGGTTGGGTGGGATGTGTAGTGTGGGTATGGAGGTGATTCACGTGTTAGTGTTGGATCTGTTGTTCTGAGGAGCGTAGTTGGCTTGCTGGTGCTTTAGTAATTGGGCTTCTCTAGTTTTTAGTGTTTTAGTTGGGTGCGATTTTCGATAATTTTTCAAAAGTTTGGTATCGTTCGTCATACATTATTGTGTTGTGATCTTTTCTTTAAATTTAGGTTAAATTTTTTTTAATAAGACACATGATAATGTCATATGTATGTATAATTTTATTCTTCAATAAAATTATACTTTTTTGATAAAAAAAAACTAGTTGATTAAAAAATGGAATGAGAAGAATAAGAGAAAAACATGAGAGGGAGAAAAAAGAGAAAATATTTATAATATTTTTATTTAAGAAAAATTCAATTTATCGTATTTTTATTAATTTACAGTTTTTTAAAATGCGAAGAAAGAGATTATTTCA
The DNA here is from genome assembly GCA_019671005.1 of Hibiscus mutabilis. Taxonomy (NCBI): domain Eukaryota; kingdom Viridiplantae; phylum Streptophyta; class Magnoliopsida; order Malvales; family Malvaceae; genus Hibiscus; species Hibiscus mutabilis. The sequence goes on along the minus strand of CM033724.1, from coordinate 16,384,550 downwards.
TTAAATATTACAATTAAGTTTTTATTTAATTTTAATATCAAATTTAAATAAAATAATATTATCAATAATATCAAATATTAGACCAAATTATAAATGGCTTAAATATAAAATATGTGTCCAAAGTATCTTATTTTTCATTTAGGCGCCTAAACTAAGTTTTTGGATAAAATATGTGGCTAAAGTTTTTTATTTTTATCAAAATACGCGCCTATTTTGACACATATTTAGACAAAATCAAAATTTTAGGCACCTAGTTTGGTAAAAAAATCCAAAATATAATTTAGACACCTAAATAAAAAAATTGGAATACTTTAGACACTAATTTTATATTTAAACCTTTATAAATTTAGAAAGATATAATGCAAAAAACCCTTTCTTTGAATAGTCATTTTGACCTATATTCTTTTTGGGTCTACTTTCACCTCTAACGTTTTATTTTGGATCAAAATATTTTAAAATTTTCTAAAAATAACTAATAATTTATATAATTAAAATTAAAAATAATATATAATTTATTTGATTTATTATTTTTTTAAAAATAATTCTTTAATTTTAAAAAATAAAAAATAATATTTATTTTATTATTTTTTAAAAAATAATAAATTAAATAAATTATTATTTGATATTTTTTAAAATAACAAAATAAATAAATTATTTTTAATTTTTAAAAAAAAATAAATTAATATTTTTTATAAAATTTAAAAAATCATTGTTTTAAAAAATTATAAATTAAAATTAAATTAAATAAATTATTATTGATAATTTTTAGAAAAAATAAATAAATTTAAAAATATTTGCTTACGTGACACAACGTCCCAAACCGAGTCAACATGGCACATCAGCATCCCGCATTAACTGTTAGTCAACTAATTGTTTCTATCCACGAAGTGACATTTTAATCTAAAATGAATCGTTAAGAATAAAAGTTAAGAAAAAATGAATACGTGCAAAATTGACAATTCAATAAAACATTAAAACGTATTTTTAGCATTATACCATTTAGAAACCGATCGGTGAGATTGCCCTAGCGTCTTAATAAAGTCATTCATCATTTCCCTAAAAAACTTGTACAATTACATTCCCAAATTTATAAATTAAAAAATATGCAAAGGAAAAAAGAGCTAACAAAACAAAAAAAAAGGAAATTATGAAAATGAAAGCTGTCTCTTTGTTTCACATGCAATTGAGTCCCATACATTTATAAACCAAACTCAAGAATGGTCTAACAAATCACTGTCATTTTTTTATTATCTTCAATGATAAAAAGACTGTTGTATTTGGCACTGTTCTGCATACTTGGGATCCCCACTGGCAAACAAAAACACACACTACCTGACAAACGTGGACAGACAATTTCAAATCAGATGTAAGAAAATAAAGAGCGGTTTTGTTGGAGTTAGAAAACCGTAACAAGAGATATTGTGGGCGCTGTCCAAGTTGTATGTTTGAAAACGAAAGAAAACAAAACTGCTTATGCTACTGTTAGTGTCGGGATGGTGGGGTGAAATCGCCCGTGTTTTTCTCATTCTCCACCATTTCCCGTTTTATGACTCTCGTGGATATATTTGTCATTGTCAAATTTATGAATTTTTATTATGATCGATGTTAACTTTATTCTTCATATAGGTGTATAAGTTCTTATTTATATGAGATATACGATGTTACCTTCAATAAACTTAATAAAGTATTAAAAATAATTCTTATATATTTAATTTTAATGATTTTTAATAAAATATAAATGTGTGATTCATTGTAAGTATATAGATTTAGAGCTGACAATGTAGGTTTATGCCAAAATAAGAGACACCGAATAAAGAAGGTACAAGGGAAGAATACGATAGTTGATGGCGGTTTCAGGCAATTCAAACCCTGCATTTTTTGAACGGAGAGTCGCGGCCAATACAATGGTTAGAGAGTGAAAAAAAAGAGAAAAGGAAGAGAAAGCTACCATAAGGTCTCAACGAGTAGATTGATGGTTGAAATGATATATCTCACTCTCCTTTTTCATATGTCTTTTTTTTCATTTTATACCCCTAGTTGTCAGGTGATGTCTGGTGACAGATCTTGAGAGTTACACCTGTGATGGTTACACTGATATTCTAGCTTGACGATAAATTATAGTATGCATTAGTTGTTAGTATAGCTAGTATGGGACACTAATCAAGATCACATTATAAAATATCATTAAGATCTCGAATGAGTTCAGATGGTAACACGTGCTTGTAAGAGAATAACTTAAAAGGATAAGTCTTGCTAAATTCCAAATTCACCATGTTCCTGAGGCATAACACTCTCTCAAGGTATAATAATGTATAATCTTACTATATAAACAATATATTTTTCTTCAACAAAATAAGATTTTATTAGGAAGCTGATGCTGAGTACAAGCACTCAAAATTAGAAACAAGAATAGTACATCAGCGAAATACCTGTAAACCCTTTCATCTAACAATCTGGGATGTTGAAATGGTCCGAGAATACCTAAAACTATATTGATCGAACTTTTAATATTTTTAACCGTTAATCAAGTCGATTTTTTAAAATAATTAATTGAACCAGGCTAAGCTCGATTAATCCTGTTGGTTTTCAAATTAACCAATCCTTTTAACAATATTTAAAATACCAATCTTTTCAAATAACAATCTTTTGTTATATATTTTATTTTCCGCTCTTTATTTTTTTCTTTTTAGTTGGCTAAATATTGAAATCAAAATATAAAATATTGAATTTTAAATATTATGATTCTTATTGGATTTGGTATTAAATTAACAATATATTAGTTATTTATTAAAACTTTATTTATTTCAATTAATTGGTTAATTAATTAGTTTCAAACTAAATTAAGCAATAACAAACTTAAAAAGTCTTTAATCGTGATATATAACCGAATACTTCGATGACCGATTAATTAATCAAACTAAATTTTAATCCAGTCAATTAATTTGATTTTAACTGAACAATAAACACCCATACCAACAACACCTAATAAAAAATGCTCCCACACACTTAATACAATCAATATTCTTCCTGTATTTATTATTAGTAGTTTGATTCAATGTCTTATTAAAACCCCTCTTTCAGTTTGATTCAATGTCTTATTAAAACCCCTCTTTGTATACTTTTTACTTTTATAAATAATATTTACTTATAAAAAAATTGGCTGAAAAAGAAATCGGAAAGAGAAAGCATTGTATAACATAGGAAGTGATTACGATTGTCACTGCTTTAATGAGCACTTCATTACTAGCTTGAGATAGAAGTTTACTCTTCCAACCCTGCAATTTTTCCCTGATTCTATCGAAGATAAACCTAAGGGCTTCTTTTTCCCCCTTCCCAAAACTGAAGGTATCTCCAGATACTTTGCTTCCTCCTTCCATCAAATTTCGGCATAATTTTATCATGTCTTTATAATATTTTATTAAAAATATCCTTTTTTTAGTGAGGCACGTAATAGTATTTTATTTGTATATTTTTTACTTTATAAATAATACTTACCGATAAAAGAATTAGATTTTGAGTTGGTGAGAAGAAACCACGATCGACTGTACCTTTAAGACACCTTAATATTGTTTTCTACATCAGTTTAATGCACAGCTCATGACTTTTGTATAATATTGGGCCACTTTATTAACATTATATGGTATGTTAATTATGATGTGCTAAACATTTTGGAGAGCTCCAACCATATTATGATAGTCATGTTCATGTTCATGTTCAAGAAGTATGTCATCACTTCTTCTAGCTTCTTAGACACTCCCATAGGAGTTGGTGCAGAATTTGGTATGTAGCTGCCACATGACTAAATTAATTGTCTCTTAAGAATCACAACATTTAGCTATCGAAAGATTCGTATCATCTTCAACAATAATCTTATTGTTGGAAAAAACAATAGTTTTGAATGAGAAATTGATTCAAGCTTTGTTGAGAAAAAATGTGGAACGATGCACAACATGAGTAACATGAATGTCTGGATCGGTCTTGCCCTCCGTGAGCTTGTGGATATTTTAACTCAAATATTTTATCAAAAAGAGTATATTATTTTCAATTATGTTTTGGAATTAAAATGATAAATATTAAAAGCTTCCTTTAATTCATATAGTAATTTTGGAAATTGCTCTTTAAAAGTTTATTGATTCTCAAATCATAAATGCTCCATTAGGTCAAAAGTTTTCTTATACCCCTCGTAAAACTCTTATAAATAACGTGTAAACCTTCTAGGTTTTACACAATTCAAAAACACATAAAACTTTCTATTGTTTTATTCTGTGACTTTTAAAAGTAGTTTTTTGTGATAGGAGAAGGCAATGTTGTAGTTCGTGACCTCTGCAGTTATGCTACTATAGCCGATCATCTAGTTATTGTATCCTGGGAGACAGACGACGAAAAATCTCTAGCACCAAGGAGTGGCCGAAAATTTGTCTTAAGAAAACTGTGTAGCTACAAGCCTCAACTCGTTCCCAATCGGTTTGATTTTAAATATGTTGTATCTGTATTATGTTATGTTCGATTAATAATAATATCAATATTTAATTTTATTGTTTAATATTTTATTCTTGGATTAACGTTTTTCTAACAATCTTAAGACGGGTTTTATTTAATCCAAGAAGAACAGATTTTCTTATTTCAAATCTAAAAAAAAAAATTTATACGAACAATATTTCGAACAGATCAAGCCAATGATTTATACCACAAAATTGATATCGTACTTGGTGACCAGGAAATTAAAGTCACATACAGCATTAATCGAAAGGCGAGTAAATGCTTCATGGCTATTGCCGCATATGCCAAAATTTCCACGAGAAAGGCAAGAAGCTAATGGGTATATTTTCCCATAATTAAGTTATTTAATTGGTTCTTGAATCTTTCATGAATTTTTGAATTCCATAAATTTGGCCATTAATTTGATGAATTATGGTAATATGAAACACCATATGTATATGTCGATTTTCTTTGAAAAAGGGAAATACATGAGTGCACCTATTGCAAGTAATATCTTAATTTAAGGTATTATTATGACATTATTAAGATAATTTTTTATTATTCTTTAAATAATTTTTACTTTTAATATGGAATACTAATTATGGCATTAAATATGGAATATTTGGTGCCTTAAATTTAGCTTGTATAGTTATTATTAAATGTGATAATAATTATTATTTGTTTTTTTTAAAACACTGTGGATTTTATTTTCATACTAATAATTTCCTTTGAGAAATTTTATAGAGACGAACATGACATCCATACGAAATATTGATCTGTTTTTGAAAATTAAGATCTCGCAATAATTTATTTCGGGATTTAATTTCCGCCGTTTTAACGGGTTTACTTGATTTTCTTTCCAAATAAGAATCAACGAAATTAAAATCAAATGATTATTTCCTTTTGATCGGGTTGCCTCAATATCTCTGTTGCGAGTTTTAGTGCTACTAATCCCATTGTTTAACATAAGATATAACATGAAATAAGGGAGATAAATCATTGAATTTATTTCTCTGTTAGAATATTGCGTTGATTCTAACTTTGTAAAGAAAATAAATTGTTGAATTTATTTTTCTACTTTGAAAAAGAAAATAAATCGTTGAATTTATTTTCTTGGGATCTTGAATGATTCTATTTTGGAAAAGGAAATAAATTATTTATTTTCATGTAAATCTAGTATAATTTTATCTCAAAAAGGAAATAAATCATTGAATTTATTTATTGAGAATTTTGTTTGCAAATTGAGATCTTGTAAATAAAATTGTTTTTAGAAATTTAATTCCTATCGTTTTAACGGATTTAATTGATCTCCTTTCAAACAAAGTGAACAAATTTGTTCTAACAGAATTTGTTATTGGAAGTAACATTGGTTATTGAATCCTTGAATCAAAGCATGGAAGAACTTTGCTTTTCTATGTCAGAACTACATTCTTAAAGCCTTATTTGACGCATGTTACGAAGTGTACAATGTTTAAAAATGGCTAAAGAATTGTGAGGGTCGTTGGACCATAAATACAAAATGGAAGATGTCCGTGCTAAGAAATTCTTAGTTACCAAATTCTTAATGATTGATTCCAAATTGTTGTGAATCAAAGGCATTGACTTTAATTGATCACACATGATATTCTTGCAAAAGGAATATTGATAAGTGAATCCGTTCAAGTGATAGTCATTTGAAAAGCTAACCTCTGCTTGGAATGACATCAAGAACTTCCTTAAGCATAAGAGAATAAATTCCATAAACGGATGATTGAAAAACAATACGAGAGTGCATGTCTCGAATTGGTTCTTTGAAAGACCTGGTATTTAAGCGTGTCTAGTGCACTACCTCTCGTTTCATAAGTTACCTCTCTGGTGCACAGTTCATTATTGTTCTTTCTATTACACTGTGTGAACTTTTGTTTCGAGATTTTAGTTTACTAAAATTATGTCGTCTAACAAAAGTTAAAAAAGTGTTTCTGTTTCTGGTTTTTAGTTTTTGACTAAATTCCTGGCGTATAACAGATTCTGATTTGTGACTATGATCCATAGTGAAAAAACAAAGAATTTCGTTGGAAAGAATTTTAAAATGTGACAACAAACATGTTGCCTATTTGACCATGATAAACTTGGCCAAATATCTGGAGGATGATCCTTCTATTTTTTAGAGAGGATAAGGTAAACGTTGTTACCGCCTTCAAATATTGCTAAGGAAAATGTTACTAAGACAATAAAGGTACGGCTAAAAGCCAAACCTAATTTTACCAAGGCAAATGCGAGGGTAAACGTAGTAGGAGTTAAAAAACTTTAAGAAAACAAACAGTAGAAAAGATCTTATGGGACCAAAAGGCGGTGTGTTCAAGAAGTAAAATTTCATGTGAAATGCTTCAAATTGCCATAAGATGGGGAATACGTCTCCAGACTGTAGACTTCTAAAGAAAGTCAGAACAAATGATATCAATGTTATGATAAAATATTGTCATAATAACTGATATGACAAATAATTGTTTGAAGAAAAATTTATTACCTTCATGATAGAACAAACTAGTGTTATGTGCATTTGCTTAAAAACAAATATGCTATAAAGAAATTGTTCTCTATAAGCAGGATGTTGAAATCCAAACTTAATAAATTGATTAATGTAGGGAGAAACTCTATGTAAGTAACGCTGCAACATCCAAGGGTACAATAATTTTGAAGATAACTTTTGAAAAGAATTGAGACTTCAAAATGTGCCTGACATATGAGGGTAAATTGTTTAATCAACTAATTACATTTTAAATAAGGTTTCCCATAATAAAAGAGGAAATACATCATACGAGTTATGGAAGATAATTAAACCTTCTTACAACTGCTTGAAAATGTGAGGTATCTTGCAAAGGTAATGACCATATTACCAAAGTAAATGAAAACAAGTCTCAAAATAGTGGACTGTATTTTCATTGGCTATGCAAATCATAGCAACGCATATTAGTTTCTTATGTGCGAATCAAAGAACCCTGAGATTCACAAGAATGCGGTAGTGGAATCAAAGAATGCTTCATTCTTTAAAAATATACTTCCTTGTATAACTAGGAAGTTGAACCAAGTTCAACGAAATGAACTTTAGAGACTATCAATGAAGATAGTCTAGATGTTTAACAAAATGTTGAAACTAAAATATTGTCATGATGACAAATAGGTGTGATAAATGTGTGTATGTCAAACCTACCTACATTAGGATATAAGATCATATGTTGATGACATAATCATTGTTATAAGTAACAATGGAATGGTAAACATACCAAAGGCATGTCAAATTCAAGATTGACATGAAAAATATGAGACTAGATGATATGATTTTGGGCATCCAAATTAAACGGTCACTTGAAGGTTTTATATTGACTTAGTCACACAATGTGGAAAAATTATTGACAAATTTGGTAAGGATTATTCTTGTATAGCCAAAACTCCAATGGACACGAGCCAAGATCTATCCGAGAATAAAGGTCAAAATATTGACCAAGTGGAATATGCAAGGGTCATAGGCAATCTAATATATCTCATGAGCTGCACTAGACTAGATATTGCTTTTACTGTGAACAACTTAAGTATATTCATAAGTAATCTATGTGAAAATCACTAGAAAACAATTATGAGGGTATTGAGATATCTTATATATACTTGAGATTATGGATTGCATTATTCCAGAGATCCTACTATTTAGAAGGATACTCCAATACCAGTTTGATATTTGATATTCAAGATATCAAAGACACACGTAAATGGAAATCCTCAAGACAAACGGTTATAACGTAATGGAATCTGAGTGTGTAGCTCTAGAGAAGTCTATAGAAGAAGTCGAATGGCTTCAAAATTTCTCGGAGGATATTCCTAAATGGCCAAAGCATGTGCCCAAAATATGCATATATTGTAATGACCAAGTGAAAATTGGTAGAGCACAGAGCTTTATGTATAATGTTAAGTAGAGATATATACGTCGCCGACATAATACCGTTAAACAACTTATCTCAAATGGAGTTATCTCTATTGATTTTGCAAGGTCAAAGGATAACATTATGGATCTGTTACACAAAAGGTTAAATCGAGATCAAGGAAAACCCTATCTAATTTAAGGTGCTATGTAAAGGAAAACTCTATCTAGTTGACTATAGATACCAAGAACTAGGTTCAAAGGGACAATCTAATTGCATAAACTTATGCAGTCACTATGGGAAGTTCTTCACGCAAGTCCGTTTCTATGAAGTAAACATTGATCAAAAGTGGTATAGGTGACAAGCGTCGTAATTGTCAAATAAGTATTCCTTAATCTTAGAATAAATAAATAAAGACGTAACATAGAGAAGAAGGTGTCGGTCCACAGGGACTAAGGATTTTCTGATATACAATTGTTCTGATTCTGACTGTTCCAAGGTAATTTAGTGAATGAGGGTTTTGATCGAGAAAACTAGAGAATAAGTGTAAAATGTCTGCAAGAATAAATGAAGTAAAAATAAATTGATAAAATTAATTAGCCTCAAGCTTTTGCTCAGCTTCAATTCAAAATGATCATTTAAAAAGAATTTTTACTCTAGATACATGCCAGTTACAGTCTACAAGGCCCAACCCTTGTAACTTGTTTTTCTCTTTGGTAAACCGATAATCAAAAATCAATTTTTAGACTCAGTTTTTTTTGTTAGACTAACCACGACAATCACCGTTAGAATAAAATAGTTTTTTAAATTTTGGAAAAACCCGACTCGAACTATGTTGTCTCAATAAGAATAGAATCGATCTCAATTTCCCTTAGTGAATCCGTCGCTAAGTGTGTTCATAGGAAGTCGAATATGCTACAAGCCGATCCTTCCTCCCAACTATAAATCGAAACAACAATCAAGTCAACGTGCACTTTTGAAATGAAAGCGAAAAGATTTTAATAGAAAGACCGACTGCCGATCTAAGTTTTCAAAAAATTGAGAATGTAAAACGAAGTTGTTGAGTGTTTTTAATTCTCACAAGGTGAATTGAAGCTTCACTTTGAGCCCTTGGCTAATAGAAGAATTTAGCTAAGCATGATTATGGAAGAAATCATACTTAGCATTTAATAAATAAAATTTAAAAGAACAAAAATAAAAAAAGAAAAATTTTATAAAACTTCCAAAGTAAAAAAAAACAAAGCTAAGAATGAGAGAGATAAGAGATAGCTTACCACAAGAGGATATTTATAGTATCTTAAAACCCTAAAAGATAAAAGATAAATCTTAAAAATATTTAAATTAAATACAAATGATAATCCCAAGTTTAAATTTTAAATCTGTCTGATAAGCTATCAAAATGTGGCTGATAAGCTATCAAAGTACCGACGTCATCTTCTAGAAGCGCTGACGTGGCGTCCAGTCAGATTTTTCATGCCCGAATTCATGCCCACTAGCCCAGCCTTGACTACAGATAAAATTTGTAGAATTTTGCCACTTTTCAGTGTGTTTTCCAAAATTAAAGGTCTGCACAAAAAACACATAATAAAGCCCCAGATCAATATCATATTCGAATCATTAGAGACATATTTAAAGATGAAAAAATGATCATTTAAACTAGTCATCAAATTCCCCCTCACTTATTCAATGCTTGTCCTCAAGCATTTCTCAATTGATGCATCAAGAAGTTCAAGTTGCCATCTCAATTTCACAAAATTCCCAAGACTTCCAAGCAAATCAAAATCATAGCAATTGATAAAACTCAAGAGCAATCAAGCTAAAGGCACAATTAAAAGCAAGTAATCGCAAATCATGACATTCAATTATTCATTAATCTCAAAGAAGCAAAACTTAGTACCTCACATTGGTTCACTCATTCCGCTCAAGTGTTTCGGGTAAAAAGAATCGCTCAAGCCTAACTAATCAAAGCATTACCATAAGCTTGTAACTAAATCTAATCTCTACTACTAAGTATGAACATGATGCAATAATCAAAAGGTCTTTAAAAGGGTTGTAATGGGGCTAAGGTTCGGGTAGGATAAAGGCCAATGATCGGGTTTAAAAATTAAAGACAAAAAGAAAATTATTCCAAAGAATTACTCAAAGGGAAGTAAAAATGAAAGAAAGGAAAACAAGAAATCAAACAATAAAAGATTATTCACTCTCTCTTTCTCTGTTTTTATTTCGAACTTTTTTTTTCCTGCTACTCGAACCAAACTATTTTTTACTGTTCGAACAGTTTATTCGACCTGTTCTGCACTGTTCAAACCAAACTAAACTATTTTTTTTACATTTTTTTCTTTCGAATCTCTCTTTTTTCGCTTCGGGATAACCTTAACTTTGTCCTGAAAAAGGGTGACAAAAGAAGGGAAAAACAACAAAATTGGTTCGGGTTAAAGATGTGGTAAATCAAAGAAAATGATAAGGCTCAAAATTGGTTATCTAAGGGGTAAATAAACAAAGAGTATGCCATTTTTCTAAAGAGAAAGGGGTTAAAACCTAATGCCTCTATCACACTAAAGCATCACATTCAATCATGTAGTCTCGACAAGCATTATGCTACAAGTTCTAGAATGCAAAGAATTAGTCGGCACACTCAAAATTAACAAAGAGCAAGAATGAAAATGTATGCTCATTAGGCTCAAAACTCACATGAAAGGTTAATTTCACTAAGTCATGCTATCAATTTAACCAACAAATGCATGGAATGTCAAAAAATTTAAAGAAAAATAAATTAATTATGCCAATTGCCATCATGCTTCCTAAATTCTAACAAAAAACGAGATTAAAATTCACAAGAAAAAAAAGAAATAAGGTGAAAAATAAGATATGAAACCATCAATTTCAATACATCAATTCTAGAAAAACTCAATTCCAACCAATTGAATAAGCAAAGTGAAATTTGATGCAACTTCCACCCCATCACTTAAATCATAATGTCCCAATTATGGAAATAAAGCAAAAGAGATGGAATAGAATACTCCCTGAGCTAATTACGGCCACGACCCCGGCCACGGCCTCGGTGAGATGTGCTCGGGTGAAGGTAAGAGAGAATCTCAGCGATGTCCGTCTAGATGGTGTTGAGGCGTTCGTTCACGTCCGACTGCTGATTCTCTCATTGTGCTGGTTGTGGTGCGGGTTGCCGAAGGAAGACGCAAGCATTCCTAGGCGTAGTGACCCCCAAGAGGAACAATATAAGGGGCATCAACTGTACTAGCCAAGAGTCCTATTGCATCCAAACACCGCATATCTAAAGGATCCATCGTAAAAACATAAGTAAATTGTGAAGCATCAAATGTCAATGGAAAATTTAACGACGCAAGATGTGTAATATAATGACCAAGAATTAGCGGGCGATTAGCTCGCACAACACGCCCAAAAGCGCGAGCGAACCAAAACCCAAAATTTACCTTCATACCGGCTTGTATACACCATAAAAAGAAAAGTTTAACCTTACTCAAACATGATGAAGTGTCGTTACGGCCAGAGTAGTTGTATGCTAAGAACCGGTGGATGTAGCGGAGTGCCGGACTATGGATATACCATCCTTTCATTGTACGGGCATCGAATTTTACCCCTGCGGTGGCAGTAAGCGCTTTATAGGCCATATCAGTGTTGAAATCCTGAAACTTGCGATGCCGGATGCTATTGAAGCGCATTTGCTCCTCAAGTTCAAAGTCCATGTATCCATTCAAAGCCTCATCGATTAGAACATAATAGGTGCGACCGCGGGGGTAACGTTCAGAGTTTTTATTGTTACCAGTGTGTGAGTCGGTTGCTATAGTGCCTTCACCGGTGCTGGCTACAAATGAAGGCGAAGCTGGTCACTCGCTGTTAGAATGGGACGAGGTTGGTTGGTCGTTGTCAAAATTTGGCTGCTCCGTCGAAGTCTCCCCCATAAAACTAGCATTGATGTTATTTGTATAACCAAAAATAGGGTAGAAAATTAATAAGGGCTGAACGAAATAAAATTTAGAGTTTACCTCGTCATAAAGAATGGGGTTTCTCGAGTGCATAGAGTAAGAGGACGCGACAACGTTGGGCATGGATTTAGAGGATGCAGCAACGTTGGGCATGGATTGAGAGGATGCGGCAGTGTGCATTGAATGGAAAGAAGAACGACCGACGAACAGTGGTGGAGCGATCGGTGATGCGACACGATTAGGTTAACGCTCGGGTTCAAGTGGTGGGGCGGCGTTTGCTCGCTGTCGACGTCCACTACGTCGAGGAGGAGGAGGTAGTGGGGCAGTCATTTTCGGCACATGCGGCAGAGATGCTTGTTGTCGTCACCCTCTGTTACGACGAAAAGGAGGCTGCTGAGGTTGCGGTAGTGGATCGGAATCGCTGGAGAGGGCATGAACGCCGACGCATACCATCGTTGTCTGGTGAGATTGACCGGAGGTGATTGTGGGAGCCACTGTGCTTGGCCTCGTGTGCGAACCATGGTGGCTATGGAGGTTGTAAGGTCGAAGGAGCTTGGGCTGGGGTTTTGTGTTGGCCGAAGGTGATGGGGAAAAGTATGGTGTGCGGCTGGGCGATTTAGAGGAAATAGGGGTATGGTTTGTTTTTTTAGGTTTTCACATGAGTTTGAAAAGGGAAAAAGTTGGTCAAATAGTATGGGGCCAAGGGATTTAAAATTTAAAAAGATTGATAGAACTGATAATAATAGTTTAAAATAAGGATAAATAAGGTTAGGATAATGAGTTGAATTGACGGGTAAGTGCGGGTTTAGCTATCATGCACCTAGGATGGTGGAAAGCTTTGCTAACATGCACCCATGATAAAATGGTCTACCTCCCACTAAAGCCTGCGTGAATTACATTTTTGGATTTGCATTATATTCGATCCAAAATATTTAAGGGTACCTGAAAATAAAATACAATAAATTTAAGACTAAAATTAAATAAAATAAAATTAAAAATGAAAAAAGAATTAAAAATAAAATAAAATAAAAATTAAAAAATAAAATAAAATAAAATGGGTTGCCTTTAGTTTAGCGCTTTATTTAACGTCGTTTTACTCGATGACCTGATTCAGACTACAGGTTCTTCCAAATTTAGTTATTCGACTAAACCAATTGGAGCATTCTCATAATACGGTTTCAACCTCTAACCGTTAACTTTAAACCGTGCGCCCGAGTCATCTTTAATTTCGATCGCACCATGAGGAAAGATTTGAGTAACTGTAAAGGGTCCTAGTCGCTTTGATCGTAGTTTACCTGCAAAAAGTTTAAGTTTGGAATTAAATAACAAAACTTTTTGTCCGATAGCAAAAGATTTAAAAGAAATGTTTCGATCATGAAAATCCTTAGTCTTTTCTTTAAATATCTGAGCGTTATCGTAAGCGTTTTTACGGATTTCCTCAAGTTCCTGGATGTGCAGTTTGCGTGCTTCACTGATTGCATCCATATCCATGTTACATTGTTGCATTGCCCAATACGCGCGATGTTCCAATTCAACATGGCAAATGTCACGGTTTTTCGAAAACAATGCGGTATGGCGACATTCTATTAGTACCTTTATATGCAGTTCGATATGCCCATAATGCATCGGTTAATTTAACACTTCAGTCTCTACGATCCGGCTTTACAATTTTCTCAAGTATTGATTTAATCTCACAGTTTGACAGTTTCGCTTGCCCGTTGGTTTGTGGATGGTAAGATGTTGCAATTCGCTGAGTCACTCCAAACTTCTTCATGAGAGCATCAATTAATCGATTAATAAAGTGCTTTCCCCTATCGCTTATTATCGCTCGTGGTGTGCCAAACCTAGAAAAAATAAAATCTTTAAGAAAATTAACCATGGTTTTGGCATCGTTATTCTGGGTAGCCTTAGCTTTCACCCACATAGATACATAATCTACAGCAAGAATTATGTAAAAATTTCCGAACGAAGAAACAAAAGGACCCATATAATCAATTCCTCAAACATCAAATATTTCGCATACATAAATTGGGTTAAGCGGTATTTCGTTCCTACAACTTAAATTTCCTACACGTTGACATCTTTCAAATGATTTACAAAATAAGTATGTGTCGCGAAAAATGTTGGGCCAGAAGAAACCACATTCAAGAATTTTGTGCGCAATTGGCTTTGGTCCAAAATGACCGCCACATGAGTAAGAATGACAAAAGTTCAGGATTGAATTTACGTCATCTTCGGCGATACATCGCCTAATTACCTGATATGAGAAGTGCTTTTAGAGGTATGAATCGTCCCAAATATAAAATCGAGATTCTCATTTTAGTCGGTTAATTTCAGCTCTCGGTAGATCTAGTGGTAACTTACATGTGGCCAAGTAATTGACCACATTCGCGAACCATGGTGTAGTTTTTTGCACCATCATCAACCTTTCTTCGGGGAACTCATCTTTAACCGGCGGATCGGATGCAAAAAGGGGAATCGACTCAAGTGATCTGCCACGAGGTTTTCACATCCCTTTTTATCTTTAATCTCTAGAATGAACTCATGAAGAAGTAAAATCCAGCGGATGAGCCTTAGTTTCGTATCTTTCTTGCTCATCAAATATCGCAAGGCTGTATGATCAGAAACAGTAATTTTAGTGCCAAGCATATATGATCAAAATTTTTCTAGAGCAAAAATAATAGCAAACATTTCTTTTTTTGTTGTTGAATAATTTTTCTGGGCTGGATCTAAGGTGCGAGATGCGTAACCTATGACATGTGGCTCTTTTCTAATTTTTTGGCCAAGAACAGCTCCAACACTTTTATCCGACACGTCACACATTAGCTCGAATGGATATTCCCAGTTCGGCGGTTGAACAATCGGTGTCATCACAAGTTTTTCTTTTAGTACATCGAACGAGTCCTTGCATTTCTCGTTGAAATCAAAGACTTGATCCTTCTGAAGTAAACGACATAACGGTTGTGCTATCTTCGAAAAATCCTTGATGAATCTGCGGTAAAATCCTGCATGACCAACAAAAGAGCGAACATCCCTCATAGTTATGGGGTAAGGAAGTGAGCGTATAACATCGATTTTAGCTTTATCTACGGCAATCCCATCAGATGAAACAATATGTCCTAATATTAGTCCTCTATCAACCATAAAATGACATTTTCATAGTTTAACACAAGATTAAATTCAAGACATCGTTTTAAAATATTTGTTAAGTTCAATAGACACTCACCAAAAGAATTACCGTAAACTGTGAAGTCGTCCATAAATACCTTAATTCATTTTTCAATGTAACCAGAAAATATGCTTACCATATATCTCTTGAATGTAGCTGGCATGTTACAGAGCCCAAACGACATCCGACGATAAGCGAAAGTGTTGAATGGACATGTAAAAGTAGTTTTTTCTTGATCTTCAAGTGCCACAAGGATTTGAAAGAAACATGAAAAACCATCAAGACAACAATAATAAGATTTTTCGGCTAATCATTCTATCATTTGAAATGATCTTTCCGAGTTAGGGAGTTCAACTTCCTGTAATCGATGCAAACTCGCCACCCATTCTGAACTCGTGTTGGAACTAACTCACCTTCTGAATTTCTGATTACCGTAACTCCAGTCTTTTTAGGTACCATGTGAATTGGACTTACCCAGTCACTGTCTGAAATTGGGTAGATTACATCTGCATCAAGGAGTTTTTGTATCTCCTTATTTACAACTTCCATCATTGGTTGGTTTAATCGGCGCTGACCTTGTCATGACGGTTTCGCTCCTTCTTCGATCTTAATTTTTTACATACAAGTTGAAGGACTAAGTCTTTTTATGTCCGCGATGGTCCATCCGATTGCCTCTTTAAGTGCCCGCAACACCGTTACCAGATCATCTTCCTCTTATTTGGATAGCTTGTTGGAAATAATTATCGGTTATGTCCTTTTTCCCCTAAAATGCATATTTGAGGTGATCCGGCAACTGCTTAAGTTTGATTTTTGGTGCCTGCAAAATCGAAGGTAGAAGTTTAGATCGTGAATGTGCAAGACTCAACTCTTTAGTAATTGAAAAAAAATAAATTCTAACTCCCTAATGTCGTCTTCAAATTCTTCGATTTCTTTGGACTTATCAATAATGAAGTTAATCTTAAAATATTCTTCAACGGCGGATTCAATAATATCGACAAATTTTAAACTAGCAACATTATCAGGGAATTTCATTGCTTTATAAACATTAAACTTAACAATCTCACCGTCGAATCCATTGTAAGAATTTCACTTCTTACATCAATTTTCGTATGGGTTGTGCTTAGAAAGGGATGCCCGGGAAGAATTTCTGAAAAAGTGTTGGACCGATCTTTTTTCATATCTATCACATAGAAGTCTTCCGAAAATATGAGGTCATTTACCTTTACTAAAACATTCTCGATGAGTCATTTCGGATATATTACAGATTGGTCAATTAGCTGTATTGTCACCTTTGTATCCTTCAAAGGCTTAGCAGACAGTGAGTTATATAGAGAAATAGGCATAACGTTAATAGAAGCCCCTAAATCGCACATTGCACGTTTTATACCAACATTACTAATTTTGCAAGGGATGGCAAACATACCTTGGTCTTCCAATTTTGGTGGTAGCCTTTACTAAAAAACTGCTGAGACGTGTTATCTGAGATTTACTTTTTCGATTCCAGTAAGCCATCTTTTATTAGTGCATGGATCTTTTAAGAACTTGGCATACCTTGGTACTCTCCGGATTACTTCAAGAAGTGGGATATTGATTTCCACTTTTCGGAACACATTCAGGATCTCCTTCTCTTCAGCTTGTTTGTCTCGCTTTACCAACCTCGATGGGAAAAGAGGTGGCACGACGTAGCGAGAGGGAATAGATGACGAACCTTATGTATCACACTGGATGGGGGATTGCGCTTTCTCCTTGTCTTTCTTTTGCCTGACTTTTTTCGTGGCTTTTGGTTCGACAGTGGTGCCACTTCGAAGTGTGATAGCATTGACGTTTTCTCTTAGGTTTGGCTTAATTTGAGAGGGTAGTTTACCTTGAGTCTCAAATCGCCCTACTGTCTGGGCCAATTGGGTCATTTGCTAATCCAACTCTTGTAGATGGCCCTCGGTGCGGTTCTGAAACTTCTCTTGAGATATTGCAAATCGTTCAACAATGGACTCCAAGGATGATTTCGTCTGCTGATAAGGTTGTCTCTGCTGGTGTGCTTGATTTGGTCTTTGGTTTTGTGCGTAATTAAAGTTCGGATGATCTTTCCATCCTGGGTTATATGTATTAGCATTGGAATTGTACTGTCTTTGGAGAGGTTCGGGAAAATTGCCTATGGCATTTAATTGGGTAGCGTCTTCCTCTTGTATCATCGGACAACAATCTGTTGGATGTTCTGGACTCGTGCATATCCCACAAATTCTATTCACGACTTTTTTATCTGCAACAATGGATTGAACAATTTCAGCCAATTTGTTAATTTTATTTTCTAATGAAACATTACTTACCTCGTGAACCCGCTGAGAGGGTTCACTAGAAGGGAGAAATTACTGGGAGTTAGCAGCCATTGTAGAGATTAGAGTTCTTGCCGCTGTTGGGGTCATGTTCACAAGTGCCCCACCATTTGTTGCGTCGATCATCTTCATTTCCATCGGAGATAGGCTTTCGTAAAAATACTGAAGAAGTGTTTGTTCCGATAGCCCATGTTGAGGGCAATTTGTGCACAACTTCTTGAATCTCTCCCAGTAGTCGTATAATGACTCAGTATCCTTTTGTCAGATACTTAAGATGCTCTGCCTCAGTTCACTTGCCTTAGTCGCTGGGAAAAACCTTTCAAGAAAAAGTCGAGCCATTTCAGTCCAAGTTGTAACATAATTGGAAGGTAGGTCAAATAATCAATCCTTGGCGTATCGGCTAAAGAAAAGGGAAAAGCGCGAAGTTTTATTTGGTCTTCAGATACTCCATGTGGTTTTGTACTCAAACAAACCATATGAAATTTTTTTAGGTGTTTATGCGGATTTTCGCTCGGCAAACCATGATAGGTAGGTAGAAGATGTATCAAGCCCGTCTTAAGTGCGAATGGTGTTTCTCTATTCGGGGATGTAATGCACAACGGTTGTTGATTGTGTGGTGCCGGGACAAGTTGGCGAATGGTTTGATCTTCGTTAGCCATTGGAATCTGTTCGTTGTCGATGTCCTCAAAGTGTGTTTCGGATGTGGAGGATGATTCTAGTTCTTGTTGGAATCGTTGTTGTCGCTGTCTTCTTTCTCGAAGTGTGCGTGCATACAACCTTCGGGAAACTGCTTATATTTCCGGTTCAAAATCTACAAATTCGCCTGGATTCTTCCTGGTCATAAATCAAAGCAAACAATATTAGTAACTTTGTCGTAGTCCCCGACAACAATGTCAATTTGACAAGCGTCGTAATTGTCAAATAAGTATTCCTTAATCTCAGAATAAATAAATAAAGACGTAGTATAGAGAAGAAGGTGTCGATCCACAAGGACTAAGGAGTTTCTGATATACGGTTGTTCTGATTCTGACTGTTGCAAGGTAATTTAGTGAATGAGGGATTTTGATCGAGAAAACTAGGGAATAAGTGTAAAATGTCTGCGAGAATAAATGAAGTAAAAATAAATCGATTAAATTAATTAGCCTTAAGCTTTTGTTCTGCTTCAATTCAAAATGATCATTGAAAAAGAATTTTCACTCCGGATACATGCCGGTTACAGTCTACAAGGCCCAACCCTTGTAACTTGTTTTTCTCTTTGGTAAATCGATAACCTAAAATCAATTTTTAGACTCCAGTTTTCTAGTTAGACTAACCACGGCTATCGCCGTTAGAATAAAATAGTTTTTTAAAATTTAGAAAAACCCGACTTGGACTATGTTGTCTCAATGAGAATCGAATCCGATCTCAATTTCCCTTAGCGAATATGCCGCTAAGTGTGTTCATAGGAAGTTGAATATGCTACAAGTCGATCCTTCCTCCCAACTATAAATCAAAACAACAATCAATTCAACGTGCACTTTTGAAATGAAAGCGAAAAGATTTTAATAGAAAGGCCGATTGCCGATCTAAGTTTTTAAAAAATTGAGAATGTAAAACGAAGTTGTTGAGTGCTTTTAATTCTCACAAGGTAAATTGAAGCTTCGCTTTGATCCCTTGGCTAATAGAAGCATTTAGCTAAGCATGATTATTGAAGAGATCATACGTAGCATTTAATAAATAAAATTTAAAAGAACAAAAATAAAAAGAGAAGAATTTTATAAAACTTCCAAAGTAAAAAAAAAAAAAAAGCTAAGAATGAGAGAGATGAGAGATAGCTTACCCCAATAGGTATTTATAGTATCTTAAAACCCTAAAAAGATAAAAGATAAATCTTAAAAATATTTAAATTAAATACAAATGATAATCTCAAGTTTAAATTTTAAATCCGTTTGATAAGCTATCAAAATGCGGCTGATAAGCTATCAAAATGCTGACGTCATCTTCTAGAAGCGCTGACGTGGCGTCTAGTCAGATTTTTCATGCCCACTAGCCCACCCTTGACTCCAGATAAAATTTGCAGAATTTTGTCTCTTTTCAGTGTGTTTTTCAGAATTAAAGGTCTGCACGAAAAATAATAATAAAGCCCAGATCAATATCATATTCGAATCTTTAGAGGCATAATTAAAGATGAAAAAGTGATCATTTAAACTACTCATCAACAGGCTAAGCAAAGCTTTTAAAGACCATTGTGTGCTTCGGTGATCCAAACAACATAAGTCACTTATGTGAGAGTGAAGTGGGTCCGCTTCAAGGAGACTATTGGGGCATAATTCATTCAAAGTCTTTCAGAACCATGGAGATCGTCACGGCTATATGAACATATCCATGAGAACTAAAAACCTCGTCAGAGAGGTAGTTGTGTGAGGTATATCATCATTTAAACAAATGGTAGATAGTTAAAGGACATCATGTCTACTGGTTAGACAGTAAAGTAAGCATACTCTCAGAAGGGAAGTTTCAAGGGTGGACACCTACCTATCCTACGCAACTATCAATTGTAAATTTTATCACCACATCGTGTCCAAATATTTTTGATTAAATGATTAATTTCATACATGTATTCATGTGGGTGATTGTTGGAAAGAACGATAATTTTGGAGATTTGAATAATAAATTGATCCAAGCATTGTTGAGGAAAAATTTAAAACTAATTGTTGGTTAGTAAATGTGGAACGATGCACAATTTGGGCACTATAGATATCTCGAAACAAATATATTTTTGAGGGGAAATCTAAGAGACCAGAGGTGTGGTTACCTTAGCTAAAAGCTACTGTCTTGACCTTCAACTTCTTCAACCTCGGCTCCTGCCAGTTTTTCCAAGCGAGCCTAGCCGTTGGTCCGCCCCTTTGGAGCCTTATGTGAAGGTCAACTTTGATGCATGTTACAAATACAAATCAGATCAACAGGGGTAATTATTCGAGATTGCGGAGGGTTCATTTTGGGGGCTAGTTACAGTCTCACTCACCATGTTTCCTCCCCTTTTTATTGCAGAAGCACGCGTTGTCTTACATGGCCTTTAGTTGGCTTTTGATTTGGGCTTTCGCCATATTATCCTTGAAGGTGACTCACTAACCACCATTCTGAAGCTACAATCTGCATTAGAAGATAAATCGGTGATTAGTGCCTTAATTTGGGATGCACAGGGATTATCGAAATCTTTCCTTAATTGTTGCTTCCTCCACACTCCCCGCGAAGGAAATTTGGTTGCGTATGCTGTGGCCCAGAAACGGTCTTCCCTTTTGACAGATCAGGTCTGGGTCGAAGAAGCCCCCCGTGAATTGAACTGTTGGCGGCAGAAGATAGAAGATGGCTCGATCTGCCGTAGATTTGGTGGGCATCCTTCTATTGTCTCTCTGAGGGTCTTTTTGTTGTCGAGCGTTTTATTGATCCTTGGTTTGTCTCATTTGCCTCTTGATTTTCTCCTTCGCTGAAGAGTCCTCTTCACTCCTTGGCAGATGATCTCAGCTGGACTAGTCGTTTCTTCTCCTATTTTATTTCCTTTTTTTGTTGTCTTTTGAACTACAGTTTGTACTGCGTTTTTCCCTTCAGTTTATTTTTGGTTGTAATTTCTTTTAATTCAATAAAGACTACCTGGCATTTATTAAAAAAAAAAAACATAAACAAAATATAATAAATTAAAGGAAAGAAATTCTAACATCATCCACCAACATTAAGACTAATATTACTATCGATTAGTCAAAAGTAAAAGGAAAAAAAAAGGAAAAGAGAGGAAAAAAGGAAAACCTTTTCTTGGTCGAAATTACCGACATAAAAATTAAATTTAGTACCCAAAAAATTATTACAAATATTCAAAATTTACGTAACATCATATTACCCTTACATATGAAAAAAGGTGAAGAATAATGTATCAACCCGTGACGATCGTTGATAGATTGGACATTCAACACTAAAAAAACTTTGTTTTTATTTATTCTAACACCATATTACCATTAAGTTTTACAAAAAGAACACTAATTCCTTTTGTTTTCTTTAGCCGACATCATGTATTGATATAAAATATTGGATAAAGTAAATAAATGGTCACTAAACTATCTTAAAAAATATAAAATGGTTATCAAACTTTTAAATGTTACATAATGGGCATTAAATTTTAGTTTTTGTTACAAAATAATATAGTCATGTCAATCGAGTCAAAACTTAATCGATAATTATATAAATTTTGATTTGATATATGGGTAAAACTTTGATACACAGGCTGTGTAAAAAATTTACACAGGCCTGCAATTTTACCTTATAAAAATACAAATCCTAAATTTCTAACCCTAACACCCTAAACCTTAAATCCTAAACACCAACCTTAAATTATAAACCCTAAAACCTAAACTCCTAAAATCTAAACCCTAAGCTACAACCCTAACCCCTACAATTAAAAGGCTCGTGTAAACTTTAGTTTACATGGGCTGTGTATTGAAGTTTTTCTCTTGATATAATTATACATATAAAATTTTAATTTATATTAAATTATACACATGAAATTTTGATTTTATTTCAATTACATGCTTTTAAAAACAATAAATTTTATATTAAACAAATATAATTATTTATCTATACAATATATTAATTTGAAAAAAAATCAATATAAAGTCTAAATCAAATCAAAATTTCATATAAAATAATTTTAAAAATAAACATTATACATGTTTGTTAGTACCTACAAATATCTACTGCCACGTGTCAAAGCCATACAACCTAAGACGGACAAACGAGGTTGCGAACAGACTCACACAGAGGACGTCCAACGATCGCATGCGGTCGACCATGATATGGCTAGCACCTTCCATAGCACAGGGTGAACGAGTAAGATCGCAAACAACATCCCACCTAGCAATCATGTGACAATGTATGAGATCGCTGCGCGTAATAGTATGAACCTACTATGTCACGTCATAGCCAGGTCCAATCAATGCGCCACGACTACCTAATCATGACACATGTCCTAGCAGTATAAAGAGGACATGTAACGAGAGAAACAGAGAATCCCGAGAGATAAGATACACTATTAGACACTAGAGAAGATCAACAAATACCCTCTCGCTAAGGACAACCGTCAGACCATCGTCTCTGATCCTTATTGATTTTGACCATCAACAATTGGTGTGGTGAGAGAGGATCAAACACGCGACCTTTAATTTTTTCTCTTTAGAATATTCTCAGATATTTCACAATATGTTAATTGAGTCAGATAAGGAATGGATCCAGTCGGGCTTTAAGCGCAAGAGTGACATGCAAGGGGTGGCACTACCCTTAGCCAAATTGACCAAAAGGCCGAGGCAATGAGAGCCACGGCAGGTCTTGTTTTCAAAAAAAGCAGAGGACGATATTTGTGAGAAAAAAAACAACGACCTGATTGTTGTCACGGCTATGATAGCTGGGTTTACTGTAAAAAGAATCTTGATTAATACAGGCAGCACTGTGGAGGTGTTAGTGTGGAGTGTATTTAAACAGATAAGAATACCTAGTTTGGAACTAAAGTCGGCGAATCCAACATATGGGTTTGGCTGCTAACCCATTAAGGTGGAGGGTTCTATTCGACTCCCTATAATTATAGGAGATGGTGATAATAAAATCACGCAGACAACTATTTTTCTGATTGTCAACAAGCCTTTCGCCTTCAACACTCTCTTTGGGAAACCCCTCATGAGAAGGGCTAAAGTGGCGGTTGCTCCTTATTGTTTACAAGTCAAGTTTCCCACACTGTTAGGGGAAGGTTTCATGTAAACCGATCGAAAGATATCAACACAATGCCATATTTTCTCACTTTATTTAGCTTAGAAACAAAAAAGCCATAACCACGCTGGTGGAAAAAATTTTGTCAAAAATGATAAGACCCTAAGTTAGTGTCGTGAACAAAGCTATGATGACTTTTGAGAGCCTTGACCTCAGGGATAGTGAAAAGCTTAAATAGCCAGAGTTGGTATAAATGATGGAAATGGTGGAGATTCACCCGGACAAGCCCGAAAAAAACCACTAGAATTATAGCAGGCTTAGACATATAGAGTAGAAGAATGTTGGTACGGCTATTACGGGACAACGCTGATGCTTTTGCATGGTCGACTACCGACATGCCTGAAATATACCCGACCATCATAGAACATGCTCTGCATGTTAACCCGGCTGTAAAGGTTGTACGACCAAAAAGAAGAAAATTTTTAGAGGAGAAGGTGCAAGCCATCTGACAAAAACGGAGAAGCTAATCATGGCAGATTTCGGTGAAGAAACAAGGTACCCACAATGGTTAGCAAATGTAGTCATGGTAAAAAAATCTAGCGGCAAGTGGAGAATGTCTGTAGTCTTCACTGATCTCAACAAGGCATGCCTAAGGATTATTTCATATTACCATCCATTGATAGGTTAGTAGATGACTCGACAGGTTATAAGTTTATGAGTTTCATGGAAGCATTTTTTGGGTATAACCAAATCACAATGGTGAAGGAGGACAAAGAAAAAAATAGCCTTTATTACTGAGGATGGCCTTTGGATTAAAAAAATACAAGAGCAACATACCAAAGGTTGGTTACTAAAATTTTCTAATATAAAATATGAAGAAATATGAAGGTTTACGTCGATGACATGCTAACCAAAATTTCTTATTTTGAGCAACATTTGGTTGATCTGCAGGAAGTTTTTGACATTTTGCGCATGTATACGATGCGTCTTAACACTGAAAAGTGTGCCTTTGTAGTGGGGGCATGAAAGTTTCTTGGTTTTTTAATTTTAGAAAGAGGCATCGAAGCAAACCTGGAAAAGATAAAGGCGATCCTAGGTATAGCACCACCAGCAAACATCAGAGATATCCAGAGGCTCAACGGCAAGGTGGTCGCATTGAACAAATTTGTATCCAGACTAGCGAATAAGTGTCTTCCGTTCTTTAAAGCCTTGAAAGGTCCCTTCCAATGGACAGAGGATTGCCAACAAGCATTTGATCATTTAAAGAAATATTTGACTAGCCCCCATGCTCAGAATGCCTAAAATCGGAGAAACTTTACTCATGTATTTGGTAACTATTAACGAAACCGTAGCAGCAGTATTGGTTCGACAAGAAAAAAACATTCAAAAACCAGTCTATTACATTAGTAGAGTCCTACAATCAGTAGAGAATCAATACATAAAAGTGGAAAAATTAGTTTTTGCTCTAGTAATGGCAGCCAAAAAGCTTCGCCACTACTTTCAAGCAAATAAGGTAGTTGTCCTCACTGATCAACCCTTCAAAGATGTGTTAGGAAAGATGGACGTTCAAGGGCGGATGTTAAAATAAGGAGTAGAGCTTAGTGAATTTGGAATTGAATACAGACCACGAAAGGCAATCAATGCCCAGGTTTTGGCCAATTTTGTAGCGGAGTGTACCTTTATGGTAGAGACAATTTCGCTCCTTGAAGACGTAGACACTGTGGAGAAAATCAAGAGGTACAACAACTTCCCCTTTGGTCGAACAAGAACGGGCTATAAACGCCCAACCTTGGACTTACTTGTGGATGGATCAGTAGCTGTCAATGGAGTAGGAGCAGGTGTGCTATTGAGCGCACCCAATGCAAGAGAAGAATGGAAATATGTGCTCAGATTTGTGTTTGTCTTGTCCAATAATGTGGTAGAGTATGAAGAAGCTTTATTAGTGGGGTTAGAGCTTGCGGTAAGGCTTAAGGTAAAATCCCTATAGATATTCACCGATTCTCAGATAATGGCTAAACAATTGCTAGGTGAATACAAAGTTTACAATGAAACACTTTTTAAGTATCATCAGAGGGTGACAGGTTGTAATTAAGTTTATTTATATTTATGCATCATGTTATTTGTGGTTATTTTATGTTAGTTTTGCATGACACGATTTTTTGGAATTAATCATCCAAAATACAAGACTACTAAGACAATTCATCCAATATTCCGTAGCACAAATAACTAAAGGTGACAACGGTAGAGTGGATGCTTTGGCAAGACTAGCAACAACACTCAAAGTCCAAAAAAAGGGCAGGTTTTTAATGGAATATCGAGAGCATCCCTCTTTCGCAATATAAACCCATTTGTGTCAACTTGATACAAGAGATACTTAGATGAATCAGATAATAAAGGAATTCATGAAAACTACTCGACGACAGGTCTCAAAGACTTAAGTTAGTTAGGCGAGCCGCCCAGTACGCAATTATCAATAACACTCTATATGAGAGAGGGTTTACACAACTGCTTTTGCGATGCTTAGGACTTGATGAGGCCAAATTGGTACTACAGAAAATTCATGAAGGAATCAGCGCACACCATATAGGCTCGCATTCATTGGCCTAAAAAGCAATCAGACATGGTTACTATTGGCCTATATTGCGAAAAGACGTTAAAGAATTTGTGAGCAAGTACGTACCTTATCAAGAATTTACCCTAATCCCGAGGCAACCAGACATATTAATTAATCCATCATAAGTCTCTGGCCATTTGCAATTTATGGCATCCACATCTTGGGCCCATTCCTATTGGCAGTAGGTCAGCAAAAGTATTTGGTAATTGTATTAGATTACTTCACCAAGTGGATTGAGGCGGAGCCGTTAGCAACACTAACAGAGACAAAAATAGAGAAATTTGTATGAAAATTTATCATTTGTAGGTTCGGCATTCCCCATACAATAATCACAGACAATGAGACTCAATCCTAGAAAATATTCAATGAATTCTGTACGAATTTTCATATCATATTGACTCAAAGCTCAGTGAATTCCCTGCAAACAAATAGTCAAGTCAAAGTGGCTAACAAAAAATTAATGTCCGCACTTAAAAAGAGGGTTGGCAACGCAAATGAGGCATGGACAAATGAGCTACCAACAATATTATGGGCGATCCAAACAACTTCCCATATAGGCACATGTAATAAATACTTTAAGCACATGCTCATGATCTTATTATTATATTATTTTCCCTTTCTTATAGGTATAAAGGTATCCACATTAAATCATTAGCTAACCCAAGCATGAGAAACACCATTTAATCTCACATACAATATGGAAGTTATCATACCATCCAAAATAGAGGTCCCTACATATAGAACCATGTAGTATGACGCCGATACAAACATCAAAGCGCATCTCGACGTGCTCAAAGAAACTAGAGCCGAGTCAAAGATAATGGTAGAGGCAAGGAACCAAATTTTCGTAAAATACTACAACTCACGCGTAAATAACAAGCAATACTGACCAGGCAACCTCGTGTTACGATATACAAAAGCAAGCAAGACACTAACTAAGAGGGAAAATGGCCCCCACATGGGATGGACCATATCAAATCCGTAAAGTGATTGGATTTGGAGCATATAAGCTCGCAGATTTCACGTACATAATGGCACATAGTGTTAACTATACTTGCTGTCTCATGTTCTAGAGTGTGCATGTCGGGATATCGATACTTTTAATAAATGTGCATAAATGAATCAGCTCCATGATCGCCAATTTTAAAAAGTGTGCCTAAATAAATCAGTTCTTCGATCGCCACTTTTAAGAAGTGTTCTTAAATGAATCAACTCTACGATCGCCATTTTTAAGAAGTGCGTCTAAATATTTTAGCTCTCCGTTCGCTACTTTTAAGAAGTGAATGTAAATAAATCAGCTCCATGATTGCCACTTTTAAAAAGTACGCCTAAATGAATTATCTCTACGATCACCACTTTTAAGAAGTACACTAATTGAACAAGCTCTACGATCGCCACTTTTAAAAAGTGCGCGTAAATGAATCAGCTCCATGATCACCACTTTAAAGAAGCGTACCTAAATGAATTAGCCAAATGATTGCCACTTTCAAGGAGTGTGCATAGATGAATCTACCCAATGATTGTTGTTTTCAAAGCAAGCAAACATAGATAAAAAAATTGTCAA
Source organism: Hibiscus mutabilis (assembly GCA_019671005.1). Lineage (NCBI taxonomy): Eukaryota > Viridiplantae > Streptophyta > Magnoliopsida > Malvales > Malvaceae > Hibiscus > Hibiscus mutabilis. Next base: position 16,356,812 of record CM033724.1, on the reverse strand, counting down.
CAGAGCGTATCTCGCTTCTAAGAATCGACTATTCATGCGTAAGTCTGACAAATATACAAGATATAAATAGTTGCTAGAGCTATATCAGTCAGGGCAAAAGCTCTATTAGTTCAACACGATGATATTAGTATATAGTCTACTTCACCATGTCAAATATTGCTCCATAAAGGGCAATACAAGGTAAAATTAGGGTAAATGTATCACTAAAGAACGACAAGACATTATTTCAGGTATCACTTTATCCATACATTTTTCTTACTAGGGGGCAAGCATTCACTCTAAAAGAGGGTTGCCACGACAAATACAAAATTGTGAAAATATAGAATTCTTCAGGACTAACAGATAGCAGGCGACTCACACCACATAATATACGTAGGATCTATTTTAAGAAAGTAATTTTGTCCACAAATTTAAGTACGCATAAAGAGGCATCGCCGCTAGAAAATGCCATGTATAAAGAAAAAAATTCGCCCATCAATATATTAACTTATATATAAACACACTCATCTAAATCGAGTAGTCCTATTCCTGTACAAACACAAATAAATAGCATACTACAATTGTGCAACCATGCAAAGAGAAAGGAAAAACGTTTGAAAATACTTATAGTAAACACAATCTACAATGGCCTACACAATAATAATACCCAACGCACATGACGATACCACATGTCTCTCTTGTCTTCACTTCAACAATGTTGTAAGGGTCATCGAGTAAGAATGGCTTCTCATTACAGTTGTCGACGCCACAAGCACCATAACTAGTGTACAAAAAGCTTCTATGATAATGCATATATGGGTGTCGTAGCCAAAACCTATCATATTCACAAGTACGACAAGTCGACCTATATCCGTTGACCCCCAAATGTGGTTCTAAATGCCAACACATGAGGAAATTCTAATAGCCTTGCCCTCCAGATCCCTAAGTACATCGTCTGTTAGCATTCCTCACCACAAATGGCTACAAATAACCTTCTGAGCACTATTGTCCGTAGATCCAGGTAAACCAAACAATAAGTAATATTTATTCAACAAAGTTTTCACATACTCCTCGTCATTGTAAAGAACAACAAACAAAACGCAAAAGCAAAACACAAGAGAGTCTGCCCATGAATGATTGAAATAACCTATCATTCTGTTTACCAAAAGACACACTTCAAAGGGTCCTATTTATATTAGAGTAGCCAAATTGCCAGACTAGGCTATTTCGGTTTCCAACACAAAATATTAAAATATATATTTAATGTCCACATCCTACAGTCTCAAGCAGTCAATTGAGATTACACGCTATTATACTTCTGACCAATCAGCGTAACAATAGCCGCACATACGTACCAAATCCAATTAAAACATTATTTTGGGTCATTTTGACCTACCCTAAATTATACTAATCACCGTAAAAAGCTGGGCCCAATCAAGTATAATACACGGGTTTCAAAAAACATAATTATAGGCAAAAATAGCGCAATTAATACAATAGTACAATACATGAAACTACATAATATTAATAATCTAGGTCACATGTTGTAAGTAAAAAATCTTTCTCATATGATCCCTCTAATCCCAGTAAGTAATTATCCAAATAGCTAGAGAACGCTCATACAGCGAACAATAAACAAATACAACAACAATAGCAAGTAAGATAATATTTTTGTAAATATCAAATAAAAAATTAGATCAAATACAAAGCATCATAATCCAACCATACAACCAAGAGACAGTTTCCTAATGCACGTCAAAATAAACGTAATTAAATAATTCTTCCAACATTAAAAAGAATACCATCTTCCTGCAAAAGTGCATGAATGCAAGTAATGATAACAATTATATACTTTTATTGCAATCGACTGGCATATCGTCACCATAGTTCTCACCTGCAGTACCACTACGATCAGTAACGATAAGATCTGCGTTTGGATCCAAAGTAATAGGAACCAAACCCCTATACTTTGCAGCAAAATTTTCCCATAAGGGCCCACTAGGATTTTCACATCAAAGTCGACAGTTACTTCGGAAAGTACATCAAAGTCCACAACATTGACATCCAATAGGCCATGTGCTAATTGAAAGCTAAGAATGGCAGCATCACGAGCTTTCTCAATTCCCTCGATCATAAAGGCAGAAGCATTCGCAAGTATCTTCACTTTCTCAGTTGTATCAACATCATGTGCAACTTCCAATATCATAACTTTATTCTTGTAAGACTCTTCTACTTTAATCAATTTCCTTGTAAAGTTTGTAAAGCTTTCATCTGCTGCATCCTTCACCTACGCTAGCTCCTCTCTCAAGCCCTAAACTTCAGTTTTCAAGCTTTGTTCAGTACTTTGCAGCAGTTTTTTTTTCTCAATTTTGAGAGTGCGACCGAACTCAACTTCTTTCTTTGAAGTCTCCTCTGTATGTTGTCGACGCAACTCCCCTATACGCTGCCATAACTCAGCCTCATAATTCTTTCGCGGCTCTTCCAGTTGTGCAGTGCAATCTTTCACCTTTAATTTTAGTTTCTTATTTTCTTTCAAAAGGGTGGCATAATTTGCTGCCTTTAAACGTAGTTGTTTGTTCTTCTCAGAGAGCACTTTAGCGTTCCGATCCATGTTAAATTGAACGCAACATAGTTTCTAAATAAGACACCAACCCCCACAATAGTCCTTCTAATATCGTTGTAAGGTTGCAAAGCGCTAAAACTACTCGAATATAATTTAGATAGCCTCCTTGAAGTAGACTCAGGATGGAACCACCTCTTTGTCTCTAGGATACCCCTCCAAGGGAAAAACGCCTTCCAAGGGATCAGAGGCATGCCGCTTTCACCATGAGATAGTTGTAGTCACTGGCACTGAATAAGCCACCTCAGCCTCTAATAAATTTGTAGCTATTGATGTTGATACTATAGGAGTCATTCCAGATCCTGATAGATTTGTAGTTTTAATAGATGCAACCATAGAGGGTACGTTTTTCGTGCGACAGTGAATAAGAATGGAATCTACCACGTTTACCCCTACAAACATACCTACAAGTAGAATTTATTGCCAAAACATATAATATAAATATCAAACCAAATACAATAACATATTAGTCGACATACCTGAGGACGTGCAAAAAGTAAGAACAATGCTAGACAAACCAATAGAAATAGTGTCACTAATAGCGTCGATTGTAGTCGTATAAAAGGAGTCACGACGATTAGACACAATCACAACAGTCTCAGAGACAAGCTCTGGTAACCCTCCCACAATCTCCTTGTCAAATACAAGCCTTTTTCCTAATGTTTTGTCTTTGGCAGTTAATGAACACCTCTTGGAACTATAAGTTCTCATTCGCTTCACCGTGTTTTCCCAGTCTATTTCTACAACATCTATCAAGGCTCCCATGGACACACCTTGAGTGATAGGTGAAGCCCCCAAACTAGGATCAATTGGAAATACGTGAGTAAGAGATGCCACTACAATGGTTGTAGTAGCCATGCCATACATACCAATCCCTCTACTTTCTAAAGCCCTTGATGATGCCACTTCTAATAGGATTGGTGAATCCAATTGCTCTTCAACTGACGCACAGCCTGACAAATCTAATGTCGTGGCCAAACCCTCTAAATCAGATGTGACAGGTGAACTCAAGATTACTCATTTCTTCTTTCCTTTACCACGACCAGAGCCAGACAGGCTAAGACTCGCATAGCCCTTCAAAACAGTAGGAGCAGTTTCTCTGCTAAGCCCGCTGGGGGTACCATCTTCATCGTGATACTTCTAGGGGCAAGTGCGAATACCAACAGAATGGAAGAAGAAATTTTCTGGTTCATTTTCACACCCAATAGAATTCTTGCCACTTGATTATTTCTTTCTTCACCTAAGGCCCATGCCTCCACTCAAATAGGCACATCTGCTAAAGAGCCTTCGAGAAGAACATTTAAATCTACTTCATCCCAACCATTGGGACTTCTCCCTTCTAGGAAATACACACAAATATTCCTAACAGTGCATATTTCTTCACAGCACAACGGTGAATTACTCTCTAATCTCCTGAGAAGTGCTAACTTCGTAGGAGACATTACTTGCATGTTAGGTGCAGTAACCCTGTCTTTAGACAGTCGACGCCAAATGATAGGAAATAGAAAACTCCCAAAAACACGTTGTATCTTAACATATTTTGTCCTGTCTGGACGAAGATTAGAGGTATAGTTACTCATTGCTAACGTCCTCCCTAAGCGATGACCTATACTTACAAAACCCTTTGCATTTTTGTCATGACCAGCCATTACATTATAATAGTAGAGGAATACATTAAGAGAGGTCTCATCCCCATAGATTTTACAATTTAGAAAATAGGCCATCAGAATCCACCAACTGGCCCCACCCAGTTTCCCCGGCACCACATCAAACCAGTTCAACCAATCTACAAAAAAAGAATACAGTGGTAAATGGAAACCGGCCTAAAAACTGTAGAGAGAAACTAAACACCATGATTCCCCTTCGTCAGAGCAAGCACTCAAATGATACGACCCTTGAGACAAACTAAACCGATAACGAATGTTGTTCACCGCACGGAGGCCTCGTCACTTCAACATTTTTAACATCTTTTTTACCCCAGTAGTACAAACTACTTCATCGCTCACTACAATAGATGGGTTAGCCATGAGAGTAAAAAGTAAAAATCTTTTTTCTTCTGAACCAGTAAAGAGCGACGAACAAGATAACTAAAGTAAAAATTTGTAAAAAGGTAATAAAACTTATTTATAACCTAGTGTTGTATCGTTCTGAGCACGCTTCGCTAATAACGCGGTTTATCATGAGATGCTTTGTATATAGCGGTTATCCCTAAGAGAAATCCGGTTGGTGCGTCATTTAGCTTTATAGCACGGATCACTATATACGCTCATAATGATTCCAGGTTACTTTGATATAAACAAAAATAAAATAAATAACATAACATAATAAAAATCAATTAAGTACAAAACCTACAAATTGTTAGTACTTCTTTCTTTGAGTTTCTCAGGTTCGCCAAGGTCACTTTATAATCTTTCCTCACCTGGGGGGCAATTGTTAGTACCTACAAATATCTACCGCCACGTGTCAAAGCTATACAACCCAAGATGGACAAACGCGGTTACGAACGGACTCACACAGGGGATGTCCAATGATCGCATACGGTCGACCATGATCTGGCTAGTACCTTCTATAGCACAGGGCGAACGAGTAAGATCGAAAATAACATCTCGCCCAGCGATCATGTGACAATATATGAGATCATTGGGCGTAACATTATGAACTTATGACATCACATCATAGCGGTCCAATCAATGCGCCATGACTACCTGATCGTGGCACCTGTCCTAGCAGTATAAAGAGGACATGCAACGATAGAAACGGGGGACCCCTTGAGACAAGATACACTATCATACACTAGAGAAGGTCAACAGTCACCATCTTGTTAAGAACCACCACCCAAACCACCGTCAGACCATCGCCCCCGATCCTTGTTGACCTTCTCTAGTGTTATATTGCATATTAAATTAAACATTATGTATCATTTTAAAATATATGTACAATTTCAACTAAACAAACATCGAAATTTGAAGTAATTTAGGAGAACATTTGTAAATGTAGCACGTGACTGATTTTTCTATTAATTAGGGGTATTACACCTCTATTATATTATAATGCATTTAAATTCTTAAGCCTACCCATGGTTGAACATTGAGATATTTTCCTTTGTTTTCGTTAAGTTGGAAACGACAGACAGTATAGTGGTGTGGCCGTCCCACGTTTTCATGCTAGCATATGGGGCGTATATTCATCTTGTCTCAACTTAATTTAGCTGCTACAGAACTTAATTTATCCTAATTATTTCATGATATATATATACATAAATTTTAGTAAAATGTACACTAGTATAATAAACTTAGATTTTGATTAAATTGTATAAGTAAAATCTTGATTTAGTTGTGTCAATTAAAAGAATCTAATTTATTTTATAATAGATATATATATGAATAGTTGTGTTCACAATATTTAAACATAAAATGATTCCATGTCGATATCAAAATTAATAATTTATAAAAATTGAATGAAATTAAAATTTCGTGCATAAAATTATACAAAATCAAAAATTTATGTATAGCATTACACATTTAATCAAAATCCATATACAATTTTGATAGTTATCCAATTAATTTTATATTTTTGTCCTCGAAAAAATATTAGAGTAGGATAATATTTTGGACTTTGATTATTTCGATCAAAAAAGGAAAACAAAAAATATTCAGAAAATATCCATAAAACAATAGAAAAAATAGAGCATATTTTTAATTAAATTAAATTAAATTAATATATTAATTATCCCTAAAGAATTAGTAATATATGTTTGCACGTTTTCCTCAATCAATTTTTTGTTCCCTCTGGTTTTTCAGGGTTTTGTCATGACTAATTCGGACCGAGCTGCGTCATACATTTAGTTTTAGACTTTAGTGAATAATTCTTCCAACATGATTTTCTGCAAACACAAGGTATCGAACTCAAGACCTGCTTAAAGGATATTAAGTTACTTAACACTTGAACAAACCTCTTTAGTTTCATTAATTAATTTTTTAAAAAAAGTATATATTAAAACACAATTGGGTTTAACCAGATTTATTCAAATGGTAAAGTTTATTAGTTATTAACGTTTAAAATTAAAGTTTAAAATATTTTAATAATTAGATAATATTTAAATTGATTCAAATAATTCCAACATTCGACAGAATAATACTAATTAGTTGCAAAAAAATATATTGAATTCGATGGTGATGATCAAGTGTTGGAGGATGATTAATTTGCATGATTAAATATAATTAAGAATTTTTTTGACAATGACAACTGAATTTTATTAATAACCATGAAAAAATATTTCAAATACAAGGTATCCGAAATGGAGAATAATGAGACTAGTTCACCATAATCTCATACAAAATCCAAATGTGCAAAGAAAAGTAAATAATTCCATATATATTATTATACGAAAAAATTTAGAAGTCTTCCTGAATCTTCTTGTCTCTATCTAAGCGAGATGTTTTACGGGGTGAAAAAGGAGTGGTGAGCGAACCAAACTATCAGGCAGATTGCTTTGCTACCCAAGTCTGGTTACATCGGCAAATAACCACCAACTGAGTGAGGATCTATCTTTCTATGACCACCGACAAAATAAAAAATCAGAAACTAACGCTGTGAAGATACAACGTTCGTGTTGGTGTGCGGTGTGCTTGTTTCTTTTGGTTTTGTTTGGTGTTTCGTTTTGTTTTTTGTCAATGAGTCGTACTCTTTTCCTCCATTTAAGATTATGGAGATTTTTAACGAAGCGCTCGTTGACGTTAGTTGTATGTTCTTTACCTCTAATAAACATACAACGTTTGTTGATAAAAGAACACCGTGAAAAATTTTTATACGAGCACCAAACGACCGCTAAGGTATGCTTAAATCATGTCAAAACGACAGATGAAACGAATCACAAAAACAAAAAAAAACTTGCTCAAAAACAAAAAAATATGTGCCACAAAAACAAAAATTTATTAAAAATATATATAATAATATAAACATAATGAATCTGGTAAATGATAACCAATATTAAAATTAATTATCAGCAGCTGACCAAGAAAACAAATACAAAAGAAATTGCGGGGTGGGGGCAAAGAAAAAATCTAAACACTTTTAGAGAAAAACCAAGGAACTTTTTAAATACAATTAGGAATTAGCTAATCATGTGGGGAATTATGTGGATAGATGAGTGTCAATCTAGAAATTTCGCCAGTCACTTTCCAAGGATTTATTTTTTCAAACTTTGCTGGGGGGCCGGTGGGACGCAGATTTAATTTACCCCTTATACTTCCAATGAAAATCACCAAGTAGATTCGATTTATACTAATGTTATATATTTTTATAGATTATATTTTGATACACAAGTTATGTAAAAAAATATTTAATTTTTTTAAAAAAATTTAAAATCTGAATTATTAAACCTTAAAATTTAAATCTTAACTTTAAATTTTAAAATTTAACCCTAAATCCTTAATTTTAAACTCTATAACATAAACCCTTAAACTCTAAACCCAAAATTTAAACTCTAAACATTAAATCTAACAAGATGCGTAAACTAATATGTACACAGTTTGTGTGTCAATTTTTTATATATAAGATTATTGTATTCCGAATTTTAATTATATAGTAATTTTTAATTTAAATTTACTTATAAAATCATTAATATAATTACTTTATAATATAAGTACAGTAAATTTAGATTACTGAGATAGATCAAGACAAGTCAATTTTTGAGTCTAAATTTGTTTTTTTTAAAGAAGCGAAGTGACAGCTCAACCTATCTGAGGAGCAAATATATTACTTGTCACGACCCATTTGATATCTATTCTTCATTTTTTTTTTCTGTGTGAGCCTTAAATTCAGATTTTTAATTCACCACATAAGTTATAGAAAAGTAATTGCATGGATGATTTCGAATTCAATCTGTCGTTTAACTTTTTTTCTTCTTCTTCAAGGGCTAATTTAGTATTATTTTTAAAAAATACGGTAAAAATATACAATGGAAAAGTAATTTTAATAAATGTTTATAGATTTTTTTTACTTGAATAAATCACATGCCAACTACCACTAATCCTAGATTACAATACACGCTTTGGGGTTTGGCTGATATATTTAATGAACTCTTAAGTTTTTCACTTTGTTTAAACTTTATTCTCTTGTATGTATTTAAACTTTATAAAAAATAATAAATCGAGTTCATATCGTCAATATTGTTATGTTTTAAAAATAAAGTTTAAAACTGATATATTATCTGTCAACAAAACATGGAGCAAGTGGTTAAAGATTCCTGTTGACATCCAATCACTTCCTCTAAGTCTTGGGTTATAGTCCCAGTAGGAGCAATCCCTCTTTCCCTTCTCTAAGTAGAAATTGTTCAAAATAAATAAATATATTATATGTATCTTGGAAATAATAGTTTTGCCCTCACTATTTAGCCTATAAATAATGGGCATCTCTTCTCATTTTATATATTCTTAAGCAAGTGTTTGCTTTTAAAAACAATCTTTGGTTTTCATAAACCCTTCTCGAGTGTTGTTTTGAGTTGAGAGAAGAATAGTACCACCAGAGTCTACTCCATCTTTCGGGTGTACGAAATTAGGAGAGTCGTGCTAACCTTTAGAGTCGTTCGTCTATTGTAGCGATTACACATATTGGAGCGAATTCGCTTTTAAGGCAGTGGTTAATACCACAACATGGTTTGGTTTGGTTTGATTTAGTTATTTATTATTTTTCAGTTAGTGCTAATGCATCATTTTACAGTAGTATTTTTTTTAACAATTTAAAAGCGAATTCCATATACTGTTGTTCAAACATGAACCACTTTTAGGGTTAGTATGCTTCCATACTTTCGATGAAAATGATTTACAATATATTGGATGTTAAACTTTAAATGGTTGAGCAAAGTGTATGCACAAAAGTTTAATTTCTCAATAAATCCTTTGTCGATACTAAGGGTGAATCGTAAGATTAAGATTATACCGTTTAAATATTTAAAAGTATGTTTATAACGTGTAATATATTACACAATACCACTTCCATAAACATGATAAAGTATAACCGTAACACTTTGTAGCTTTCTAATGCGTTTTATAAAGCTTTATAGTCCTTTATAACACGTCTTATAATGATTAATTCATTTACAAGCAATTAAGGTCACATTTATTATTACACAACAGTTTTATGAGTGCTGATCTTAATGGAAATTAATTATAATTAAAGACAATTTTTTATGTATGAAAACAAGTCATACATATATTTTGTAGATTATGAGTATTTTTATTACTCAATAATGGGATATAAATTTATGGTTTCATGTTCATGACAGTCTGAGATAATAAGGAAGATACTTTTTTCATTATATCCTTTGTCTGATGGTTGCTCATGTTCACGACCAACACAATAATCTTGTTATAATTTTTGCGATGAGAAAAATGAAAACATTAATGGCCCAGGAAAGCATGGGATAAGACCATGAGTGGTATTTGTATATGACCTAGCAGTGATTACTAATCCGACAGTTTACGAATCATATTATGGTTAAAGATTAGAATGATTTTATTTGAAGGTTATGTTAGAATCATTATTGATCATGAGACATGATCTTTTTATGTGATTTGGAATGACTATTAATGTGGGGTCATTTGATTGTTTTTAAACAAATTTTTATTCACAATGGTTGTACTAATAAATTCTTTTAAGTAATTTATAAGTCAACATAAGGATAAAGATTCATCTATCAAATCAAAGTTATCAATTTTTAACTTAGAGGAGAGGTGCAGAGATAAAGACGCGAGAATAAAAAATTCACCAAATCAAATAGTTGTCAAGTCCTGCTTTGATTCTTGCAATCTGTTGAAATTAAAGAAGCAAAATACTAAAGATAAGGATCATTACTATTAGTAATATTTTGAGATAATTTATTATTGTTAGTAAGTTTCAAAGATTAATTTTGTAAAATTTCTTCTGCTTCTAGTATTGACAGATTTAAAGAGGTTTCGATCCAAATAAAGTGGTTGTCACGGTAGATTTTGTGATCATTTTATTTTGAAGATGATATTCAAATTACATGCATTGTGAGAATAAACAAGTCTACTTGAAAGTTACATTTCTTCCTATGAGGTTAGATTATTTAGATTTGTTGCCTGTCAATTCATGCTTTATCACATGAATTTATATTGAGCCTTTAAGCTAGTCTTTAACTCAGTGAGCATGTTTTGGACTAGTGTAAAGATTAAGACTAGAATGAATGAATATTCTAAGTAGTGAGCCTTATATTAAGTATGCTTAATAAGATACTATTGTCAGTAAAAGAATTAAGCATAATTCTTTAAGAGACCTTGATTAAAGAAAGAAAAAAAATTCATAAATTGCTTATCGAAAAGCATTATGAAAATGCATGTATAGGACTGGTTCTATGAAAGACTTGGTAATTAAGCGTGCATAGTGCACCACCTCTCTTTCATGGTAACCTACCTGGTGCATTGTTCTTTAATGTGCACACTTTTATAAAATTACTACGACAAATAAGATCTCTTTAAACTTAGTGTAAAAGTTAAAAGAGTTGAGATTAATTTGGTTGAGTAGAATACCAAATTTAGTCATAGTAAATAAAATATGTGATGGTCTCTTTAGGGCCAATATATTGAATAATATGAATGATAATATTATAGACATTAGCGCTACTAAAAGTATGTTGTAGCTATTAAATCTCTTTGAGTTCTTTTCTTAAGTAGAGGAAAGAAAAGAGATGGTCTATCTTAGGAGTTGTGTTGAAATCTCTTGTAATAAACTTGAGACAATTTTCCTATTGCTAGGAAAAGTTGAAAACTCATAAATATTTGTATACTTTTCCTATTTTCCCGAATTAGGAAAAAGTTGAAATTTTCTTTGAATGAGATATTAGTGCATACTAATCTTAATGATTAGTAACTTCTCAAAACCCTGAAAATATAATCATGTGTAAACAAGATTTGAGTTTGTTAAAATATAGTTTTATGTTTAAAACTCATAGCAAACTTTACTCTAGTATGATTGAGTATTTGTTTACACGTTAACCAAGACATTTATAGATTTATTTCTATCTTAAAAATGTTAGAAACGCGGGGTATCTTAAAATGATGATTAAAGTTAGAGAGAAACCTAGTTGATCCGCTTACCAAAGGTTAAAGTCGGAAGTTGGTTCTAGATTCGTCGAGGGGGATGGGTCTAAAGCCCATTAGTTGAGGAATTCATGGTGGATACCCAACTTAGTTATCTAAGTTCAATGTGGTCAAACAATACCATGGAAAGACTCATAGTGTACATTTCTACTTACCTATCCCTATGAAGAATAATGTAAATGCACATGATGATCTTTGTTGCTCTTAATAAATTCATAGCAAGGGATTTGGGTGGTCCTATTTGAGAATGACTCATTAAATTCATCGGTTAACGAGTTTGTGTATTTATTCTTAATGATTTCTTATCCCAGAGTTTGGGTGGTTAGTTTAAGATGAACTTGAAGAAATTCACCTTATTTATTGTGAAGATGAGCTGTTGTAAAAGCTCTTAATTATTTCATAGCCCAAATTCGGATGGTTTTTGTTGAGATAAACTTAATGAAGTAACCTACGTAAGTGAGAATAACTAGCCATCTTCTATGAAAAACGTTGTGCTGTTTTTCTAGTACACTTACTAGAATCCTGAGGAAAGAGGGCTATATATATACATTTGTATATAGACTTTGTAGATACATAGAGGACTTCGGTGGATGAAGGAGTTAGTTGTGTGTTATGAGTTCACCCTAATCTTAGAAAGTTCAAGATTCGTTCACTTATCTAAGAGAAGAATTACTCATCATCACTATGTTCTAGTTTTAGATACGTTCACTAGTACTTAAGCAACTAATCTCGCTATTGCTCTTCTCATGTTTTAACTTCAGTGCTCTCATTTTTACGAAGGATATTCTTTCGCATTAGTGGGGAATGTTGTTAATGCTCATTTCTAACTATTATTTTTAAACCATTTAATTCTATTTTAAATAGAATTAAATTGTGTTTGGAAATGACGATTTTGCCCTCACTATTTAGCCTATAAATAGTGGGCATCTCTTTTCATTTTATATGTCCCTAAGCAAGTGTTTGCCTTTGAAAACACTTTTTGGTTTTCATAAACCTTTCTCGAGTGTTGTTTTGAGTTGAGAGAAGAGCAGTGCCACCAGAGTCCACTCCATCTTTCGGGTGTACGAAATTTGGAGAGCCATGCTAACCTCAGGGGGCCGTTCATCCATTGTAGCGATTACACACATCGGGGCGAATTCGCTTATAAGGTAGTGGTTAATACCACGACACTGTTTGGTTTGGTTTAGTTATTTTATTATTTTTTAGTTAGTGCTAATGCCTCATTTTACAGTAGTATTTTTCCAACATTGGGCATTAAACATTAAGTTTTAATTAGTATTAAAATATACACATAATTTTTTGCTACTATATAAAATAATTGTTAACCTTTTATCTATACCTAAACAAAACTCTTAATAATTTGAACACAAACCTTGTACCAACTTTTTATACAATATTTAAAATATCCATAATCTTTTAAACTTCTAAGTTCGAGGTAATCACATGCTTAAGTACATTCAAACATATAATTTCTAAAATATTATAACAATAACAATGTCAATTGAATTACTGTAAATACATGAAAAGTATACATTTTGATTTTTTTGGAGGTTAAATATTAAGAGCAATTATAGAAATTAATATTTTCAAAACATTGGTTTACGTACATAAGTGAATTTGATTGAGTTTTAAATTAGAAAGGGGGATGGAGGGTTGATTAAATTAGAGGAAATGAAACTAACATGTTGGTGAAAGTGTTAAGCAATTTAGAATTGTTTAAACAAGTCTCGAAGTTCGAGGACTTGAGTATGTAAAAAAATTTTGCTGGAAGACTGATCTACCAAAATTAAGTGTGCGATGCGGGTCAGTCTAGATTAGTCAAGAACAAAGTCTTGGAGAATCGAGAGGGAAAAAATTTAGAGGAGAAGGATAGGAGGAGACAAGCATATAAATGCCGATGCTGGTAGACCACATCACCCTAATATAAACACTACATATAGACACAATTAATCAATGACAATAGATCACTATTCACCAGTGGAGTCTACAATTATTATTCATGCACTGATTAAAAGCCATATGCATCCGCCAAAACAATCCCTTTAAACAAACAGTGCACTTGCAGTTTATCTATTGGCCCTCACCTTCCTTATCATATTTAAAACAAATAAAGCCAAAAACCCCCATTGCTAATTAAACCAGGTGAGATGGGAATGAGATAGATGTCACCATTCCTTTACTGTGAAACAAGGAACATGGCGGATTTGTAGTTAATTATGTATAATTAGAAGCCAAATGGGGCAGACAATACCGAGATTAGTGATGAGAAATAGGTCAGAAAAGAACAAAATAGCCCATAACAACCAACTTTGAATTTGTGGATTAAGCCAAAAATTGTTGAGGCAAAGGGAGATGGGAGCCCACTCACCATTCACCAATTTGTTTTCCATCTTTCTTTTGTGTGTACGTTAGAGAGAAGATCAATCTAGGGATTTTGTATTTATGCTTTGATTTACTACTTATAAGTTCATGGGTGGAAAATGGCAATTAATATTAACATAGGCTTGTGCATACTGTTTCCACTCTGACATGAGATTAATGTCACTCGTCTCTTTAGGACGTGACGCTCTCGTCACGATCATCTGCCCTGTTGTTCGCCCTGCTTATCCCACCCCTAGGGCGCTTGGTGTGAAATCGGGCAGTTAAAAGGTCTCTCTAATACCACTTGTCACGGAAAATTGCCCCATTCTCAAAAGACATGCATGATAAGATGTACAACTTATATTTTAAGATTTCTATTTTCTTCTCCGACGTGGGATTAATATCTCTCGCCTCTTTAGAGCGTGAAAATACATAAAAACTTGAAATGGCCAATTTGATTCTGACAGGAAAATATATACATCTATATGTATGTACGTACGTATATCTGCGAGTCAAAGTTTAAATATTGGGGTTTTTATGATTATTATTGGCGAGATTTCGGTGAAAAAGACATGAAATCACCACATACAACGAAAGGAGGGACAGATTCCGTTTCAGTCTTAGGCTAATAAATACAACAAATATCATACTATATAATCATATAATTGAATATTTTATTTATCAATCATACTCCCACTTTCAATGTGTATTGCTATAAATTCCTCAACTTGTTGAGACTTTCATCTTCTCAAGGCGTCTCCTAATAATAGCCAGCATTTCCCTTCATCAAAAACACAGCATTCCAAGAGAAAAAGAGAAGAAAAGAGATGGAGATCAATGAAGGGGGTTTCCTAGAGGAACTATTAGCTCTAAGAAGAGACAATAGGGACACATTTCCAACCCAAATGAATGAGAATTTCTCTCATGGATGGAGCTTTGATTGCTTTGATGATAACCCTTCCGCTACTTTCCTTCCAAA
Organism: Hibiscus mutabilis; assembly: GCA_019671005.1. Classification (NCBI taxonomy): domain Eukaryota; kingdom Viridiplantae; phylum Streptophyta; class Magnoliopsida; order Malvales; family Malvaceae; genus Hibiscus; species Hibiscus mutabilis. The sequence continues at coordinate 16,341,754 of CM033724.1, read as the reverse complement.
TACTTTCTGCCATGAAATCTCTCCATTAATGCCGTTCGAGCAACACTTGAGTTACAATGAAGTCTACGGTCCATTCGTTGATGAATTCTCAGCACCACAAGTAACAGACTCATCAAACAACACGTTTGATACCCCACCATTTCCAGTTCACGAAGATTACTCCTTCAATATGCTGGAGGAAGAAGACTCTGGTTTCCTTGTAGATGAATTTCACAAGTTGGATGTCCAGAATACTTGCAAAGCTGAGCCATTTCAATCACCAGAGGCACCGGTTTTCAACAATGAAGCCTGTTTGGACCGCAAGACTAAACCTAAGAAGGTGGAGGGGCAACCTTCCAAGAATCTAATGGCCGAAAGAAGGAGGAGAAAGCGACTCAACGACCGGCTTTCCATGTTAAGATCCATTGTTCCCAAGATAAGCAAGGTAAATATATCAACTATCAAGTGAGAGTTCTTAGTTCTTAATCTTATGCCAAATGCAAGTTCTTATTTGTGCTGTTTCCAACAGATGGATAGGACATCCATACTTGGAGATACCATAGATTACACTAAAGAGCTCTTGGAGAGGATCAAAAGTTTGCAGCAGGAAATTGACGCAGGTTCAAATGAGTTAAACATGGCTCACATTTTCAAGGATGGGAAACCAAATGAAATCTTAGTTAGAAATACGCCTAAGGTAATTTTTTTCTCAGTAGCTTTGCAGGCCTGATTTCAAAATACCCAGATCCTGAATTGAAGTCCTGAGCTCGTTTCTTGCAGTTTGAGGTGGAAAGAAGAAATGGGGATACGAGGATTGAGATTTGTTGCAGTGGGAAACCAGGGTTGCTGTTATCAACTGTGACAACATTGGAAGCATTAGGCCTTGAGATTCAACAATGTGTTATTAGCGGTTTCAATGATTTTGCAATGCAAGCATCTTGTTCAGAGGTAAGAAAAAAAAGGGTTTCATTTTATTACCATTTTTTTGTTTTTTAAATTGTAGTCTTAAATGCATATTTTGTCGTCACTTCAGGACTTGGAACAGAGAACATTAATAAGTTGTGAAGATATAAAACAAGCTTTGTTTAGAAGTGCTGGGTATGGAGGAAGATGCTTATAGGAACTACAGAAGAAACAACTTGTGATTTTTATTATATATATGTTCCTCCAATTCTGTTATTTCAATGAAGTGAAGGATTGTTAATAATTTTAGCCTTGTTAAATTATGAAAGTTTCTAGACATGACAACTTTGTAATAACTGCTTCAATTTGGAGATGTTTATTGATGCAAAATTCTTTATCAGTTGTACTAAATTTCATCACAGATGTTAAAAGCTAGCTGCTAATTGAGTTGTTTAATTACAAACTCAACTTTTATGGGTCACTCCCTTGTTTTGCTTCTCTCCAAATCCACGGCCATGATTGTTCCGAACTCGCTCAATTAAGGATCCCTTTGGATTTCATCACATCAGCGATGAGATGAAATTTTTATTTATTTCTTGTTTAATCGTGAATTTCATCTCTTTACTCTAAAAAACTGAGAAATTAACCCTTTTATTTTTAAGGTGTTAGTATAATTTAGTCATCTTACCATGTAAAAATTAATAAATTCATCTAATTTTTGGTGCACACTATTTGCCGTCCAAAATAAGTTGTCCAAAACGTATACTAACATTGATGTCCTTTTGAGAATTTTCCAACAAAAGTTTACAATATTTCTTAATTAAAAATGTTCCCGACGCAAGCATCCAAAAGTCATTATTTATGTTCCTAAAAAAAAGTCATTAATTATGTTACACTTCCAATATTTTCTTAATTAAGATAGACATCGGAGGTATGTTATAATTGTCAATAATATCTAAAGCATGTAGTTAAAAGCTTTCAGTTGATATTGTTAAGGATGATGTTTGAGATGGATTTTGGTAGTTTCGGCTTGGTTTTAGAAGGTTTATGTTAAGGATGCAGGGGACTGTGTTTGGCAGCGAGATTGAATGCATATTGATGCATTTTTCCTCTGGTTTTTATGTGTTTAAAACAGGGGACAATTGAGGCAAGGTTGCCTTGTGGTGTACGTCACGTTTCGAAGGCTTAATTTGCTTTGGCGAGCAATACAAAATGTATCGGTGAGTGAGTATTCGCGTTGAGCTCTTTAACGGTTTGGTCAGTGGATCATGGGAGTTTAGTTTAAGCCTAAAAGGCTGAACAAACTCAAGCGTAAGTGGTTCTTACTTCGCTTGATTAATGGTTTTATTATGAGCTTGCAGATTCATGTTGGTTTAAAACATGGTTTGGTTTTCATGATTTGGTTTAAAGCATGAAATAATTTACTTATTGTAAATGCATGATTTTGAGAGTAATATCCAATGTATATTGAGGTAAATGAATGCCTATGAGCATTGAGTTTTATTCCTAAAGGAATGAGAGGTTGCCTAAGGCAATGTGATTTTGCATATGAAATGGTTTTGAGAGTTGCATTGAAAACAATAAGTAAATGTGTTTAAAAGTGGTATATTGGCTATGTGATGTAATGAGAAATTATCGGATATAATTGGCATGTCATAGGGTTAAAGTGCACTATAATATAAACAAGTCGATCGCATTATAGTCCTTGAGGAAAAGCAATTTAACTAGGCTACTCGGACTATTGGGTTGTCACTTTGGGTATGCGGTTTAACTAGGCAGCCCAAGTGATGATACCTTGCGGTTTAACTAGGCAAGGTATGAGATTTGGTGAAGGTGAGACCACCGGAATCCGTGTATCTGATGTGTAATTATAATATTCCACTATTGTGGATGTGTGGATAGAGGTGAGACTATCCGAGTCACTACGAAAGTCAATATATGAGATTTTAATGATTCATGAAATGAATTTAAATGCATATGGATGTTATGCATGATATGTTTTGTGGAAACATTGAGAAAATAGTTTTATGTGAATCATGAAATGGATTTAAATGCATATGGTTGCTATGCATGATATGTTTTGTGGAAACATATGAGAAAATGGTTTTATGTGAATCATAAAATGGATTTAAATGCATATGGTTGTTACGCATGATATGTTTTGTTGAAACATATGAGAAAAAACTTATTTTGACTTTTGACATATGGTCACTCAAGTGTGACAAGGTTTTAAAATGAGTTTTACATTGCATCAATGTTTTATTCTAGAGCATCCTTACTAAGCAAGTGTGCTTATGCTCTCTTTTACCCTTTGATGCAGAGCAATAAAGTTGAAGGGGCTATTGTTGTTTGGCGAGAAGAAATCCAAGAGCGAGGCAGTTGTTTGAGTATGAAACTTAGTTTTAAATTCAGTTAGTAAGGCAATATGTTTACCATATTTTGGGGGATTTGTAATATGGTTTTCAGCGAAGTTGCTGATGTTGTTTGCTATGGTTGATAGCTTATATTGATGTTTGATTGAAGTATGTTTGATAGGAGATTGCTCATGGTTTAAAGTTCATTGATTTCCATGTCATTAGTATGTTATTTGAATGCTTATGTCTAGGGCCATTGTGATGCAAGCATGTTTTGATTGATGTTAATAATTCAATGGTTTTATGCCTAAGCTGAGATATGCCTTGATTCCTAGTTTGGATCTGGAGTTGGGTGAGTTTAGGAAGCATGCTTTTAGATTTGGGATGTTGGTGCATAACGTTTTACTTGGTTGTGTTTTTCATGTTTTGTGACATGTTTTACCCCTTTGAATTGATGGTACAAGTATATGATTGATTGGAACATGTTTGGGTTGCTAGTTGGATGAAAAACCAGCTAAATTGGACATTACAAGTCCAGGGGTATTGATACCCGAGGCCAAGTATCGATACTAGTAGGCAAAATTTATCATGTGTATCGATACTCGAGAAGGCGTATAGATACGGGTGTACACAATTTGGTTGGGGTATCGATACTCGGGATGAGGTATCGATACCAGTTTTGGTTACTGGAATTTGAGATATTGAAATTTGTATACAGGTATTGATACTCGGGATAGAGGTACCAATACCCTTTAAAAACTAGGCTAGGTATCGATACCCAAGCTCAGGTATTGATACCACTAAAAGGTAATTCAGTTATTTTGATGTTCTGATTTTTTATTCTTAAGTTTTAGTCCCTAGATCGTTATGTATCCAATTGAATGAGTATGGATGATCAGATTGAGTCGGAATTGGACATGTAAGCATGTAATCTGATTAATTGAATATTGATAACTTTAAAATTAAGAAAGTCCTCACAGTTTTCTAGATTTACAATTTGATCCCTAAATCACGACTGTAACCACCTAGACCGGCCTATGCGTAAAGTCTGAATCTAGAAGATCACATTATTTACCAAAAAAAGTTTTCAAGTAAATGTTTAAATATTTAAAGATTTAAATTCTTAAAAATAATAATTAATTTGAACATAAGTCAAATTAGTTATCCAAAATAAACCATAATGAGTTATATTACATCGTAAATCTCATAAAACATCGTAATAAGACATATAGTAACAAGAATAGGCCCATGTCACCGTAATTAAGATAGTTTGGAAGATAGAAATATTACAACAAAAACGAGTACAAAATATATCGATCCTCCAAGTGCAAGATCCGGTAGCCTAACAAAAAGGTATCTGAAAAGAAAGGGTTGAGGTGTGAGCTAGGGGCTCAGTGTGTCCCAAAATGTGCATAACAAAAATATTTAAAACAATTCAATTAATTATAAAATTATATTAGTAAAACATGCTATAGGGCAACCAAAGTTTTTTATTTAAACCTAGCTAACCTCCAACCGAACACCAAATATATTTTCCCCATAACTAGAGGCTAGTCCTAGGCCCGAAGGCGTAGAGGGCCTAACTGAAGGCTGGTCCTATGCTCGAAAGCGTAGGAGGCCTAACTGGAGGCACAGTTGGATCAGGGTTGTACCTGAGGATCTCCAATCACTTTCCCAGTAACCATAATTAAATAGTTTATACAGTAAACAATAATATTAGGAATCACTTGATAGGTATACTTTTCAGTAAATAGTAACCAGAGAGCATGCTATCAAATCATACATATATGCATATAATATTTCAGGAAAAATATATCACGATCAATTCTGAAAATCATTTCAAACAATTTATATAAAACGGTAATTTAGCACACAAGGAACACACCTCAAAAGCTGGTCGGGAATATAACGAGCACCTTCCTCGCTACGATCTGCAGCAGTGCTAGATCCTATGACATAACGAATTAGGGTTATAAGGGAATAAATAACTTCTAGCTTAATAATTAATCTGCAGAGCTTAAACATATTGGTAACTATAGGAGCACGCAGATGTGCTGATCGGGAAGAGTCGGACTGAGTAGATGAACGATCAAACGTATCTCGAGTACCTTAACAAATAATATTTCATGTTAGAATCCTTAATCTAAAACTTTGCTCTCAAATTGAATAATTTAAATACATGCATGATCGTGTTTAAGGTCGATTTCAGAGGTCTTCGGGTTAGAATTTTGTAAAACGGGCTTCATAAATGGACTCAGAATGTCGAAAAACGTAAAATAAGGGTGTTCAGAAAAGTTGACTTTTTGGGTCAAAGTCAACGCTAACATCATTGGTCAACTGTCAACAGTCAATGCTGACGTCAGTGGGCAAAGGTTTGACCCAAAAAAGTTGACTCATTGGGTTGACTCAGTCGGGTTGACTCTTTGAGTTGACTCGGTCAACGAGTCAGGTCGAGTTGGGTTTGTCAGGTTGGACCGGGTTAGGTCAAATCGGGTATAAGTATGACTGGTTCAAGGCAGAATTGGTTCAAGGCCGATTCAGGCCCGGTTCGATCGGACCACCATCCCAGGCTGCCGAAAATAGCCCCGGGCGGCGCGTGCACTCCACGCGTGGCCAAAATGGCTAGAAAACGGCCCAAAATGCTCAATTTGGCCGTATCTAACTCCCACAAAGCTTAACCAACTCAGAAACTTCAAAAAATTGTCGAAAAAATAGCCTGAACTCACCTAACTTACCTAATTGGTTGTTAGTCCGACGAAGGTCCTCTAGACGACGAAACAACAACTGGTCGGCAGGGTTTTGCTCACCTTAACGCCGCAACCTCAAAACCGATAGTTGTTTCTCGAAAAACACGATGATTTGAACGAGATAATTCTAGGTTCACCAAACTTTGAACCTCAATTGTCGGCGAACGATACGACATATAAGAGAGTGACCTTAGGGTTTTGGTAAGGGCTCGACAGGGAATAAGGTGGCGACGGCAGTAGATGCCACACCGCGACGGTGAAGGAGATCAGGCGGTGGCCAGTTATGGGCAGATGAGAGGATTTTTAGAGGGTTATGGATCCTTTGGTTCGAAGCAAAAATAGGAAAAATAAAGAGTCAAAAATGGTTTTATTATATTCAATATAACCAAAATGAAAAAAGGGTTAAAATTTTCTTTAAAAACCCATATAAAAAAATAAGCCTTAGCTCAATTGGTTACCCATCCTTTCCTATGCAGCCAAGGTCACAGGTTCAAACCCCATTGGCTGTAATTTCTTTATTTATTTTCTTTTTCATTCATTTTTTTTCATTTTTAAGTGTTACAACTCTCTCCCTAAAAGAAATTTCATCCTCAAAATTTACGTGACTTGAACAGATGTGGAAATTGTTCCCTCATAGATTCCCCAGTCTCCCAGTTGGCCTCTGAGGGTTCATCTCTGTCATCACGATCGCTGGGTAGCATAAACAAGCGCAGGCTGCCGGGCCTCAGACATAACTGGCCCTCCACTATGTTGTGCTTTACCTCTGCTATTAGACCTAGCAGCAGAACCAGAAGCCCTACTATGATGATGTCCCTGACCGAAGTCTGTATGGGAGCGTACGGGGGTCTTGGGAGAAGGTCGAGCTATAGGAGATGGATGAGGGTAATCCATTTTGAAATGATCTTTGGACCCACATCGAAAGTAGGCATCTGACATCTTTCTACACTCTTCTCTATGCCAATTACCACAATACTCACAAGGATTAGGCTGCGAGGAACCTGACGAACCACATCTACTAGCTGTAGGAGGGTGTGGAGCTGTAGGCCTAGAACCTGAAGTACTCTTCTAAGGAGCTGTAGTACGAGCCCGCTTACCGGGGCATGTTGAAGACTCAGAATCTGAAGGTCTTCCATATTGCTCAGGATCTGCTCTGCCACTACCAGCAGTCATCATTTCAACCTCCTCCAGGTCTTTCGCCCGCCCTACCACTATATCAAATACCTAATCTTGGAAGGCGATGACCTCACATAATTCGTGCCTGAGACCAAGAGCAAACTTGCGACACTTTTGTTTCTCAGAGGTGACCAGATTTGAAACCAAATATTAAAGCCTCAGAAACTCTGTCTCGTACTCAGATACAGTCATATCTCTTTGCGTCAGATTTCTGAACGACTCTCACACCTTCCTCAAATATTACTCTCCGATAAAGCGACTCCTGAAGCGTTCCCTGAAGAACTCCCAGGTCAAGCGGGTAGCAGGAACGCTACTAATCACGGATTCCCACCAAGTGTGGGCATTCCCATAGAAAATAGAGACAGCTCCCAAATACCGCCTGGATGAATCAAGTCCCAATTGATCCATGCGCCTCTCCAAGTCACTGAGCCATTTATCGGCCTCCGATGGGGCACCTCCAGTAGTGCCCTCGAATGTCCTTGCCCTATTCAAAATCAGAGTCTGTGATATGGGTACTTCTGGTACGGAGCCAGCCGCTCTAACCATACTTTGAATCAACTGCATGAACTGCCTACTAAGCGCCTCATCAATCACTATCGTCGGCTCAGAACTCGATGCTGATACTCCTCTAACTGGAGTTGTCATATCAATATTAGAGACATATGGCAGATTCACTGAGGCTGTAAGAGCTACAGGGGTATGGGAATCTACGGAGGTCGGGGGATCTACAAGGGCAGAAGGATCTACAGCCACATCATCGACTAGGCTGGAGAATCTAACAGCTCGACCACGCCCGCAGGATGGTCGTCGACCTCTGCAGGTTCTCATAACGAATGATTTTAGGCTCTCTACACAAAGGTAATATTTTAGGGTTAGAACTGGCACTGGAGTACCGCACACATGTAAACATATAAAACATTGTGACATAGCCTTTTTGAAACTTATTCGCAAAACATCTTATAAAACTGTTCATTTAGGACTCATTCCCGGTCTGAGGCTTTAAAACAAAAAGCTCTGATACCAACTAAATGTAATCCCCTAGACCGGCCTATGCGTAAAGTTTGAATCTAGAAGATCACATTATTTACCAAAAAAATGTTTTCAATTAAATGTTTAAATATTTAAATATTTAAATTCATAAAAATAATAATTAATTCGAACATAAGTCAAATTAGTTATCCAAAATAAACCATAATAAGTGATATTACATTGTAAATCTCATAAAACATCGTAATAAGACATATAGTAACAAGAATAGGCCCATGTCACCGTAATTAAGATAGTTTGGAAGATATAAATATTACAACAAAAACAAGTACAAAATATATTGATCCTCCAAGTGTCAAATCTGGTAGCCTAACAAAAAGGTATCTGAAAAGAAAGGGTTGAGGTGTGAGCTAGGGGCTTAGTGTGTCCCAAAATGTGCATAACAAAATATTTAAAACAATTCAATTAATTATAAAATTATATTAGTAAAACATGCTATAGGGCAACCAAAGTTTTTTTATTTAAACCTAGCTACCCTCCAACCGAGCACCAAATATATTTTTCCCATAACTAGAGGCTAGTCTTAGGCCCGAAGGCGTAGGGGCCTAACTAGAGGCTGGTCCTAGGCTCGAAAGCGTAGGAGGCCTAATTGGAGGCACAGCTGGATTAGGGTTGTACCTGAGGATCTCCAATCATTTTCCCAATAACCCCAATTAAACAGTTTATGCAGTAAACAGTAATATCAGGCATCACTTGATAGGTATACATTTTAGTAAATAGTAACCAGAGAGCATGCTATCAAATCATACATATATGCATATAATATTTCAGGAAAAACATATCACGATCAATTTTGAAAATCATTTCAAACAATTTATATAAAATGATAATTTAACACACAAGGAACACACCTCAAAAGCTGGTCGGGAATCTAACGAGCACCCTCATCGCTACGATCTGCAGCAGTGCTAGATCCTATGACATAAGGAATTAGGGTTATAAGGGAATAAATAACTTCTAGCTTAATAACTAATATGCAGAGCTTAAACATACTATAACTATAGGAGCACGCAGAGGTGCTGATCGGGAAGAGCCGGGCTGAGCAGATGAACGATCAAACATATCTCGAGTACCTTAACAAATAATATTTCATGTTAGAATCCTTAATTTAAAACTTTGCTCTCAAATTGAATAATTTAAATACATGTATGATTGGGTTTAAGGTCAATTTTGGAGGTCTTCGGGTTAGAATTTCATGAAACAAGCTTCATAAACGGACTAAGAACGTCGAAAAACGTGAAATATGGGTTTTCAGAAAATATGACTTTTGGGGTCAAAGTCAACACTGACATCAACAGTCAACGCTGATATCATGCTGATGTCATTGGTCAACGGTCAACGTTGACGTCAGCAATCAACGCTGACGTTAGTGATCAAAGGTTTGACCCGGGCAGGTTGACTCGGTCGGGTTGACTCTCTGAGTTGACTCGGTTAGGTTGACTCACTGAGTTGACTCGGTCAACGGGTCAATTCAAATCGGGTCGGTCGGGTCGGATCGGGTCAAAGAAGGACCGGTTCAAGGCTGGTTTAGGCTCGGTTTGACTGGACCACCATCTCAGGCTGCCAGAAATTGCCCCGGACGGTGCGTGCACTCCACGCGCGGCCAAAATGGCTGAAAAAGGCCAAAAATGCTCGATTTGGCCAGATCTAACTCCCACAAAGCTTAACCAACTCAGAAACTTCAAAAATTTGTCAGAAAAAATAGCCCAAACCCACCTAACTTACCTAATCGATTGTTACTCTGACGAAGGTCCTCCAGACGATGTAACGGCAATTGGTCGACAGGGTTTTGCTCACCTCAACGCCGCAAGCTCAAAACTGATGGCCGTTTCTCGAACGGCCAACGGGGGTGGCCGAAAAAACACAATGATTTGACGAGATAATTCTAGGTTCGCAGAACCTTTGAACCTCAATTACCGGCGAACAGTGCGACGGGTGAAAGAGATCAGGCGGTGGCGGGTTATGGGCAGGTGAGAGGATTTTTAGAGGGTTTTGGATTCTTTGGTTCGAAACAAAATAGGAAAAATAAATAGTCAAAAATGGTTTTATTATATTCAATATAACGGAAATGAAAAAGGGTTAAAATTTTCTTTAATAAACCCATATCAGAAATGAGCCGTAGCTCAATTGGTTACCCATTCTTTCCTATGCAGCCAAGGTCACGGATTCAAACCCCTTGGCTGCAATTTCTTTATTTCCTTTCTTTTTCATCATTTTTTAAGTGTTACAGTGACTACGCGTAAGTGGATGTCATTTCGACGCCTGACTCAGTCAAGAATTTATTCGTTGTTAGCATGTACACCTTAGGTTTAAAAGATGCATCTAGACAAGATAAAAGAAAAAATAGACCTAATTCGTGTTAATTTTCTCCGAGTTTGTTTCGGCAAACCCTATATAGCTCACTCGATTCGGTCTAGCGTCTAGGCTAGGTTGAGGGGGTTACATTTGTGGTATCAAAGCCAGGTTACAATATCTAAATTGTAATTATTTAGGAATATAATTTGTAATTATTTAGGAATTCCTACTAGTTTAGTCATTTTTCCCTATAAAAGGATGAGAGCATCTTCATTGTAATTCAGATTTGAGATTGGAGTTTTCATAAAAGGTATTCTTTTGAGTACATGTTTGCAAGTGGCGATAAACTTGTACCTTCGAAGTCATCTTCAACGTTTCAACTAGTCTGTGCGGGGAAGAATCTTCACACTCCAGGCTGCCTAGTCAATTGCGATTAGGAGGGTCGGTTATAGCAATATCATGGAAGTTGTCTATCTAATTGCGGGTAGGAGGGTTCTGTGGGACAACTATCTTCACACGCCATCTTCATCTCCTCCTTCAAGCCATTGTCGCCATCTTCCATAAACAAAGCTGGAATTTTTAGATTTGTTTTATCTATCTTTCTTTTAATCTTTTCAATCTATTTAGTTTTATTCTTATTGTTTATCATCTTATTTAATCCATTCATCAATTGTCTTTAACTTTGTTCTTCAATTTGCAGAAAAATCAAGAAATACCCAACTCATTGTTTTTTAAATTTCAAAAATAATCTTCAACCTTTTTGATCGAGTCTAGCACATAAAATTGCTTCCACATCCACGCCAAGTATTCTTGTACTTTATTCATATCAATAGGAAGTTAAGTTTAGAAGAAGGTGATAGTTGAGTCATCACACAAGTTCTTTACTGATACAGTGTTTACTACTACTCAAAGCAATACTTTCTTGGTTCATTCTAGAGGCTCTAGATTCTATGTTTCTAGGAATTATGGCTTTGATATGGGCAGTGAGAGACAAGGTCTTTGGCATCATCTAGTGAGACTAGAGATCTCCCTTGGATTGCAACTCACGATTTTAATATAGTGACCTGCCAAGAAGAGAGTTCTGAGCATTGTCGCTTTATTTAGAAGATACTTGTAAAATAAGTATTGATATTTGTAAAAATAATTTAAAAAAAATTAAAATTATTATTAGGAAGTCTAACATTTTCAATTCAAAGACAAGTTTTGAAATTTGTCGTCTTTTAGCCGCACCCTAAACATGTCGCACCCTATATCTACCCATCTTTTTATTCTTATAATTAATGTCCTTTCTAGGTTGTTGGATAGTACTGCTCAGCATTGTATCTTGAGCTACCATACCATCCTAAATTTAATTGGTTCCAACTCACAAACCTTTGTTTTGTTGATGATATCTTAGTTTTTACTAAAAGGACTTTTGACTCGATGGTGGGTGTACGAGAGGTTTTTGAAGCTTTTCTAAAGTTTCAACTCATTTAACCCGGGTTCAAATCCTTCTAATGTCAATTTTAAAACTTTTATTTATTTAATTATACTTTATTTTTTATTATAATAATATTTTTCTAATAATTATATTTTAATTTAATTATTTAATGAATAACTATTTGTTTATTTTTATTTTAAAAAATTAGATACCAAACACATTTTCATTATTTTATTTTTAAAAACATGTTTTCATTTCTATTAACCAGATGTGTTTTCTGATTTTTGAAAAAATAAAAATAAAAACCATTTTTTGAAAATAAAAATAAAAAAACAAAAATAAAAAATATTTTCTAAAAACGAGAAGTTTTTTTGATATTCTAACTTTATCACTTTAGTCATTTTAATTTTTAAAATATTATTGCGTCTTTATTGGCTCTCGAATTTTTTTTTTTTTTATCAAATTGACCCAAATATGATAAAATATTAAAAAATAATTTTGCTAATGTCAATTATTTTATTGTTATTGAAAAGTTGATATAATTTGACAAAAAATACTGAGGGCTTAAAGAGACGCAGTAAAATTTTAATGGCTAAAATGAATAAATATTAAAATTGGAGGCAAAACATTATTCTCCCTAAAATTAATTCCGATTGGAATAAGAATGAAATGCATGTCATCAGTTTTTAGCCTATCTACTTTTTTGATAAAAGACATAAATTAATAGGAAAATTACAACATAGAATAAAGTTCTCTGACACCCAGTCCAAGGGGCACGACTGAGCTTGAGTGGCTCTTGCTACCCAGTCAGCGGCACGGTTACAATTGCGATTAACAAAAAAGAAAGCACATGAAGTAAAAAGCGAAGACAACTCAATAATGTCGTTCTCAATGGAAGCAGTGTCCCATGCAGAAACAAAAGGAGAGTAAAGTCTGGAGATAAGACCAACATTATCGGATTCCACGATGATGTTGGAAAATCCTTCATTGATGGCATAAAACGGTCCCAGTCTGATAGTCATAGCTTCCGCCATGCTCGCTGAGGAAGCTCGAAAACATTTGGTAGTTCCTTCAATAAGAAGGCCTAGGTCATTTCGAAAGATGACAGCTGTTGAGGCCAAATTCGTACATGCGTCGAATGAAACATCACAATTGATCTTAATTGATCCAAAAGGGGTGGAATCCATTAGATGGTGGAGCAGATGCTTTGTTAATGTTCTCATTTCCTTTGCAATTTGCCTTGGAAAATAAGAGGAATGAAGCTTCAGCTTGTAGCCACGTTTCAATAGGATCAGAAACAGTACATGAAAAATAGAAAGCATTTCTTTCTTTCCAAAGATACCAACAAGTGAACGCTAACAGATTAAGACCATCACCAAAATCTCATTTGGCAGCAAGATTGCAAAGTTTGAGCCACCAAAGAGAGAATCCGGGAAAACCAACGAGGACAATAATTAAATTCATAAACCTTCCAAATAGCTTGCGCAAATGGACAAAAGAAAATGATATGCTCCAAACTTACTTTATCTTTACCGCATCTGTAATAATCTTCATCGCCTCTTTTGAGTCTAACTTTGAGGTTGCTTTTTGATGCAATGGCATTATGGCAAACCCTCCACAAGAAATATTTGATTTTGGGTGGCACTTTCATATTCCAAATGGATTTTTATAAGAAAGGGTCATTTCAAGGATTCGAGCTAGAGGAGGGCTCGTCAAGATGAAGCTCTTACTCAGTCAAGAAGTGGTATTCAGATTTGACCGAGAATTCTCCATCTTTGTTAAAAGGCCAGATCAGTTTATCTTTCGTGTTCTGTCCTTCAATAGGGATGGTAAGGATCTTCTCACTAATTTGATGGTGAAATAACCTCGTAATCTTGTCCATATCCCATTCTCGAGTATCCATTTTAATGAGTTTAGAGACAAAAAAATCCAAACATCCATTCGGTCTAGCAAGGAGATCACTGGAAGATGAATATGATGGAATCCATTTATCAAACCATATATTAATATCTTGGCCATTTTTGACTCTCCATATCGCTCCTTTTTCAATTGTTTCAATGCTGTCGGATAAACTTCGCCAAGCCCAAGAAGGGTTTTAACAGTTCGAGGCTGAAAAAATGTCTCCATTAGGAAAATATTTCCCTTTTAGGATTTGACAAACCAGAGAATCCAGGGAAGTGATCAGTCTCCAGGCTTGCTTCGCTAGAAGAGCACGATTAAAAAGTTTGAGACCCCTAAATCTGAGACCTTTTCCTTTAGCCAAACATAACTTAGACCACTTGATCCAATGTATGCCTTTTTCACCATCATTAGATCTTTTCCACCAGAATTGACCAATAACCGAATTGATGTCATCACAAAATGTAGAGGGTAACAAGAAGCATTGCATAACATAAAAAGGTATTGCCATTGCCACGGCTTTAATTAGGACATCTTTACTTGCTTGAGACAAAAATAGGGATTTCCAGCCTTTAAGCTTACCTTTGATGCGCTCTAGGATAAAGTTAAGAGCTTCTTTCTTCCCCCTTCCCCAAATCGATAGGAGGCCAAGATATTTACTGCCTTCTTCCATCATCCCCACACCAAGGATTGCTATCATATTCTGCTTAGCGCTAGCACTTGTGTTTGGAGAAAAGTAAACGAGGATTTGTCAAGATTAACCGACTGACCTGTTGCCTTTTGGAAATCATGTAGAACCCTTCGAATACTTTCACAGTTTTGGATATCTGCCTTAGTGAATATCACATAATCGTCCGCAAACAATAAATGACTGAGGATGGGGCATTTGTTACCCATTCTGAAATTAGAGAAAAAATTATCTTGTTGCGTTTTGTCAATGATCTATGTCAGGATATTAGAAACAAACAGGAATAGGAAAGGTGAAAGAGGGCCACCTTGTCTCAATCCTCTTTTCGAATAAAATTCATGACGACGTTCTCCATTGATGACCAAAGAGAATGAAACTGAGGTGACACATTCCATAACCCTTGAGGTCCACCAAGCTGAGAAACCCATTTTCTCCATGACTAACTTGAGAGTCCTCCAATCAACCTTATCATAAGCCTTTCAAGATCAATCTTTAAGGCCATGATACTACTAGATTCTTTCCTTCGCTTCTTTATAGAGTGAAAGGCTTCATGAGAAACAATGATATTGTCTTGAATAAGTCTTTCTTTGACAAATGTCGATTGGGACTGTGGAAGGCAAGAATTTTTGAAATTACCTTGTGTGAGAAGTTGCACAGGCTTATGGGTCAGAAATGTGTCATTTCAGTTGGGTTCTTGATTTTCGGGATAAGCACAATATTAGTCTTATTTATATCCTTCGGCATGGATCCATTCCGAAAAAATTCTAGGATTAAATTTCAAATCTTCTTTGATAATGTCCCAGAATGAATGGTAAAAGATTCCAAGATATCCATCCAGCCGTGGTGCTTTCATTGCTCCTATATTGAAAATTGCTCTGTTGATTTCTTCAAAACTAACATCTTTGGTAAGTTCCCTATTCATCTCCTCAAAAATTAAGAGGGGAATACATTCTGAGATACTGCTGAAATCAGTAGAGAGATCCTTGGAGAAGTTTTTGAAATGATCTTCCATGTTGAGCACGATTTTAGATTCATCTTCTATCCATCTCTCATCTCTAGTTTTTAGCTTGCAAATGGAGTTTCTTCTACGATTTTGAATAGTGGTTGCATGAAAAAATCTACTATTTTTGTCTCCTACCCTCAACCAACATACTCTAGCCCTTTGGTGCCAGAATTTCTCTTCTCCATCTAAAATTTTGTTCAATTCTTCTTTAAGGTCCTTTATTTCAGCCATAGAAGTTTCCGACAGTGGTTTATCCTGAGCTTGAGCAATGAGCTTACATAATTCTTGGGATCTTTACTTTTCTTTCCCAAATTTCTTAAACTCCACTTAGAGAGTTTAATACTAGTAGCTTTTAACTTCTTGCTAAGCAGGTTCTATTGGTTTGAATTGATCTCTGAACTGGCCCAAGCAGTCTCCACATTTTTTTTGTATTCTTCCTCCTCCAACCATCTCGATTCATATTTAAAGTCCCTTCTTTCTTTCTTTCTTTTTTTTTTTTTTTTTGATTCATTGGAGAAGGAGAGTAATCGGGCAGTGATCTAGCCCTATTTCTGCATATATAAAGCCTTTGCTTTTGGAAAGAGAGAGTTCCAGTCAAGGGAAAAGAGACATCTATTGATTTTTTTCAAAATGTGATCTTCATTTTTCCTCCTGTTAGACCAAGAAAATTTACCTCCTTTCAAAGGTAGCTCCATCAAACCTATACAGTTCATAAAGTCCAGAAAACAGTTTGCTTGATTTGAATCAACCGGTAAACCACCAAATTTGTCTTCCTGATTGACCAACATATTTGTATCTCCCAATATGCCCCATTTGGCCGCATTATTTTTCCTTAGTTTTGACATAAACGTACAAAAAAAATTTGTCTTCTTTACAGGGGGTCCATAAACAAAGGAGCAGAACCAATGATCATCCTTCAAAATGGAGATGCTGGTATCAATGAGGTTTTTACAAGTAGATAGAACATAAATTTTAGCTTCTTCATTCCACCATACAGCAAGGCCGCCGCCTAAATCACTAGGTTCAACGTAGAAGCTAGAAGTAAATTTAAATCTAGTTCTTTTTCTTTCCAAATTTTTTTTTCTTTTGTTTGGTTTCACTGAGGAAGATCACACAAGGGTGGTACTTATCAATAAGGAATTTGAGGGTTTTAATAGTTTCAGACTGACTCAATCCTCTAAAATTCCAGGATACTATTGCCATAGAAGGAGATTACAGCTTAACAGGAGAAAAATTGGAAAATTGACCTTTGAACCGACCACCAACGGGATGAAAAGGAAACTCAGCAGAGAAAAGAGAACAAGAAGAAAGAGATTTCAAACGAACCTGGATCACTGCTTAATTCAACGAAGACCAGACCCAGGCAGGAGAAGGCAAAGCCTCCACGAGCAATCCCCGAAATCAATGAAGACAACTCCCAAAGTCGATGTTGAAAACTTTCCTCTTCAGCTAAGATAACTTTAAAAACGATCGCCTGAAACACACAATGAGACGAAGGGTCAGTCGTGAGCTAAAAGAGGAACTCACGAACACAACTCCTAGCAGAAACCCACCTGGCACAGTGCAAATAGAATAGAGAGAAACCCTAGAATTTGGGGGAAAAACTCAAGCTTCGACTAAAAAGTTTTTTTTTCTCCTCTTTTTAGCTAATATATATACTAGAAAGTTGAATATTTGTATAAGGAAAAACTTTGATACTTGTCCCGGGGCCATTATCATCTTCTCAAAAGACATGTCTAATAAGATGTGCAACGCCATCGTATTTGTATCCCAAGACTTCTCTTTTTCTTTCCGATGTGGGACTAATGACTCCGCATCTTTTCAGGCGTGACATTCTTCCCCACTCAATCTCGTGACGCCCTCGTCACGAGCTTCCGCTCTCGTGATGTGCCATCTTGTCACAGTTGTCCACCCTGCCTACCCCACTCATGGGTGCTGGGAGTGAAATCGGGTAGTCAAAGGGTTGCTCTGATACCACTTGTCGCGGGGCCATTACTCTCTTCCCAAAAGATAATTTACACGTGCCTTTTAGTTTTAGGGGTTAGGGTTTTAGTTTAGGGTTTAAGGTTTAGGGGTTTGGGTTGTAGGGTTTAGAATTTAAGGTTGATGTTTAGAATTTAGGGTTTAGGGTTTAGAGTGTGGGGTTTAGTTTTTTAAGGTTAAGGTTAGAAATTTAGGATTTGGGTTTTTATAGTGTAAATACACAAGCTTGTGTAAAATTAATTTTACACAGTCTGTGTATCAAAGTTTTACCTTTTGTATAATTGTATCAACTTTATGATATGCTCTAAGAAATTGGGCCTAGAATGCCACAAAGCATCTGTTTATGAAAATTGTTTAGAGGCAGTTTTTTTATTTAAGTTCAATGTATATTGTTTTTAAAGATTATTTTAAAAAATATTTAAAAAATATATTTGAGAAGTTTGATTTAAAATTTAAGTAGGGGTGGTTCAAAGATTTAAAGGGTGTTGTACAATTTATTAAAATGAGGCATTTGATTTATAATTTGGAAGAGGTATAAGATTTTTTTTTCAAATGAAGTTCCCTTGATACAAAAAATGTTAGATTTCTCTCTTGAGCAGTATAAAAATGACTTACAAACATCTAGAAGTCTAACACACACACACACACACACACACACACACACACACACACACACACATATATATATATATATACACACGTTAAACTTCTATATGTTTGTAAGTCATTTTTATATTATCTTATACTATGTAAAACTCTTTTTTTGGACCGTTGGATGAAGGTAAATGAATGTATGAGATTAACAGTAGAAAATGTGAAGATTATCACTTGAAAAAAAGATAAGGAAATAATCTTAGCCATTTATTATCATCATCCAACGGTCCAAAAAAAGTGTAAAAGTAATTGAGTTTTACACAGTGTAAGTAGATCCTAACCCTATATATATATATATAAGATAAGACAAGTTTTACACATTTTTTGGACCACTGGATAAAGGTAAATGGATGGCTGAAATTAACAATAGGAAATGAGAAGATTATCACAAGAAAAGAAAAATATGCAAATAATCTTTATTTATTTATCTTTATTCAACGGTCAAGAAATGGTGTAAAAGTAACTGAATTTTATATAGTTTAAATAGATCCAAACCATATATATATATATTAAAATTCATTTTGGAGCCCTCTTTTTTAGGACACCATGCGATCATACTTGTTGCACATGTTCAAGACCGCCATGAATTTTATGTGTTTAACACTTTCTGTCAAAATTAGAAGGTAAAAATTATACATTTAAATAATATTTTAATTTATACTATATAAAAATATTTTATTATATTAGTTATTATCCAACTTGTAAAATTTAAAAAATATGTAAATATTCTCTCAACTTAATACTATTAAATTTGATACTAATTTTATCAAAAAGAAAAGAAAATTTTGACGCATACACATGGTAATTATAAAATAAATTTACTATTGGATGATAAAGGAGAGTTAAAAACATGGTTTCAAGCTTAAAAATATTTTTTAAAATGCAAAAATTACAAATTCTAACTTTTTTATGTTTAGGTTAAAAAATAAGTTTTTCACTTACAATTATCTGTTTATCTTTATTTATAAATTTAATAATATTTTGAGTCAAAAATACTTTTCAAACCCCTAAAAATACTTTATTTTATTATATAAAAAAATATTTTTAAAAAACAGTGTTGAAGGGTGACTTAATATATTCATCGTCAAACTCAAGAGACCTACCTCAAGTCCCAGACCATCTTTAAATATCATGGACATTTTAATCACCAAAGTTCCTTAAATATTATTAAGATTCTTTTTTTTAACAATTCTTACTTAGGAGGAAGGAAAGAGAAATTTGTTCCTACTAGATCTAGAACTCACAACTTAAGAGAAGGGAAAATGAGTCAATTGAAAACTTTTAACCATTTGCTTTAGATGTTGTTGACAAATATTATTAAGATTCTCAATTTACCATTAAACTTGAATATTTTTTTTCATTTAATTAATTTTAGAAAGATATTTAAAAACATATGACACTCGCAAATTATACAAATATACTTGCCACGTATTTCATTTGAACTAATTTTAAGTGGTCCGTTTATATTGATTAATTAAAAGTTTTTTTGTCGATACATAAAATGTGGTGGAGCAAGATGCTAACGTAGTTTACGGATCAAGCACGGTAATTTATGCATTAGCAGTTGTTCTAAATATAGATGCATTAATCCCAATTACGTTAAATTAAGTACCCAAATTTTTTTAATTGACTTGCTATATAACAGTCCACTCAAAATATAGTTGGTGAGTACACAACCAAGCATTAATTTGCAATCTAAGCTTTGATTAATGGGTTAATTTTGAACCATTTATCGTTTTAGATCATCCCATATTAGAACTTAAAATTAGTTAAGACTATATTTTATGAAATGCGGAACAAAAGTCTCGCTCAAAATTACTTGTACAAAAAAAAGTTTTGTTAAGTAATATGCTTTCATGACATTCTTTTTTTTCAAGTAATTAATATATTGTTTATATGATTAACAACAATATTGTTACCACTGCGAATCGCCATCATGTGAACCCACCAAAATACTAGGATGCGAACCTCCAAACATGCGGATGGCCATCTACGAACCGCCACCATGCAAACCCACCATAATACTAGGATGCAAACCTCTAAACATGCGGATGATCATCTACGAGCCACCACCATGCAAACCCACCAGAATACTAGGATGCAAACCTCTAAACATGTGGATGGCCATCTGCGATCCCCCGTGAACATGCAAGCATCATCCTAGACCACGTGTCCGTACACGTGGTACAGGATGATGACAAACCAGAGTAAGCCATCTCTCCCTAGGACGTCTAATCAATACCTATGCCACAACATCTATTTGTCGAAACATGTTGCCACATGTCCAAACTCTTATAAATAGCCATACAACAGAGAGAGATGACACGATGACACTTCTTGATCCAGACCAAACCAGAACACATCAGAACCAACTTTTACCACCATTAGAACCATCATCCTTCCACGTCTAGTACATTATTCACTTTACCAGTCAACAATTGGTGTAGTAAGTGTGGAACCAACACTTGACCTTCAGATCTTTAGAGTTTCAGACATTCAGATCGACAAGTTACCAATCAGATATCTATCTTAGAGCAAGATAATGAAAGGTGATCAACAAGACGAGTTAAAAAGAAAGAGGTAGAGGATTTGAATAAAAATGCAGGTGTGGGCTTTACTTCAAGGGAACAGGTCATGCCCCCAAGTTTGCAACAATGGCAACAATTTTGGGCCTAATCGCCCATGGTTTGTCAACGTAAGAGCAAATATCCATCAGACCAGTGATGCCTCCCCTTCAGATGCCAGTAATCAACAATTTATTGACATGTAAGAGAAATTGAAGGCAATGGAGAAATCTATGTTGACATCAAGGAGGCAGTATGAGCAGCAGGAAAAGTTTATACATGAGCAAATGGAGAAACAATGGATTACAGATGAAAGAAATGAAAGACTAATTTAGAAACTGACAACGAAGAGAAAGGGCAGAACAGACAGGGCATGCAGTAGGAGAGAGAAAGAAATTATGCAAAAGAGGGTGTTAAAAACCAGAATTATAGGATTTTCAGATGGTTGATTTCAAGAAAGAAGAAGCTAAACATTTATGTGCAATTTGCAACAAAGGATTAAGTTTGAATGCTATGAAACTAGGTGTGGTACGTTGATTTTTAAAAATTAGCTCGACTGCTTGAAGAATTTGAAATTTTTAAAGATTAGCTCGACCGCTTGAAGAATTTTGAATTCCAGTTCACACAATATATGATTTAATAATATTGTATAATTATTTGTGATTTGTAAGAAAACCAGTGAATCAAGGTTGTGGCTCCCAAGAGACCTGAGTGGTGGTCTATTTATTTTTGTGCATTTTATTTAATTTTATATACTCTTTAAATAATATATTTAGATATTTTAAATTTTATATAATCGATATTTTTTAGTTTTGCATATACTTAGTTGTCCTATAGTTTAACTAATTGAATTTTTGTCAATATTAATGATACATTTCATTAGAGTCTAGTTTGAATAATTAAATTTTTGTTAATATTAGTGATGCATTTTTAGAGAATTTTGAATTATATATTAAGATATTTTCCCCTTATACGGATTTACTTGATAGATTATACATAATTTAATAATTAATATCTAAATGTATGTTTTTATATATTAAAAAATCATCTACAATTGATTTTTTTTTCAAAAGGAAGAATGTTGAAACATCATCTTCAACTGAGCAATCAAATACGTGATCGAATCCCAAGCCTTTAATTTCTGATGACAATCTTACTAAAGCTTAGAAAATTGAAGTCAATGAAGGCTTTGATGTTAGTTTATCGAAGCATGATTCGAAAGTAAATATGACATTATCATGTTAACATGCAAGACGAGATTCGACGAGCTTATATTAAAGTTGGTATATATCAAGTCATTCTTATAGAGTACATGAAATCATGAGAAGTTCCTCGAAGAAGCTTTCAAGCATCATGGTTTAAACTATTCACGTCATGGTTGAAATATTCTCCAAGTAAAAATGCAGCATTTTGTCTTCCATGTTTTCTTGTTTACAAGAAAAAAGGTCATTCTGGCTAAAATGCTTTTACTATTGATCGATATCAAAATTGGAAGAAGGAGAGAAATGGTAACAATTGTTTATTTTTAGCACATGCCAAAAAAGATCATAATTCTCCACATCGAAATGTTGAAAGAGCATGTGCACACCTAGTCAATCAATCCTCACATTTTTAGAAAAAAATTGAACAATTTTCATCTCAACAAGCTATGGAGAATAAATTTCGATTGAAAGCTTCAATTGATATAGTTACGTAGCTTGCATTTTATTGAAGCAGAAGGAGAGTTACCTTTTAACCTCTCATTCCTGATAACTAAGTTTGTTATAACTAATAATAATTAGTTGGCTAAAGCCCACTTAGTGTACCTAACTGGTGAGCTGTATCAGTTTAATTACGTTATTGGGCTATATAAAGTGTGGCAGAGATAACAAATAATATATCTTTTGCCTACATTTCTTATTCTTCTAAAATTCTCTCTTATCTTTTCATATGCCATGTGCATAACAACTGTCATCCATTTTCCCTATTTTCAATACATTCCTTTATTGCTTTAGTGATTCTTTCCAGATACACTTCAGATGTTATGGTTTTACTTCACAACATGGTACCATTTGCCGGTTTCGATTCCTCTCTAAATCGCTCTATTTGTTGAATTTGTGGTGGTTCTCTTGCTCCGTTGGTGAAACTCTTTGATCTCTCTTCATCTTTTATAGTTGTAAGTTGGTTTAACCTTCATGCCAGGATCTGCAGATTTGTGCTCTGGTAAGGATATGGTTGCTGGATCTGGCCATATCTCTCTAAGAGGAAAAATATTTACCAACAAGAAGGTAAATGTTCTTCTTGATGAAACTAACTTCATGATTTGGAAGTAGCAGGTGCTCCTCACAGTGAGGAGTCAACGTCTTGAGAAGCTTCTAAATGGCACTCTCACTGCTCCACCTATAACACCTTTTCACGTACTGAATACGAGTTAGAGATGTCACATTATTAATGTCTTATCTTTTTTTCTCCATATAAGTTTCATCATCAAAACTGATTAATTCTCTATATGTATAGTTTAATATCATGCATCATACTCTACTAGTAATCAAATAATTACATGCCCACTAGAGCTTATCATAAGTTAGAATATCTTACTGATGTTTTTCAAATTGAAGCTAGATCAACATGCTTAACTCCTCTTCAAGTACTCCACCTTAACCTACGTGTAAATCAAACACACGTTAAGTTTTCACTTAATAAGGCAATAAAAAAATTAATAATAATTTAAACTTATTAAACTTTATGGCTACATTTATATAGCATAATATATGTCAATGCATTAACTTTTATATTGTATTAGTGATAACTTACTATATGCTAATATCATAATATTTTCTTGTTGGTTCATTTATCATAACATGTCTCGTTCATTCCTCAATTCATGAACATATATATATATATATATATATATCATGTTACAAGCTAATGAATATGCTTGTTCTATTCCTTTAATATCATATTACTATTTACCATTAATGTTAAACTTTTAAGTTTAACTTACTTATCATTTTCATGCCTAATAACATAAGTTACGTCACATGTACTAACATACATAAAAAAATTTCCTTTGTCATGTAACCTGTAAAAATCAACATCTCATATACATATGCTAGGCATGGTAGGTCAATTCAATATTCTCAATAAATCTCTTGTTTCCCTTTTTAATCATACTAAGGTTACTTATATCAATTCTTTATGCCTTTAGCCCAAGAATTTTATATAGAGAGAAACTTAAGTATGCGAGATCGGTACTCCCTAGAGTACTAGTCACCAAGTGACGGTAAACATATAGAAACATAAAGTGCCGGTAACATATAGACACATAAGTGTTGACATCATATAGACACGTGAGTGTCGATATCATATAGACACATAAGTGTCGGTAAACATATAGATCCAAAGATCGGTGTGTAGCTACACGCAGTCCTTGACTACTAGACCTCTAATGACATGCCACTATACTGTAACTCTCTATAATATAATTTTATGTATAGAAGAAACTTAAGTATGCAAGGTCGGTACTCTTTGATTATTATTCACCGAAGTGACAATAACTTGTAGACACGTAAAGTGACAAAAACATATAGATCCAAAGATCGGTGTGTAGCTACATGCAGTCTTTGACTGCTAGACCTTTAATGGCATGCCACTATACTGTAACTCTCTATAATATACTTAGGCAATAAATCAATATCATTACCTTTTCAATATATCATTTTGTATATGACATATAATTATAACATCATATACTATAATATTAATTATATTATCAATGACTACATTAGGGAAATTCATACTTTATTAAATAAATTCATATTTAAATTGGATTACCTTAAAATGATAATGTATCATTATTCATATTATAAACATGTAATCAATCTTACTTTGTTTTTCTTTACCATAAATAAATATAGTATGAAAGCATAAAAAGCACTCACTTGGGCCATTTATTAGCTTACCTCACTAAGCTCTATTCGATTCTTTCTTTCATAGTACCTCAAACCTTTTTTGATTCAGATCTAAATTGAAAATCGAGTTTCGGGGCTTGAATCGAACTTGGAAAATTTTTCTTTCTTTCTCCCCCTCAAATTTCGAAATTTGAGGATGAAGAATGGTCTTCATCTTTTTTTTTTTCATCCAATTTGTCCATTTGTCTTGTATAAAAGAATTTTAAATTTATTTAAATAGTGAAATTACTAAAATGCCCTTTTAATCCAATGGTTGAGATTGATCTTATCATCAATCAAGGTCCAAGATTAAAAATCCCATTTCCTCTTTCTAAAATTGCCCTTATAACTTTTTAAATATTTCAAAATTGCCATTGGGGCCAAATGACCAATTTGCCCTCCAACTAGTTTTTATTTACTAGTTTGCCATTCTTATAAAAATTCAACTAAGTCTAGTTGGAATCAAACCAACTATAATAAAATATTCATAAAATAGTATTTTATGACTCTTCCATGGCTTTTGGATTAGACTCTGAAATTTCAGTTCGATCTGATTTCCTAATATTCATAAAATACTTATACTGTGATTTTACCTTTTCCGAGCTATCAGATTTATTTCAAAAATTCTATATTTCCATATTCGGGAAATCCAAACTACCATCTCATAAAAATTTCCTTTTCCAAGGACTTAAACTTAATTTTCCTAACTCATTATATTATTCGAATAATTATCGAAAATCTTTATAGAATAAAATTTCTCTTAGATTTCTTTTATTGATAATCCATACGAATATTCTCTACTCTTATTGAGTCCAAAATATCGATCAAAACACTTTTATAGGACCTTTCCGGAGGTCACCCATCCTAATATTTCCCTAGCCTATGCATGCTTAACAATTTTATTCGATCCAAATTCAGTACCTTTTACTGCATCTTAATTCTTAAAATTGATATCAAGGTATTTATTTCAATCTGATTCACTCTTATACTGAATAAAATTACTTATTGGGGAAATTTACACTTTAGTCCCTAAACTTTTCCAAAGTTTATACTTTTAACCCCAAAACTTTCAAAATTTACAATTTGGTCATTGGCCAAATTTTGGGATATTACACCACCTCCCATGGTTCGTTTTGATGATGTCACAAACATTGAAAATAAGGCCTATGAGATATTTATGGCTCATGATAGTGCCTTTGTCTCCTGGTTTTTATCAACCATTAGTCCTTATCATCTTCCAAACTTCGTTGGAGCTAAGACGTTTGTCGTGATTTGGACCTTGGTTGTGGATTTCTTCAGTAATTGTTCCACAACAACTGTCATAAGTCTCCACTTCAAGCTTCATTCCATTCAGGAGAGGGATCAAAGCCTGCATGCATACATCTCTAAAGTTAAGGAGGTTTGCGATGCTCTTGCGTTGTGTGGAAGTCCAGTGTCAACTATAAAGCAAATCGCCACTATCTCAATGGACTCCCTTCTGAATATAAGTCTTTTGTTGTTGTTATTATGACAAGTCATGACCCCTTCACTCTCGATGGGGTTACTACCGTTTTTGTTGATGTAAAAGTTCAACAAAATATGTTTGATCAGATGCTTTCTTTTCCAATAAGTGCTCATATTATTCAATTCTCGAACAGTCAAAGATCTGTAAAAAAATTAGATGGTAATTTCGATAAAAAATCTCATCATTAGTTTTGAATTAAGGTTCTAGTCATAATGGGCATGGTCGTAATAGGAATCGTTATCAATGACAACTTTGTGGCAAGATGGGTTATCTTGTTGATTGTTGTTATCATCACTTTGATAAGAGTATTTTGGGTGTCTCTGCTAATAAATCTCGTAACTCAAGAGGTTGTTTTTCAGCTAATTTTTGTTCTATTAATACTAATACTTCTGCTCTAGTGTGTAATGTTGTAGGACTAGCACTGTCCTCTCCTAGTTACTCTCAATGCTCTATGGGTCATTTATATCCCAACAGTAACAACTATGATCAGTGGTTCGTTGACACATGAGCCACCCATCACGTCTCCCTTGATGTTTTAAATGTTCATCATTGCACTGATTATTTCGGTCCAGGTAAACTTCTTGCTGGTGATGGTAATTGATGGTTGTGTAGATAACTTATTATGCATACATTTTTTCTTAGCTTTTGCATGTGTTTAAGCTCATATAGTTGCATTTAGAAGTAGTTTTCATATAAGTTGCATATAGTTAGGGAGCTACACTGCATGTACTTAAATGTTTACATTTTGGTACTTTTAATAGGGAATGTAGTGTTTTATGGTGCTTGCACGGGAAGCTGTTGGAGTTGGAAGAATGTTGGAGCAGAAAGGAAAGCATCACTCTTGTATGGAGTTGACAAGGCGATAGAGTTGGAGATAAATAAGACTTTGCTTATGTGGATTCTCATATGATACGAAATTTATTAAATGAAAAGGGAAAGAAAGATCCTCTTAAAGAGGCCTCGCGTGCTTTAGGGCCATAAACAAGGGGAGATAGATCTTAGATGGCAGCCTCTTAGTCTTTTACTATTGAAAAACTACCGGAGTCAAAGTTCTAGAGGAGTCTCAAACACAATAAAAGCCACCAAGAGAGGCTAGAGGAGTGTGTGACTTGCAACACAATTAGAGAGCTTGGAAGAGAACATCGAGGACGCTTGATTTCTTCTTTATCCTTGTTTGATAAACTGCCATGTTTTTTTATACTTTTATTATGGATGTTTTAAGCTCAGACATGAGCTAAATAATTTTGCCTTGGTTTATTGTTTTTAGGATATTATGCTTAGATTAATTTGTTTTATTGCTATAGTCTTTTTTCTTTATCTACTTTTTTCATCGTTTTTTATGCGTAGTTATTGTAAGAGTTATCGAGATAGGCCTTTTAACTATTGATATGTGGCTTAATATCAAGAGAGTTAAGTTAAACAAACATGAATAATGGGACTAGGTTGTTAACTTAGTCTTAATCTGGCTTAGACATAAGTTTAGGATTTCAAAGACTAATAAGGGGAACTTGAATAGATAATAGGGTTGTTAAGGTTCAAGCATACATGTATTACCTTAGATTCATTGTTATCAACTTCTAGGCATTGAGAAAGTCAGAAGTTAGTTAGAAAACCCTGTCTAGTAGATAAAGATTTAATTGGTTTACGCATACATGTATTGCCATTCGCTATAGCATCAAATAAGTAATCAAGTATAATTCCTAGGCAATAAACCTATCTTCCATAATCATCTAAATATTTGTTGCAGCATCTGTTTTTCTTGATCATTGCTATCTTATTTTCTTTGCATTTAGTTTTGATAATCACCATCAAACTAATACTTTTAAGTATGATCGTTTCGTATTTATTAATCCAATCCTCTTGGGTTTGACACTTTACTATATCACTTTATTACTTAATCAACGAGTATACTTGCTATAAAGTGCATATCTATTTCGCAAACATCAGTAATGGACTAATGATATCAAAGATTGGTTGTTCATCATTTGATTCTAAGTCTTGAGTGCTAATGTTCCATAATTTACTGCTAGCTCGACATATCACTAAAAATTTGATTTTGGTGTCAAAGTTTGCTAGAGACAACCGAGTATTCTTTTGGTTTCTTGCCAATCGATGCATTATTCGTGATGAAGTCTCATGTGAAGAGATGTTGCAAGGTGATGATTTTGATGGTCTTTATGTTTTCAATAAGAATGTTATTCCCTCTATTAGTACTTTTGAGGTCAATATAGTATAAAAAGGATGTGCAGAGTATGAACTTTGGCATCGCAGGCTAGGGTATCCTACTAGTGCTATTTTAGCTGTTGTTCTCAACAGTTATAATATTCAACTTTCTACAAAATATAATAAAGATGATTTATGTTCTACTTGTCAAATTGGCAAAAGCCATAAACTTCTATTTTGTAAATCGAACAAATCGAACAAAGTGTATAGTGAGCCATTTCAATTAATATTCACTAATTTGTGGGGTCCTACACATGTAGTGTCTGATGAGTACTCGTATTATGTTTCGTTTGTTGATGCTCACTCTCGGCATACATGGTTGTACTTTTTAATAGATAAATCTCAAGCCTTAAGTGCTTTTTGCCTATTTGCACAGTTGGTTTGAACTCAATTTGGGGCTGAAATAAAAGAATTACAAAGCGACTGATGTGGTGTGAGTTTCGTAGTCTATCTTCCGTCCTCGTTGAAACTGGGATTAATCATCGGTTATCATGTCTTCACACGTCGGAACAAAATGGGGTTGTAGAACATAAACACCGTCACGTTATAGAGCTTGTTCTCACTCTTCTTGCTCAAGCATCACTTCGACTGCAGTTTTAGTCGTATGTTGTTACTAGTGCAGTTTATTTGATAAACCGTCTTCCTACGAGAGTGCTTGATGGAGTTTCTCCTTTTGAAAAGCTCTACAATTGGTAACCGAATTATAATTTCATGCGAGTATTTGGGTGCTTATGTTTTCCTCACTTGCGACAATTTCAAAAGCACAAGCTCGATTTCTGATCACAACCTTGTATCTTCTTTGGATATAGTCCTCAACATAAAGGCTATCAATGTTTTACTCCATAGGGTAAAATTGTCATCTCAAGACATGTTTTGTTTAATAAATCTCAATTTCCTTTGCAGGAACGGAGTTGTCACCTTTGAAAAATGATATACAAAAAACTTGAAATTCATTTTTAAGTCACATTCCTTGCAAGTGCTGTCACGTTCAAATCTGGAAAATGTTACTTTAACTATTTCTACTTGATGCAGCCCAGCTCTTGACACATCATAGTCACTATTGAGTAACTTCTCATGTACTGTTCAAGCTGAGGATGTTCGGGATGTTACTATTTAGCAACCTAATGCAATTGATAATAGTAATGATGCAACAAGTATTAGTACTTCAAGTACAGCTTTTATTGGTTAGTAGCATAGCGATGTCCCTATTATAGATGATCAATTTCTTGGAAGTGTGCAACAAACTATATCTAGACCTCCACTTGGTGCTACTATTGATCCACAATTTGATGCACATTCGGTTATATCACATGAAGGTGCACCAATCACCATAAATAATCATGCAATCTCTTGGAAGTGTGCAACAAACTATATCTAGACCTCCACTTGGTGCAGCTATTGATCCACAATTTGATGCACATTCGGCTATATCGCATGAAGGTGCACCAATCACCATAAATAATCATGCAATGATCACAAGGAGCAAAAGAAGAGTGTTCAAACCAAAGGTTTATTCAGCTACCGTGGACTTAGAAGAAAAGGTGCCTGAAACAATTGCTCAATCTTTAACTTCAACTCATTGGAAATAAGCAGAACTTGCATAACATAATGTTCTTGTTGCCAATGGTACTTGCAAGCTAGTTGTATCTATAGAAGGTTGAAAAACGGTTGGGTGTAAGTGGTTATTTTGTGTCAAAAGAAATTATGATGGTTCGTTTACTCAATACAAGGCGCGGCTTGTAGTAAAGGGTTTTTCTTTAATACCAGGGCATGATTATAGAGATACATTCAGTCATGTGGTGCAGTTCTCCACTATATATATTGTTCTATCGTTGGTTGTTACAAATGGTTGGAAATTACATCAAATAGACGTGAATAATGCATTTCTAACTATAGACTTAAATGAGAAGGTGTTCATGCAACAACCCCCAGGTTTTGAATAGTATGTATCCGATGGTAAACCACTTATGTGTTAATTACAAAAAGCTTTATATGGTCTTCATCAAGCACCTCGTAATTGGTACACCAAGTTGAGCACCCATCTTCTAGAGCTTAGTTTTCGAAAATTAGGAGCATATGCCTCCCTTTTTATACATGACAAATCCGGAGTCGCCACATACTTGTTAGTGTACGTTAATGACATCATTATCACAGGTTAATCCGATGTTGATTGAAAATATCATAGCTAGTGTAAATGGAAAATTTACTGTGAAAGATCTTAGAGAGCTAACAAACTTTCTCGGTATTGAGGCTCAATGCTATGACAGAACAATACTTCTTAGCCAACGAAATTATATTCTCAAGCTTCTTATCAAAACCCAAATGAACCAAGCGAAACCTACTCCTACTCATATGCTGCCATCTACAAAGTTAGTTTAGGATGATGGGAGCCCCCTGGTAGATCCACAAGATTAGCGGAGCATAAAATGAGCTTTACTCTATGCTTGTCATACGCGTCCCGAAATCGCATTTAGTGTGAATAGAGTCACCCAATTTATACATAAACCTTGTGAGGGACACCTTGCAGCAGTGAAGCAAATTCTACGATACTTCGCTGGAACAGTTAATGTGATTTTAATGTTTACAACTTCAGATAAAAGGTCTCTAAATGTGGTTGCTTATGCTGATGCAGATTGGGAAAGTAATTTAGATGACCGAAGATCGGCAACAGGGTATTGTGTGTATATATAAATGCCTTGTAGCATGGAGTTCAAGAAAATAAAAGTTTATTTCACGTTCAACAACTAAAGCCGAGTATAGAAACATCAACGATGTCGTGTCAAAAATAACCTGGGTTATTACAATGTTGGATGATTTGGGTGTACACAACTCCATCATGCATGTGGTATGGAGAGATAACAGTAGCGCTTTTGCTCTTTCAGCCAACCCAGTGTTTTATTCAAAAGCTAAACATGTGGAACTAGATGTTCATTTTGTCCGTGAAAAGGTTGTACAAGAGAAAGTTCAAGTGAATTACGTGCCCACAAAACATCAAACAGCTGGTGGTCTTACCAAGCCACTATTAAAATCATATTTTTAGACTTTTTGACACAAGATGGGTGTTCAAGTTGAAGGTTAAAATAAATCTGTTGGTATGAAAGAAAGAAGGAGTAGGGGAAATTTTGAAGCTGAAAGAGAGTTGCCATTTAACCTCTCATTCGTTATAACTAAGTTTGTTATAACTAATAATAAATAGTTGGCTAAAGCCCGCTTAGTGTAACTAACTGGTGAACTATATCAGTTTAGTAACGTTATTGTGCTATATAAAGTGTGGCAGAGATAACAAATAATATATCTTTTGCCTACATTTCTTATTCTTCTAAAATTCTCTCTTATCTTTTCATATGCCATGTGCATAACAACTATCATCCATTTCCCCTATTTTTAATACATTTCTTTATTGCTTTAGTGATTTTTTCTAAATACACTTCAAATATTATGACTTTACTTCACAACACATTTTAAGGATGTGCTTTTAGAAGGGATGATGAAAGTAAAACGTCGTAAAGACCAAGAAATTTTCTTCGGTTGCTTCATTTAATAGCGTCTTACAATAATATAGTAGCAACATCAATGGATAAAGCTCCAAAAATGCTACATACACTTCACCAAAGATACATAAAGAAATCTTAACTGTCCTTTCAAATAAAGGTCGTAATTCTCTACATCGAAATGTTGAAAGAGCATGTGCACACCTAGTTAATAAATCCTCAAAAATGTTTAGAAAAAAATTTGAACAATTTTCATCTCAATAACCTGTGGAGAACAAAGTTCGATTGGGATCTTCAATTGATGTACTTACGTAGCTTGCATTTCAAAAATGTTCTTTTATAGGTGATCATGAAAGTAAACGTCACAAAAACCAAGAAATTTTCTTCAGTTGCTTCATTTAATAGCTTCTTACAGTCATGAAGTAGTAACATCTAGAGAGAAAGCTCCAAAAAATGCTACATACACTTCACCACGATACAAAAGGAAATCTTGATGATCTTCTTAAATAAAGTGAAAAATGTTATTGGTGATGCAATTTTTTTATAATAGTTGATGAAGCATGAGGTCAAGATAAAAGAGAGAAAATGTTTATTGTGTTGAGATATGTTGATAAGATTTGGATATGTGAAAGAGTGATTTTTTGGACTTGTGTATATTAAAGACATTGTTGCATCAATGTTCAAGGATAGAATATGTCTTTCCCTTTCTCAAAATGTTCATAATATTTGAGGACAAGGCTATGATGGTGCAAGTAATATGAGAGATGAATGAAATGGCTTATAGGCTTTGATTCTAAGTGTATGTCCACGTACTTATTATGTTCATTGTATGGCACATCAATTGCAATTAGCATTAGTTGCTGCTTCAAAAGAAGTTATATGTATTCACCGTTTTTTAATCAGTTGAGTTTCATATCAATATAGTTGATGTCTCATACAAGCGTACTGATCATATACAAGTTGTCCATGCTGCAAATGTTGCTTATTTACTTGATATTAATGAGCTTCAAAGTGAAAAAAAGGCTTCATAAAATTGTTACTTTACAAAGGTTATGAGATACTCGTTGAAATTCACATTTGAAATATGTTTTTAGCTTAATCAATATGTTTAGTGCAACACATGAAGTTTTGTTGAAAATTATTTATAATGGAGCTACTTCAACTCAACGTGCAAAAAAAATAGCATATAAAGCTTTAACTTATTTTTAATTTGTTCTTATCTTACATCTCATGAAGAAAATTCTTGAAAATTTTGATGTGTTATGTCAGACTTTGCAACAACAATTTCACAAAATTTTAAATACGGTGCATCTTATTTCATTTACTAAATCACTACTTTAGAAATTAAGGGATGAAGGATGAGATTACCTAATTGATAAGGTGAGATCCTTTTGCGACTCAATTAATATACCTATTCCAAATTTGAATGCTCATTATGTTGCAAGAAAATAAATGGCTTGTCGTCAACAAAATGACATTACATTTAGAATTGCTTATTCTCAATTCAACATTAGATACAAAGGAGATGCACACTTCATTTAGAATTAATGACATTTGTCAATTGGTTTAAAAATTATATTTTTCAGACTTTGTTGAACATGTGATGATACAATTAAGGATGTAATTTGAGCATTTTAGTCTTGTGCGACAACTTTCAAATTTCAAAAGTTTGGAAACTATTTCTGATTTGGTTCAATGGCTGGTGAAAACAAGAAAGTCTAAGATCTATCCTCTTTTGTATAGAGTGGTGTCTCTTATTCTTACCATTCCAATTTTTGCAACTACTATGCAATGATCTTTTTTAGTGAAGAACATTAAAAACAAGTTTTGCAACAAGATTGAATATGAATTTCTATCCAATTGTTTGTTGCTATATATTGAAAAAAATTATCGAACCATTTGATGTAGATTCAATTATAAGTGACTTTTGTGATATTTGTGACATGAAAAAGAATTTGCCCTTTCTCTTCGTTGTTAGCTCTTGGATTAGTCTTTCATTTCTTTTCATCTGTTATTCATTCTCTCCATTTGCTCATGTATAAACTTCTCATGCTGCTCATACTACCTCCTTGATGTCAACATAGATTCTTCTAATTTAATTTGCGATGGAACAATGGTTCCGTCAAAAACAATAAAAATGTTAATTTAATTTGTGATGGAACAATTATTCCGTAAAAAACAAACAAAAAAATATCAATTTAATTTATGATGGAACAATAGTTCTATCGGGAAGAATAATAAAAAAATATTAATTTATTTTGTGATGGAACAATGGTTCCATCAGAAATAATAAAAATAAAATAAAATAAAAGAAAACTATTGGCTCACTTCATCTTTCTAATCCCTAGCTACTTAATTTCATTTTCAATAAAAATAGTAATAAATCTAATTAAAATCCTATTAATTACCCAATCCCCAACCAAAGATAAAAATAATTACTCATAAACTCACATTTTAAGCCTCTCATTGCGTTGTTCACTTTTGCTATGCAAGCCAAGCATAGCATGATAACTCGATAATTACGAAGGGACTACATGGAAAGGAGCTGGGAGAGGGTGAATTAGTACCCTTATTTGATATGTCTACTATTAGTAGGACAAGAAATTTGTATGCATAGTAAGTATAAACTGTTGCAATCTTTTGGTACTTTGAATTCATTGTTTATTTTGATATCTATGATGGTATTTTGTTGAAAATTGGGAATTTATAGTAAAGACTATATGTGTGTGTGTGTTATAGTGGCATTTGAACATTTTTGGAGAATACAAAGCAACCTGCATTTTGTTGTATCAATTTTTTTCTATGGTTTCTTTGATTTAGGCATGCTTTGTTAGAAAATATTATCCTTCCAATTATTTTTAAATTTAATTTTTAATTTTTTTATTTCTTTTTAGAACTTTAAAATTTTCTACCGATATGGCCTAGTAGCAATAAGTCCAAGTTATCAGTTGTTTCTAAATTAATACACGTAAAAGTACAATATAAGATTCCTAATGCGTGCTATGATGACCTTTGTCAGATAATGCAGAGTTTAATGCTTGAAGATAATGTCATGCCCAAGAACACGTATGAGACGAAGAAGTTGGTCAGTGATATGGGTTTGATGGTTCAGAAAATCCATTGTTGCAGAAATGGTTGTATGATTTATTGGGGAGGTGATTCTGAACTAATCGAATGCAAGTTTTGTGGTCATCCTCAGTACAAGGATAATGATAGCAAAGAATCTAGTGATAGAAATGCGTATAAAAAGATGTATTACTTCCCTTTAACTCCCTAGTTACAAAGATTATGTGCCTCTGAAGTTACCGCTAAACATATGAGGTGGCATGCTGAGCATCAAACTTATGAAGTCGGTCTCATGTATCATCATCTTGATTCTCCTGCTTGGAGACATTTTGATCAAGAGCATCCAACATTTTTGTATGAGACTCGTAACATCGGGCTTGGGTTATGCGCAGATGGTTTTCAACCAATTGGTCAATCCGAGAAACAATATTCTCTATGGCCGGTTATAGTAGAACTATACAATTTGCCTCCCTCTATGTGTATGAAGGTTGAGTTTATGTTTTTGAAAATAATTGTGTCGGGTTCTAGAAATCCAAAATATAATATAAATGTATTCTTGTAACCCTTGATTGTTGTTCATATATATTTGTGGGATGTAGGGTGTTAGTGATAGTGCCCTGAGGCCTATTGTGTGGACATGATATTTTGATTATTGAATTTATTATTATGATAAATTTGCATGCTTTTGTATCCTTGAATATTATTATTCTAAATATCCCTAATCAGTTATTATTGCGGGAACAATAATAAGATAAGATTAGTATGAAGTTTAATAGATATTCATAAGATGAATATGTGAATGAGATTCAAATCAAATTTATATATTAGGATCGACTCGTCTTAAGATTAATACATGGATTAAAGTTATATATTAATCTTATATAATTGTGACATTGAATCCTTAGACCTAAAATTGCTACGGTTCTCAACATGATAACTATTATGTTTTGACATAGTCAAGCATCATTTTTAATCGGACGATTCTAAAGGTTATGCTTGAACATAATAAGGAATCATGCAGTGAGATGTGAGTGATTAAGATGGAATTTGTCCCTCTTAACATAAGAGAGATATCTTTGGGCCCCTCGATGATTAAGACGGAGAAATGCATGGTCGTGCTCAAATGAGTTGATAGAGATCAATGTCATTTGTTTAGTCAGTTCAATTGGGCATCGAGAAACTAAAGATAGAACGATATAAGGCTAACATTTTCCATGCCTTATATTCTATTAAGATATTGTGAGATAAAAGGATTATGACACAAATTGAATTAAGGTTGTCTCGGATTATGAGCTTTTCATTTAACTTGGGTAGTCATAATGTCTTGCTAGAGGCCACTTATGACTTGTAGAATAAAATGTGATTTTATCTACTACCAACGTTAAATGAACCTATAGGGTCGCACACTAAGAATAGATAAGAATGGTTGTGGTTATTACTCTCTATAATAAATTTAAGATAATATGATTATTTTAAATTATATTATTATAGATTATTTAATCGAATTTAAAAGATTAAATTTGTAATAGAATATCTTATTTATTTTATTATTTTTTGAAAATAATATTATCAAATAATCTCATTATCTAGATTTGATTGAATTTAAATTTCTTATAAGATAAGGAATCTATTTTAGAATATATTTATTTATTTATTTTAAATAAATAATATTATTAAATAAATCACTTTATTTATAGTTGGTTGAATTGAAATTCTTTATAAGATAAAAGAATTCATTTTAAATTATAATTTATTTAAAAAGAATTTTAGTTAAATTATAATAGTCAACTCAACCTAACCCTATTCAAGTCATATATATATATATATATATGTATGTATTCCAAGGGTTTTGTTAAGGTATCTAGGGATTTTTCGAAATAGCCACCAAAACTACAAAACCTAGATTTTCGAAATCTTGATTGGAACTAGCATTCTGATAGCCGTTTATCATCCATTCGCGTCTGGATACTTATAGAGGGCGGTTGTCTTTCAGAAAGGCAGCGCCTCAACACAACCGGATTCCTGAATCATAAATCAAGGTAATTTTTTATTTATTCTTCGTACATTAATATGTTTGCATGAGATCCTGAAAATTCTTCATAGGATATATTTTCGCTTCGTTTATATGCCTGATTAGATCAGTTTATTTCCTATGAAACCCAATAGTGGTATCAGAGAGCAACTTCATATTCATATTAATTGTATGATCATTATAGTATGCATTATTAGATGTATGTTATTAGGGTTTGCGCGAATGATATAATTAATCAGGCTGTTTGATGTGTTTGAAAGGTTAAATATGTTTCTTTAAAGGATTTGTTAAATGTTGTTAATAATCCTAATATTGTTTCGTGATTAAAGCGTTTAATTGCTTTATTAGATCATAACATTATATATTTACCAATTATGACTAGCGGTGATTTGTGTATAAGCCTCTTGTGTAATTTGATTACATTGTTTAATGTGATTAAACTTGATTCTGGCTTGTTCACAAAATTGTTGATAAGATCAGTAAATTTGAAAATTTTTGGGGAAAATGGTAAGGTTTTTCTATAGGATCTACGTATGGTTTAACTCTCGTGAAACACCTTATAAGATTAAAAGACTTAAGTAACACGTCTTAGTAACAATGTACGCTTTGTCAAATATTCATGAGATGCTTGTTTCTTAATTGTTTTGCTTGATGTATGGCATAGTGCGTAGTATGGCCTTTTAGATTTTTACAAAGGTTGTAAAGTTTTTAAATACGACCTATGTGTCATTTTATTCATTGTAATAAGACCTGCTTGTCATTTTTTTTGTAATACGGCATGTGTGCCATTTGAATTTTTGTAATCAAGACATAATTCTTACCACCATGGTGATGGAGAATCTAGATGATGATCCAAGGTGATGAAGATATTGATCCAAGACGATGAAGTCATTTATCGTTTAGGTTTATTTATTTTTAGGATAAGGCCATACTATGTCACATTTATTTATTTGCATATATGTGATGCTATGTGAATGCGATGCTAAGTGTATGTGATGCCTTAGTAATTAAAATCAACAAGGACCCTCACATAAAATTTAAGTTTTACATGCCATCCAATTTTAAACACTTGTCAAGACTTTTATCACCTAAATGTAGGTTCTACCAAAGTAGGAGTACATTAGGTTACATTATTAAGACAACACGAGTAATAGTTCTGCTCACATGTTTAAAAGGGTGTAGATTAATTAGGTTATCAAAACGGTTTTGGACCTAATGGCATGAGATGAGATTTATGCATACCGGGACATAAGATGTCAAAATCTCATAAATTTCTAAGAATTGCATAAGATGCAATTAGTAAGAGTTACTTACCTAAATAACTTATTTTTAAGTGTCATGCTAAATCTGACTTAAATATAAAGTGAAATATGGATCTTAGCCCACTATATTAATTAGTTTTGAGGGTTGTTAATTTAGTGGAAATCTTAAATCAAAATATCTTATCAAACTTTACATTATGTTGTAGATGACCACCAATAATTCTACTTTATCAACGCGATCGGTCCTTGAGAAGGAAAAACTTACCGTGACTAACTTCCTTGACTGGTATCAAAATTTGAGAATTGTTCTTAAATAAGAAAGGAAGATTTATGTTCTAGATGAACTTTACCCTGAGAAACCAAAGAAAGATGTCTCTAAAGCTTATACAAAGGCTTATGAGAAGCATAAAAATGATTCTCTTGGTGTTGTATGTCTGATGCTAGCTACCATGAGTTCTGAACTTCAGAAGGATCTAGAAAACATGAAAGCTTATGATATGATACATGAGCTTAAGGAAATGTTCCAACAACAAGCAAGGAAAGAAAGGTATGAGACTACCAAGGCATTACATTCTTGCAAAATGGCTGAATGTGCCTCTGTCAGCACCCATGTGCTAAAAATGAAAGGTCATATTGAGCACCTTGAGAGACTTGGATTTCCATTGAGCCAATAGTTGGCAACTGACTTGATCCTGAACTCATTACCTGAAAGTTATAGTCAATTCGTTATGAACTATAACATGAATGAGATGGATAAATCAATTTCTGAGCTGCATACGATGCTTAAAACTGCTGAATAGAATATTAAATCCAAGCCTAGCCATGTTCTGATGGTTCAAAAGGGAAAGAATTTTAAGAAAAAAGGAAAGGGGAAAAAAGTGGCTGGAAAGTCCAACACTAAACTAAAACCCAAAGCTAAATCCCAAAGTTAAGCCCCTAAGAAGGGTGTTTGTTTCTTTGGCAATGAGCTTGGTCATTGGAAGAAAAACTGCAAGCTTTATCTGGAAGATCTAAAGAAAAAGAAGAGCACCGGTGAGACCAACTCTTCAGGTATTTATGTTTTACTTGTTAATCTTATATTTTACATGTTAATCTTTCTCCTACAAGTTCTTGGGTATTAGACACTGGATGTAGATCTCACATTTGTACGAATGTGCAGGGACTCAAAAGGAGTAGACAACTACAAAAGGCGAGGTGGACCTATGAGTTGGAAATGGAGCAAGAGTTGTTGCTTTAGCTGTAGAAAGTTATGAACTTACTTTGCCTAGTGGGCTTTTGTTAGTTTTGAACAATTGCTTTTATGTTCCTAGCATAAGTAGGAATATTATTTCAGTTTCTTATTTGGATAATAATGGTTTTTCTTTTATTATTAAGAATAATAATTGCTCCATTTATTATAAAGACATGTTCTATGCAAATGCTGATTTACAAGATGTTCTTTATGTTTGAAGCTTCAAAACTCCAACAACACTTCGATATATAACATAAATAAGAGGCTTAAATCTAATGATTTAAATCCAACCTATCTCTGGCATTGTCGCCTTGGCCACATAAATGAGAAACGCATTTCAAAACTTCATTAAGATGGAATTTTGAATTCTTTTGATTTTGAATCATATGATACTTGCTAATATTGTTTACTAAGTAAGATGACAAAGAGTCCTTTTACTAGACACGGTGAAAGGGTTAATGAGGTTTTAGGCCTAATACATACAGATGTATGTGGACCTTTAACTTCAATTTCTAGAAAAGGTTACAAGTACTTCATCACGTTTACTGTTGACTACAATAGATATGGTTATATTTATTTGTTGAGACACAAATTGGAATCATTTGAAGTGTTCAAATGTTTTCAAAATAAAGTGCAAAATCAACTCGGCAAAATAATAAAAGCTCTTCGATCTGATCAAGGAGGAGAATAATTGAGTCAAGAGTTTGATGATGATCTTAGAAATTGTGGAATATTTTCACAATTAACACCTCATGGAACACCAAAATGGAATGACGTTTCAGAAAAGGAGGAATTATAATTTATTAGATATGGTTCGATTGATGATGAGTATGAAAGATTTTTCACTTACCTTTTGGGGTTATGCACTTGAAACAACTGCTTTTACACTAAATTGAGTTCCTTCCAAAGCAATTGAAAAGACACCATATGAGATATGGACTGATAAGAAGCTCGGTCTGTCTTTTCTTAAAATTTGGGACGGTGAGGCTTATGTGAGATGTTTAGTTTCTAATAAGCTTGAACCAAAATCTGACAAATGTCTTTTTGTGGGATATCCTAAGGAAACAAAATGATACTACTTTTATAATCCCACTGAGAATAAAGTGTTTGTTGCTCGGAATGGTGTCTTCTTAGAAAAATGAATTAATTTCTAAAGTAACCAGTGGGAGCAAAGTACAAATTGAAGAAGTTCAAGAACCACAAAATCACATTGAACTGCCTTTGGATACTTAATGTCAACAAACTATTATTGACATACCTCCAGTAACACAAGAATTACGTAGATCTGACAGAGCACGTCGTGAAGCTGAGAAATGTGGATTTCTTTTCACTAACAATCATGACGTATTATTAGTGGATCAGGATGAACCCACTACCTATCAAGAGGCTATTTTAAATCCATACTCTAAGAAATGGTTGGAGGCCATGAAGTTTGAAATGCAATCTATGTATGACAATCAAGTTTGGACTTTGATTGATCCACCTAAAGGTATTAAAAACATTGGATGTAAAATTTTCAAAAAGAAAACTGACATGAGTGGTAAAATACATACTTATAAAGCAAGGTTAGTCGTAAAGGTTTCAAACAAACTCATGGCATACTATGATGAAACCTTTTCACCGGTAGCCATGTTTAAATCTATCAGAATTTTATAGCCATTGCAGCATATTATGACTATGAGATTTGGCAAATGGATGTGAAAACTACGTTTCTTAATGGATACTTACTCGATGATGTGTATATGACACAACCTGAGGGTTTTGTACAAATTGAGAATTATGGTAAAGTATGCAAGCTTCACAGATCCATTTATGGATTGAAGAATGATTCACGGAGTTGGAATCTTCATTTTGATGAGTCAATCAAAAAGATTGGATTCGTTAAAAATGAAGATGAACTTGTGTTTACAAGAAAATTAGTGGGATTGCAGTTGTGTTTTTGGTCTTATATGTCGATGAAATTCCTATCTTGCAGAGTGTCTAGTCTTGGTTAGGAAATTGTTTCTCAATGAAAGACTTAGGCGAAGTAGCCTATATCATTGGGATAAAGATCTATAAGATAGATCTAAAAGGTTAATCGGTCTAAGTCAAAGCACGTATATGGATAAAGTACTGAAAAAGGTTTAGTATGCAAGATTCCAAAAGATGATTCTTGCTTATGTCTTATGGCATTATTCTTAGCAAGACTCAGTGTTCAAACTCTAAAGATGAGCGAGAACGCATGATTAAAATTCCTTATGCTTCAGCAATATGGTCTATAATGTATGCCATGTTATGTACTAGACCAGATGTTTCATATGCTTTGAGCATAACAAGTCAATACCAATCAGATCCCAGTGAGAGTCACTGGACATCAGTAAAGAACATACTTAAGTATTTGAGAAAACTAAAGATATGTTCTTAGTCTATGGAGGATTGGAAGATGATCTAATTGTTAGTGGTTACACAGATGCAAGCTTCCAAACTGACAAAGATGATTTTCGATCGCAGTGGATATGTGTTTTGTTTAAATAGATGTGTTGTTTGTTGAAAAGTTCAAAGCAAATCACCACCACAAGTAAAACATGATCGTCATGCTAGGTCTATAAGTATGAGATACATTCTTGAATAGGCCTAGTGCAAGTCGGAGATTGTTTAGCGATAGTTCCCTAAGGCCTATTGTATGGACATGATATTTTGATTATTGAATTTATTATTATGATAAATTTGCATGCTCTTGTATCCTTGAATATTATTATTCTAAATATCCCTAATCAGTTATTATTGTGGGAACAATAATAAGATAAGATTAGTATGAAGTTTGATAGATATTCATAAGATGAATATGTGAATGAGATTCAAATCAAATTCATATATGTATTTGTTGAGAAAAAATACTAGGATCAACTCGTCTTAAGATTAATACATGGATCTTATACAGTTGTGACATTGAATCTTTAGACCTGAAATTGCTACGGTTCTCTACATGATAACTATTATGTTTTGACATAGTCAAACATCATTTTTAATCGAATGATTAAAAAGGTTATGCTTGAACATAATAAGGAATCATGCAGTGAGATGTGAGTGATTAAGATGGAATTTATCTCTCTTAACATAAGAGAGATATCTTTGGGCCCCTCGATGATTGAGACTGAGAAATGCATGGTCATGCTCAAATGAGTTGATAGAGATTAACGTTGTTTGTTTAGTCAGTTCAATTGGGCATCGATAAACTAAATATGGAACGATATAAGGTTAACATTTTCATGCCTTATATTCTATCAAGATGTCGTGAGATAAAAAGATTATGACATAAATTGAATTAAGATTGTCTCGGATTATGAGCTTTTCATTTAACTTGGGTAGTCATAATGTCTTGTTGGAGGCCACTTATGACTTGTAGAATAAAATGTGATTTTATCTACTACAAATGTTAAATGAACCTATAAGGTCGCACACTAAGAATGGTTGTGGTTATTACTCTTAATAGTAAATTTAAGATAATGCAATTATTTTAAATTATATTATTAGAAATTATTTATTCTAATTTAAAAGGTTAAATTCGTAATAGAATATCTTATTTATTTTATTATTTTTCAAAAATAATATAAGTAAATAATATTATCAAATAATCTCATTATTTAGATTTGATTGAATTTAAATTCCTTATCAGATAAGGAATCTATTTTAGAATATATTATTTATTTA
This sequence comes from Hibiscus mutabilis, assembly GCA_019671005.1. NCBI lineage: Eukaryota > Viridiplantae > Streptophyta > Magnoliopsida > Malvales > Malvaceae > Hibiscus > Hibiscus mutabilis. The sequence continues at coordinate 16,298,617 of CM033724.1, read as the reverse complement.
TTTTAAATAAATAATATTATTAAATAAATGACTTTATCTAGAATTGGTTGAATTTGAATTCTTTATAAGATAAAAGAATTCATTTTAAATTATAATTTATTTAAAAAAAGTTTTAATTAAATTATAATAGTGAACTCAACCTAACCCTATTCAAGTTATATATATATGTATATATGCCAAGGGTTTTATTAAGGTATCTAGGATTTTTAAAATAGCCACCAAAACTATAAAAACTAAATTTTCGGAATCTTAATTGGAACTAGCATTCTGATAGCCGTTCGTCATCTATTCGCGTGTGGATACTTATAGAGAGAGGTCATCTTTCAGAAAGGTAGCGCGTCAGCACAACCGGATTCCTGAATCATAAATCAATGTAATTTTTTATTTCTTCTTCGTACATTAATATGATTGCATGAGATCCTGGAAATTCTTCATGGGATATTTTTCCGCTGCGTTTATATGCCTGATTAGATCAGTTTATTTCCTATGAAACCCTACAGTAGGTATTGAGATATGTCCCTTCGTCCCTGGTCACGTCAATCGTCGTTACTTCACTGCATCCATTAACCGTCAGTCATGAGGCCGATGACTAATTTAACAACTAGAATAAGTTGAGCATTGATCGCTGCATCCAACCACATAGTCCCAAACTCGATTTGGACTTTGTCTCTCGAACAAAACCTTCACTGAATTATTGGTCGTTACTCACAGAGTCAATCACTTGTTTCTCGAGTCATCGACTCCTTCCCCTCCGCTCATCATTCTCTTGCTCTTTACTTTTTCAACTGGGAATCTCAGAAACCTGAATTTTCCCACGATTCATTCTACTATCAGTAAATTCTCAAGTCTCCCATCTTCCTGCCAATTCAATGCCATGACTTGTACAACTTATCGCGTCTTTTTCACCGATTAGCGGAAAAAGGGGTAATAGCGGATGCTATGACTTGTACAACCTTCTTAAGGACTTTGTCAAGAGTCAGATTTTAAATCTGTGTTTGAAATCATCAATAAATCTGTTGAAATGTGATACTCAAAAAACTGTCAATTGTAATTAACCTGACACGTCATCAACCGTTAGATTTTTAATGACACCAGATCAATTTGTTATTTTTTAAGTCGAGTGATCATTTTTGTAGTTTTTCATAGTCAGAGAGTAATAAAAATATTTTATAGTCAAAGGACCTTTTATGTATTTTACCTTAAATTTAAAGGCATATTCAGTTGATTTGTCACGGATCCCCACTTCCCATCATGATCGTAAAAGATGGAAAAATTATTATATGGATTCGACTTATCACGTGATTTTTTGTCTCATCTAATAAGGTCTATCAATCTCATATTTTTTAAGGTGAATATTCACCTATTTTTTACATGTAAATAAAAAATGGGTAGTAATTTAAAAATACTTTAAGATAAATGAATATTATTAATTAAGATCACGAATAATGTAGTGAACTACGTTCATCTAATAATTTCTCTAAAAGGTGACATATTCTGCCAATAAATCTGTGACTAAAACACCATGACAATTTGTTTAGATTACCCGTCACTATAATTTGTTGAACTGGTAGCAACCCATAAACATATCTCGTAACTGGAGTTGTATTTGCATTATTATTTTTGTCACTAAATTATGCCACCAAATTTTGTCACTATATTTTTAAATTTTATCCCTCTTTTAATAACTAAATTATGTTATAAATATATCATAACATATAAAGATCATCAACAACTCGTCACTATACTATTTTATCAATTATATAAAAAAGATCGTCTAGATAATAAACTTGTATAATACTTGATTTAAATTAATCAATCAATAAATTGAATACAGATAATTATATAAAAAAATAACTCGCCATTATATATTATCTCATTTCATCAAAAGTTAGGACCCTATTACAAATTAGCTAATTATGTTACAAATTATAAATTGTCACAGACTCTTGTTACAAATCATTCCCTTATAATAAAATAATAAGCTTCTTTAATTTGGATATTATTTAGATAATTTTTTAAATATTTTGTATTAAAAAGATAAATGACTCCTTTAATATGGTTATTAATTTGTTAATTTTTTTGAATATTTTGAATTAAAATGATAAATGACCCCTTTAATTTGAATATAGATTTGTTAATCTTTTAAATATTCGGAATTAAAAGGTTAAATAGCTCATTTGATTCAAATATTATTTTTATAATGATATTTAATTCACAAAAGAATATATTTGGGAGAATCACGAATGTTATCGCCTTTAATTCACGAATTTTAATTCCAATAAAACTCATATGTGAAAACTCTATAAATACCATATAAACTTTCTAGGTTTAACACACATAGAATTTCTTCTATTTTACTATGTGGTTTTTGAAACTATATTTGGTGATAAAAGAAGACGAGGCTACGGTTCGCCGATCACTGCAAAAGTACTATCATTGTGCTCATTATGTTGTTGTATCATGGGAGATAGACGTTTAATATTTTTCAAGTACCATAAGAATGGACAAATTTATCTTAATAAAACTGTGACTTCTCAACGAATATATCATATAAATTCTTGTCTAACCGGGACTTCTTTACGCATCAACGGTAAAATTCACCTTTCTCTATTTGGCTGCCGAAATGGAACAATAATTTTGATATTGTAAAAGTAAGTAATTTTGATCGCACATGATAATAAAGATTCAAATCTTTCCCATTTTTCATATGCTGTATTACATGAAAGAATTAGAATTGCAGCATCTCGTGTTTCTACGCAGAGCGTTGCGCTGCAGTTATAAAATGGTTAATTTACGTTTTGTGTGTTCCGTATTTTTTTTATTTTGTTCTCAATTTCGTATTCTTTTATTTTGTTTGATGTAATAATATTATCAATATTTAATTTATTATTTATTTTTATTTCTTGGATTAATGCTTTTTTTTTTTACCGGCACCGAATTATTGTAGTTAATTTTGATGCCCCTACAATTAATCAAAACCGGGAGACTTCAACTCTAGAAAGCACCGATTACTAGGGATGCTTACAATCAAAACCGGGAGACTTCAACTCTAGAAAGCACCGATCACGAGTTAAGGAGTTCTCGACGACTTGAAAATTGTTAAATTCGTACTTGTTAAGCTCGCCAAAAATTTTACATTGTTTTTTAAATATAGCTTAATACAAACATAAATTAACAAATTTAACGAGTTATTCGCAAATTTATCAGGTTGAGTTGGACCTTACTCGACTCGACTCGTTAAGATTTCAAGGCGAACTTCAATTCAAATTGAATCAACTTGAGTTGAGGGTTAACCGAATTTTGATCGAGTCGAACTTGAGCACTTCTTTCATTCCCCAATGTAAGTCTTTTGCCAGTTGCTAATGTCCAAGTAGAAAGGGACGCATTGATAACCTCTGAAATCCTCTCATCTCTGCCCTTCGATCTTTGGCGTTTGAGAGCCTTAACCCTTTTTCTTCTTTCTAGAGTCATCAAAAAACTTATTTTGAATCTTCAGCATTGAACTATACCTTTTTCTTTAATTTTGATAAGCGGCAAACTTAGCAAACACCACTCTTATAGCTTCTGTATTGGCTCTATTGATGGTCAAAGTCAACAAGGATCGAAGACGATGGTCTGATGGTGGTTCGGCTGGTGGTTCTTAGGAGAGGGTCTCTGTTGACCTTCTCTAGTGACTGATACTGTATCTTGTGTCTTGGTTCTTTCGTTTCTCTCGCTGCATGTCCCATTTATACTGCGGGGACAAGTGTCACGACTAGGTAGTTGTGGCGCATTGATTGGATTGGCTATGATGTGACATCGTAGGTTCATATTGTTATGCCCAGCAATCTCATACATTGTCACAAGATCAATGGGCGGGATATTGTTTGCGATCTTACTCATTCGCCATGTGCCATGTAAGGTGCTACCACATGCGATCATTGGACATCCTCTGTGTGAGTCTGTTCGCAACCTCGTTTATCCATCTTGGGTTGTATGGATTTTACACGTGGCGGTAGATATTTGTAGGTACTAACAATTGCCCCCAGGCAACGTGCGGTTATAAAGTGACATTGGCGAGCTTGATGAAGCTGAAAAGGCTGTGCTTGTGGGGTAGTTTGTAGCAACAATTTTAAAATTATTATTTTTATTGTTATTTTGGAAAATAAATCGTTATGTATGAATTTCAAAGGATTATATAAAAGGTCACATAGTGGGTCGTAGTAAGAGACAAATTGGTGTTGTTTCAAGAATAAACTGGTGCATGTGAAGCGTCATATGACAAATATGTTTATTGATGAAATGTGTTGAGTAAGACACGGTTTTTGACTATTAATATATTTTATTGGCATCTTATTTCACTAATTGATTGAAGGTTGGAATGATAACAACAAGAAAGAAGAAGAAAAGAAATAATTATTTTTGTCATAATGGCTTACTAGTATGTGGTAGTGAGCAACAAGTTTCGTTGTAAGACTGATCCTGATATGTTATTGAGAACGTTATAATGTCAAGGCATTATCATTGTTAATCACTTTTGATAACATTTTAGTTTGTAAAAAGGGGCCTTTCATCTGAGCGCATGTTCCGATGAGGGGAGGTCGTGGTATTTCATTCCTCTTTCTGCTTTTGAGACTAAGTTTCGTTTACCACTGCATCCTTTTTTTTGTAAAGTGGCTCAATTGGTTTGATATTGCACCAAGTTCAACTTAGTGAGGGTAATTGGGCAATCTTGGTTACATTCTTCTTAACTTGCAAAATATTTAGGGACGAGCCTTCTATTGATGTGTTCTATTATTTTTATAATGTTATGGCTGATCACAATAGGAATGCGAAAGGTTTTATAACCATTAGTCATCGTAAGGGAAATAAGTTGGCAATGAGTAGTGGTATTGATAATCTTTGTCGGAATGAGTCAAAATACATTAAAGTAGAGTGTACCGTTGGAAAATTTTTGTTCCCTATTGTGTGGCATCGTCTAGCCAAGGATAAAGTTGTGCTGGCGGACGTGTAAAAATGTCAATTGTCAAAATAAAGCTTTTGAGAAGGCTAGAAAGTGATTCACTATCTTGTTTCAAAGAAATGTGCACTCTCAAAAAAATTTGGGTGCATTGTACGGAGGAGAAAAGCCCCAATGGTTGGGACAAAACATATTTGATGTATTTCCAAATGGATCATTGGCTAACATGCCTACCTGCGCAAAGGCTTGGCCTTTTGGTGAAGGGGGTAACAAACGAGTAACGAGGATTCTTCTGGGTGATGAAGATGAGCCAGAGAGTTTCTTTTTTGAATATACGGGCATTTGTAAGCGCCCCTGGAGATGTCATGAAGAGGATGTCTCCTCGGGAGAGGGTAGCAAGAAAGTTGTTACTGGTGTTAACATTGGCCTACCTAGTTATGGTCATGGTGAAAGAAGTAAAAAACGTGTAATTTCCTCTTCACTTGTTGCATCTAACTCAGAGGATGAAAGAAGTCAGCCGCCATTAGAGCGTAGATCAAGAAGGTGAATGGATACATGTATTGGTTGGTTAGAACCTTAAAAAAAAGGGATTAGCCAGAGGCATGCTTTTGTGTATTGTTGATATGCTGCACTGGTTAGTATTATTATCATTTGCGTCCTTATTGCCTTTATATATGTTACAGAGGTATCAATGCTTCTTATGCAAACTATTGGTAACGCTTTAGAAATGAGGGTTGGTGCACCAGAAATATTAGTGACTGTGCCAAATAGTAATACTTTGAGTTCATAAGGGCATATGAAGATGATGAGCTCAAAGGCTTCGAAAAATATAAAAATGAGTAAGCCTTGCACACTAACTTCAACTATTACAATGTTATCCCTATTAGGTGCGATGTCTACTAGTAATTATACAAAGGTTTCTCCTAGAACTCAAAATGACTCTAGCGAGATTTTAGCGAAAGTTATAGAGGCCACCCGAGAAAGTGTGGCAAGGTAAATGAGGGCTTATGACTCGAGGAGGCACCTTTTGGATGGGAAGAAAAAATATTAGGGAAAAGGACAATGGATAATATTGGGCTTATTGGGGTCCATCTAAGTTGAGCTATGATGTCTAATCTATTTTATTCGAGTCTAGCGGCTCTTCAAATGATGTTACGAGTGGTGCTGCTGGGATTACTAGTTTCGGGAACTTGGCTGATTTTTTGTCTACTTTTTATGCATCCTCTAGTGCTGTAGGTAAGATGCTTTCATCTTAAACTTTGATTTTCTAATATGGTTGCTCAACTTGATAATAAAATTTTAGTTTGGTTGGCCACTTGCAGAGGTGAGTACTATAGATTCTATCGTTGTTCACTGTTGTACTAGAAATGAGTCCCCCGTAGTTGCACTTGCTGATGCCCCTTCTAATATGAACTGTGAGATAGTAGCTACATAGGATGCGTTTTACCCTTGGAGAGGATATCCAGATACAGAGAATTTGTTTTATCCTAAATCTGCTTCTCAACAGCTATTCAAACTATATTTAAATAGTAATGGCTCCGCAAGACCCTACGACAATATTAGGAAGACTGTTGAGGGAGGCTGGGGTCTTATTCAAGAACTTGGTTGCATTCAGTTTAACATAGAAAAAACCACGAAGACTCTGGTGTAAGAAAATTTGAGGTTGCGCTTACAAGTGGAAAGCTACGCTAGCCTTGTTGAATAAAACGAGCGATTGCTTTCGCAGGCAAAGGGCTATGCTAATCAGTTAAAGGAGCTACATGAAAAAGAAAAGGTAGACATCGGGGATCGGCTGGAGGAGTTATGTAGGAGGCATATAGAGAAAATATACAAAAAGAGATTGAGGTAGACCGTGCTCTAAGGATTAAGAATAAACTACTTGTGGCTACAGAACAAAGTTTTAAAAGTGAGATTCAAGATCTCAAAAAGAAATTTGAGGAGGCCAAAAATGCCGCGAATGAAAACTTAGCAAACTTTTAGAGAAAAATTAATGGAGTTGAAAGAATCACATAAGAATGAAATTATAGTGTTAAAAGCTATTCATGATGTCGATATAGTGGAAAAGGTTAAGGCAGCTATAGATGCCACCTCGTCTTTGGTGATTGAAGGAATGAAGAAATTGTGAGATGCTTGCCATTCTCAGTCTTCATTTGGCGCATGGTCCTCTAGATGTTAAGGGTGTAAATTTCAACACCCTTTGTGAAGTAAGTGTAAACTTCGATGTAAGGAATCATGTTAGGCCCTCTTGGGAAAATTTTATTGCACAATATAAAGATAAATGGTCTCTTATACCATTGAGTCGGTGGGTATTACTCCTTTGGATGATTGATGTGGCGCTGCAGATAAATGTGATGATGATGTTATTCTAGATAAGGATGTTAGTGATATATAATTGGTATTGTTAATTACTTTTTGCTTTTGTGGTTATTTTAGATATGTTGCCATCTGCTACGTATTATGTATTGTACTTTAGTGTTATCATGAAGTTTTGTTATATATTTATGGGTTTTAATTTTGTTTTTAATAATAGTGAAAATTTCCTTGCCATATGTTAAAGCGCAGGAAAATGCCTTCGTGTACTATGACTAAAGGAGTATTTTTTTCTTTTATTATATTTTTAGGAAAATGTTCTGTGTATGTCCCCTTTGTATAATAACTTTCAAGGTAAATTATAAGAGGATTTAGTTGTATGGAAAAATTAGTGTTGTATAACATAGTGTAAGCAATTATTACCGCGTATTTAGGTGAACTACCTTATACTGCGACTATTTTTGTGACATGTATATATATGTATATGTCATATTTTTGGTTGTATTTGACAAGGCGAAAGAGTGCATTTTTTTAGGAAATATTGTATCCATCCATATGTTCCCTTGTATAGAGGGACCATTATTGGGAAAAGTTGGGCCAAACAAGATAAATGAAGAAGCAAAATACTATAGGTTGCCTCTTTGCTTATTCGTTATTGGTTTAGCTTTTCGGTGCTTGGTGCTTATTAGATTGTCGCGGTGAATTAGACAATTCAAAATAGATCATGATGTCAAAGAGGGACTCTAAGCGGCGATGATATATACGTGCGTTTATCTACGCAGTTATTGGTGAGAATCTTGAAAGTTACGTGATTTTAGTTATCCATTTGAGATTTTGGGTTTTGAGAAATAAATGTTAACATGTGTAGATCTTGAGATAAGAATATAAAATGTCGTCACTTTACATTCCCCTTGGGTTCTATAAATAAGAGTTTGTGGGCCTGTATTTTCATATTGTGGTTTATGAGTGATCTACTCCTATTTTATGCCCCCTTAATCATATCTCGACTTGTTTCCTTTTGAGAGAGAAAAAAGAAAACATGTTTATAGGTAAGGGGAGTGGGTAAAAAGTGTGTTGCATAAATCCTATGAGAGTGTCAGTTTTGAAGTTTAGGCGGCCTGAATCGACAAACAATAGTACTCGAAAGGCTATAAGTAGCTGTCTGTAGCAAGGAATGCCAACAAACAATGTATTCAGAAGATCTTGGTTGCAAAGTTTTTTGAGCACTATTGTTTATTGGCGTTTGCTGCTACATTAAGGGGAGGCGATAGAGGGAGGGGCATATTGCCAAGGCAGTTAATTTGCGTTGGAATTTGAACGATTTTTCTCTTAGTGTAGAGCAAAATTTTTTGGAGTCAAAAATGGGAGAAAGAATGCCATCTCCATATATTATGCTTGCTACATTAAGAAGCACGCTTTTGCCCTAGGGGGTTTTATGGTTATCTCCAGCGAGTTCACTAAGGAGATCTGTGCACCCCTTTGGAGTTGGCATAGTATGCCCACGACGTCTAGCTTGAAGCAGTTATTGTATATATACATGTGCTCAATGCTAGATATGTGAAGAAGTGGGATGGATATGTGGGACATGCTGAGTGTGCCTTTTAGCAATGAAAAACCTGTGAAGAATTGTAAACTGATAAAATGTATGGTCAGCGAACGCTTGCCCCTTTGCTGATTTGCATTGTAAATTTTAGTTTCCTGAATTTAGGGATAAAACTTTGGAAGAAAATGTGTACTTTAGTTTGTATATTTCTCATATTACTAGTTTTGAGGTGAATAAAAGTGTTTACTCATATTGATGTTAAAAGTGAATGCTTGCCCCCGAGTGATTGATGAACTTTGTGTAGATTAAATAAATCTTTAGAAATGGCTAGCAAACTTTATTTTCAGTAATTGGTGACTTCAAATATGAATTGCTATAATCGTTTGCTATACTTAGTATGAAACTCTTAAATATTTCCTTGTGGGAGTGTTATATATAAAAATGACTTCCATATATCATAAACTTTTGAAGAGACTTATATGTTCCTGCGTGCTTATATATTCTAGTATCATTTTGTAGACACGAAAAATCTTGCCCTTAGGTAAAGTAATTATTCGTTAGAATCGTTGACCTGTATTCTTGCATGCTTGTTCAAAATTTTGAGCATTTTTATTATCTTAAAGCATTACTGTCTTAATAGCAGACTTTGATTGTTTTGAGGGTTTGTCACTTTTCAATGCTCATAGTAGTGTAGGTCTTATGATCGCCACTTAGGATCTATATTTAAGTCGCTAGTCGACGTTGTAAGTGAATTTTATTTTACCAAATGTATAGAGAAGCCATATTAATATTGCGTCATAAGTTGATTCTGCTATGCACACCTCTTAATAGCAGCGGGCACCCAAAACAATCCCCTGTGTGTTTTTTTTTTTGTGTTTCTTAAAAGCGTTGTATTCTTTGTTGCGCTTCTTAAAAGCGTTGTATTCTTTTCTTGCTTTTTAAAAGCATTGTATTCTTTTCTCGCTTCTTAAAAGTATTGTTTCTTTTCTTGCTTCTTAAAAATATTGTATTCTTAGCCGCGCTTCTTAAAAGCGCTGTATTCTTTTCTCATTTCTTAAGATCGTTGTATTCTTTTCTCGCTTCTTAAAAGTGTTGTATTCTTAGTTGCTCTTCTTAAAAGTGTTGTATTCTTTTTTTCTCGCTTCTTAAAAGTGTTGTATTCTTAGCCACGCTTCTTAAAAGCGTTGTATTCTTTTCTCGCTTCTTAAAAGCGTTATATTCTTAGCCACTCTTCTTAAAAGCATTGTATTTTTTCTCACTTCTTAAAAGTGTTGTATTCTTAGCTGTGCTTCTTAAAAGTGTTGTATTCTTTTTTCGCTTCTTAAAAGCGTTGTGTTATTTGTTGTGCTTCTTAAAAGTGTTGTATTCTTTTCTTGCTTCTTAAAAGCGTTGGATTCTTAGCTTTGCTTCTTAAAAGAATTGTATTCTTTTATCGCTTCTTAAAAGTGTTGGATTCTTAGCTGCGCTTCTTAAAAGCGTTATATTCTTTTCTCGCTTCTTAAAAGCGTTGGATTCTTAGTTGCACTTCTTAAAAGCGTTGTATTCATTTCTCGCTTCTTAAAAGGGTTGTATTCTTAGTTACGCTTCTTAAAAGCGTTGTATTCTTTTCTCGCTTCTTAAAAGCGTTGTATTCTTAGTTGCACTTCTTAAAAGAGTTGTATTATTTTCTTGCTTTTTAAAAGCATTGTATTCTTAGCTGCACTTCTTAAAAGCGTTGTATTCTTTTCTCGATTCTTAAAAGTGTTGTATTCTTTGTTGCACTTCTTAAAAGTGTTGTATTCTTTTCTCGTTTCTTAAAAGCGTTGTATTCTTTTCTTGCTTCTTAAAAGCGTTGTATTATTTTCTCACTTCTTAAAAGTATTGTATTCATAGTTGCACTTCTTAAAAGCGTTGTATTCTTTTCTCGCTTCTTAAAAGTATTGTATTATTTGTTGCACTTCTTAAAAATGTTGTATTCTTTTTTTCGTAGGCAACAAACTTGTTGTGAACCAACATTTCCTTTAATTTTGCATATATAGAGAATATGGGGACCATGGATAAAAAGAGAAAAGAACAAAATCAATAACAAAAGTATGAGTTGTAGAAATAAACCTTGAAATAAGTGGAAAGTATCACGAGGTCCGATGATCCTCCTATCCTTAAAGTTTGTACCTACTCCATTATCGCCCATCATTATTTTCTGCGCGTATTACTTGAATTGTTGAGTCCTCTCACCTAACCTTAGACTGCTTAGAATCATCACGGTTTTGTTTAGAACAAGAATTGCGGATGTTCCTTGTTAAGATGAAACCTCTGTACTTGCATGATTATGGTTTTTCTACTTTTGGGCAAGCTGCAGTGAAAGCACGTGACACTGCCTTAATGTCTTCTAGTCGGCTTGCATAAAACCCTCTCCCTTGGGCTTAAGGAGCTTGCCCTGTAAACAAAAAGGCTGCCACCATTTTAGCCTTTCTCATCAAAGGCCTCTCAAAAATAGCGTTGAATGCGGAGGGATTGTCAATGACCAAAAATCGGCCATTTGTGTGACTCTATGCTCATTATCTCCCATAGTTACGAAAAGTCTAATATAGCCTTTCACTTCGATAGGCTGATTGCTGAACCCATACACAGGACTAGTTGGCTTCAATTCTAACTTTGAAATTCCCATTTGGTTGAAAGCATTCTAGTTCAACACTTCTACGACATTACCTGTGTCTACTAAGATTTTTTTCACAGCAAAACCTGCTATCTCCGCTGTGACAATAATAGGGTCGCTACTTTTATCATAAAAAATACTATATTCTTCTCTTTCCGAGAAGGAAAGTCACCAAGAATATCTCTGCCTTGGTCTCTTCATTATTCTTGTTGAAATTGACATTACTCCCTACACATGTGCCCTACGCTTGGAGCCTGATTGATTCTATTGTTCATCAACTTTGATTATCATATATGGTGTCCCTGTTATTTGGGTTGTTTCTTCTATCTGCTTGTGGCTCAGGCTATCGAATCTCCCTATTACACTCGGTTTGTCTGTAACTAGAAACTAAAAACCTCTCTAACTATCCTCTCCTTACTGCAGATTCAATTGCATTCCTCAAATGTGCACAATTATTAGTAGAGTGACCCTGAGCTTTATGAAATTCGCATCACCGTCTAGAACGTTCTCTATGGTGGCTCTCTCTCATTGGCGGTGGTGGTCTTAAGATTCTTATATGCTCGATCTGATGCAGTATTTGTAAAGGTAACTATATTAATTCATGATACGTTCTGTATACGAACAACCTTTCTTGAGTCATCTCACACTGCTGATCATCTTGTGGACGCCGCCGTAAGAGACCACTACCCTAAACATATTGCGATCCGTGGTGGAATTGTGGGTTTTCTCTACCAATTCCCTAATGAAGAGGAGGTTTGCCATGTCTGGGGCTGTGATCGCCTTGTCTCTGATTTTTGTGCTGTGAACTATGCACCAAGGTCCTCTTACTGTTTGCCTCTTTATTTTTAGTATACGGTTAAATCTTCTCATACAATTATGATAACGTTGATGGTGGTCGGTCCAGCAAATTGTACTTTAAGTGCTGGTGGGAAGTACCATTAATAAAAGCAGAAATGACAAACTCATTGGATGCCTCTTTAGTTTACATGGTCGCAGCGTGAAACCATTGGACAAATTCGCGCAAAGATTTGTCTGGTTTCTGGATAACTAATATAAGGTACACTGACGATCTCTTCAATACCTTATTTGCCAAAAATCAGCTCATGAATAGCTCTGCCAGTTGATCAAAACTGGAAATCGAATTTGCTGAGAGTTGGAGATACCATGCTTGAGTTGAATCCTTGAGGGTCATTGAAAATGTCCGACATCTAACCTAATCAGAGGCGCCAAACAAATCTATGTGATTCAAAAAATGCGATAAGTGATCCTGAGGGTCGCCCCTGCCATTATAATTAACTTTGGGACTTTGAAGGACGTGGATACATGGTGTTTTAGGATGTCCTCGGATAAGGGCTTATTTTTGTACCTTCTAGGGTTTTGAGAAGAATCATCCTATTTAAGACTCTAGATACTCTAGAATTTCTTCTCTAACTACTCAATCTTTGTCTTTAACGGCTGTTGTTTACTGTCCTCCGTAGGAATGTAGTCCATGTTCTCTGAATCCTCGTAATCTTCTTCTAGCTCTCGAGGTTGTTCTCCCCCAACATCATTCCAAGAAAAATCTTTTTTCTCTTGAGTTGCCTTACCTCTAACCTTTTTGAACAATTGTTTAACCAATTTTTCATTTTTCTCCTTTGCAACTTTATGCTACTCAGTCGGCTCTTGTATAAACTTTTGCTGCTGCTCGAGTTATTGCTTTAAGACCAATAAGACTTACTCCATGCTCTTTATCTTTTCTTGCATCTTAAAAAATTGTAGGTTGTTGTCCTTTGACGGAAATGCTCCTCTCGTTTGCTGCATGTTAGTTCTTGTCGTAAACCACGGGGGAGGAAGGGGTGATCCCAGAACTGTTGTCGAAAGCTTTATTGAAATTGTTGTAGTTGTTGTGCGGCAGTTGTCGTCGGTTGCTCCCTCGCAATGACATATTCTTCAGTTACTGTTGTCGATTGAGTCATCGGTATGCGCTTCTCTATCATATTTTTCTTTGGATGCACTCTCGGTTATCCTCTTCCATATTCGAGGCTTCGGGTTGTATGTTCGCTCCATGCTCACCGCACCAATTGTTGATGGTTAAAGTCAACAAGGATCAGAGACGATGGTCTGACGGTGGTTCAGCTGGTGGTTCTTAGCGAGAGGGTCTCTGTTGACATTCTCTAGTGATTGATAATGTATCTTGTGTCTTGGTTCTCTCATTTCTCTCGATGCATGTCCCTTTATACTGCGGGGACAGGTGTCACGACCAGGTAGTCGTGGCGCGTTGATTGGACTGGCTATGATGTGACGTTGTAGGTTCATATTGTTATGCCCAGCGATCTCATACATTGTCACATGATCGCTGCGCGGGATGTTGTTTGCGATCTTACTAATTCACCATGTGCTATGTAAGGTGCTACCGTATGCGATTGTTGTACATCCTCTGTGTGAGTCCGTTCGCAACCTCGTTTGTCCGTCTTGGACTGTATGGCTTTGACATGTGACAGTAGATATTTGTAGGTACTAACAGGCTCTATCCACTTGAGCGGCCCAATCGCCCAATTCCACATTATCAACCGAAACATGTTTTGGGCTAGACCATTTTGAACCCCTATCTATCATAAACCATCATTTCTGCACTCAAGTCACACAATATTTTTTAAAATTATAGGATACGTGTATGTCAAAGGAGAACGGGTAAGAGAATAAAAGAAGATAAAAAAATAGAAAGATGAAATACTTGCGAGTACCCAAATCATATTTAATATATTTTCGGTACGAAAATATTTCATATACTTGATACGACATTAGATTAAAATATCAGTGCTTCACAGCTGCACTACCAACCAGAAGCCTTTCACAATCATATGTTTTGCTTATTCTCCTCCCCCAACGCTTCAAAATCATCACCCCTGCCTCCACTCTATCATTTACTAGGGACTTAGCCGCAATTCCATTGGGAATCCCTGAATCTGAAGGAGTACGCAGCATAAATGCAACAAAAAAATTAAAATAAAATAAGAAAACTTAAAAAACTATATATATTAAAATTAAAATAAATTATTAAATTATAATACTTAAGATAGACAAAAAAGGTAAAATACTAAAATGATAACTGTAATTAAACTTTTAAATATAAAAAAATAATAACTAAATTTTATATTTTGTAACAAAATAGTAATTGAGATGTTAAACACCGTAAACCCCTTAACGGAAAACTTTTAAAATATCCTCAATTTTTACACATTATTATAATTTAGTTCTAATTTTTAAAAAATAATCTTTGATATTTTAAAATTACTTCAATTTAGTCTTTCACTATCATCATTTCCTTTACCATCCTCCTGAATCTTCTTCTTCCGATTCCAAATAATCCCCCTTCTAACACTCCATTCAGTTCCAAATCTTCAAACAACGATGGGTTGTCGGTATGCTTAAAAAGTGACAGAGAAAAAGAGTACATTCATATCGTCATAAACCCGTCAGTCCATAACTTCTTTCTCACGATTAACACTTGTTCCTCACCGCCAGAGGGAGCATCAGTTCTTGGTTCAACTTCGGATAACTAGCCATCCCGTCGCAATGCAGTGATAAATTTCTGGATATAATTTATTATCGAGTGTTTGTCTCTTATAATTGCAAACCCATCAGGCCTAAGTATCTTATCCATTTGGATCAGGAGATCATTTGGACTACCACCATGCTCCTCAATCTCCGAAAACACTGCCCATGCATGAAGATCATATGTCCGCGGGTATGTAGAAAAAGCTTCACACCTACAAAACCAAACAATTAAGCCAGAAAAAGACGAATCAACATTTCTGATTATCCGAATGATATGACAAAAAAGATGACGTCTAGAAAGTGAAGGCATACCAATGAAGCCTCAGTCATAAATAATTCTTCATATATATGACATTTCTGATGGAATTCTTCATTATAACATATTTCATTTGCTTCCACTACTCAATCACTCTAAAATGCCATATTTTCTTCATCATAAGAATTTATCAATCATCAATACCCAAGGCTACATATAGAAAAGTATTAAACAAATCAAGAGGAAGACAACATACCAGTATCTTCAAGTTGTTTGGGAAAATTTGGAATCGGAGGAGGAAGATCTAGGAGGAGGATGGTGAAGGAGATGATGATAGCAAAGGACTAAATTGAAGTAGTTTTAAAATATCAATAATCATTTTTTTAGAATTAGGACTAAATTATAACAATGTGTAAAATTGAGGGTACTTTAAAAATTTGCAGTTAAAGGGTTAACGAGGTTGTTGCGTGTTTAGAGTGCTTCGCAATTGGTGCAAGTGTACACGTTGCAAGTTATAGTATAGAATAGATATCGTCTCCACATGGATTGGTGCAACTTCTGGATTCTAACTTCTTGTACCGAAAAGAAAAGTAATTGGCGGTGATAGTGGGAATTGAATTAACAAGTAAAATAAAAGAGCAAGTAAACTAAGGAGACGTTGATTGAATGAGAGAGGAGGTCGGGTTATTATGAGTAGTGGTGTGATGATTGAATGGACCGTCGTGGTAATTGATTGCAAGAGTAACTCAATCGTCTTAACAATTAGCATTAGTCGAATTGCCTGGCAATTGCAATTGCCTGGGCAACTGGGCGACATCCTTCAAAGTTTGGAGAAGCGTTCTTCAATGGCTTCTCGTTATCCCTAACTCAAAACACTATTAATTGTGTATGCCTTGGCGATACATCCCTGCATTAACCATAGGTGGACAACAACCGATCTTGCGCTTCTCTTAGCCGTTGAAATTCACAACTTATCCCTAAGTTGAATTAGTCTTTACCAACATTCATTTGTATGAAAACCATGCTCATTCGTTTCTTGAATCTAACTCTCCCGATATTAGATAAATGGATGAATTCACGAGATCCTCTCCCAATTCACTCGCAATTAAAATTAAGAACCAAGAATGAACAAACTTTGAAATTGAATTGCAACTCAAAAACCTAAACAAATCCAAACGTTTTCACAACCACAAAAACACAATAACCCAAGTAAAGTTTAGTTCATGGCTGGGTGCAAAAGAAATACAAGATAAAATCTACCCAACATGAATCGAATGGAATAAAGAAGAAAGAAGAAGAAGATGTCGAGCAGCCCTAATTTTCTCTCCCCCCTCCCTCTCCAGAAGGCGACGACTTGTCTTCTATTTATAGGAGATGACTAGGTCAAGTTCTTTGTTGATAATGATGAGTTTAAGTTGGAATTAAATAACATAAAAGAGATAAATCTCTTTTATTTATTTATTCTCAAAAACTCCTCATAAACTCTTGGAATTTAATCTCATTTTGATCTCTTCGTGGAACTCCAACTCTTCTAGGATTTATCCTTGCTTCTCGTAATTAAATTGGATTTATCCTATTAAAATTGACAGCTCCCTTCTTCTTATCCTCAATTGCTTCGGTAATTTCCTACTTGCTTGGGCAATTAGATATTGCACACACAAAAACACATACCAGCAGCACCTTTTTCCAAAAAAATCAACTGAATTTTGTAATCAAACATGACAGTGAAGGAAACAATGCAATTATGCATGAATGAGCCTAAGTCTAACAATAATTAAGAGTAAATAGGGCAGAAATATAGTACTTTTACACACTTAACACACTCCCAAACTCGAACTATTGCTCGTCCTCAAGCAATGCAAAACTAACAATTACCTGCCAAGACTTTAATCATCAAAAATTTTGCTTCGTATCGGACTTCAATCCTCAGAACCGTGGCACAAAGTATGATTGCTTTTCAATTTTTTGGATGACACATAATTTACTCGAAATTAAACTATAATGCTTGTGACAATGTGTGCCTGGAGTTGTGTACATGTTGATTTTCAGGATTCTATGTGAACAATAGGTTTTTTTATCAAATTAATTACCAGGGTATTTTATTTTTACTAGAGCCAATTTCGGGCACCTCTAGAAAAGCATGCAATTTCTTATTTTAATGTTAATCAACTAGAGCCAATTTCAGGCACCTCTAGTGATTTCTAATGTGTGATAACTAGAGCCGGTTTCGGGCACCTCTAGTAAGAAATTATTTTTAAATCAATCTTAGTTGAGACTAGAGCCGGATAGGCACCTCCAGCTCACATTTTTAAGTTTAATTTTTACCCAATTTTTAAGCAACCTAAGTTTACTAAGTCTCCTTTAATCAATCAAGTCACAACAGTGTCAAATTATATTCAACATCATAGTCGAATTCTAAGTGTTATCCATGCGCATCCTAAAATCAAAAGTTCTATCAATTAAGTGCATTGGCAAACTCATCATAGGATATCCAACAAGTCTAGGCAAATTAAACCCAATCAAATGCATGGCAAGTAATATATGCAACATATATGCGATTACTAAAGATTAATGCAACTAAACATGAAACTAACTAGAAAAAACACCCCAAACTCAAGGGAAGCATTGTCCTCAATGCGTGCAAGTACAAAAAATTAAAATAAAAATGCAAATGAGTTAGCCGGAAAGGTCGTCACCTTGGATGATGAGTTTTCTTCGGGATGTATGTTTGATTCGTTTTGTGGTTCGTGGTGGTTGAGTGAGTGTGGCTGGTGGTGCGGCTTGAGCCCTCACTTCCGGAACCTCATCGTTTTGTTCATCCTATTTTTTTGTCTCTTCAATGATAGAAGTTTTGCTCTTCGACTTTGATGGCTCAACCGGTGGCGATTTTATTGGTTCGGATATGCTCTCGTCGAATATATAAATCCATGTAAAGATTTAGTCTGAGAAGGTTTAGTCATAGGGGTTTTACATTTATCTTGTGCGATAGTTGCCGTGGCATCCTCAATTACCGGGGCAAGTAGGTTGGCAGGAAACACCGGAAACGTCACGGTTTTGTCGGGGTACTTCTCAAGGATCAATCATGTGATAGCTACGTTATGGTCCCTCATGTATCGCATGAATTGCAATTGCTGGGCCTCTATTCGCTCTAATCAGTGGGATAGTGGGTGGAGCATCTCTTCAATTCAATCCATGCCTGCAGAGGCAGGTTCACTAGCCTGAGCATCAGGACTTGCCGTGGCATCAGGAATTGTCGAGACATCTTTGGTTGCCTGGGCAATTTTCGGTGCAGGGATTTGTTTGGCAATGCTTGTTCTTTCGCCAAGTTCCTCAACCATAATCCTCAATTATTGAGTGTGATTCCACCCGATTCTGAAAGATAATTTCTCGTCCGTTGAATCACTTGGTACTTTTTTTCTCGCATAGTTGGGATATTAAGCTCTGGAAGAAAAGAGCACCTACATCATTTTGACTACAAGCGAATATATCACACAAATAAGTTGTCCAATATTTATAATTCGCTTGTTTAAAATAGAATGTAATAACAAAAGACGAGAATATAAAACTGTGGTGTTGTGTGTAATGGGCATTAAGCGAGTTTTAACAAATTTATTCCACAGTTTTGCCTCAGGTTTTAACATAAGGTGGTTTATTTTCCCTTTTAAGGCTCCTTGGTTCCATTCGGCACCTTCAATTGTGAGGTCATTGAACACCTTTTTGACTTCTTCGGTCGTGATGTTGTCTAAAAAGGCTTTATGTTTATCTTTCGCAATGTATATCCCGTAGGAAATGTTGATGGTGTCGGCATCAATAAGTATAACCCTGCCACGAACATAAACATAGGGGTTGTTTGGGTTAGGAGAATGAGCATAAAATTCTCTTACCCATGATACATTGCCGGGCTTGGTTGATGGCAAATGATTTGCCATTTGTGGTGCTCGATAATTTTGAAGATGAATGCATCAAGGCCGAAGTTCTTGTAGGAGATGGTGTAGGCGAATCATTGCTCCTCCCATACCTTACGGATTTGCAAACTTGGCTAGATATCTCTCCTTAATGGTTGGTGTTGCAAATCGGCAGAATGGTGGTTCCTTGGATGAACTCGGGTGAGGCATAGTTTTGAGATTTTTGGCCATGGTGATTGTGGTTGTGGTAGGAAGTAAAAACAATGAAAATAAAAGAAAGAAAGTTTTGAGAGTTCAAAGAGTAGAAGAAAGAGTAGATGGAGTTTGAAAGTTTAATGGTGAAGTAGGATATGGTAAAGATGATGATGATTTTCGGCTAATGGGAGGAAAGAAAAGAAAGTAGGAAAGAATGATGAAGATAAAAGATAATGAGGGGATTGGTTAGGGTATGCGATTGGGGGAATGTAGAGGGGTATGAGGCTAGAGGGATAAAAGGGATGATAATTAGGGTAAAAACTAATAATTAAATAGGCCTTTGTAAGCCCCCAAAATCAGCCCATTATTCCCTCTTAAGGATAAACTTCAATTTTTAATCCAACTCCTCCTTATCTCGAACTCTTATCCTAAAATTCAAACACAAATAAAAAGATAAACATTAATTAAAGATAAAAATAAAATTAAATAAAAAAAGATAAAGATAAATAAGATAAACTGAAAATTATAAAAAATAATTATCCTAAAAAGTATACAAAAAGATAAAATTTAAAACTTAAAATACAAAATAAAAATAAAATCAAAATTAAAAATAAGTCCAAAATTAAAAACAAAACTAAAATGTAAGAAATACTAAAGGAGAGTATAATCATGCATCTCCTAGAGTAACCACTTCCTTGTCTCGCTCAACATAGGTGCTGGCATAGTGCTGTAATCTTTGTCCGTTAACTTTGAATTCATGTCCGTCAATGGTGGACTTGATTATCACGGCACCATGGGAGAATGGTTTTATTACCTCGAATGGTCCAGACCATCTCGATTGTAGTTTTCACGGAAAGTGTTTTAATTGAGAATTGAAGAGAAGAACTAACTGCCCGGGCAAAAATTACCGCGGTAATAGCTTCTTGTTGTGCCAACGCTTAGCTTTCTCCTTGTAAATTCTTGCATTTTCGTAGGCTATGACACGGATTTCTTTGATCTCGTTGAGGTCTATTAATCGCTTTTGCCCAACACTTTTTCATTCCATGTTAACGGTTTTGATTGCCCAATAAACCTTATGCTCGATCTCCACCGGAAGATGGCAAGTCTTGCCGTAAAAAAGTCTGTAATGCGACATGCCTAAAGGTGTCTTAAATGTTGTTCGATAGGCCCATAGTGCTTCATCAGTTATTGCAGACCAATTCTTTCGAAAATGATTGACAACTTTTTCAAGGATAGCCTTTAATTCACGATTGGAAATTTTGGCTTGCCCGTTTGTCTGTGGATGATATGCCGTGGCAATTTTTTGTGTTACTCCAAATCGCTACAACATTTTGGAAATCAGCATATTGTCGAAATGTGTGCCTCAATCACTGATAATTGCCCTTGGTTTCCTGAATTACGTGAATATATTTTTTTGTAAGAATTTTTGCACGGTCTTTGAATCATTTTTGGGAACTGCAACCGCCTCTACCCATTTAGACACGTAGTCCACGGCAAGTAAGATGTAAAAATTGCCGAATAAGGATGGGAAGGGTCCCATGAAGTCGATCCCCCACACGTTAAACAACTCGACCTCAAGGATATTCTGCAGCGGCATCTCATGTCGTCGCAAAATATTTCCCGTTCGCTAACAACGATCACACCTCTTGTAGAATTCTTGAGCATCTTTGTAAAGAGTGGGCCAATACAAGCCGGATTGTGGGACTTTGGCCGCGGTGCGAATTCTTCCAAAATGGCCTTCTATAGGGTGAAGAGTGACATTGTCAAGGCACACTGTCTTGCTCCTCCTCGGGAACACATCGTCTTATCACCTGATCTGCACATTGTTTTAAAATAAGAGGCTCGCCCAATAATAATGCTTAGCATCATGTCAGAACCGCTTCTTTCCTTGGTGAGTAAGGACATAAGGAAAAATACCACTAACCAAGAAATTAACCAAATCGGCATACTAGGGGTTACCGTGGAAACTAATAACTGCTCATCCGGGAATGTGTCGTGGATCTCCAAGAGTCTGAATTTTCATCGCCTTTTTCCAACCTTGATAAGTGATCGACAACTTGGTTCTCCATTCCTTTCTTGTCTTTAATTTCAATGTCAAACTCTTGTAAAAGTAAAATCCAATGAATTAAACGAGGTTTGACATCTTTCTTAGCAAATAGGTACTTAATTGCTGAATTATCAGTATGAACAATTACGTTAGTACCAATCAACTAGGAACGAAACTTATCAAATGCGAAAACTACTGCTAGTAATTCTTTCTTCATCGTGTAATTTGATTGCGCACCATTTAGAGTTTTACTAGCGTAGTAAATCACATAGAAAATCTTACCTGTGCGCTGCCCAAAAACGGCTCCTACCGCGAAGTCACTTGCGTTGCACATGAGTTCAAAAGGTAAGGTCCAATTAGGCGGGACAACAATAGGCGCCGAGGCAAGTTGCTTTTTCAGGGCTTCAAATGTCGTGGCACAAGATTCATCAAAGTTGAAAGCCTTATCCTGCTCAAGCAAATTACACAAGAGATTTAGAAATTTTAGAAAAATTATGAATAAACCTTCTGTAAAAACATGAATGTCCGAGAAAACTTTAGATTCCCTTGACTGAAGTTGGTGGCGACAATCTCTCAATCACATCCACCTTGGCTCTATCTACTTCGATTCCTTTGGATGAGATTTTATGGCCGAGCACAATACCTTTGTCCATCATAAATGGCACTTCTCCTAATTTAGCACTAGGTCAGATTCTTCGCATCATGATAACACCTTCTCTAAATTACCGAGGCAATTGTCGAAGTTATCTCTGAAAATTGTGAAACCATCCATAAATATTTCAAGGAAATTTCCACCATGTCAGAGAAGATTGCCATCATGCATCGTTGAAAGGTTGCTGAGGCATTGTATAATCCGAACGAAATCCTTCGAAATGCATATGTACCATATGGGCATGTAAAAGTGGTATTTTCTTGATCATCTGGTGCTATGGCGATCTGGTTCTAACCTAAGTAACCATCAAGAAAACAATAAAAGGATTTACCTGCAAGTCGATCAAGCATTTGGTCAATAAAGGGTAAAGGAAATTGATTTTTCTTAGTAGCTTTATTTAACTTATGGTAATCTATACAAACCCTCCAACCGATCACAGTCCTAGTTGGAATGAGTTCATTGTTTTTGTTACTTACCACGATTATACCTTCATTTTTTGATACACATTGTACCAGACTTACCCATGTACTATCGGAGATAGGATATATGATATCAGTGTCATGCCATTTGATGATTTTTTTCATCACAACCTCCTTCATGGTGGGGTTAAGTCTCCTTTGTGCCTCAAATGACGGTTTATGATCATCCTCTAATAGGATTTTGTGCATACATACCGCCGGGCTAATTTCCTTCAAGTCTGCAATTGTCCAACCCATTACTTTTTTATGCAGCTTCAACATGTCAATCAACCTCTTTTCCTGTTCAGGCTGCAACATAGAAGAAATTATCACGGGCAAAGTGTTATCATTTCCCAAATAAACATATTTTAATTGCCCTAGCAATGGTTTCAATTCGAGTATCGGTGGTTGCTCAATAGAAGGTTTTCTGAGTTTACCTTCCTTACCTGAGTAATCCAATGGTTCAAAATACTTACCTGGTCGACTCACTATCCAATTCACTTCATCTTGCTCTTCGTTGATCAGTTCCTCAGGTTTTTTTGGTTCGACAATGCAATTACTGAGGTAATTCTCTTTAACGTCAAAATTGAATTCGGTGGTGGCTTGAATGACTTGGCATTCTTCTGGATCGTCAACATGCTTAAGGGTTTGGAAGACATTAAGCTTGACTTATTGGTCATTTACCCTCATGGTGAGCTCTCATTTCTCGACATCGTTCAAGGTTCTTCCCGTTGCTAAAAACGGTCTCCCATGAATAATGGATGCAAACTCATCTGCTTCACAATCCAAAATAATAAAATCAGGGGGAAAATAAATTTATCAACTCTTACCAGAATATTTTCAATTTTTCCCTCTGGATGCATATAGGATATGTCTGCAAGCTATAGTATCACTGTTGTTGGCCTTGCCTTCCCTATTCCCAATCTCTGGAAAACAGATTTCGGCATGAGGTTTATGCTTGCTCCAAGATCACAAAAGGCCTTCTCCGATAGCACATGGTATATTGAAACTGTTGGAATCTTTAAGTTTAGGTGGCATGCGGTTGTGCAACATGGCCATCATCCTTCTGTCACGGCCATTGTTTCAAACTCGCCTAGCCTTGTTCGCTTAGATACAATGTCTTTAAGGAACTTAGCATAGTTCGGCATTTTCTCTATCGCCTCTACCAACTACAAATTGATGTGAACTTGCTTCAAGATGTCAAGGAATTTCTTGAACTGATATTCTTGCTTCATCGTTTCAGCCTTTGTGGGAATGGTGGTGGAATTTGGATCTCCTCTTCTTTCTTTTTCGATTTAGGATTTTTATCGTAAATTGCATGGGCATCAGGAATTGCCGGGGCAATTGGAATTGCCTGGGCATCAAATTTTTTCTGGGTGATTGTCGATTCATCAATTTTGGTGTCTTTTTGGATATGAGATCATTCTGCTGGTTGAATGTTCTCTATTGGATGAGCTTGGTCTTCCTTAAGCTGCCGGCCACTCTAGTGGTACATACTTTTTCCGAGAGCCTTCAAACTCAATTAAATAAAAGCTATACATATCATTTAAAATCTAAATTAACCTTTTCAAATTGTTTTCATTCTATGAATGCAAAACAGTGTTAAAATTTATGTCGAGTCCCTAATGCCTTATGCAAGAAACTCTAAAATCTAGAGATAACCTTGGATCTTAATCATACACAATGAAAATAAGTACATCACATAACTTCACAATATTTTAGATTTAGAGTTTAACATATTTATTCATTATAGAAATTTTCAATCTGACCACAATTACCCAAATCAAACCATTTTTACTTGGTATCATTGATAACCTAGTTACGAAATCCATCGTAACTCTTTTCCATTTCCACTAGGGGAATGTAAATATGTTACCACATTTTCGATGGTACTTGATGTTTTGCTTCCAGTTGCTAGCCTATCAAGAATGTAGCCATAAATTAAGTTACTGTCCTTTTTTATATCTGGCCATCAATGTTTGCTCTTTAGATCTAGATACATTCTATTCCTTTTTGGATGCATTGACAATGGACTGCAGTGTTCTTTATTAAAACATTCTAGTTTCCACTCATCATCATCAAGACATAATATTTTCCTCAAACATCCGACATACTTAACTTTGAAGTCTTTATTTTCACCATTTTCAATTTGTTTTAACCTTAACAACATTTTTTCCATCTTTTAACTAAAAATCTTTAATCCGACCTAAATGAATAGGTCTAAGCTAAACTTCTGTAATTAAAATATCATTCTTTTTCAATTACAATTGCACATTCTTTACTCTTAAAGTAGAGAATATCTTTTAACTAAGTGCATTGACTATTATATTGGTCTTTCCAATATAGTATTCAATCGCAACATCATAATCCTTGAGGTGTTCTATCTACCACCTCTACCGCAAGTTCTGATCCTTTTTGGTTCATCAAGCATTTTTGAACTTTTATAATCCCGAAGAGATAACATTTTTTACCATATAAATGATGACACCATTTTTAAAGCATATATCATTTTATCTAACTTCAGATCATGAGTCGAATAATTATCTTATGAATCTTGAGTTGCCATGATGCACATGCCACTAATTTGCCCCTTCTTATCTGTACGTATCCCAATCTATTATGGGAAACATCACTACAGAGTGTAAAGTCTCTCTATACTAACACTAGAGCTTCTGTCAGAATATATTTTTTTAATCCAATCAAATTCCATTGATCTCAACAATATAGTCTAAAACTGTAACTTTAGACATCCAAAATTCATATTTAGACAACCTCAAATATCTAGAATCTATACTTGAACAACTTGGTATATAATTTCTTTTCTTTTAAAATCCATAATACCACCCTAAACTATAAATCATAATCTCCCCTAGCCTTTGGGTACTTAAAATATATCATTATTGATTACCACAGCAAACCGATCGGAATACAATTAGAACACTCTATTTATCAAATCCATGAATGCTGCTAGAGCATTAGCATGGCCAAAAAGGCACCACTATGAACTCATAGTTCCCAAATCGTGTTTTGAAAATAATTTTTAAGAATATTCTCCTCCTTGACCGTCAATTGATATACTTCGAATGAAGATTAATTTTGGAGAAAACTTATGCTACATTCAATTGATTGAAGGGGTAAACAATCTACAACATAAATTATCTATTCTTTAATACCACTTTATTTATTTGACGATAATCAATACTTGATCTCATCAAACCATTTTTCTTTTTCACAAACATTACTAAAATTCCCCAAGGTAATATATTAAGTCCAATAAAACCCCAATCACATATTTAATGTAACTAAACCTTTAACTCTCTTATCTCTGTAAAAGCAATTTTATACAATACCTTTGATATAAGTTTAGTGCTATAGAAAACCTAAATCTTGAATTCATTTCACCATCAGATGGTAACCCAGGCAATTCCTGAGGCAACACATCCTGTTATTCATTGATAGTTGAGATACTTTCCAAGTTCACCTTTGAATACTTATATGTTCACAACATAAGCTAGAAAGTTCTTACATCCTTGAGATAGCAATTTTCAAAAAAAAAATACTACTAAACCACATTGTTCAGAAAAATCTGATTTTTCCCTCATCATTACAATCTTTGAACTTTCTAGTTCCTTTCAGAACTATTCGTTTCAAGAAAAAAATCTTAAGAAGCAACTCCATTAAGCTTACTAAAATTCGATTTCTTTGAATTACTATCGAGTAATTCTTACAGATATAATTTACTCTTGTGCTATGTCCCAAGAGATAAGTTACTATCACATCGAGCTTTCCCTGATCATCACAACGAAGCCCTTTTTGTATCTTTTTTTTTATATTTATCAAACCAATAGTCTAGCAACATTGGTTTTCCATCAATACCCCACCTGAAGTCTCACACTTCAATACTTCCCAGCTCTCTAGGAATAGAAGTTTAGGGAACTTGTGGTTAAATTTCATTTAAAATCATATCCAAGGTTTGAAATAATAAACCTTGGTTTAGCTAGGCATTTCCAACTACATCAGCATATTAACATCATATTAAGCGGAAAGCGGTTAATAATTAACCTTGTTACTACTTTTATGGGCCTCATTTTTTTACCCAACTGTTGGATCGCTCGATGCGATCTCTCAATTTCAAAAATCTATAACTTTATACAATCAATTCAATAAGCAGTTGCATAAAGTCACTCAAGCATCAATACAGTAATAATAACATCCTAGTGGCATGTATACACTTACTGACTGATAACAAACTCATTTTGGATCAAGAACAGGCTAATCCTGTAGCTCTGATACCAATAATTGTAACACCTCATTCCCCATATTCGATTACCAAATATGAGTCAGAGATGTCACAGAACAAAACATGATTTTTTATTAAAAATTTGATAAATTTAAAACCTTTAAAAATATTTAAAATTAACTTGTTCACAAAATCGGAGCTCATTTACTTTACGAAAAATAAATTAATTGTTTAATAAATAACATACTCTGAACCAATATAGACAAATTTATCTTATTTATACATGGCACTAAAATTAATTAAAAATCTCAAGTAGGATGTCATTACTGAAGTAGCTTGATGAAAATTTTTTGAACTTGATGTAATGCCTTACTTACACCCAATGTCTCGAGCCACCTACGTGCACACGCAAAACACAGGCTAAGTACGAACTTAGTGAGGCATTATAAGGTAATCATAAAATTAAATAATAATTAGTCTTTAAGTATAACATAGTATAAACAATTTCCTTATAAAACTATTTCAAATCAATATTGCTTTAAAGCAAAGGTGAAATATTTACGAATATAATTGTAAAAGTTCTTTTATAACAATAGCCCAAAAAATACGTATAGAGAGAAACTAAGTATATGAGATCGTGTACTCCTAGAGTACTAGCCATTTCCCCTAAAGAGAAAGGAAAACATTACATTAATATGAGCTCGTTGTGCTCCCAGGGCACTAGTCACTGAAGTGACGGTAGTCCCAGACTACTAGATCCGAAGATCAATGCATTCCCAGAATGCTAGACATTATGTGGCAAGTGTAGCTACAGTGCAGTCCCAGACTGCTAGTCTCTTATGGCATGCCACTATACTGTAACTCTCATGTTAATCTTGGGCAATAAAAAAATACCATTACCTTTTCAATATATCATTTTATAGATGGTAAAAATCTCATCATCAATAAATCAAAATAATAGAGAAGTTCTTACTCCATTATACCATAAATCATTTTATAACATATCATCGATGTATGATAATAAGATTATCATAAACAAAACATAATAAGGTAGTTCATACCCTATCATGTACAAAACCATCTCTTTTTGCTTATGAAAATATTATATTTCACACATAAAAATCAATATTAATTATACCATAAATCACTCCGGTAACATATTATCTATATATGATAATAAAAATTATCATAAGCAAAACACAATAGGGCAGTTCATACCCCATCATGTACCAAACATTTACTTTATGCCTGTGAAAATTTCATATTTCATAAGGAAACCAATATTATTAATTCGATAAAATCGTATAGATTGACTTATCGCAATTCTTCCTAAATACGTTTTAAAACATATAAACGCACTCACCTTGACACTTCTTATCCCAAACTAAAATGCGTGTATTAAGAGAACTTCAAGCTTGGTTATTGCGTTATCTCCTGAATTTTTGATTTCTCGTGTTTACTTGAATGCTTTACATTCATCCCTTACATGCACACTTACATGCACAAATTAATAACACCAATAAGGTACTCATTTTATAATTTGTCATTTTGCGTTACCTTCAAAGAAATATTTATATAAAATAATCTAAAACTTGGAATTCAATTCCGTTTATTCTCACATAAACTAGATTAGATAAATTGTTCAACCATATAAACTAATATCCCAAATTCAACTCGTACGATTTATGATGAATTTTCAAAGTCGAATTTCAGTGTTAAATTTCGGAGCACTACTACTATGTTTTCTAACCTTTTGTCACTTAAAAATTCATATCTTTTGATATCCCAATCGAAATCAGTCACCGTTTGTTTTAAACGAAACTGGACTGAACCAGGAATGCAATGATATTTGGCTTACTTCCTAATCATTTTTATGGAATTTTTGGTGAATTTCCAAACTCACTTCCAAAGACTAAAATTCTAGACAGATTTCATAATTCACATCTTAGCATCCTTTAACCATTCCAACACCTCAAATTAACCTTTAATTATATTGTTACAACATTTTCCTTTCATGAAAACTACAAATTAAACTTGAATCCTTAAACCCCAAATTAAGCCCTAATTAATCAAATGATATTCCATCAAGAATACATCAATTTCAACTTCAATCAAGCATGGAAATGATAGAACATCACATAACAAATCCTAATTTATTTGAATCCCTAAACCTAAATTATCTATCCTCAAAATTCAAGAGTTATCTTCAACTATTCCATGAATTTCTTATACCAAATGGTAGAGAATTCTATGGAAAACAACTTTGTATTTTATGACTAATCTTAAATTCCAAGCAATCTAGGGAGAAAAATCACAAAACATCAAACTTACCTTATTTTTTTCTCCATGCTTGCTGCCGACATGCTTGGAGAAATCCTTTCTCCATATTTTTTTGCCATTTTGTTATGCCAAATGGCATTATTTAATCATATTTAATAAAAAAACATCCTTAATAGTCAAATGACTATTTTACCCTTGATATCCAATGCTCCAAAGCTTATCACTTGTCAAAATATTCATCCAATGGTCAAAAATAAACCAATAAGTTAGTAGTTACCAATTTTGCCCTTGTAATTTTCCAAAATTACAATCTTGCCATTATTCATCTAACGGCTCATATTTAACATGGAAAATCAACTTAAATCCAATGGTCCATGTTAAATCCTTCTAAATTAAGGCATGGAAAAGATATTATTAATCTTGCCTTATCATCTAACAAAATATCTCAAATATTCAATTCGATACGATTATCCAAATTTTTCTCGAACTTAACCATTTTATAGCTTTTAACACCAATTTTGTATGAAAAAATCGAGTAACACGGAAACGTCATTCTTGTGGGTAAACTATTCATTTAGGAGACTAAAATACATAATTTTCAAAAATTACAATTTAGTCCCTAAACTTTTCCTAAGTTTATATTTTAGCGACCAAACTTTCATTCTATTCATTTTGGTCACTAGCCAAAATTTTAAGGTATTACAGGTGTTTTTCCTCCAATAGCCTATGATGGTAGACAATTGATGAAATGACAGCATATGTCACAGCCACAGCCCAAAATTTTTTGCTCAATCTAGTATTGGACAACATACATCGAACTTTTTCAAGTAATGTTCAATTCATACACTCTGCCACCCTATTTTGTTGTGGTGTATGTCTAATAGTGAAGTGTCAAACAATACCATAATCTTGAAAAATTTCAAAGAGCGGATCACTTCTATATTCCATTCTATTGTCCTTCCAAAGCCATTTGATCTTGTTACTAGTCTGGTTCTCGATCATATTTTTCCACTTTAGGAAAACTTTAAGCACTTCATCTTTAGAATTCATTGTATACACTCAAAATCTTCTGGAAAAGTCATCAATAAAAGTAACAAAATAGTATTTTCCTCCCAATGATACTGTTTTGGAAGGACCCAATATATCTGAGAGAACATAATCCAAAATACCTTTTGTATTATGGATAGTGGTGCCAAATTTTACTCTCTTCTGGTTTCCTAGAAGACAATGCTCTCAAAAATTTAACTTGCAAGCCTTTTCACCTTTCAACAATCCTTGCTTTGCCAGAATTTACAAGGATTTTTCACCAGCGTGTCCCAACCGCATATGCCACAATTGAGTAGAATCTAATTTGTCTCCACTGGAAGCTACTACCATTGCTCCAATAAATGTACTCTCTTGGTAGTACTACGAGTTATTTTCCTAATACCCTTCATTACAATTGAGCCTTTAGATTCCAAGGCTCCCAACGAGATGAGATTTTTTTTAAATTGGCCACGTATCGGACATCAGTCAAGACTCTGATTGATCCATCTTGATTCTTTAATCAGATTGAACCTATACCAATAGTTTTACAGGCATTGTCATTGCCCATATAAACAACTCCTTCATTTAGTTCTACTAAATCAAAAAACCAATCCCGATTAGGGTATATATGATAGGTACAACCCGAATCCAATATCCACTAATCTGAATAGAATGACGATGATGAAGCAACCAGTGATATTTCAAAGTCTCTAGTATCATTCTCTGCAACACAGGCATCTGAAGCAACTTTTTTCTTTCTTCTTCAGCTTCGGACAATCTTTCTTCCAATGTCATTTCTCATGACAAAAGCACATTCATCTTTCCCAAGTCTGGACTTTGACTTTGATCTCCCTCTCATACTTGGCTTTTGGCTTTTCGAGTAACCTCTAACCACCATGGCCTCTGCTGCATTGTACTTGCTCTCTATCTTGGTTTTCTTTCTGAACTCGTAACTATACAGAGCAACAGTTACTTCTTTAAAGGTCACCTTATCCTTTCTATAAAGTAATATTGTTTCAAGGTGCTCAAATTCATTGGAAGGGATGACAACAACATTAAAGCAAAATCTTCATCTTTGAAAGTTTCATCCATGCCCAACAGATGTGCCACTAACTCATTGAAGGCAGTGATGTGTTCATTCATACTGGTGCATTGCTGATAATCAAATCTGAACAATCTTTTCTTCACGCAGAGATGATTCTGACAGCTTTTCTTTAAGAATTTTTCATCTAAGGTCTCATTCTTGTAGTTATACTTATGCTCTCTAGAAAGACAAGATCGAATCATACTGCACGCCATACGGTGATTGTTCTCCAATCTTTCTCCACCATATCTGCGGGTTTTTCTTCCTCAATGGCAATGTCTAGACCTTGTTGAAATAAATAGTCTAGCACCTCGTCTTGCCACTTGCCGAAATGACCGGATCCATCGAACAACTCCACCGAGAAGTTTGCATTTGACATTATCCTCCTTATTGGTATAGAGGAAGAACTTGATGCACCATTTGACCCGTCTTTTGCCATGGAAACAAATAATATTCAACAACACGAACTAGATATTGAAACACTGCACCAGGTAAGTTCCCAGGAAAGAGAGGTAGATCACACAGATTGCTTAAATACCAAGTCTTTTCTAGCCATAACTTTCTTAGACATGCACTATCACAATACCACACTTCTTTGTAGTAACCGAGCAACCGAGATAACCTTCACCGAAGCTCTGATACCAATTGTTGGGGAAATTGGGTTATTTCCCACACGAACGTGCTTCAAATTTGAGCTGAAATGTCAAGATCAAAACTACCAAAACTTGTACAACGGACAAACTCGTCAACTATTGAATATTAAAACCAAATGGAAAAACCAATAATAAACAAGCAAAATAAATAATAGAGAGAACACATCAAATTTATGAGGTTTGAAGTTATTATCATCTACTCCTCGGGCACCACCACCAGATGATAACTTCACTAATACCAAAATGGTACAAACAAATAGAATTCCTAAGGATTCCTAAAATATTACAAATGGGAGAAAGAAACAAATGGGAGAGATGATTGGGATGTTGGGATGGTTTCAAATGGCAAAGGTTAGGCCTATTTATAGTTGAGCTCCAAGGACTAAACTTATAAATAGCAAAAAAAAAAAACAATTTTCCCGAGTCACGTTTTAAACTTACTTTCGGCGCATTAATGCACTGCATTTTACGGTGCCAACTTCACTGCCAATTTGACTTTTGGCTTTGAATTTGCAATCCATGCTAACAGAAACAAATGTAGAGAAGCTGAGTTCAATCGATCTCAATTCCTTGAGATAGAGGACTATTTCTTAATTTTTAGAATTTGTATTATTCATTTATTTGTTTCTTTATGAGTATGAATTGAGGACAATGCATCTTGTAAGTTTGGGGTGCATTGATATGTTTAATTTTCATATGTTGGATTTATACCCTATTTATATGGTAGCATTCCATGTATTTTGTTGATTAAAGCGTATCATGCATCTTTGTTAATAAAACAGTTGCTTATTACATCATTGCTAAGTTGATGATATATTTTTAATAATTTAAAATCTATTTAAATATACCTTAAAATTTAAAATATTTAAATTATTTCTAATTAAAAATTGGACCAAAATTATAGATTGTGTGAATAATGAGGGTTTAATTTATTCAATTTTTTTAATTAGGATTAAACTGATTAAATGTGTATCTATGGATAATTAAATGTGTCATTATACAAGTTTTCTTAATTACCACGTCATCCTTTTAATGAAAATTAATAGTTCCTTGACTATTTTGTAACAAAAGTCAAAGTGTAATGATTATTTTGTACTCCCTATTTCCCACTCAATATGTCCATTTTGTGTTTTAAAATTGTTCCACTTAAAATGTCTCATTGAAAAAATCAACAACTTTTAAAAAGACATATTTCCCTTTATATCCTTTTTTAATTTCCCAACAAAATAAAATTTAACTTTTCAAGGATAAAATTGTCGTTTCAATTATTTTACATCATCTTTCTTACACAAACTTTTTATTCCTAAAACTACATGAAAAGTCAACAATTGACGTTTTAAATAGGACGGAGGGAGTAACATTTAAAAGTTTAATTACCAAAATGAACATTTTACCATAATTTAGTGACTATTTGTAAACTTTAGACAGAGAGAGGGAGGGAGAGAGATCCTCTTACACTATGTAACTTAACGCCTTTACACATTTTTGGAGCGTTGGATGAAGGCAAATGATTGGATGAGATTAATAGGAGAAAATGTGAAGATTATTACATGAAAAAAATAAGGAAATAATCTTAACCAATTATTATCATCACCCAACAGTCAAAAAAAGGTTTAGTAATTGAGTTTTACACATTGTAAACGAATCATAACCCTATATATATATATACACACATGATGGAAAACAAAAAGTTCTTACAAGCGCCTCAATTTTAGGGTTTAGATACTTTGTTTAGTGTTTTAATGTTTAGGGATTTAAGTGTAGGAGTTTTGAATTTAGGGGCGTAGTTAGAATTTATGGTTTATAAGTTAAAATCTAAATATCTAACCATATACTATAATACTTAAACTCTAACATGTAAACCCTAAATTCTAACCCTAAACCTAAGGGCGCTTGTGAAAACTTTTTGTTTCCACCACCAATGCATGTGATATTTTCCCACATATATATATATATATAACATGTTTGGGTCGGGTTAATTTGGATTCATGCTTTTTTTAGATAGTGTTTTTCTTGATTAAATTTTTTTAGTTAATTTTTTTCTTTTATATTCGAATTGTTTTAGTTTAGAGTTTAGATTTGTTTTAATTAAATGCAATTATATCTTTTTATTTACGGATTAATAAAATTTATGATTTTATAAAGGGTAAAGTACATAAATGGTCACTAAACTATCTCAAAAATACAAAATGGTCATCAAACTTTTTAAAGTTACATAATGAGCATTAAACTTTAGTTTTTGTTACAAAATAGTCACTAGACCATTAACTGTTGTTAAATGAGTGTCTGTGAGTTACGAAAATTTTTATAATAGTACATCTAACCCTTTATATTTACACATTAAATCAATTTATTCCTAATTCGAAAGCCTAAGAAATTTAGAGACTAACTCCCTAACTTTTCCATTTTTATCCAAAACTTTTTACCTTTCACGATAAAAACCTAGAACCCTCTTCTCGCCGGCAGGTGTAGAAGGAGTTTGAGCTATAATTATTAATGTGAATTTAAGTCATTTTCGCCTACGTGTCTGGGTG
The DNA here is from genome assembly GCA_019671005.1 of Hibiscus mutabilis. Classification (NCBI taxonomy): domain Eukaryota; kingdom Viridiplantae; phylum Streptophyta; class Magnoliopsida; order Malvales; family Malvaceae; genus Hibiscus; species Hibiscus mutabilis. The sequence continues at coordinate 16,264,323 of CM033724.1, read as the reverse complement.
GGTTCGATGGGAGCTTCTTTCCCGACCTGTTTCAGACCCACTAATTCAACCATGATTGAAATCGAATACAAAAGTTCCTGGATTGGGGGTTCCTATTTCTCACTTCTTCACCTCATGGTGGGATTTCAACATTTTTACAGTTTTGTAAAATTATCTAGTCTTTATTATGCTGGTAACCATGGAATTTTTTTTTGATCCATCAAGGAAAGACAACCTCTGTGTTAGAAGATCAACCAGAAAAGTCATACCAGAGGAAATTCATCACTGTTTGAAGTTAATTTAAAACACATTTCAACAGTAAACACAAGTGAAAGAAAACGCATTAGCAAAATCGAAAGAAATGGGATAAAGACTCGTATTGTCAATGCCTAGTTGATAAACTGATGTGCCAAACTGTTAATAGAGCTCAACGCTCGGCTTCTTTAGCGATGATGTATCATCCCTCTCGTCGGTTTCATCTTCATCATCCTTACTCTGTTTGGAGCTTTTCCAATTCCCTTCATTGGTCGAGGACGAGTAATCCACATCTTCCAATTGTTTTAGTTGCGGATCTTCTTCTTCTACACTTCCCAATTGCTCAAACTCCTCCTTCTACACTTGCCGGCGGCAAGGGGTTTTTCTTTTGGAGGTGAAAAATTTTAAGATAAAGATGAGGAAAGTAGGGACTTAGTCCCCTAAACTTTCTAGGCTTTCAAATTAGGACAAATTGATTTATTATGTAAATATAAAGGGTTAAATGTGCTATTATACAGATTTTCAAAAAATACATCGTCACCCATTTAACGGTAGTTAACGGTTCAATGACCATTTTATAACAAAAACTAATGTTTAATGTCCATTATGTAAATTTTAAAAGTTCGGTAACTATTTTATATTTTTTGAGATAGTTTAGTGATCATTTATGTACTTTACCTGTTTATAAGTTCTTACTTTTATTAATATAAGGGTTATATTTTGATATACAAGTCGTGTAAAAAAATTACAAAACTCTTCAATTTAAGCTATAAAATTTAAAACATAAATCTCTAACCCTAACACTAAAAAACCTAAACCTTAAACTCTAAAACCCTAAACTCTAAATTCTAAATTCCACACCCTACAACTTAAACTCCTAAACCACAACCTAAATCTATAAACTTTAATTTACATAAACTTTTGTATAAAAATATTTTCCATAATATTATACCTTGTGTATATGTTTCTAGATGCTTTTGTCTCATTGGCTGAAATGTTTATAAGTCAAACGATTATCGGGAGCCCTTTTTCGAGCTTGTGTTATATTATACATAATATTATTAAATAAATTAAGCTTTGAAAGTTGCAAGCAACTAACCATTTGGGGGTTAGCTACTAGCTAGTACGGGATCTTTTCCATATGGGTTGTCCAATTGGGTCATGTGATTTCTCGACATTTTCCCATTTTTCTAAATCAATTTTCGTTATGCAAGTACAACTATTGATATCCCATATCAATAATCAAGGATAGTTGAGATTAGCTTGTTTAAAATTTTAAAATATCTATCATTTGCTTTGAGCATATTTATTTAAAAATCTACTATTCTAATATTGGCCAATAGGATTCTTAATCAAACTGTGTGATTTTGTGTGTTGGATGAGAAATAATATGGATTATCTCACATGGACTATTATTGATTAAATAATTTGATACCATTGATGTAAGATTGTCTAGTATAAAGTATATTACAACTTTAATAGCAAGGGTCACGTTTTTTTTAATTTAAATTTCCTTCCTCCTTTGATAACGTTAATATATATTACAGATTCAATATATAATTTATGATTTATTTAAATAATAATAATCGAAGACATCAAAATAATCGCAAAAAAATAAAATAAAAAGTTTAAAATACGACCCGCTTTCAAGTTTCAAATATTATTGATTCATCTTTCCGTTCCAAAATTTCATTACTCAACTTGATTTTGTTTTTTCAGTCTGTACAAGCAAAATTAGAGCTAGTTTTTCCATTTGATTTCTTATATAATTAGTTTTTTTCATCATCAGGGCAAGATATTAGCAAAGACAAGTTGTTAGTATAGTCTAGTTCTAAGTTGTATTTTTATTGATTGTAACTTAGTTTGTAACACAATTTCGCACACATTAGAGGATAACTTTGGTTGTAACCTAAACTGACTCATAAACGGTACATATTTGTGATAACGGAGTCGTCACCGGTCTTTTTTTAATAGGTAGACCGGAAGCCTAAAACAAACCAGAGATTATGAAATCTCGAATGTTCGGGGGCACGATTACGTGTGGGGAAGGGTTAGCACCCCCACAACGCCCGTAAAAACGACGCTTATTTGGTCACTCATATTTTCTAAGGTTTTTTGGGTTTATACATGCATAACTATATTTAAACCTAATATCTACATGTTTTAGTATTTAAAATTTCATTTTAATAAAAAATGATTTAAATGAGGTAATATTTATTAAAGTGTTATATTTAAGTTACTTAGGAATCTTAACTAACTTTAATTAAAACCTATTTAAAGTCTAGTTAACTAAAAATCCAAAGTGTGAATTATTGGATTAATTAGAGTTTAACCTAAGTAACTAATTTATTATGGGAACAAATTAATTAAAGCGATTTGGTCATTAATTTTAAGAATCCTAAACTAGGGGATCTAGTTATTTAACCTAAAAGTTCCTAATTAAAGGCTCTAATCCTAAAATAAAAGGCAAAAACATTAACTAGATTTACATAAATGTGAACAAATAATAAAAAAGGACCGAAATGAATAGAAAGAAGAATTAAAGAAAGTAATTGAAAAGGAAATGACGAGATTGAGAGAAAGGAAAGTTGAAGTGTCGCTGTGCAAGATCCAACGAAGAATGCCTTTAGTGTCGTGGCTCGGATCTGGATCAACAAACATTCCATGTGAAACCCCTTTTTAGAACACTCCCATGTTCTTCACCCAAAATCCCACCTAGATCTTATTTAACACTAAAATTATTACCCAAACATGTTTTTTAAGATTGAATTCCCGAAACCCCAAGAACACTTCCCATAAACCAAGCATTCTTCATTCTAATCTAACCTAAGTTCGATAGAACTTTCCCCGTTACAACTAATTTACCTATACATACCCGAACCAAATCATGTCTGTAGTACCGGAAGCTAATGTGCGTTGCGATGGTGGTGCATGGCGATCCTTGCAGCGGTGGATGGCAACCACCACTACAGCGGTGGACGGTGGTGGCAACGGCAGAAAGCAGTGGCGTGGCAGACGATAGTAGCTTGCTTAGTAATAGCCTCTTTCCTTACCCTTTTATTTCGAACATAAAAACAAAACAAAAACAGTAAAATAAAAAATAACAAAAAAACTAAACGATGTACCTCAACAAAGGCTTCAAACTTTTATTGCTCAGAATTTCAAGATACTACTACTTTATATATGCTTGTGTATTTTTCTATAAATGAGTGGTCTTTTCTCTAAGAATGTGTGTGTTACAATGGGGAATTACAAGGCTTTAATAGCCAAAAAAAATAAAGAAATTATAATAAAATAAATAAATAGCCTAGAATCCTCCAGATATACATGATTTCTTCCCTTTTGTCTTTTATTCTTGCTTGGGGAACACATCAAATGAGTGAGGTGCAAGCCTAGGGTTTAGCGACAGCTACAACGTGTGATGGCGGTGGCGGCGGTTGGGGCTAGGTGTTCGATTGTGTGAATGCTTGGCAAAAGGGTAGAAAAGCGTGTTGGAAATGTATGAAGATAGTGCCAAGACTAAGTCTTTTGCGTGCAAGTATACACGGTCGGCAAGTAATACAGCAGTAAGCTGAGTTATTAATCCCACAAAGATTGGCCAAGAGTTTGATTGTCTTGCTTGTTTACTTGTCAAAGGGAAAAGTGTTGGTTGATTTGAGGTTGTTTGAAAACAATGATTAAAAGGAAATAAGTAAAAGGAAAACAATGATGGCGCAAGGAGAGTTTAAATGAGTGATGAGCGTTTGTAATACCCAAATTTTGACCGGGCTTATTAATTAAATAAATAAGTATAAATGATGCATACATAAATAAATATAATATTGTAAAAAGTCCAAGTAAATAAATAACAGTCCAAAAATAGTCTATATACAAAGCCAAATAGTCCAAAACACAAATTACATATACAAGGCCCATTTACATCCTTAAAATCTAAAATTCCTGCCTAAATACAAGTTTCATCAGATAAAACCCAAACAAACACATCCTTAAAATCTGTGTTTGTTTAGCCCGCCCAAACCAGCCACGTGAAACATTGCCATTGGCTTTCTCGTGTTTCACCTGGATCAAGCCCTGCTGGAAGCCAGCTATCCACAGATTATTAGTCACTAACGTCAGCTTTTGCCCCAATTATAGATAGAGAGAGAAGGTAATTATGAGGGTAATAATTGCTACAGTAAATGCGGCAATAATCAAGAGAGAGAGAGAGAAAATACCGAAAGTTGAAGGGACGTTTGAAAGCCGAAGTGCTCACCGGAGAAGATGATCAGAGTCAACGTGCCGCCATTGGAGTTCATCAGAAGGTAATTTACCTTTCGAATCTCTTATTTCCTGTAAGCAAAAATAAAAACATGTTAGATCTAGGCTAAAAAAATAAAAACAGTAAGGAAAATATAAAGGTTGTCGGAGTTTTTAAGGTCATCAAAACTTATCTTCTCCGGAGTTTTTCTCGAGTAGTCACCAGAGTGTGCTTAGGTTGCGGTTGGAGTAAAAAATGATAGACATGGTGAGGTTTTTGGGTAGATTTAGGGGGAAGCCGAGAGATCCTGTTGGATCGGGTAGCCTAGGTGGAAAAATCAGGGAAAATAAAGGATTTTAAGCGTTTTAGGGTTCTGGCACGGCGGCCGAAAATCGCCTTATAGCGGAGGACGTCAGTTGGAATTAGTTTAGGGATGACCGGAGTTTCAAAGGTGGTCGGAGGTATAAGGTCGGCTAGAAAAGATGACCGGAGACGATGACCGGAGATGGCCGGCATGACTAGAGATGGCCGGCAAACATGTCGGAAGGTTTTAAGACGGTGGACCTAAATCTAAGGGTAGCTGCTAGGGCGGAGCTAGGCTGGAGTTCTGGGGTTTGTGAAGTTTAGGATGAATGTGGTAAGAACTGTGAACGGTTTTAGGATTTTTGATCGAGAAAAATAGGTAGTATGGAAGGTTTAAGTGTTTGTGTGGATCAATAGGGGTTTTAGGATGAACATGGAAAGAACTTTGAATGGTTTTAGTGTTTTGATCGAGGAAAAATATAATGTTTAGGGTTTTAAGTGTTTGTGTTGAATCAAATGGGTTTTTTTGGGTTGAATGTGGGAAGAACATGAGATAAATGAAGGGTTTTAATCGAAAAGGGGAAGGTTTTCTGGTATTTGGGAGTTTGAGTTGAGAGGATTTAGAGAGAGGGAGAGAGAACGGATTTGAAGAGAGAGAGATTATGGAAAATGGCCGTTCTAAATCGGATATGGGCTATTTATGCCCAAGTTGGAACGGTGTCGTTTTGGGCACCGTGTCAAAATGACCTGTGCACTTTTAAATGGGCCAGGTTAGACCCGCGCATTTTTAAGTAGATACCATTTGGTTTTTTCAAAAACTTTGATTTCTCTCAATTTAGTCCCCAATCCTCTTAGTTTGAGCCCCAAATTTTGTAATTCATTCAATTAAGTCCTTGTACCCCATAATTAAGGCACCATGTTTGAAATTCTTTCAATTGGGTCCCTCATGGGTTTTGTAATTGGACATTTAGTTTTGTACTTCTTTCATTTTAGTCCCTATATTAATAAAAATCAGTTCTTGTTTCAATTTCTTTTAATTTAGTCATTTATTTTAATTGTTTTATTCAATTAAATACAATTAAATTAATTGATTGTTGCATATTTTAAAATTAGCATATAGAATATTTTGTTAGATAATTAATACACTTAGATTTAATTAATTAAGATAGAGCCTTTAGGGTTCTCTAATTAGGGTTCAATAATTAAAATATGATAGTTAATTGTAGTAATTAAATGTATATCAAATATAAACTTTAAAATCCCAATTGGATGGTGTTCCATTGTTTACAATGGGGTGTTATCTCAACATGGATTTTAATCAATTATATTTAATATACATTACACATATAATTGGAAATAATTTAGTTCTTTAATTAAAACTAAATAATTAATTAGAATACATTGTAGATAATTAAATGTATATTAAATTGAACCTTTGGGACCCAAATTTGGACGGTGTTCCATTGTTTACAATGGGGTGTTATCTCAACATTTGTTTTAAAGGTGAACATTTAATATACATTTTTACTTATAATATTGACTTAATAAATTGTTAGAGCCTTAATTAGGACTAGAACTTTAATTAATTAGAAGAATTAACTAATTAGAAATATGATTAATTTAAGGGCTTTAAATATATGGAAAGTGTTCAAGAAATTGGCATTTTCACTTAAAAGCCATTAAATTAATTAATATCCATAGTTTTAAATAACTAACTGTTAGAGCTTTCTTAGGATTAATACATAAAATGAACAAGACAATAAAAAGACATTCATTAAAAACCTTTTATGTTGGAAATTCATTTTAAATAAGAATAGTGGTGCCACCTAACGGGGTGCATTTAATCTCATATTCTAACAAAATGAATTTCCTTATAAAAGGATATCTGCATTCGGAATTTAAATTTAATTAATAATTATGGAATAAATTAAATTCAAATAATTATTCGAAATGCCAAAATGCCACGTAAAATTAAAGGTACCGATAACGGGCGTTCATAAGGGTGCTAACCCTTCCCTACACGTAACCGACTCTCGAACCCAATTTTCAAGACAGAATCTCTGGTTTGTTTTTTCGGTGTCCGGTCTACCTCAAAGTGATTGGTGGCGACTCTAAAATATTTTTAATGATAAATAAAAGAAAATTCAATTTAATATGAAAAACCCTAAATTTTCAAGATTAAATTAAAAATGGCCAGAAAACCTTAATTTTCTAAAAGATCGATCGTCGGGCTATTTTTACACACCCGATTTCAAAAATGGTCACGACAGCTTGGCGAATCCGTTGGGATTTTAAAAACGAGAGTCGGGCCAAATTAATTTTACGTAGAATTTTGGCATTTTAGGACAGTAATTTGAATTTAATTTTTTCCATAATTATTGGATAAATTTTCAGGAAAAATGCAGATAGCTTTTTCTTGTGTGATATAAACTGTCATTCATGCATAAGCCTTCCACCCGGGCTTTTCATCCTTAAGTGGGAGTGAGGCATGATCTTACGTGAGTTATTCAGCTCTGTGATCAAAATTTTGTCCTCCTTCCCGTATACCAACCTTATACATCATAAGGTTATGCCTCCGCTATAAGGGGTCGTATACTCCCGAATCGATGTCTTACTAGTCCAGTAGCGACAGTTAGGGTACCCAGAGTCTAGATCGAAACCCACATGTTGTAATAGAAACCTACCTGCTAGAGCCATACATGGACTTAGGACAGGGTGTTGCTGATTTAAATTCATTTCTCTGGTTTTTTGTGTACACAAATAAGCTGTTCTCTGGTTAATTTTACGAAATATAATTTTTTTCTTGTAACAATTATTTTTAATTACAATATTAATTCACCATACTGCACAATTTTTGTTTTGTTTTTTTTGTTTTGTGTGGGTGTGTTTTATTCGATAAATGTTGCATTACATTGCATTCATGAGAGGTATTGGTTCGAGGATTAGTCGAATAGGCAGTGGTCATAAGAACTGAAGGGTCCGATAGACAAGTGGAGGACAATATGTCACTAAGGACTGGATTCGAGAGGACTCAATACAAGAGCGAAGCCAATATGCGTGGAGGCCAGCTGCCATTAATGCAGGGTTGTACCAGAAATTTCTGAACATGATAAATTTTTGCCAAAACCAGTTTAATTTGAGAGCCATAGGATGGGGAATATGAAGAGTCATTTCAAGTAAGATCCATGGGTTATAATGTTGCTGCTAGACGCTCAAGTAGATCAAGAGTTTTTTAGAACCATGACCTGTTTATGAAACCTAAAACCTGGTAATTGTTCACTTTTTCGGAGAATGTACGTGACACCAAAGATAGAGAAATACGAGGCTTGCTAAGGGTCACAAAAAGGGGGTTTGTACAAGTCCTAACAACGAATCAATGATAGAGTCAGCGGCAGTTACAAAAATAAACAAGATGTAGTATTCAGAAAAACAATGATAACCAGAGGAGTAATAAATAACAAATAAATTGAAGGGCCATTCAAGGGTCATTGTTGACAGGAAAGAACCCAAGGAAGAATAGAGAGCTTTAAACTCAAAGGCGATACCCAAGTTTCCCAAATGATCTCATTATTAAGGAAAATGTTGATCTTTAATAAATATGAGGAATTGAGGAAAGTGGTAGAATCAAAAAATACAGTATAACAATTGAAAGACCAGCTCGTGAGTTTTAAAGAGATACCACAATGAAGGACAAAGTACTGAAAGTCAAGCTGGGGCAGTAATCCAGGCTATCTAGAAACAAAGTGGTGAAGTGATAAACTTTAGGAACCAAGTGCGGGGATTGCATAGCATGTGCAAATTTTATTCGATGAAGTTATGAAGTTGCAACAACACTCTAATATTGACACCGAGCCAGTACAGATGATGACTCAGAGGCTGAACAAAGTGATCAACCAAAAGAGTTGGAGCTAGTGACATATTGTCTTTTCTCTGTATTCAACCCTTTAGTTAGATGGGTGCTAATGACTAGTCCTTGAAATTGATACCTCGTACATCCATGCATTATAACATTTAAACATTATATAAAATATATTTTATTGCACTTTTGTTTAGTGTTTTTTTAAGTAATAATAACATTACATGTTGTAATTTAAAGCTTACCCTACTTGAGCCAGACAGGAACCTAGGTCAGGTGCTATAAATTTAAATACGCTTCTCTGGTTATTCTCTTTTGTTCAATATAACTTGTCTTGTTGTATGTATTTAATTTTTCCTTTGAGATTATTTCACGATGCTGACTCATTTCTTTTGTTTTTGTTTTGTATTCCTTTACATCACATTTTCATTGCATAGAGGTATTAATTCAAAGATGGTTGTCATTAGAATCCGATTATGATGCATAAGGGGATTCGTAGTCTAATAGAAGAGAGCGCAAGTAGGAAGCAGTGTTCTGGACAAACAATAGAATGAATGAAGGGCAGTTCATCCAAGTGTCACACGTCAGGTTTTGCTAGTGTTGATGCTGACAACAATGAGATGCAAGAGCTGAAAAGACAAATGGCTGAGATGATGATGGCTATGACCAAGGAAAAGAAACATACTGAGCTGAAAGGAGAAGTAAACAAAAAACAAAACAGGAATAAACAGTTGAGTTGGTGTACTTTTACAACTCTCATCAATAAACCAACTAGATGTGTAATTGAGCCAAATCCCAAGAAAGTGATGACATGCCAGAGAGAAATTCAAGTAAGAAAGAAGGATAGAGGATCTTTTGATTCAATTCTGGTGACATATGCAGAATTGCTTCCAATACTGATAGAGAAAAATCTTGTGACCCGAGCCCTGTTTAAGTCTACAGTACTTTCTTCACTCAAAGGTTATGGTATTAGTACAGCATGTGATTGCCATCAAGGAAGTTTGGATCATACTATTGAGAATTGTGAGGCTTTGGAGAACAAGATTAAAAATCTTGTCAAAGAAAGCATGTTGAATTTTGAAGATGGAAGGCCCAAATTTCCTAAAAGCCTGACAATTAATAGAACACCTAGAGATACAAAAGTGAAGAAAAGTACAAGCCCATCATAATCAAGTAAAGGTCCAAGGCAAAGTTCAAATTCTAGCATTCTATCAGCCGATTATCAGAATACAGGAGATCACAAACAACATTTTGATTCAATCCCTATTTCATATAAAGAATTGTATCCTCAACCGTTCAAGGCCCGATTGGTGTCCCCACTTTTTCTTGCACCTTTGCAACCTCCGTATCCAAAATGGTATGACACTAATACATACTGTGGATTTCATGATAGAATCCAATGACATTCTATTAAGAATTGTCTCGCCCTCAAGAGCCGAGTTCAAGCTCTCTTGGAGTTTGGAAAGTGGAAATTTGGAACAGAAAACCAGCTTTATTCAACGGACGAATATGAAGCTCAAGATAACAATACTAAAAAAAGAATATCAGTTCGAATATGAAGCTCAAATAAGCAAATTAAAGCAAGAGATAGATTATTTGAATGGGAACTCGAGAAACTTATAGTTCAACTATCATGAGCTTTGTTCGATGATCAAGAATGCTGGTTTGGGTGTAACTCTGGAACAGTCGAAGGAAAGAATTAAAGAGCTGAAATAGGAAGCCGAATACTAGAAAAAGAGTTTTGAGGCAATGGAGCTAAAACGCAATACTTTTATGGACAATCTAAGGGTTAGTGAAGCTAAACGCGAGATGATAAAAATGTATATGTGGATGTATGAGGATAATGCTATCAAGCTGAATGATAGTCAAGCCGAAAACGAAACACTAAAGAAGAAGGTAGACGAATGCCTCAAGCTTACGCTGATGTAGAAAGCTCTTGTTGACGGTTAAAAAAGATTGTCAAGAAAGTGAGGAAAAGTGATATACCCAGTTTCAGAAGTCAAGAATGAAGATTCGAGAAAGGGACAATGGCATGAAAGATGTTGTTATTCAAGCAAAAAAAGTTGCTCAACAAGTGGCAGATCTAGCCGATGTAGCAATGACGTTGAGCCAGAATATTGATCCAGCATTATATCACAGAGGAAAGCTGACTTGGCTTTTTAAAGAAAGTTAGGAAGTTGGGAGTTAGAGCTCACCAATATCTGTAGTATCTAATATCTGATGTATTGAATCCTTTTACTTCAATAAAAGTTGATCAATGATGATCACTTTTAGAATCAATACCTCTTGCATTCATACATTCATGCATTGCATATTTATTAATATAACATTATCATGTAATAACATGGCATTAACATTCATGATCTAGAGCGGTCGAAGTTTCGACAGGAGCAATCTGGGAATTAGTGGAAGTTTGAGAATATGTTATCATGGATTGAGACATGAAAGAAATTGAACAAACTTAAGAAGGGATACGATAATGGATGACCAAGCATCAGCAAAATATGAAGAACTACACTTTACATCATGTTTGACAATTTATCTCGGGGCATCTAACCTAAGCATAAAGACAGGTTCTGTAAAGCCTATCATCCAAGGATTAAGACTCGAGCAGTTGAAAAATAGTTATGCAAAACTTGAGGAAGAGATTAAGAAAGGAAAAGGCATCGATAATCCTAAATTTGATGCAAAAGAATTATGTCTAGTCCCTGATCTAGTTATTCCATTTGAATTTAAAGTCCCCAGTTTTGATAAATATGACGGTACCAGCTGCCCTAAAATCCACTTGGCAATGTTCTGCAAGAAAATAGAAGGATATTTGGATAATGATAAACTGTTGATCCATTGTTTTCATGATAGTCTAGCTAGACCTGCTGCAGTATGGTACAACAGATTAAGTCGAGAGCATATTCAATTATGGGTTGATTTGGCCAAAGCATTTTTTAGGCAATAAAGTATGTTATAGACCTAGCTCTAGATCACTATTTTCTACAGAATGTGAATATGAAGGTCGGTGAAAGCTTCAAAGACTATACATTGAGGTGGCGAGGATTAGCAGCCTAAGTACAACATTCCTTGACAGAGGAAGAAATATCTCTTATGTTTCATCAGACTCTTTTATCTCCTTTCTTTGAAAGATTGCTTGTGAATTCAAAGTGCAGTTTCAGAGACCTCATGTGATTGGGGAAGCAATAGAAATATAGATCCGATGAGGGAAAATTGGATCAAGATTTAAAGACCGTGCTGACCAAGAAGCAGAACAAGAGAGAGAGGTGAGTGAATGCAATGTTCAAAGCTCTCAGAGTCGCAAGAGAAAGAGGCTAGTTAATTCATCAAGACGACCACGAAAAATTCCTTGAGCAAGTACAAATTTGGAGATCTTTGGAGTGTCTATTTTAGACTTATTACCTCACCTTATTAAAGGACAACATATCACTCCTAGGCCAACGAAGGTGGTGCCAAGTCCATTTGCCCATAGCTATGATCCATACAATGTTTGTGACTTTCATATAGGAGTACCATGACATGTTACCAAGAAGTGTAGACCTTTAATGAAAGAAATCAAGAAGTTAGTCAGCAATGGAATCTTGACACAAAAATTAGTTCAACAATGGAAAAGAGTGGGGCAAGCCGTTATACCGGTCAAGAAATCAGAGAATCAAGATGAGTGCTTCCAAGATTGTCTAGAATTTTAAGAAGTCGGTGCTACCCATATTGCTGCATCATATGGTTACAATCTACAAGGACCATTGCTGAAATAATACTGGAAAATAAGTCTGTACTCATGTCCCGAAAGTAGTAGAAGCATTTTTTTTCTGAAGGCATATGTCATGTTTGTTGGTTTTCATTTCATTGGAATGATGTTTTTGAAATAAATAAATAAATAAATATATGTATATTCATTCTCACCCTCGTCGGCCCTTAGATGCCAATTGCAAGATGCGACACTGATTTCGATCCAAAAATCATTTGGATGTTGTAAAGATGATGAAGTGAAATTTGTTTCTCAGTTTACTATAGTTGGCAAGGTAAGAAAAGTCAGATTACTACGCCTTTGATGATGTTCGATGATAAATCTTTGAAATTCATAAACAGTGAAGTGAGCTAGACGATTTTAACCAAGTAGAGTTGCTTGAAATTGAAGTTCTAAGCGTAGCCTTCTATACCTTAAAAACACAATAGAAGAGAGAAAATAAAAAATAAGAGAAAAAGAAAAAATAAAAGAAAAAAAGAATAAGAAAAAAGAAAAGTAAGGAAAGAAAAAGGAAAAAAGTTGAAAAAAAAAAGAAGGAAAAAGAAAAAAGAGAGAAAAAAGAGAGAAAAAATGAAAGAAAAAGGAAAAAGAAAAGGTGAGAAATAATGAACTATTTGAATAAATAAGTCTCGAAACACTCTGATGGAGCTGTGGGGTATGTCGACAAATCTAATAAGGAGCTATGCTTCACCTGTCTAATACCCAAGCGTCAAAGATATATCTTTGAAGACATGTCTATAATAATAATATAATAATTAGTAACAATCAGAGTTACAATGCACTTATAGAATTTTATTCTTAGAATGATATTTTTGCACTCTACTGGTTAAACAAGTTCGGGAAGCTTGAACACATTTATAAATGAAAAGGAATGAGGAGAACATAGGAGTTGTTTCTGACTAGATCGAGCAACGCGGTAATCATAGGGTGTGAACCGGGTGATTTGGAAGAAATTTCATAACTTCAGAAATTGACACAACATTCAAATTATTATACTCATAGGAAGGTTGAATCTATGACATTCTTGCACTTGATATTTAGGGTATCCTATTATGTTTCCTTTCTTTATACCCTAATTTTTCTGGTCTTGTAAGGTATCCTTCATTGAAATGCCGTTAAGCAAGCTGACATTTTTACAAACAGACAGATTTTCTAGATAAATATATGACTGAGTATGAGACTCTTATTTGTTCGACAGTCTTCTGGAGACAGAATTTGCCCCACTTGTAAGGTATCCATCAGGGGACATGGAGACGACAATGGCAAGAATGAAAAGTTTAGGGACTTGAGGCACTTGTTCGTCCCAAATGATAGAAGAGGGGCAAATTCTATGTAATGAGGCAAGAAACAAAGAGAGTAGTGGGGTATCATGGTGCATAAGAGTTTAAATCAGAATAGGCAAGAAAGGGTGCAGAGCCTGAAAGAATTCGATCACTAAAAAGGGTCAAAATTGTCTTAGGAAGAAGATGAGCTCAACAAAAAAGATTCTGGGGCAAATTTTGTTGGAGTATGAAGACGATAAAAGCTTAAAAAGATCAAGCTAAGGAAGAAGATCAATCTAGGAAAGATTTAAGGAAAACAATCTTATTGTTGTAATTGAAGCAAAAAGCTCAACGGAAGGGCAAAGAAGATTAGAGCTTATCCGAGTAGTCCTCAGTTGTTACAATCCATGCACCATATATAGTTAGGCATCTATAGAATAGAAGCATACTAACTCAAGCATTCAAAACATTTTTGTACATTTTTACAAGAATTTACAAGAATCAGTAAAGAATAGACAAATATTTCAATCTACAACTTCAGATTGGAGAAGTAGAACCAGCAAATACTAGCAAAAATTTCAATCACATTTTCTTGAACTAAAGATATCGATCCGTTTGAAGATATAGATCTCAGCAAAGATTTTAACCCGCTCAAAGAGGTAGATTTTAGAAAAGATTTTAATCCGTTTAAAGAGGCAGATCTCAGAAAGCAAAGATTTTAATCCGTTTGAAGAGGAGGATCTCAGTAAAGATTTTAATCCGTTTGAAGAGGCGGATCTCAGAAAGATTTCAATCCATTTGAAGAGGCGGATTTCAGCAAAGATTTCAATCCGTTTGCAGAGGCGGATTTCAACAAAGATTTTCTAGTTGTTTCCATAGGAAATGAAGTGCATTATAGTTTTAAATCCTGCGAGTCATCAGTAAGTCCTTCGGGCATGATGTTAAATCCTCCGAGTCATCACTAAGTCCTTTGGGCATGATGTTAAGTCCTTTGGGCCATCACCTTCAGGAGTGATGTAATTGTTTGCACAAGAAAGGAAGTGTATTACAATTCTAAATCCTTCGGGTCATCAGTAAGTCCTTCAGGCATGATGTTAAGTTCTTTGAGCCATCATTTTCGGGAGTGATGTAATTGTTTGCACAGGAAAAGAATTGCATTACAATTCTAAATCCTTCGGGTCATCAGTAAGTCCTTCGGGCATGATGTTAAGTCCTTCAGGCCATCACCTTCGGGAGTGATATAATTGTTTACACAAGAAAGAAAGTGTATTACAATTCTAAATCCTTCGGGATTCTTATTAATCAATGATATTTTTCTTGATGTAAGGTTCGTCTTTTGTTGAAAAATATTTTTTTCCCAAAAAAAAAAATGATGAAAAAAAAAAAAAAATTAGCATTCCCAACAAAAAACGAAAGCTCTCTAATGGGAAGAATTGTCAATTGGAAAAAAGATAGAGTTCTAATAATGAAGAAGAGTTCATACTTTTGTTCAAAGAATGAAGAGCTCCTAATGTAAAGAGTTTGCTCAAGCAAAGATTAATGAGAGTTTGTAGTGTGAAGAATGATGCGAGAAAAAAGAATCCAGAGTTCCTAATAAGAATAACTGATATCTTTCACAATTGTTGACACTAAAGATCTCAAGGTGGATTGTTGATTGGAGGGATGAAGAATTTCATAATAAGAAGAATAACTTCAAACCTCAGAAGATGAAGAATGTCAAAAGTAATTTCAGACTTTGGAAGATGAAGAATTTCATAATAAGAAGAACAACTTCAAATTTCATAGTTTGGGCAGAAGATTGAAGAATTTCGTAATAAGAAGAACGGCTTCAAACTTCAGCATTGTTTGTAATGAAAGACCTGGCTTTCAGAGGATGACCAAGAGGACCAAACAAAATTTGTGTCTTTTCTCACTTCCCGTTCCACAATAATGAGCAAAGAGGGGCAGCTATAATACCTAAATTTTGATCGGGATTAATAAATAAATAAATAATAAATAGTAAAAATAAAAAATATAGTATTATGATAGCCCAAATAAATAAATAAATATTAAATAAATAAAATCCAAAATAGTCCAAAAGTCCATGTTTAAATGTCCAAAATACATATAAGGCCCATTTATATCCTTAAAATACATATTCAAGGCCCATTTAAATCCTTAAAATCTAAAATTCCCGCCCAAATACAAGTTTCATCGAATCTGTGTTTGTTTAGCCCGCCCAAACCATCCACGTGGCATACTGCCATTGGCTTTCTCTTGTTTCACCTAGATCAAGCCCTGCTAGAAACCAGTTGTCCACATATTATTAGTCATTGACGTCAGCTTTTGCCCCTGTTATAAATAGAGAGAAAAGGTAATTATGAGGGTAATAATTGCTACAGTAAATGCAACAATAATGGAGAGAGAGAAAATATCAAAAGCTAAAGGGACGTTTAGAAGCTGAAGTGCTCACCAGAGAAGACGATCGGAGTCAACGTGCCGCCATCGAAGTTCATAAGAAGGTAATTTACCTTTCGAATCTCTTATTTCCTGCAAACAAAAATAAAAACATGTTAGATCTAGGCTAAAAAAAACAAAAAATAAGAGGTCATCAAAAAATATAGAGGTTTTTGCGAGGAGTTTTTAAGGTCATCAAAACTTATCTTCTCCGGAGTTTTTCTTCGAGTAGTCACCATAGTGTGCTTAGGTTGTGGTTGGAGTCGAAAATGATAGACATGATAGAAAATGATAGACATGGTAAGGTTTTTGGGTCGAAGGTATAAGGTCGGCCGGAGAAGATGACCAGAGACGATGACCGGAGATGGCTGGCATCGCCTCCTGCGGCTAGCAAACATGCCGGAAGGGTTTAAGACGGTGGACCTAAATCTAAAAGTGGTGGCTAGGGCGAAGCTAGGCCGGAGTTCTAGGGTTTGTGAAGTTTAGGATGAATGTGGGAAGAACTGTGAACTGTTTTAGGATTTTTGATCGAGAAAAACATGTATTAAGGAAGGTTTAAGTGTTTGTGGATCAAATGGGGTTTTAGGATGAACATGGAAAGAACTTTGAATGGTTTTAGTGTTTTGATTGAGGAAAAACACAATGTTTAGGGTTTTAAGTGTTTGTGTTGAATCAAATGGGTTTTTTTGGGTTGAATGTGGGAAGAACATGAGATGAACGAAGGGTTTTAATTGAAAATGGGAAGGTTTTCTAGGATTTGGGAGTTTGAGTTGAGAGGATTTGGAGAGGGAGAGAGAATGGATTTGAGAGAGAGAGATTATGGAAATGGTCGTTCTGACTCGGATATGGGCTATTTATGCCCGAGTTGGAACAGTATCGTTTTGGGCACCGGGTCAAAATGACCCGCGCACTTTTAAACGGGTCGGATTAGACCCACACATTTTTAAATGGATACCATTTGGTTTTTCCCAAAACTTTGATTTCTCTCAATTTAGTCCTCATTCCTCTTTGATTGAGCCCCAAATTTTGTAATTCATTCAATTAAGTCTCGTACCCCATAATTAAGGCACCATGTTTGTAATTCTTTTAGTTGGGTCCCTCATGGGATTTGTAATTGATATTTAGTTTTGTATTTCTTTCATTTTAGTCCCTATATTAATAAAATCAGTTCTTGTTTCAATTTCTTTTAATTTAGTCATTTATTTTAATTGTTTTATTGAATTAAATACAATTAAATTATTTTATTGTTGCATATTTTAAAATTAGCATATAGTATATTTTGTTAAATAATTAATACACCTAGATTTAATTAATTAAGATAGAGCCTTTAGTTTAGGGTTCTTTAATTAGGGTTCAATAATTAAAATGGGATAGATAATTATAGTAATTAAATGTATATCAAATATAAACTTTAAAATCCCAATTGGATGGTGTTCTATTGTTTACAATGGGTGTTATCTCAACATGGATTTTAATCAATTATATTCAATATACATTACACATATAATTGGAAATTAATTTAGTTCTTTAATTAAAACTAAATAATTAATTAGAATACATTGTAGATAATTAAATGTATATTAAATTGAACCTTTGGGACCCAAATTTGGATGGTGTTCCATTGTTTACAATGAGGTGTTATCTCAACATTGGTTTTAAAGGTGAACATTTAATATACATTTTTACTTATAATATTGACTTAATAAATTGTTAGAGCCTTAATTAGGACTAGAACTTTAATTAATTAGAAGGATTAACTAATTAGGAATATGATTAATTTAAGGGCTTTAAATATATGGAAGGTGTTCAAGCAATTAGCATTTTCTCATAAAAACCATTAAATTAATTAATATTCATAGTTTTAAATAACTAATTAATTAGAGCTTTTTTAGGAATAGTACTTAAAATTGACAAGACAATAAAAGGACATTCATTAAAAACCTTTTATGCTGGAAATTCATTTTTAAAATATGAATAAGGGTGCCACCTAATGTGGTGCTTTTAATCTCATATCCGAACAAAATGAATTTCCTTATAAAAGGATATCTGCATTCAGAATTTAAATTCAAATAATTATTCGAAATGCCAAAATGCCATGTAAAATTAAATGTACCGATAACAGGCGTTCGTAGGGGTGCTAATCCTTCCCTACATGTAACTGACTCCCGAACCCAATTTTTAAGACAAAATCTCTGGTTTGTTTTTCCGGTGTCCGGTCTACCTCGATGTGATTAGGTGGCGACTCCAAATTGTTTTTAAAGATAAATAAAAGAAAATCCGATTTAATATGAAAAACCTAAATTTTCAAGATTAAATTAAAAACTGAACATAAAAGCGGCGTTCAATGCAAACATCCCCCACCAACTATTAAATTAGTTCATGGTGAGGGTACCAAACCAAAAACCTTCATCGTTTTCTAACAACATCATCATTTAAAAATAAAAATAACTAGACAAAGAGAATGGGCTAGAAGGGGGTCGGTCGATGCAGCCCTTCAAGGTCCAGGCTCTCGGTCAAGCTAGTCGAACCACGTCTCCTTGGTTTCTTTAAATAGGCATGCAAGGATAACCTAGGATAAGCCTTGAAAATTGAATTTTGAATGCTCAAGGGATAAGGGATATGATCATCTTATCCTATATTTGAATCCTAGGGCTGACGTCATCAAGGTCCAACAGCTACTTGGCCGGGCATCAAACTCCTTTTCGCTGCCAACCGGTGATTCGGCAATTTTTAGTCCATCGCTGCCAACAATAACTTGGCATTCTCTCTGGCATTCCTCGTCAGGTGGCAAACTTGGTGCTAGCAGTGAAAATGGGGACTCACTAATATTAGAGACATTAACAACATGATCTAAAAATATATGCATCTCTTTTTCATCTAACTAGTGTCCAATTAGGTCATTGAAGGATTTGTTACCCCAACACAGCACTAAACCGTCACCTAAAGTACAACCTGGTGTTAAATAATTCAAAGATTTAACACCCCTAAACCCTACTTCTACTACCATTTCACACAAGTCACCATGTGACACTAAATCATGGTCTATTACCTAATCTACTACAACACCGCCAACATAATCCACATTAGGACTTTCAACAAACGAACCACCTAAATACAAGCGCAAAACGAGCTTTGTGAAAGCCATTCTCAACTGAATTCAAATAAGTAAATAGGGATAAACTTGTAAATAATTATGTTCAATAATATGATAAACATATGTCACATTCAGTTTACACTGTAAACAATTTGTATACCAATAGACAATTAGGAAAAAAATGTACACTTATAAAGCTTTACAAAGTTGTCTCCTTTATCACCACTGCCACGTACTAAGAAAGAAAATAAAATCTGCAATTTTGAAGATAACAAAAAACATGTTAATTCACCATAAACACAAATGCATAGCCTTTTAGACACACTCATCACAGGCTTTGGCGAGAACAGGAATGGGAAGAAAAAAATTGGAAGATGTGAGGCAAAAATTAAATCAAATACAAATTTGGTTTGTTCAGAAGCAAGCAAAAACAAAATAAATTGGGTTTTTTACAAACTCTATGAATCATTGAACAATGGATTAAAAATCATAAACAAACCGTAGAATTCTTCAAGCTTCTTTCTTTAGTCGAACACTTCAGTTGTGGTAACCTTCAACTGGTATTCGAATGTTTCAACGAAAGAAACAAACTTTCAACAATAATCAAAGGGGATCAGGATTCTTGGATTGAAGAACAAACGAGAAGAAATGGAATGGGAAGAGTTTCAGAAAAAATAAAAAATTGAATTATATTTTTTTCCTACTTTTGATTATCATCTACTGAAACTGCCATAAATGTATCATGTTATTCAAGACAAGTTATCATTTTTTTATTTTTGATTTTTTTTAAAGAAATTGGAAATTTGCACTGGTGCACTTCTATATATGTTTTTGACTTTTTTGACTGGGAGCGTCACGTGTCATGTTCTTAAAGGTCCACGTGGCTTTACACGTCAGAGGATAACGGCGTTAGGGGTGGGTGGCATTTCAAATGACAGAAGCATACTTCAAGGAACACATTGAACGTTGGCAAATTTTAAACCCCACATTGACAAACTTAGCAAAGTACAAGGGATATTTGTACCATTATCCCAATTTTTTAAAGGCAGGTAAGGTTGGACCACATAAGAGATGGGTATAGCGGTAATTTTTGACACTCAACTTTGAAGGACCAGTTAGAGATGTTTTTTAATGTGTCTTATATATATATATATTATGTAACACAAAATTTTGACCATAAGTTTTGTCAAGATGTTTCTTCACTACATAAATACAAAATAAATTTTTTTAAAACTTTTAATGAATTAATTGAAAATTTTTAAATATTTAAGGGTGCCTAATGATATTTTGAAAAAAAAATAAAGGCTCAAATAGGTAGGTAGGTAGGTAGGTAGGTAGGTAGGTAGGTAGGTAGGTAGATAGATAGATAGATAGATAGATAGATAGATAGATAGATAGATAGATAGATAGATAGATAGATAGATAGATAGATAGATAGATAGATAGATAGATAGATAGATAGATAGATAGATAGATAGATAGATAGACAGACAGATAGAGAGACAGATAGACAGACAGACAGATAGATAGATAGATATCCTATAAGCAGGAATGGAGTCAGAATTTAAGGCTACGGGGCAAAACATAAATGTTTGAAAGGGGTGGGGAAATTCATAAATAACTCAATTTTTTTAAATATATATAGGAAAAAAATTGGGATTGGGCAATTGCCCCTCTCCACCCCAAGTAGTTATGTCCATGCCTGTAAGTTCATTTTTTTTTTGGTAATATGCATGCCCATCTTATGGTTCATGTTCAGGGTGCAAGGCTGTCCCTTCCAACAATGTTCACTCCAAGGTTGAAACTCATGTCCTCACATTGGGAGTGCAATGTACTTTACCAAAACATCCAACACTTGTTGGTTATAAGTTTGATTTTTAAATGATATTTCAATATAAACTATTTAAATAACCCTCCAATAAATAAAATTGAATTTCGTTATTGAATACATGTTTAAAATTGATTAAATTTGAACAAGACTCGTATAAAGAAAGTTTAGATACACTTAATCATATTTAAAAATGATTTTTATTCATGGAATCTAAATGAACACTGTGGACAAGGACTGATCAATAGGGTAGTGGTTCAATGAATAAAGACATGGATAATTTATGAAGATTCTTCCATTTTAGTGGTTTGAATAAAACATTCATTTTGATTACAAATAATTGTTGTAATATTTGGCTCATCTTTCATTCATGCATATGATTTACATGGTATACTATCTCATGGATATGAAAAAATATTTATTTAATATATTGGTGGTGGAATTTTTTAAATAAATTAAGAAATTATCAAATATCTCATTTTTACTTTTATAATATGATTTAACTATCTATATCTTAATTGCATTTATGGAATGAAAAAAAAAATTCACTGTTAATATATTAAATAATTATCTAAAGAATTTATAAAGACTGTAAAAGGGGGTTAATCTTTGATATACTAGCAAATAGTATGGAAATAGTAACAAATAATTTTTGTTGCAAAAATAAAAGCAATAAACGAAATTTAAACTCTTAAATAATTAAGTTTGGAAAATGAAATAACATTAAGTAGACAAAACCAATTAATGCAATGTTATTTCGGTCAATAATCAACTATTCTATCGACCGATCCTAACTGAACATCAAGGCATAAATTTGATAACAGATTTGTCACCAAAATAGTACGTTATGTTTATTTATTTTTAATATTAATATGATATGATAGTAACTATTTTTTTAGGGAAATTATTGGAATTTATATTAGCCTTGCTTTAGGCAGAAGCTATCAAATTTTCAGTTCCAATGTAATCCCCAGAGAGAAGGGAGTCTAACCCTTTCTCATATAAACAATTATTTAGCTGCTTGATTGCTAGACAAATTCCTACCCAAATTTGGAATGTCTAAAGATACCCAAAATTAATTAATAAATTAATCTCTTTATTTTTTCTTCTTGTAGGAGTTGAAAACTTCATGCATTTATTGGTTTCTTTTTTCTATGTATAGCAGTAAAAACTTGGAGTGTTGTCTCCCAAAACATAAGCACTAAAAACAAAAGATAAAAATTAGTTAAAACACCACTAAAACAAACACTAGCCAATTTCTAGATCTCTAGCTCAAAAAGGCATATATAAAAAATGATTCTTTTGTCAAATTGTATAAAACGTCCTTATATTGTGTAGTTTTGAGATTCATAGCTCTTCCTCTTAATAATGTCTTCTATAAAACTTAAATTTGAGTTATCTCTTTCAAAGAGTAATGTATCTTGCCATTGCACACAATACTTGTTGGTTGAGTCTTTAATATTCTTGAAATTTATTTATCCAAAAGCAAAATTCGGTCTTCACTCCCTAATGTCATCACAGCCACAACAATGGCATTGGAGATCAAGAGGCATGGTGGCAATGGAGGCTATGTAGAACTTAACGGTGGTTAATGGAAGTTGGTGAGAGCTTTGATAAGGATGAAGGCTAAACTGATAAATGTTATGAACGTGAAAGATTAAATTTGTTGATTTATGTAGAATTAGAATCATGAGAAAATATATAAATATAGATAACTAAATGCGTTAGTATACCAATTGAAACAGAATCCACGCCATAATCCCGTTACAACATCATTGGCGGGTGACTAAAAATTAAAATTTTAAAAATGTAGGTGATAAAAAATAGAAGTTTATAAGGTTGGAAGACTAAAATATAATCAAACACAAAGTTGAGTGACCACCCATGTACTTTACCATAGAAGAAAATGGTGTGAAAGAGAATAAATAAAGAAAGTGGGTTTTAGGTTTGCCAAATTATGATTAAAAATGTGAATTAAAAAGAAAGAAAAAACGATGATTTAGATTAAGATTGGGCGTGGAGGAGATGTATGCGTGGAGGAGATATGTACATGCTTTTTTTATCGACGAGATGTACATACTTAAATTGGGTGAGTCTTAGGCTACAGCATTCAAATGTACGATTAAAATACGGCGCAGTCTAAAATGTTAAAAAAATGTTATCATACAACTTAAAACGTCATACTTTTTTTATAACATTTTATGTTGATAATTTTTTTAAAAATATTAATATTTATTTTGTGATTTTTTTACAAGTATCAGAATTTGATTTGTGAATTTTTTACCATTATTGATACTTTATTAAATTATATAATAATATTTTAAATTGTATATTTTCTAACATTTTAAATTATTTAGACGCACTTTAGACTCACCACTTAAATTGATGGAGTTGACATTTGAGAAAAGCCTCTGAATTTCATCATTCTCGCATCCTTTCCCCGTGACACTTCTAAACATACAACGTAACCCAAAATAGAGGGGCTTAATGTCTAGTCGAGGTAACCCCCTTTAATTAATTTCTATGCCTAATCTGAGAAAATAATGGTACGGCTCAATGGGTCCCATGTCACTGTCCCACTGGTTCACTCACTCCAGCTCTTTTACACCCTCAAAATCTGAGAAGTTCAAAAAATTTGTGTTTTAGTTTAATATTTTTAGGATAAATTACACTAGTAGTCCTTGAACTTTTAGGGTATTTGTAATATGATCATCGAACTTTTAAAATTTATAATACAATCACTAGATTTTTAATTCTTTTTCATTATGGTTGCTATCGTCAATTTTGTTAAAAAAGGTAGATGTGGCACGTTAACTTAAAAAATGTTTTATTGAACTTTTAATTCGTTTCATTACGATCACCACACTCGTTTCATTACGATCACTACACTTTCGATTCACTTTCATTACGATCATTGAACTTTTAATTCGATTTCATTACAAGAGTAGCCAGTGACAGAGTCAAGATTTTCATATAGTAGGGTCAGAGTGAGGTATGGGTTATGGGAATTTCTATATTACTCCAATAAGTACTATTGACCCCATATTCCAACAAATTAGGTGGAGTCAATTTTAATATTTCCTTTGAAAAACATTGATACAATTCTTATATTTCCATATAGTACGTACTTTTAAGTGGGGTCAAATGCAAACTAATCTTTCCATACAACTCCGCCCATGAGAGTAGCTCCAAGCGGCGACCAAGACTTTAGCTTATGTATATCTCATAAATCATTGAACTCAAGAGGGGGGATGGCTACAAAAAGCTCCTTAAATCTTTTAGACAATCATTAGTACAAAGGTAATTTATTATGTTTGATCTAATGTAACATATGAACAACAAAATTGCAGAGTTAAAAGAAAACACAAATTTTCATTCGTTGATAGAAGTATATGATTTTTAAAACAATGGTAACAAATCAATTGAGCAACATTATCTTAAGTTAGAATAATAGGCTCGAAACTTTCATAATTAAATTATTCCAGAAAGCATGGACCTCCAATGCTGAACCTCTCACTTTTGGGTTCTCCACCTTAGGCAAAAAATCATGAAGCTCTAGTAAAAATTCATTGGCTCGAATAGACAAGATCATCCTCTGCACCTTTAAATTACTTTCCAATAAACCATTTCAAACCGTCAACAAAAATTGATCCATTGTCATTCTAGAGAGTTTATCAAATACGTCTAGAGTGATGGAAACCTGATAAACTAAGCTCCACCTTCATGATTACCGCTTGGAGCTGTTATTTCTTTGCTAACATGGGGTATATTAATACATAGTAGATAGTGTGATCATATTTTAAGTGCACTAAAAGTTTAGGGACTACTAATATAGTTTACCCTCTTTTTATACTTAACATGCCACGTCATATTTTTAACGACAGTTGACGAAAACGGCTGTAATGAAAGTAAATTAAAAGTACAGTGACTGTGTTGCAAGTTTTAAAAGTTCAGTGACCATACTGTAATCGTTTTAAGAGTTTAGGACTACTAGTGTAGTTCACCATATTTTAGGTTTAAATATATGTTTGATATTTGAATTAGACATCTTCTCTCAAATTGATACCTAAAGAATTTTTAATTTCAAGTTCATTGTCGAACTTTAATTACATTCACTATTTTGATACTTTCATTAACAATATTAACTTTTGATGATACGTCAATATATGATTGTATCATCACTATAGAAAAATAGGTTTTTAGCGGCGTTTTTAGCCTTATAGTGGCATTTTTTAGCGCCGCTAAAAACCCTCTCAGTGCTCAAAAAAGTGCCACTAAAACCAGCGCCGCAAACATTCAC
Source organism: Hibiscus mutabilis (assembly GCA_019671005.1). NCBI lineage: Eukaryota > Viridiplantae > Streptophyta > Magnoliopsida > Malvales > Malvaceae > Hibiscus > Hibiscus mutabilis. The sequence continues at coordinate 16,239,019 of CM033724.1, read as the reverse complement.
GGCGTTTGTGTACGAGAAACGCCGCAACATATCATGTTCTATAGCGGCGTTTGATAAACAAAACAACGCTAATAACCTTTCTTTAGCGGCATTTTAATGTACAAATGCTACACTATGTCATGATTTTTAGTGGCATTTTTTGCCACAAACGCGCTAATAACCTTTCTTTAGCGGCATTTTGATATAAAAACGCCACAATATGTCATAATTTTTAGTGGCATTTTTTGCCATAAACGCCGCAAATGTAATGCTTTTAGTGGCATTTTCATCCCAAAACACTGCAAAAGAGCGAATTTTCACAACTATTTAATTGTTTTGATTAATTAAATAAAAAAGTTAAAAGCCAAAATTAAATTGATCAATTATACTTTCAAATGAATAAACTAACATCCAATTTCAAATGTGATCATCAAGGCGAACACAGATAACTAATTATCAACCAAATCTTCGGTAGGATAATTTGATACCTTCCCACTACAAACAAGGATAAGAGTATCTTCAGTAGGACCAGGTAGCCTTCTATGACCATATCCTCCGAAATGTAACCAATACCTCCTTTCTAAGTTTTTGTTAGATTGTCTACAGTGTAGAATACCTGGAGAGAATGAAAAATAGTGTAGAATACCAGCCAGGTAAGCAGTATATCATTAGAAGAGACATTGGCATAAAGCAGTGACACTTGACGGAACAAAAGTACAAACCATGCTCATATTTGATCTAAAACAAGCACTAAACAAATAATATTTGACAAAAGGCCAAAAGTTATGGTTGCAAATTTACTAATCAGATAACTGTACCTGAGTGTTGTCATAAGGATTCTTCAGTATAACTTCAATTACCTGAAGCATTGGAGTTATGCCTGTCCCACCTGCAATCTGGAACAACGCCACATAATTGAATGCAAATGAAGATTATACCTTTTCAATACTCTTGGAGAATATGATACAGTTGTAACTATTCGGATTACTTAGCAGATAATTTGACAAAATATGCAGAAATCAGATGTGCACAAGTGATAATTATAGAGAAAACAAAATAGGATTGGATGAATTTTATAAATTAATTGTAAAGAACACATAATATACCATTAGCTATATAGTTGGCATCAGGTTAAAATATGAAGTCTAATATATAAAACATGTTCGAAAATTGAATCCTCCAGCATCTGTATAATTTCCATATGCGGTTTTGATTCTTTGTGGGGGAAAAATAATTAGAAAACTAGAAAATCAGATCTAGCCATTCCAATGTGTTTCTACAAAGAAGCAACAAAACCTCCAAAACGGCGACAGATTAAGCTAAAAGGAGAGGCTTTTCGACGGCATTATAGACTGAAACCAGTAAAAGAAAAAACAAAACCTCAATGAAAAACTCCACACCATTTTCATAGTTTGTCACTCTGCTTGCTTACAATTTTTCAGATCACACCATGTTCCAAAAATAACAAAAATTTAACTCAAAATGTGGAGTTAAAATCGAATCTAAACTAAATTAGACAATAAAACACTCGAACAATCAACAAATATTTATTTAAAAGCTCAAGAACTTCTACGTGATTAATGCAAAATTTAATTAACGAGAGGTGTTTATAACTTAATTTAGCAGGCAAAACTATATGAATACATAAGCAATAACATCTATAGATACATATCATGGTACTTGAATTACTAATGAATACCAAATAAATTTATTTTAAAGGTGAACAATGCATGAACCAATGGTTCTTTGATTTATTGGATTCGTGAATGTCCATGTAATTTATTTCCAATTATTTAAGTGATTGGTCTGCTACAACTTAAAACTTTGAACCAATAATAAGTACAAATATGGCAGTATATTTAACCATATGATTCAACTCTCAATTACTCCATTCGACACTTTAGCTACGGATTTTAAGATATACAATAAGCTATCATTTTAGCCTAACATGTCCGAACTACTCATGTTCCAATAAAACAAATTTCTTGACTTCTCAATATACTATTTTCTTACAAACATTTTGAGCTAAGAAAAATCAGCATACTGTGATTCGGAACAAATAAATCCATGGCTGCTATATTCTACTTAAAAGACTACGACATTCTTGCACATATACGTACACGTTACTTCAAGAATTTTGGGCATCAAGATGTTACCGTGTTTGCCTATTAACAAGTGTCTATTTCCTTAATAGAACAGTTATAAAATGTAAATTCCAGCAGCTTCTTGCTGCGTTTATGAACCATATTAGAGCCCTTAACGAAACCAAAACTGAGCAAGATAGCTCAATTTGGACTTCACCAGATCTACTTTTTTTTTCTTTCAAAATTATCAAAACTTTTTTTAAAATGTATAGGACTCTACTTCCATGGTTTCCCTCCCATGCCAACGGCCAACTCTAGGTGCTCTCCAGCCCAGCAGTTTGCCTTCCCCCACACAAAATTTCACAAGCTAAACACTTAAGTGAGCACTATGAACATGAGAAGATTGCAATTTTTTTACAGAAATGGAAACCCTAACAACAAATAATACTAACACATTTCTCCTGAAGATGCACAATAAATTACAACCAGAATTGAGCTTTCAAATTGAAGTTCTCATTGTTGAAGGGACCTCCAAAAATTTACCTCATACTTATTTTACTGCTCAATTTTAATCTCTTTCTCATGATTTTTCTTACTTTATGAAGCAAAGCACAGGCTCAAGCACTAACTAAAGCCAAGAGAAGAAGTTTGTGTCACTAAATTTTTTAAAACTAAGAAAAAAAAAAGAGAGGAAAAGATCAGCAAAGAGAGCATCAGCATACTCATTTCTTTTACCGACATTATGGAGCAACAGAGACAATGTAGAGGAGAGGGCACGAGTAACAGCAAATCAGACGGCAGAGAGGTGGGGCATGAGCAGCAGCAGATTAGACGGCAGAGAGGAGGGGGCATGAGCAGCAGCAGATTAGACGGCGGAGAGAAGGGGGCACGAGCAGCAGTAAAGGATCGGGAAACATTTGGAAAATTAGGGATAGAGCTTGTGATTAAAAAGGGGGGCTAAACGACTTGCTTTTCAAAAAAAAAATTAGAGATTTTGTAGCGTTTGACTCACAAACGCCGTTATAGTAAGAGTACTCAGCGTTTCGCTGAAAACGTCACTATAAGTTCTGAACAATTACGTCATTTTCCTGAAAACGTCACCTTATATCTGTTTCTAACAACATTTTTCATAAAACGCCACTAAAAGTTTTGAACAATTACGGCGTTTTCTAAAAAATGCCACCTTATATATGTTTCTAGCGGCGTTTTTCCATAAAACGCCACTAAAAGTACTTAAAAATTGCAGTGCTTCCAAGTAAAACGCTGCGAATTTTGTCAGTTGTGGCATTTTTTATTTAAACGCCGTGAGATGTACAAAATTAGTGGCATTTGCTCCAAAAACGATGCCAAATGTGCCGCTAATAACCTATTTTGCTATAGTGCATGGGTCAACAATGATGCCATGTAGTTTTTTTATATAAAAGACTACAATTTAAAATAATAAAAAATAAAAGAAAAAATACAACTAATAAAAAACAAGTTAAATCTTTTTTTACAAATTCTTTAAAATTGCGCAGCTCGAACCATAGGTCTAATATCACTTCTTAGGAATTTGTATGTGAAAATAAACAAAGCAAGATCAACATAGAATAAGACACGCTTAAGAGACGAAATTTAACGTGATTCGGCTTTGTCTCATATAGTCCACAAAAAACGTAGAGATCATAAATAGTACAAATGCATGATATTTCATATATCCAAAATATATATATATTCCAAACTCGATGTATCCATGACACCCTCTCAGCATCCCTACAATACTCATCTCTATAACATCAGCTGCAATAGTTGCATAAATCCTAAAAGGTATTAGATCTCTCTGGAATAGTTCTCTCTCATAATTCTAAAGGTTGAAACCTAATTTATATTTATAGACCTAAATACTTGGTTACCAATAAACTTTATTCTATAAGATTTTTTCTAATATAAATATTAAGTTATTAAATATACCTACTTATGAAATATTCTTCAACCACCATATTACAATAAAATTCAACTTAATTATCTTTTAAAATTTGAGTCGATATTTAACAACACATGTAAAAAAATATGAATATATATATATTATATGATTACAAAAAATCATTTAAATTATAATCAACATATACTACAATATTATAAATATTTATAATTAAATTTATAAAGAACTCGACAACTTGGATATGTACAAGGTGTAAATACAAAACAATGATAAAAACTCATGTGAAAGAGTCAAGAAGGGGGAAGGAACAGACTCGTAACGTATTTATTTCTCGCAATTGAAGTACGAGGTATACGCTTATTGACCAGACCAATGGATAAGTTGACTTTCCAATCTTCTTTAGTTTTAAAGGGACTTTACAATCTTGGTGGTTCACTGTCCATATTATTAGTTTATCGAATATGTACATAAAATTATTAATAGTAAACACTATTTAAAATATAAAATTTATTTAATTATCATTCATCTCTAAGGTGTTTTGGACAATTTGTCCTTAAAGTTCTTTTTTGTTAATTAATCATTCTAAATTAGACCTATTTATGGTCTAATTGACTCATCCAATCCTATCTGATCCCAATATAATTTTGAAAAATAAAAATATTTTATTTAAACTTAATTATAAAATATAAAATGTTAATATTTTTTATTTTTAAATTAAACAATGGGCAATTTAGACAAATCGAGGGGGCGAGCTGAGCTGGAGGCGGGCTTGGAAATTCTTTTGAAGTCGAACACCCGACCCCTCTCAACACCTATTCCAAAGAAAAATACAAAACATAAAAGTCTCATATTATCTATTCAAACGTCTGTTTCTTTAGTTTGCATTAAATAATCTGTCTAAGATGAAGTTTTTTTAGATTTTTCGCTTTAGACTTTACAATTTCAGACGTTACGTAAAAATATTAATACATATATGTTGTGTAAGTGTTCATTCTAGGAGATTAGGATTCGAGTGGCTCCAACCAGTGACAAATCCAAAAATATTTTTGAGGGTGGACACACATGAAACCTCAAAATTTCAGGGTGGGCACAACTTATAAATATTAAAAAAAATCTAAGGATTAACTCATAAAAATTGAAAAAATTAAAGTCAAATGTGAGAAGCTTAAAAGATTCAAGGTGGGCACGAGCCTACCCTATGATGCACTTGCATCCGCTGGCTCCAATAAAAAAGATGATGATGCTTATCATAGAAAATTTGAGTTCAAACACACGTGTCTTGTTAAAAAATTAAAAAAATATGAATAAATATTAACCACACAAATATATTTAAAAAACACTTTTAAAAATTATTTTACATATAACTATTTTAATAATATGTTTAATGTATAACTTAGATTGAGTCAAATGAAAAGAGTTTTATGAACTTTAATACAAATATCCTTCAATTTAAATATTACATGTCAACTTTGTTAAAAGAAAATATATCCTACAAATAGTTTAATAAAATGTTTTCTTAGATAATTTTATATTCTGCCAACTAAATATTATAATCTTACATTCTGAGCAAGTGAATCAAATAAGATAATATAATGTGTTAAATAATCTTATTATCAAAGCTAGTATTTTTATTTTGTAAATTGAATGTCACCTAATAGTTTTTTTTGACAAATCTTAATTCTAATCCTACTTAGAGGAGAGGGGAAGGGGGAACTCTAGGGGAAGAAAGAGGATGCTCCTAGTGGTCTAGAACCCAATGGTGCTTGCTTTCAACTTAATGTTAAGTATTAGGAGTGTACATAGTAAACAGTAACCATTACTGATATAACCATTACATTTTATATGTTAATTAATCGAACCGTTCAATCTAAGCGGTTTCGGTTAATCTAACCGTTCGGTCTAAGCGGTTTCGGTTAATCGAGTCGCTAAAAATGATGGTTAATGGTTAAGTTATGGGTTAACTATTTTTAAATAATTTATACATATATTTTGTTCACAATATAAGCTATGTCAATCTCAAGGCCTCTTATAATATAATACTAATATAATATTTATCGGGAAGATAATTTCATTATGCTCAAATTGTAATAGGTTACAGGTTAACCTGTAATCAACCCATTAATAACGGTTAACCATTAGTGGTTAAAACAGTTGACCGTTTCTTAATGGTTAGGTTAAGATTCAATAACCGCTATAACGATTAACCGACCGTTTAGGCTAAACAGTGATGTCAACCTACCATGAACACCCCTAGTAAGTAATGCCGATCATTTTGGGTGAACCTTTTTAGAAGGTTGTCAATTGATTTATATTTATTTTTTTATTTAATCATTTATATATGACACATTGATCAATTAATTTGAATCAAGTCAAATATTCGTTATATGACGATCCTTCAAATTTAATAAGTTTGTCTTATATTTTAACAACAAATATATTATTAAATATGAATAAATTTGTTTATTATAGTTAATGCATTAGATTAGGGTATATTTGATTCACTGAAAATATATTTTGGAAAATGATTTCCGTAAAATAAATTATATTTTCTAAAAAACAACTTTTGAAAACCATTTTTTTGGTGTTTGGACGATGTTGTGTATTATTTGTAGTATTCATTATAAAACTTATTATTATTATTATTATTATTATTATTATTATTATTAAATATTAAAATAATTTAGTATTCTTTATATTAATATAATTTTTAAATAAAAAAAGTAATATTAGTATATTTTATTAAAATAAAAATATTATTAATTAAATTAATTAAATATTAAAAATAACAATTTTTTATTATATTATTAAAAATATTAATAAATATATTTTAATTATTTTAATAATTAATATTGTATTAAAATAATACTAGAATATAAAATTAATTTTAAATATATAAAATAATATTACTCATTATTGATATTTTCATAATATTATTTTATGAGAATAATAAATATTAGTAAATATATTAATAATTTATTATATATTATTAAAATAAGATATAATATTAATATATATGAATATATTATTATAATATTCAAAAGTATATATTAATCAAAGTATTACATTATATTATAAAATTATTAATAAATATATTTTAAACATTTTATTATTTAATATTTTTATTAAAAGAATAGTATAATATTATATTAATATTAAATTCATAAAATAATATTACTCATTATTAATAATTCAATAATATTATATTTATACTATTCAAAAAAATAATATTATTATATTTATAAAAAATAATAAGTACTATTCCTAATATTAATGGTTTATTATATATTATTAAAATAATAATATTACAATATAACTGTACATATTATTATAATATTAAGGATATTATATTTTAAAAATATCAATAAATATATTTTATATATTTTAGAGTTAATTGCACCGCACATCCCCAAACTGTGACACCATTCTAAATTGGTCTCTAAACTTTAAAACATTCCAATTTCATCTCAAACTATGACCTTCACTCTAAATTTGTCCCCAAACTTTTTAGCGTTCCAATTTCATTCTCAAACTATGGCTCTCATTCTAAATTGGTCCTCAAACTTTTTGAACATTCTAATTTCATCCTCAAATTAACGTTTATACCACATCATATTATTACATAATACACATTAGTGTTTCATAACACTTAACAATTTTTATAAGAGTTTTAATAACATAAGATATGATTAGCATATATTGATAATTTGGGGATGAAATTAGAACGCTCAAAAGTTTGAGGACCAATTTAGAATGAGAGTCATAGTTTGAGGATGAAACTAAAATGCTCAAAAGCTTGGGGACCAATTTAGAATAAAGGTCATAATTTAAGGATAAAATTGGAATGTTTTAAAGTTTAGGGACCAATTTAAAATCAGTGTCATAGTTTGAGGACGTGTGGTGCAATTAACTCTATATTTTAATAATTAATATTTGTATTCAAATATTAATAATTTATTATATTAATATTAAATATATAAAGAAATTTTACTCATTTTAGTAAGGGTTTAATTTTGATATGCAGACTGTGTAAAATTTATTTTACACAAGCCTGCACATTTATACTAAAAACAGAAATCCTAAATTACTAAACTCAAACCCTAAAAAATTAAATCCTAGATTCTAAACACTAACCTTAAATTATAAACCATAAAACCAAACCCCTATATTCTAAACCCTAAACTAAACTCCCTAACCCCTAAAACTAAAGAGCTTGTGTAAACTTTAATAACTGATAGCGGATTACATTAGCTGATAGCAGATAGCTAATTGCATTAGTTGATTTGACTAGCGGATTGTATTAGTTGATTGTATAAAAGTGTTTAGTAAAATTAGCTAATAGCTTATAGCCGTTTCATTATTTGAACGAGCAAAATGTTATATAAGGACATGATTATATTCAATACTTGTTTGAATGGTTTATTAGTTATCAATATTTTGGTATCTATTAATATTAATTAGATTATAAAAATTATTTTTTTAATATAACATTACTACGAATATTTGAAGGATTTATATATTAATTTATTATTTATATAATTATTTTTAATACAATTTGATTAATTATTAAATTTAAATGAAAATCGAAAAGGTTAAATTTAGGTTATTTAGAGATTATTTGTAATTGTTAAGGGTAAAAGAGTCTTTATAACTCTTATTCAAAACCTCTAATTTTAAAAAGCTACTACTAGCAACTTTTTTAATTAGAGAGTTTTCACCCCAATTCGTTATTACAATCATCTATTCACCAAATATCTAAAATAACATATTTGACTGGTCAAATCTTTAATTTTAGCTCAAAATGATATTTACTAAACTGGGCTTTTATCTTTTAATAATTCAATAATACTATTTTTTAAAAATAATATTATTTTTATTAAAATAAAAAATACTAATTATATTAATATTGTATTATATAGTATTAAAACATGAATATAATGTTATATATTACCAAGTAAATTATTACAAAATGTAAATTATAACGTTATACGATTAAAATTATTAATAAATATTTTTTAAAGTTTTAGTAATTAATATTTTTATTAAAATATAATTATAATATAATATTAATATTAAATTCTTTTTTATATTGATTAATATTAAATTCTTAAATCAATATTGTTTTAGGTGTTTAAGCTTTGGAGTAAAAATTTGGAAAAACATACTACAGAAATTCAGACGGTAATACATTTTCTTAGAAAATGCAAGGTATTTTACATTGACTTCAAAATGAATTACATCGAAGAAAATGAAGAAAATACTTTTCGTAACATGAAATAAACAAACCATTTTAATTTAGTAATTTTAAATAGTGTTTCACTTTCTACGAGGATCCCATAATTAAAATTCAAAGCTTTGTTGTGGAAACCCTAACATAACAAAGCCCCAACCTAGGGATGGATGGCAGGCGGGGCGGGTTTTTGGCCGTCTCGAACCCGCTCCGATATATTAATGTTAAAACCCGATCCCGCCCTGCCTCAAAAAAAAATAATAATTTATTCGTCCCGCCCTGATTTATAAACCCTAAACCTGACCTGAAAATGTAAAAATATATATTAAATTTTGTTGACGATAAATGTTAGATTTGATCGAACGACCATTATATTTATAAAATATAAATTTCACAGACTTTAAACTATATAAAAAATAAAATAAAACCAATTAAATTAATCATATGAAGAAAAAATACATATTTAAAAAAATAAACTCGACCATTGACTTTTAGAATCAGATATGTTAAAATTCGAACAATATCTAACAAAAATTTACGATAAACACAAACTAAAAAAATAGCTTGAAACTCCTAAAAGTATTTATGATAGTGGTATTTTTATAAATATAATAAAATAAATAAAAATAATAAAAAATACAAGGGCGGGGCGGGGAATTTTCAAATCATACCCGAACCTGCCCCGCCCCGACTTTACATTTTTAAATACCCGCCCCGATCCCTGAAAATCATAAGAAAAACCCGATCGGGTCGGGACGGATAATTTTGACATCCCTACCCCAACCCTAGCTCCTCCTCAACGGCAGTCAGTCAATGCTATCAATGACAGTTGGCCTCTCATCCTTCTCTGATTTTTTTTGTGTTTTCTTCTTTTTCTCATTTTTTATTTCCTTCTTTGTTGATTTTTTTCTTTCTTTCTTTATTTTTGATGCTCTAAAGTTGTTGGTCGATAGGTTTTTCTCCTCGGCATCTAACATCATGCCGGGCCTCTTTGCGAGGTGGAAGAGTGATTGCAGGAGAGTGAAAAAGATATTTGTCCCATTTTCCTTTATTTTTCTTCTCCCTTGTCTCGTCTTTGTGAGGGTTTTGGTTGGGTTCATTTTATAGGCCTCTCAGCTCTTTACAATGACGATTTAAGTTCTTGTTTTTCATTGACGAAAGACTGGTGACTACATTCTCTAGCGTCGTCTTCTCATTTGCTAACCATCATTCAACGTCGATTTCATACTTTGTGACACTTTGATTCACAGATGGTTCATCTCACTACATTATTCTTATTGTTATATGTTTCCATGACACGTGTAACACCTCCTTCCCGGAATGGTAGAGAACCGGGTCAGAATGTGCTATCGGAAACTAATTCAAAATTTGGAACGGTGTCCCAAAACATTATCTCGTGACACAACAGGGTTATAAGAGTGTCTTAACATAGGTTTACACAATTTAGGGGTCCGGACTTAAGGACTAAAACATAAACTTTTCAAATTAAAAGTCCCTAACTAAAATCTTATTTACTAATATAAATTTTAAACCTATCAATATTAATATGGTGAAATTTCATTACAAATAGAGGTCATTTACCTATCCAATTTCATCTTTGATTAATCAGTGACTAATCTGTAAAAACTGAAAGATTTATTTTACAGTATTTAACTAACTTAACAGACACCCATACTGATACACCTAGTGTCCGTATCGGTACGGCTAGGCTGACAGGTAGGTGAACTCGTTGAGACAGAGGGACTGTACCGGTATGCTACACACCGTATCGATACGCTGGGTAGAGAGTCAAAGTCAAAGGTTTCTAGATGACTTTCTAGTACCGGTATGGTCTAAGTCGTATCGGTACGCTTACTGAGGCCGTTAAAATAGTTGGTCTGTATTGATGCTAGTATCGGTATACGAAGAACGACCAAAAACATAATTTTTAAACTCGAAGATGAGTATCGGTACGCCCTGAGGTCGTATCGGTACAATACCAAATTACAAATTCCAGTGACCAATTTTTGCACCGATACGCACTATTCAGTATCGGTACGCCCTTTAACTTAGGTTCATTATGGTAAGCCCGTACCGATATGCCATCACCCGTACCGGTACGGTTGGGTCTGTAATGACATAATTATTTTGGTTTTTCATCAAATTAACCTACCAAACCTCGTCCAAATGTATTGAAAATTTACCAGCAAGTTATTATCAACCATTTCTAATAGCATACATTGAGATTTACTTGGAGTGACTTGCAACTTCTACCACACGTTCAAGCTAGGATTCTTCAAGGTCCTAAAATGCATGAGACACACATATGTTAGGCTTACATAGCCCAGTGAGGTAGTTTCATAACAATGCATAAATATTATTTAATTTACAATATAGAGTACACGAGCATACTTTTATGTCATGAGTAAAACATTAAGTATATATATATATATATGTATCATATCTCATGTCATAATTTATAAGCATCATAACATTCCTTCCTTGGACAAAGTAACCCATGGATACGCGGATTCCACCGAACACCATAACATATCACATATAGGCCTTAGCCTTGAACCGTAGTTCGAATCCTTTACACAATCCAACCTTTACACCACATGAAGGTCGTAGCCCTGGACCGTAGTCCATCGCTTACATGGAGAGCTCAAATAATCCTATGGCATGCCAATTGTATCCAAAGTCCACAAGTGTCCAAGGAGTGTATTTTCATCACTTACCAAACTTCGTGCCCATAGGCCATATAACATTACATCAATTTACATGGTGAGCCTTGGCTCCATATATCATAAGAGATCATTTATCATCATATCAAATTACATGGAACACCAAATTAACATTAAAGCATGTTTCACATAAGTGTTTCATATTGTTAGAAATCCATCAATTGCATACTTCATATAACACATAAATTATCAATATGCATAAAAAACAATATAGTAACCTTACCATACTTACTAAGTAAGTCCACACATGTATGCTCTACTTGAGCGTCCTACCATGGATGCAACATAGACAATGTATTCAAATGCAATCAGGATGGCACCTAGCTATTCCCGAGACACAATTACACTCACCTAGTTATTGGGAATTCAAGGCTTCCAAATAACGATTCCCTTGCCTTTAGAGGAGCTTAGTTCGGAAGATAGTGATGGTGGCTTTTCTTCCACAACTTGCACTAGACCAAAAATAGAAAAACTTATTAGAATCAAAACCATTGATTCAGAAACAACATTTAAGTTTGGTAAAGCTTGTAGGCAACATTAACTTCGTGAAATTGAGCTTCTAACACATGGGTGTAACTTTGACTTTCAAGACTTTAATCTTGAAATTAAACTTCAAGAATTCATGGAATCTTTAAATTGATTGAGGGATAAAACTTACCAATCCAAGAGCTTTCTATTGGTATTTAGAAATCAAAGGAATTCCAAGGATTTGAGAGAGGTGATTGCTTGAGTTCAAGTTTAGAGATGACAATGGTGGTGCTTGCCTGTGGAAAATATGAAGAAGTGGAAATGAGTTCTCGGTTTTAATCTCCCACTCTTGCTATAGCTTTTAACTATTCTTTTCCTTTTTTTATCAATCTAACTGTGATGTATTATCCCCGTCATAATGGTTGCCTCCCAAGCAACGAATGAAATGGTTTCCTACCTTGGGAGGAAACCAATTAATCTAATTTAAAATCCTATCATCAAAATTTGTTTTCTTTTTCTATTCTAATTGTCATTTTGATGACAATTCTCCATCAATTCTCACGTGAATATGCTAAGCAAGGAGGTGACTCACCTTTAAAATGGTCTAATTACGAGGCTAATCCCTCAACCTTTTAAAGTTTGCACTTTTGCTCCCAAAATTTTAATCTTTATAATTTAGTCACTAAAATAACTTTCAATTCTCAAAAAGGTCCAACATTATTAATTAGGCTCAATTGGGATCCATTACATCAAAATTGAGTGCAAGAATTGAGCTATTACATCAATTGGACAATTTCGATACAAAATTTCCAATCACCAGAACCTAATTTCGACTAGACCGATTTTTGGGGTGTGACGACTCTCCCTTCCTTAAGAAAAATTCATCCCTGAATTTTCACCTGAACCGAAAAGATGTGGATATTGCCTCTATATTGTCTCTTCCAGTTCCCATGTAGCCTCTTCCACTTATCGGCTTCTCTAGAGTACTTTAACTAGAGACACAAATTTATTACGAAGTCTCTTGACTTCCCTTGCGAAGATCTGCACTGGTTCTTCCTCGTATGTTAGATCGGACTAGATCTCCACTGATTCAGGGTCGATCATATGTGAATGATCGGACCGATACTTTCGTAGCATAGATACATGAAAGACATTGTGTATACGATTCAACTATTCAGGGAGAGCTAGTCGGTAGAAAACCGGTCCAACTCTCTCGATCACCTTGAAAGGGCCAATAAAATGAGGACTGAGTTTTCTCTTTTTGCCAAAGCGGAGGATCTTCTTCTAAATTGATACATTAAGGAATGCTCTTTCACCAACATCATATTGCTTGTGCCTCATTTTTAAATCTGCATAAGCTTTCTGCCAGTCAAATGCAGCTTTGAGCCGGTCATGGATGATAGTTACCATTTCTTCAGTTTCTCAAAGTAAGTCATGGCCTAACCTCATGCCTTCTCCCAGCTCGGACCAACATAGAGTAGTTCTACATCTTCTTTCATAGAGAGCTTCATATGGGGCCATTTTAATCAAAGCTTGGTAACTATTATTGTAGGCAAATTCTACCAATGGTAAGAACTTTTCCCACGTATTCCTAAAATCGATAGCACAAGCTCGCAACATATCTTTCAGGATCTATAAGGAAAAAATCATAATTGGTACGGAATACTTATACATATATTGATGGAGAAGAACACAAGTTACCTAAATAACTCTTTCGGATTGTCCGTTGATTTGAGGATAAAAAGCAGTGCTTAGGTGCACTCGAGTTCCTAAAACCTCATGTAAGGTTTCCCAAAACCGAGATGCAAAACATGGATCATGGTTAGAAATGATAGATATGGGAATTCCATGTAGGCATATCACTTCTCGAATATATAACTCAGTAAGTCTAGGCAAGTTGAAGTCTATTTTCTTTGGAAGAAAGTGAGTAGATTTGGTGAATCGATACACAATGACCCAAATGACATCATTCTTCTTTGGTGTCATTGGAATACCATTCATGAAGTCTATTGTAATACGCTCCCATTTCCACTATGGTAACTCAATGGGTTGCAGAAGACCATTAGGTACCTTGTGTTCAGCTTTCGCTCGTTGGCAGGTTAGATACCTAGCCACAAAGTCTGTGACCTCACGTTTCATGCCAGACCACCAATACAACTCTTTCAGATCCTTATACATCTTGATGGCTCTAGGGTAAATAGAGAAAGGACTGCAATGAGCCTCACTAAGGACCTGGTTCTGAAGATCATCATCATCGAAAACACATATTCGATTTTGGAATCATAATAAGCCTTCTGAAAATTCATGGCAAAATCTGGATCCTGCTTGTCTTTGATCCTAGCAATAATGGTCTGTAACTCCTGGTCAGGATCTTGAAGTGCTTTGATTCAGGACACAATGGTTGACTTAACTCGTAATTTATCTACTAACTTGTCATGTTTTTTAAGTAAAAAATGAGCATTCAAAGACCTTAAAGAAGGAGAGGGCTTTCGACTAAGAGCATCAGCTACGACATTGGTTTACCAGGATGGTAATCAATAACTAAGTCGTAATCCTTCAGAAGTTTCATCCACTGACGTTGGTGGAGGTTCAACTCCTTCTGAGTTAAGAGATACTTTAAACTCTTATGATCCGTGAACAAATAGCATTTTTCACCATACAAGTAATGTCTCTAAATATTCAAAATGAACACAACAAAAACTAGCTCTAAGTCGTGAGTAGGATAGTTTAGTTCATGCGGTTTAAGATGCCGTGAAGCATAGGATATGACTTTTCCTTCTTGCATCAGAACACATCCTAGTCCTAAGTGGGACACATCACTATGCACAGTGAAGTCTTTCCCAGACTCAGGTTGTACTAGGACAAGAGCATGGGTCAAAACTTGCTTAAGTTGATCAAAACTCTTATGTTGCTTCTTGGTCCACATAAAGGGGACTTCCTTTCGAATGAGCTTCGTTAAAGGTGCAGCAATCATAGAGAACCCCTTAACGAATCTGCAGTAGTAGCCTACATAGCCCAGAAAGCTACGAACTTCCTCTACATTTTTGGGATGAATCCAATCAAGAATTTCTTGAATCTTCTTTGGATCAACTTGAATACCTGCAGAATAAATTACATGGCCTAGAAAAGAGACTTCAGATAACCATAATTCACATTTACTGAACTTGGCATATAACCGTTTCTCCCGAAAAGTTTGAAGCACAATTTTGAGGTACTTTTTATGTGTGGTAGTGTCCTTGGAATAAATCAAAATGTCATCTATAAACACAACCACAAACTTGTCTAGATAAGGCCGGAATACTCGATTCATCAGGTCTAGAAAAGCTACCAATGCATTCGTAAGCCCAAAAGGCACTACTAGAAATTCATAATGGCCATATCTAGTTCGAAAAGCAGTCTTTAGGACATCAAATTCTTTCACCAACATTTGATAGTACCCAGATCGTAGGTCTATCTTGGAAAACACCAAAGCACCCTTCAACTGATCGAAGAGGTCATCGATCCTTGGTAATGGATACTTATTCTTTATAGTTACTTTATTTAGTGATAGTCAATGCAAATGCGCATCAACCCATCATTCTTCTTAACAAACAAAACCGACGCTCACAGGGTGAAGAACTCAGTTGGATGAATCCTTTATCCAAGAGATCTTGGATTTGAGCTTTCAACTCTTTCAGCTCAACAAGGGACATTCTATGTGGAGCAATGGGGACTGGTGTAGTCCCCAGTTGCACTTCGATCCCGAATTCTACTTCTCGAAGTCAGAGGGAGTCCTGAAAGTTTGTCGAGAAACACGTCCAAGAATTCCTTCACCATAGGCACATTCTCGATCTTAGGGTTTTCTTTCACTTCAATTACACACATGATATCTTTATTATGTTCATACTCGGTCTTCATTAAAGTTACACTTTCCTTGACGAGTCCATAGAGATACAACTTTTTATTGGAACAATCTACCCAAGCCCGATGTTTCGTGAGCCAATCAAGGCCTAGGATGAGATCAAACTCGTGAAAAGGTAGAGCCATCAAATTGGCAAGAAATGAGATCCCTTGGATCCTCAGAAGACATGCTTTATAGATTAAACGTACAATCACAATATTCCCTAATAGATTAGAGACAACTAATTCTGAGGTAACAGGTTTAGGTTCTAAAGCATATTTCTCAATCAATGACGCACTAATAAAAGAATGCGTAAAGCCTGGTATATCAAATCATAAACATGTTCAGAGCATAGTTCCACCATACCTACAATAACATCTAGGTCATTTTTTTGTTCTCGACCCTAAACATGATACATCTGTGCTGAAGCTTGTGAGTCACGTCCAATAGATGAAGTATTAGAGTTACGAGGTTTCCCCATTATTTTAGGTCATGCTTGCTTGACTCCTTTTCCTTTAGCAGATTTATTATGAGATGCTACTAAAGTAGGAGCATTAGGGTTTTGCAGACACTGTCGGATGAAGTAGCCCATCTCACCACAAAGATAGCAGGTTTCGGACTACTTGCGACATGGTCTGGGATACTTTTTCTGGCAGAAATTACATAAAAGACTCTGGAAACCTCGTCTTAACCCGCCCGTACTACCAACAGAAGCTGTACGAGCAACAAATGTCCCAAGTGATTGAGATTGCGGTATATATCCCACTTTCGGTGGTTGCTGTAGAATAACAGACTTCTGATCATACTGTCTACCCTTTTTCTGTGATAGTAAAGGCTTAGACTCATCTCTGAACCTCTTATCAAATCGAGCTTGGTTTTATTTCCTTCTTTCATAAGCCTTTTGGGAGGCTTCGGTAGTAATAACTCTGTTGACAAGGTTTTGAAAATCCTTTAATTTCAGTACAGTGAAAAGAGGATATAATTTGTCACATAAACCGTCTATGAACATACGACATTTCTCATTCTCAGAACATATAATCTCAGCACTATACCTTAAATATTTATAGAAATCATAGATATATTATTCCGCAGGTCTCCCTCATTGTCGCAAATGTAGGAACTTCTTGTGTCTTTTAGCAATGTAGTAATTGCTGATGTACTTCTTGCGAAATTTCTACAGAAAGAAATCCCACGTAACCATATGCTCAAGTACAGTGAGTTTTACAGTGTCCCACCAGTTTTGAGCCTCTTCTGCGATCAACGCCAATGCACACTCCAGTTTGTGCTCACCTAGACACTTAGCTGCTTATACAGAATCTTTAGGGTGTTTTCTAGCCAGTATTTAGCCACTTCAGGATCATCTTGCTCCTGGCCAGTAAACGTGTAAGCCTAGTATTAACTGAGCTTATCAATCGGGCCTCTCGAAATAGAGAAAGATGCTATAGCAGCAGGTTGAGGTGGTTAATCTTGCCTAAGAGAAACAACTACCTACTTTATCATTTCTGCCATCGACACAAGGCATTCCTGCTGAGCGGCAGGCATCGAAAGAGGATTAGGTGGGTTATTATGTCCCACCGGTTCGGGTTGAGCTTTAACTCTAATATTATTACCCTGTGTCGAAGAGGAATCCGTGTGCGGTTCCAGCCCATTATGTCCAACATTAGACTCATACATTTTTAAATCTAATCAGAAAGAAATAGTAAATCAAGTTAGTTGCAAGTCACGGATAACATACTCAAATAACTTCTAGGTGACATATGCACATGCAGACTCATGATGAACTTCAGTTTAGTCCTAGAATCGACTAAACTATGGCTCTAATACTACAAATGTAACACCCCCTTCCCGGCCTAGTAGAGAATCGAGTTAGAATGTGTTACCAAAAACCAATTCATAATTCAGAACGGTGTCCCAAAACATTATCTCATGACACAACAGGGTTATAGAAGTGTCTCAATATAGGTTTACACAATTTAGGGGTCAATTTAAAACTTTTTTAAACTTAAGGACTAAAATGTAAAGTTTTCAAATTAAAAGTCCCTAACTAAAATCTTATTTACTAATTTGAATTTTAAACCTATCAATATTAATATGGTGAAGTTTCATTACAAATAGAGGTCATTTACCTATCCAATTTCATATTTGATTAATCAGTGACTAATTTGTAAAAATTGAAAGATTCATTTTACACTATTTAACTAACTTAACAGACACCCGTACCGATACACCTAGTGTCCGTATCGGTACGGCTAGGCTGACAGGTAGGTGAACTCGTTGAGACAAAGGGATTGTACCGGTACTCTACACATCGTATCGATATGCTGGACAGAGGGTCAAAGTCAAAGATTTCTAGATGACTTTCTAGTACTGGTACGGGCTAAGCCATATCGATACGCCTACTGATGCCATTAAAATGGTTGGTCCGTACCAATGCCAGTATTGGTACGCGAAGACCGACCAAAAACTTTATTTTTAAACTCGAAGATAAGTACCGGTACGCCCTGAGATCGTATCAGTCCGGTACCAAATTACAAATTCCAGTGACCATTTTTTGTACCGATACGTACTATTTAGTATCGGTACACCCTTTAACCTAGGTTCATTATGGTAAGCCCGTACCGATACGCCATCACCCGTACCGGTACATCTGGGTCTGTAATGGAAGAATTATTCCGGTTTTTCATCAAATTAACCTACCAAACCTCGTCCAAATGTATTGAAAAATTACCAGCAAGTTATTATCAACCATTTCTAATAGCATACATGGAGATTTTCTTGGAGTGACTTGCAACTTTTACCACACGATCAAGCTAGGATTCTTTAAGTTCCTGAAATGCATGAGACACGCATATGTTAGGCTTACATAGCCTAGTGAGGTAGTTTCATAACAATGCATAAACATTATTTAATTTACAATATAAAGTACATGAGCATGCTTTTATGTCATGAGTAAAACATCAAGTATATATGTATACATATCAATTCATATCCTCAATTGTATCATATCTCATGTCATAATTTATAAGCATCATAGCATTCCTCCCTTGGACAAAGTAACCCATGGATACGTGGATTCCACCGAACACTATAACATATCACATATAGGCCTTAGCCTTTAATCATAGTTTGAATCCCTTACACAATCCAACCTTTACACCACATGATGGTTGTAGCCCGGATCATAGTCCATCTCTTACATGGAGAGCTCAAATAATCCTATGGCATGCAAATTGTATCCAGAGTCCACAAGTGTCCAAGGAGTATATTTTCATCACTTACCAAACTTCGTGCCCATAGGCCATATAACATTACATCAATTTACAAGGTGAGCCTTGGCTCTATATATCATAAGAGATCATTTATCATCATATCAAATTATATGGAACACCAAATTAACATTAAAACATGTTTCATATAAATGTTTCATCTTGTTAGAAATCCATAAATGGCATACTTCATATATCTCATAAATCATCAATATGCATCAAAAATAATATGGTAACCTTACTATACTTACCAAGTGAGTCCACACATGTATGCTCTACTTGAGCGTCCTACCATGGATGCAACATAGACAATGTATTCAAATGCAACCGGGATGACACCTAGCCATTCTCGAGACACAACTATGCTCACCTAGTTATTAGGAATTCAATGCTCTCGAATAACGATTCCCTTTCCTTTAGAGGAGCTTGGTTTGGAGGATGGTGATGGTGGATTTTCTTCCACAAATTGCACTAGACCAAAAATAGAAAAACTTATTAGAATCAAAACCATTGATTCGAAAACAACATTTAAGCTTGGTAAAGCTTGTAGGAAACATTAACTTCATGAAATTGAGCTTCTAACACACGAGTGTAACTTTGACTTTCAATACTTTAATCTTGAAATTAAACTTCAAGAATTCATGGAATCTTTAAATTGATTGAGGGATAAAACTTACCAATCCAATAGATTTTTATTAGTATTTAGAAATCAAAGGAATTCCAAGGATTTGAGAGGGTGCTTGCTTGAGTTCAAGGTTAGAGATGACAATGGTGGTGCTTACTTGTGGAAAAGATGAAGAAATGGAAATGAGTTCTCAATTTTAATCTCCCACTCTTGATATAGCTTTTAACTATTCTTTTCCCTTCTTTATCAATCTAATCGTGATATATTATCCCCCTCATAATGGTTGCCTCCCAAGCAACCAATGAAATGGTTTTCTAGCTTGGGAGGAAACCAATTAATTTAATTTAAAATCCTATCATCAAAATCCCTTTTCTTTTTCTATTCTAATGGTCATATTGATGATAATTCCCCCCCATCAATTCTCACGTGAATATGCAAAGCAAGGAGGTGACTCACCTTCAAATTGGTCTAATTACGAGGGTGATCCCTCAACCTTTTAAAGTTTGCACTTTTGCTCCCAAACTTTTAATCTTCACAATTTAGTCACTAAAACGACTTTCAATTCTCTCAAAAAGGTCCAACATCATTAGTTAGGCTCAATTGGGATCCATTACATCAAAATTGAGTGCAAGACTTGAGCTATTACATCAATTGGACAATTCCAATACAAAATTTTTGATCACCCAAACATAATTCTGACTATACCAGTTTTTGGGGTGCAACAACACCATATTTGACATACAGTTGTAGATCAGTTTAGCTGGTTGCTTGTTGCTTTTATTTTTGGAGACATGTTGTCTTCCTGCTCTTGTTGTTCTGTTTGTTTTGGTTCTGTTGCCTAGTTTCATGCTTTGTTATATGGTGTAGTTTTGTTGTTTTAGGTTTCTTTCCTTTGTTATTTTTGTTATTTTTTGTTCTATGTTCAATGAAGCTGGCTTATTTGTTCAATTTTTTTAAATCTTTGGCATTGTCAAAGTATACTCTTTTGACACCAAGCTTCTCACTTTATTAAAAAAGAAAATTGCACCAGTGGAAAAACCTGAGCCTGCTCTTTCCCTGCACCCAAAGCCTAGCGCTTCTCTAACTAAAACCAGATCTGGTTCTTCCCTCAATGGGCAGCTGTTGTTTTGGTGGCTGGCCTCCCTTCTCCCTTTGTTGCAAGTTGATCTTTTTTCATTTTTTGGTTAGTTTTTGCTTCTTAAGCTTCATCTAGTGTTTCTCAAAGGGTGTTTTGAGCCCCGGTCACCACGATTCAAGTTTGGGCACCGATTTTGAAATAGGGACGATCGGTCATCTTTGTTGGCTCAAAATGGGAAAGAACTAGTGGAAGAAAGGATTGGTCCCTACCGTCTCTCTTTACGCTCTGTTTTTCATTTTTAGTTGGATTTTCTTTTCTTTTTGGTTTTGCGTGTTTGAAGAGTGTTGGTGGAGGCGGTGGCTTTGGCAACTTCTCCCTCTAATGTTTTTTTGCATGTGGCTGTTGGTTCTCGACGGTGCGTCGGGCTCTCACTTGAAGAGGTCTTTCCATTCTAATAGAACCTCATTTGCCATCTTGGTCGGCCCGGCTCTTGGATACCACATCGGTGTCTTTGAAACCCATCGCCATGCTTGTCGTATACTCTTAGTGGGTGCTGAAGGGCGACTTTTCTTTCGCACTCGTGTTAGCCAATACGACATGTTCCTCTTTCCTCTACTCATTTGTGACGACTCTTCCCTTTTATTCTTAATTCCGAGATAGCCAAATGCTCGTTTTTTTTCAGATATATGTTCTTGACTTCTATAACTATAGTTATTTGTTTCTTTATGATTTAATGAAACTTTGCATTTTCCGTCAAAAAAAAAAAAGCTTCACTTTAGTACGAAAATTTTAACTACTCTAACCTGCCCCTCGCTATTCTAGATTCCTACTACTAAAGTCTATCACCTCTTTCTAAAAAGATATACTACAATATTTTTTTTTTTTTGAGAGAGAGGGGGAAAGTTCAATGATAATGATGATGACGTGGTAGTTTGTTAGAGATCATCATCACCACTCAATTATTCAATCTGATCAAACGCTATAATGAGATGCATCAACGGCTAAGAAGGGCAGAATAAAACGCTATAATGAGATGCATAACATTGAAATATAATATATAGATATAATATCCCTGCCACCTACCGTATATGAATCACACATGAAATAACACAATATTCGCAAAGAAGAGAATGAAGAGCACGTAAACTACAAACAAACGGGACAATGAGTACACGCACCGATGTGGCGCGTGAAGACAAGATACACAAAGTGTATGGAGCATGAAAGGCATGGGTGACAGATTTTTAAAGTTTAGTTTTAACAGGTCGGTGTAGGATAACGTGGTTGAAGGACACTGGAGACTCATTTCCTCGTTGACCGGTAACATTAAAACAATTAACCAACACGTGGCGGTTAAGCAGGTTAAAATCCCATTAAACTAACGATTTCCAATATAAATATTCATTGGGGAAGAGAAGCTTCCCTCTAGGTTTAGCTAATAGAGAGAAAGAGAAAAGGAGCTGTAGATCTCAAGCCATTTTAGTTGCAGATATCTTTTGGGGATTCTTAAAAGAAATAGAAAAAAGGGAGAGAAAAGTAGAGCCAAAATTCCATTAATTTGTCTCTTTGTTTTTCTTTTTTCCTTTTGCGTTTGATCCCATGCTCGTATCATTAAGCTTCGATCTTTACCACTTTGTATTCTCTTCTGTTGCAACCTTAGATCCATCAAAACAAACCCTTTTTCACATCGAAAATGATAAACAAAGTTGGATTTAGATAGAGAGATATAAAGGAGCGAGTGTGTTTGTCACTTACAGTCTTTGTTGTTTTTTTTTTTTTGGTGTGACACTGAAAAATGGGAACCGGTTGGAGAAGGGCCTTTTGCACAACGGTTCCTAGAGAACCGGAAACCAGTGTTTTAGACAAGCAACGACAGCAGAGTCCAAGTCCCAGCCACAAAAGTTGTGCCAAGTTAAGCTTTTTCTCTAGTGGAACTGGAAGTAACCCTTCTACTCCTCGTCTTCAAGCTCAAGTTCCTAGCCCCCGTCTCCATTGCCGCACTACTGTTGAGCCATCTTCCACAAATGAAACCCCTAAGGCTGCCGTTAAAAGTCCTAAACCAATTCCGTCCTCGAATTCTTCCTCTCCTCGTTCACCTCTAAAGCTATCGCTTTTCCGCAGCAGCTTCAAATTCAGAGTAAGTAGCAGTATGATTCTGAAAATGCAGCTAAAGCATAATCTTAGTTGGGTTTTTATACTGAAGTTTGGATTTTTTTTTGGTTTGAATTTGGCAGAGTAGCTGCGGGATATGTTTGAACAGCGTGAAGACCGGACAAGGAACAGCCATTTACACAGCGGAATGTTCACACGCTTTTCATTTTCCATGCATAGCTTCTCATGTTCGTAAATATGAGTCCCTCGTTTGCCCTGTCTGCAACACCACCGGGAAAGATGTACCTCTCCTCTCCATTCACAAAAACCCGATCCCTCCTCAAAGTTAAAACGACACTGTTCTGATTCAGAACACCACCCCAAGAATCCATGAGAAAAAATTCATCGAATCTTATTCACCCAGAATTGTTAACCAGCAGGAACCCAAATTATCTGATTTAAGATCCTACGATGACGATGAGCCATTGCTTTCCCCAACTGCCGGTGGTGGTCGTTTCGTTCCAATACCAGAAGCAGATGAAAGCATTGAACAAGAAGAAAACGAAGTCGAGGAGTTCCAAGGATTCTTCGTGAATCCCAACACCTCATCCGCCGTTAAATCCGATGAATTACACCCATTCGACGGCCGTGATTCGAGGACTGTCCGGGTCAGATTATCTCCCGAAACGGCGGTGGTTCTGTGGGCCGTGGATACGGAACTTACGCCGTGGCTTTGAAAATAAAGGCTCCAC
Source organism: Hibiscus mutabilis (assembly GCA_019671005.1). Taxonomy (NCBI): domain Eukaryota; kingdom Viridiplantae; phylum Streptophyta; class Magnoliopsida; order Malvales; family Malvaceae; genus Hibiscus; species Hibiscus mutabilis. Next base: position 16,214,925 of record CM033724.1, on the reverse strand, counting down.
CCCCTCCCGTAAAAATATAAGCTTCTTCCCGGAATGGTAGTAATACGCCGTCGCATTGGGGGACTTCACGTCGCGCGCCTATTGATTTGGTGACGGTTCTTGATGTGAGGGGTAGCATGGCCGGTGCGAAACTCCAGATGTTGAAACGCGCCATGCGTTTAGTTATTTCCTCGCTCGGCTCAGCTGACAGGCTTTCCATCGTGGCCTTCTCGGCTAATACTAAACGGTTATTGCCTCTACGGAGGATGACGCCTCATGGTCAACGTGCTGCTCGGCGCATTATTGATCGGCTCGTGTGCGGTCAAGGAAGTAGCGTTGGCGATGCGTTGAGGAAAGGTGCAAAAGTGCTCGAGGATCGGAGGAAGAGAAATCCAGATGCTAGCATTATGTTGTTGTCTGACGGTCAAGATGAAAGAGTCCAATCCAATGGTTCCAATCGACGGCGTCAACCGAACCACACGTCCTCCGCTCGTTTCGCTCACATTGAAATCCCGGTTCACGCGTTTGGCTTCGGGCAAAGCGGCTGGTACACTCATGACCCGGCGGAGGATGGGTTTGCTAAATGCATTGGTGGGATGCTGAGCGTTGTGGTCCAAGATTTGAGAATCCAGCTCAGCTTCGCCTCTGACTCGGCTCCAGCTGAAATCACCGCTGTTTATTCTTGCAACGGGAAGCCGACTGTTTTAACTTCTGGCTCGGTACGCCTCGGCGATTTCTACGCCGAGGAAGAAAGGGATTTACTCGTGGAACTCAAAATTCCGACGTCGGCCCTTAGGTCCCAACACGTGATGAGTGTTCGCTGTCTTTACAAGGACCCCGCCACGCAAGAAGTTGTGTACGGCCGAGACCAAGCGCTTCCATTCCTCAGCCCGACGCCAGTCGATCATCGACTCCGGGAATCCAACGGTTTAGATTCTTTTTCATCACGACTCGAGCCATAGTCGAGTCGAGGAGGTTGATAGAGTGTAATAACGATTTGACAAGCGCGCACCATTTGTTGGCGTCGGCTAGAGCGTTGTTGATGCAGTCGAATTCGTTGGCGGTGGAGGAGTATGTGCGAGGGTTAGAAACTGAGCTGGCGGAACTGCAGTGGAGGAAGCAGCAGACGGTGGAGATCCAACGGCGTAGGGTGAATGAGAGAGAAAGGGTTGTGATGGATGGAATGGGGAGCCACTTAGGCCGTCATCGGCTTGGAGAGCGGCTGATAAGTTGGCTAAAGTAGCCATCATGAAGAAGTCGTTGAATAGAGTCAGTGATCTACAGGGCTTCGAAAATGCTAGATTTTAGTTTTTGTTTAATATTTATTTTTATGAAAAGAAAAAGAACGATTGGGGTGAATATTACCATTTACGAATTTGATTGCCAGCTCCCTTAAAAGAAAAATCGGATTTTTATCTTATTTTTCATTTTCTTATGTGGAAGTTAAAAAATAAAACTAAAAAGTCTATATTTGTAGTGATAATTTTTTTTTTGAATATGCAGGTGTAATTACAAGAAAAGACAAGCTAATGCATTAATTAAGTGTACAAATTAAAATAAACATAAAAAATACCTTAGCGATGTAGTGCTCAGACTTTCTCGGGAAGTAAATGTCTATGGTGCCGTTGGATCCGACTGGTCGTTAGCTAGATACGCAACCACCGACTACGAAAGGGACTGGTGGTGCTGTAGCAGACCAGAAGGATGGGTTGTCGTCTATGCAGGATGTTTCTGCGAAGAATGTGGAATTGGATATGGCCAAACGGGGTTCTTCTGATGTGATTGAGTATGGTTCATCGTCGCCTCCATAGGTGACTGTTTTGTCGGACCGGGGGGTATCAGGGGCCAATGCGGCAATAGCGCAGCAGAAACCTTCGTTCCGTGACATGGTTGCTGGTCAGACGGGAGCGGGACAAAGAGATAATTTTATTAGTGACTTGGAGGTGGAGGTGCAGGAAGAAGACGTGTTCATTGGTTACCAAGGGTCTATCCTTGAGATACGATTCTCTAATCGGGTTCATAAAGCTATTGATTCTAAATTAGCCAAGTCTCTGATTGTTTGTCTGTTGGATAGGCCAATCGGCTATCGAGCTTTGAAAAAACGGATTCAAGTGTTGTGTTCGACGAGAGAGATTAGTATAATTGATTTAGACAATGATTATTTTCTCATCCGATTTGCGCTTGCGGAGGATTATGAGAATGTGCTAACGGGAGGTCCGTGGGTGATTTATGGGTGTTACTCAACGGTTCAACCCTGGTCGCGTATGTTCTCTACGTCTGTGGATTATCCAAAGAAGATTTTAGCGTGGGTAAGATTGCCTGGGTTGCCCTATCGTTACTATTCCAAGCATTTATTTCAGGATATAACAAATGTTTTAGGGATTGTCATGCAAACACATTTAATACGATGGAAGGGAGGCATGGTAGGTTTGCGAGGATTGTCGTGGTTGTTAACCTTGACAAGCCTTTGATTTTAGGTTTATTGATCGATGGTCAGTATCAACCCATTAAATATGAAGGTTTATCGTTAATCTACTACGGATGTGGTAAGTATGACCATTCGAAAGAACTGTGGGGCTCATGAGAAAGGACTGGGTGAGGGGTCTGACGCACCAAAACCAGTGTCGTAAGAGGATAAGATGTTTGGCCCTTAGATGCAGGTGGAGCGCAGAAAACGACGGCCAACCACTCCTAAAGCGGATGTTAGAGCGTAAGGTTATAGTGGCTGGGAATGAAGGTCACGGTTTGGTGTGTTGGTTGATTTGGAGAGCGATGGCAGGCAGGTAAATGAGACGTTGATGAATAAGGTTGATCATGCTATACAAAAGAGCAATGGGCAGGCATCGAATTCATATAAGCCCTCACAGTAAGTAACGAGTCTCGTGGCCTCAGCTTCTGTTGATCATACAGTATCAACTATTACTATACCTATTCGGGATAGTGATGATGATAGAGTGAAGAATGGTATGGATTGTGATGTGGCCACTATTACAAAACCTCGGGTGAATGTTGTCATTCCTGTGGAGGGTGAGGGTGCCACTTTAGTTGACTCAAAAATACAAGTTATGGATACTAATGTGAAGGATCTGATCGTTAGTGTCGAGGAACCACCAATGTAGTAGCTCGTGATATGATGGTTAATACTCCATCTTCTTTGAAGTCGGGTAATCACAAGGCTATTAGAGTGGTGGAGGAAGGGTCGAAAAGGATGTTGAAAGATAATAATGGTCGAGCTACGTATGGTCCGATCCCCAAGGCAAGCTTTAAGGGCACAAATCGTGCTCTACCCACCAATGTGCTACCACAAAAAGTGAATAAATCTTGGGTAAAGGATACCCAACAGTAGACTGATGTTGCAAAATAGGTGTCGAGCATGTCTAAAGACTTTGATGTTGTTGCGTCTTTTGCTGAGCATACAACAGTTTTGAATGTTCAATCTTCTAGGATAGTATCCAGTGGATTGCAAATAAGACCTTTGAACAGGAGGGTGCGACCGATGGTCAATAAGGTGGTTTTCGTTTGGTTTTTTATATTATTATTTATGGTTAAAGTAATATTTTGAAATACTCAAGGCACTTGGCCTTGATTTTAACCGTTATTTTAGAATGCTGGTGAGATTGTAGGATCAAGATGTTATTGCTATCATGAAACCCTATGTTAGTGGGAGAGAAGTAGATGAGTTTATTCGACGGTCAAGATTTGATTGCTCTTACAAGATTGAGGTGAATGGTTTTTCTGGTGGAATTTGGGTTTTGTTGAAAGAGACGGTTTAAGTGGATATGTTGGCTGTTTTTAATCAGTATCTTTGTGGGATTTGTCAAGTGTTTGGTTTGGGTAATCGTTTCTTTTTCACATTTGTTTATGTGAGCCCTAAGCAGAGTTGTCGTAGCTTGGTTTGGATTAGCTTCATGCTCTTGATTTGAAGAGTAAATGGTCGTGGGTCATGGGCGGGGATTTTAATACCATTTGTAGTACTGAGGAACATCAGGGAGGTTCTCAACGCTGATTTGGGGTATTCCCCAAGTTTTGTGATTTTTTTTTCTCTCGAGTTTACTAGATATAGGCGTTTTTGGACCGTGGTTTACTTGAGAGCTGGGTAATCTACGTCAACGCCTGGATAAAGGTCTTATAATGGTCGGTGGTATGAGTTTTTCTCTATGGTTGAGATTGTGCATTTGCCATAGTTAGGGTTTGATCATAAGCCTCTTCTTCTAACTACGGACATTGAACCTAATAATTAGGGGGCTCGGCCTTATCTTTTTTGTTGCAGCCTAGAATGGACATTTAGACTTTGAGAGATTGTTGCAAGAATCTTGTAAAAATAATGCTCTTGTTTTTTGAAAACATTTCTTCTTTTAGGGTACTAGTAGACAATGGAATATGGATGTTTTTGGGCATATTGGGTGACGAAAAGCTAGACTCTTGGCCCGTATCTGTGGCATTAAAATCACTTTGGATTATTCTAGGTTTTTTACGGGAGTTGGATGTTGCTTTAAAAATGAGTTAAATAAAGTGTTGAAGCAAGATGAGAGCCTGTGGTTTTAGAAGTCGCGTAGTCAATGGATTAAACAGGGTGATCGTAATACCAAGTTTTTCTATATGTCTACTCTTGCTCGGTGTCATCGTAATACAATTTGAATACTCCGGATCGATGATGAGAATTGGTGTACGAAGATCGATACTCTTAAAGATCACATGGTTCGGTTCTTTTAATCCCTCTTCTCGTCTGAACCAAGACAAGTAACTCGGGATGATTTTAGGGGTGGCTTACATCATAGAACGACAACCTCTATGAAACACTTGTTTTGGCATGTATCTATGGAGGAGGTGCACCGTGTTGTGTTTAGTATAGAATCATTTAAAGTGCTGGATGTTTGTGGCTTTCAAGCAGAATTCTTCCAAAAGAATTGGGATATTGTAGGGGATTCTGTGTTTCGATTTGTACATGATTTTTTACCTATAGGGATCTGGCGAGTTTGGCGAACCAAACTCTTTTTGTTTTGATTTTAAAGGTGGTGACTCCAGACACTATCTAGTAATTTAGGCCGATTAGCCTATGCATTGTCCTTTACAAGGTTGTCACCAAAGTGCTTGTTGATAGATTGAAGCCTTTTTGCCTGATTGGTTGGCTTAGACACATGCTAGCTTCATTCTTGGACGGTATATAACAAATAATATTATTTTGGTGCACGAAGTTATCCATAATATGAGTGGGAAGAAGGATGCGACACCATAGATGGATATCAAAGTGGACCTTGAAAAGGCATTTGACAAATTAGAATGAAGCTTTATTGAGGAGACTTTACATGATTTAGGGATGCCAATTTAGTTTATTGGGTGGATTATGAAGTGTGTTTGTTCCATAACTACCTAGGTAATTTGGAATGGTGAGGTTATTGAGAGTTTTGCGCCTTCGCGAGGTATCCGACAGGGTGATCCACTCTCTCTATACTTGTTTATCATTTGCATGAAGCGTTTATCTTATGCGATTGAGTGCAAGGTGAGCAGTGGTGACTGGAAACATATTTATTTGTCCCAAAATAAACCCAATATCTCTAATTTATTCTCCAGTTCTATTTGCGGAGGCATCTTCTAGTCATCTCAAGGTGATTGGTGATGTTTTGAGTAGTTTCCGCTATTCTTCGGGTTATAAGGTGAGTGTTGCAAATACTCAAATCCATTTTTTGAGGAATTGTTCAGGAGAGCAGCAATTAATTACAAATAGTTTTGGGTTTGAGATTGTCGATGACCTGGACATATACCTTGGAGTTCCTCTCTTGCACAAGAGATTTATACATGACATTTTTCATTTTTATTGGAAAAAATTGATAGACATTTATCAGGGTGGGCAGTATGTTCTTTATCTATTATTGGGTGTATTATCTAGAAAGGCGGTATTGTAGGACATCCCTACTTATGTCATGCAAACGACGTGGTTATCGAAAGATATTTATGATGCTATGGAGAAAATAATTCACAGGTTTATGTGGGGATCGGTTAATAATTCTTCTGCAATTGCTCATGTCTAGTGGGATATAGTGACATTGCCTCGTGATAGTGGTAGATTGGGGCTCCGTGAGTTGAGTCGATAAAATGACGCACTATTAATAAACGTGGGGTTCTAATTAGTGCGTAATGATGATAAGTTATAGGTGCGTGTTCTGAAAGCAAAGTACAAGTGGGAAAGGGATCTACCGAGCACTATTAGCTGTCTTCGATGTTCTCAGCTTTGGCAAATAATTAGTCATATTTGGGAGGAGGTATGGCGTGAGATTTATTGGCAGGTAAGGGATGGTTGACAAACTAATTTTTAGTGGGATATTTGGTTAGACTTACCTAAACCTTTGGCTATGTTTTGTACCCTAGCATCGAGTCCTCGCCCGCTGCGGATTGCGACTATGGTGACTCTTTGTGGCCAATGGGATTGTGTACATATGGCTCAGGTTTTACCACATGATATTATGCTTAATATCACTGCTATTGTGCCGACATATAATGCCTTGGGTTGTAATCGCCCAGGGTAGAGATGGGAGACAAACCGTCTGTTCTCGACTTCTTCGGCCTATGAAGCTCTTGATCCACATGTTGCGCCTCCTATTCAAAGGTTGTGAAAGACTATTTGGGGTTTAGATGTGCTGCAGCAAGTATAGACTTTCTTGTGGTTAGTGCATTATGACCGTTTGCTTACTAACGTGGAGAGATACCGTCGACACATGGCTACTTCAAGCTTATGTCCAGTTTGCATCCACGGGAATGAAGGCTTGGATCATTGTTATGTGGGTGCTCTAAAGCCACTCAGGTATAGACCCAGTTAGTACAATCACGAAACCTTCAGTTGTTTCTCGGGACATTTTTTGGTGCTTGGTTCGAAGGGAGCCTGTGGGGGGCATACATGGGTGTTCAATGGGCGATACCTGGGCTATCCTTTTTGCTATTACATACTGGGTTTTATTAAGGAATCGGTGCCATTTTGTTTTCAATGATGTTAGGGACGTGGTTGCCTATTGTCGCGCCATGTGGGCTGAATTATGTGATACAAGAAGCAACAACAATGGCGCTATTGTGCAGCCAAGAGTGCGATGGCAACGACTGATGCAAGATTGGGTGAAAGTCAATGTCAATGGAACGATGGGGGTTGCTAGGAATATGGCCGCGGTTGGGGTTGTCATTCGTGACCACAAGGGTGCATGGCGGTTTGGCTTTGCGCTAAGCTTAGGGTCATGCGCGGCTCTTGTTGCGGAGCTTTGGGCAGCTCATGATGGTCTCTCTCAGGCTTGGAGATTGGGTTATCAACAAGTAAAATTAAATGTGGATAACTTAACAGTGGCTCAAATTTTAAAAGACATGTCGACCGAATAATGCTCTTGTGGCGAGGACGAGGGAGATTCTCCGAAGGGATTTGAGGGTAAGGGTGTCTCATGTCAAGTGTGATGTGAATTTGGTTACGGATGGTTTGGTTGTTTTGGTTTGTGGAATGGAGGTGGGGGAGTTCTTCTTTGAGCATGCTCCACCGGAGGTTGTTCCGTTTGTTGTTACTGATCAAGCCTTGTCCTGATAGCATTTTTCTAGGTGTGTGGTTTTGTCGTTGTATCTGACGCTTGTTCCTTTGTATCTATTGCTACGAGTACTCTTTTCCTCCATTTAAATTTAGAAAACTTTTTAACGAGGCTTATAGTAATAGCCTTTTTTTCAATAAAAAAAGTCTATATTTGTAGGAAATTTTCGATGATTCTTCATCAACAACTTCCAAAGTTGTAAATGCTAATGTAATCGTGTTTCTTCTTCATTCACTTTATAATTAAAATGTTATCATGTTAATATATTAATAAATAAAAGCTGGTTTGCTATGATTGGACTTTAAAACTAAAATATGTAATGATACTCAATCATTTTCTAGCTATTTTATTCTCTTTCTTTATGCCTACTAAAATCCAGATTAATAATAAAATTCAAGTCTCCAAATCTTTATTTTTTTTCAGGTTTGTTAATTTTAAACACAAAAATAATGTTAAGATAATAAATTAACAGGATTTGAATAATAATTTATTTTTAAATATAGTGATGTTTTTGTAGATTAAAAATTATATAATATTATTAATTCTTTCTAAGATGTAGAATATTGTATATAAATGGTTTTTTAATGAAATGTGATTTAAAAATAATAAAAGATAAATTAACAGAAATTTTCAAAAATTAAGTTAAAACCGTTAGAATAAATATTGATTTTGATATAACAAATAGTATTGGATATATTTTAATAGTAAAATTTGCATAATTTTTCACAAAGTTAAAATTTTGTTTTAAAGTGATTTTTTAAAAATAAAAATATTGCCTAAGTATTTTTTATTAGCCCTACATTTCTTAAATACTTTTTAAGCGTAAAAACAAAGGGAATAAGCAATATCTAGAAATTAGTTTCGAAATGGACCCTTCCAATTTCGAAACCAAAAATTAGTACATAAAATTTTCAACTCGATTTCGAAACCAAAGCATTTTGTTTCGAAACTAGATAGTGAAACTCAGTTGTTGGTTTCAAAACTAAAACTGGACATATGTTTGGGTGAGCGGTTTCGAAATTAAAGGTATAGTTTCGAAATCAAAGTGCATGTAAGCAATAAATACTTGATTTTATGACTATCCAACGGCCCCAAATCATCTCTAACGGTTAGAGAGTCATTTCTCACTACAAAAGCAAGCCAATGACACTTAAAGAAGGTCAGGCAACACATCTAATCAAGAGAAGAGAGTTCCAATTCTTTAATTCTTCATTTTTATCTTGTATATAGTGTTTGGGAACTTCATTTTGCAAACATTAAATCTTGTAAGGATTATTTTTTGTTTTCTCAATATCTTTTTCTCTTTTGAGTGATGTTTAGACTTAGTATTTGGTAGAAACCTAAGGATTTTTTTTGGGATTTTGGGTATAAGTCCTAAGAAAATTTATAAAGTTAAATTTTGTCATCAAAGATTCAAATCAAGTTTAGTGAATTTGGATTTAGAGTTTAGGGAATAAGACAGTGAAAATAGTTTTTTTTTGACAAATACAGTGAAAAATAGGTTAACCTGAAGGGTTTCTGACCTTTTGATTCATGGTGGCATTTAAGCAAGCAGTTAGAGTGCTATTGGGAGCTCTCTTTTTTGGAAGTTAATATGTTTACAGCTCTTACTTACCCTTTTCTGTGATGATCAGTAACTTCAACAGCTACGTACTCTGTGTCAGTCTGTTTTCCCTGCTGACTGAATTGGCCCCAGCAAACGTAGGACTGATCAGAACCAACGGTGGGGATTCATCCACCAACCAATATTAGACACAGACGTAGATGTTGTGAAATGTGAGTTGTGACTTGAAAACTGTTCTTACCACTCACCCACATGTTCTTGTTATTATTGTTATCAAGTACATTTGGTTTCCTCCAATTTTCCCAAGAGAATTGTGACTTTGTTGAGTCCTAAAAGTAAGAAAAGGGTTACGTTATGATTTTGTTTCTTTTATTAAACTCAAATTTAATAGGCTGTCTTTGTATTTTAATTTGATATAATTTATTTTCTCTTTTATTATGATATCAGTAATTAATCTAAATAGTCCATTTCATTTAAAGGGTGCGTATCCTAATGACAGGTTATATGATTGTTCAAACGACATCATAGACCCAATTTGCAGTCTATAATGACAGGAGAAGGCTGCACCGAACCTGCAAGTCTTCTCATTTTTCTATTACTTGTCCTTTTGGTTCCAAATTAAATCTTGTTTGTCCTTGGGATTATATCATTTCATGTCAAAATGTCTACCATTTCTCTATTTTCATGCAATAATTCTGCTTGAGATTTTAACCGTTCATGTTTCCATCTCTTACATAATCTTTAAATGACCGATAACTTTTAAACAAGTATATTTGGTCGATTGACTAAGTTGTTTATCTTTGTTTATTTATATTTTTTAGGTTATGAGTTTTAGACCTACTATGAGCATTCTATTCCCTTTTTGATAGTATTGTGATTAGAATTAAAATTTATAAAAAAACCAAAAATTTTCGTGGACCTTATCCATGTTTCTCGGTGGGCTGGTACTTGAAAAAACTATGTACTTGAGTTGAAACAAAAGGTTAATGATTTTTTTAAAAATTTAGATTCGAACACCATTGTCTATAAACGCGTCAGTTTTTTAGTATTTTTAACATTGTCTACTTTTAAATGATTATTATTTTTTGAAAAATTATTTTTTAAGTTTTGTTTTAGTTATCTAAAGTAGGCAGAAATATACTACAAAGCAACACTGAAAACTCTAGGTTGTACATAAGAATCAACCATACAGGCCGGAAACCTTGGCTACCCTCTAAATGGTAAATTTCTTTTAGATTTTATATAAAAAATAATTTTATACAATAGTAAAATTGTATTTTGACCCATTCAAAATATTAAATTTATAAATTAATCACTTTAAAATGTATACAATTTTAAATAAATATAATGATAGATAGAGATATATATATTTTGACCCCATATTTTTTTAGATTGGTTTAATGTTGTCCCCATTATTTTTTTCCTAGTTTCGTCCATGCTATATATTATGAAAATTGATTTGTCGTTGAGGTGAGTTTAAAATTTTAAAAGGTTTAATAAGAATCTCTTGTTCCATTTGGTTTATGAAAATTGGATAGTTTTAGGATTAGTTTTGACATAACACATTTAAAATATAATTATTTCGTAAAATATTAAAAATTTGTTCAATGACTATGAATATTTTTTTCAAAGCATTTTTATGTTAAAAATATTGCTCAAACATTTTGACCTTAATTCTACGCTTAAAATATCATAAAAAATATAAAATCAACTTAAATTTAAGAATACAAGTTTCAATACTTAAACAAGAGTCTCGATACTCTTGTGCAAGTTTTGATACTCCGAACACCAATGGTCAAATTTTTAAACCCGCTCAAAAAGTTTTGATACTCTTGGAGAAATTTCTACACCTCTGTGCAAGTGAGCATTAAAATGTTCTGTTTTAATGGCTCCCAAAGGCTTTCAATAGCTCCAAACTCACTCAATCGATTTTAACGGTTAGAAATTGATTGGAGGACGTAAAGAGACCTCCAAGCACTTGAAGAACATCAAGAAAATTCATACCAAAACTCAAGTGAAAGAAATTCATAATTTGACCTTAAAAGTTATATTTTCTTTGTAAAAACACTTGTGAGCTTCATTTATTTCATTTACTCAAGTGCTTAGTTGGGTGAATGCTTAAGTTTACAAACATTCAATCTTATGAGGATTATTCTTTGTTTGTTAAATTTGTATTTTCTCTTTGAGAGTGTTTTTAAGGTTTTGTGTGTAAACCTTTGGGAGTTCGTAAGGTTACACTTTATCCTAAAAAGTAAGCTAGTGGATTTGAGAAAAAAATCCTTAATATGAATAGCTAAGATAGTATAATAGACTTGATTTAGAAATCGAACCATTTTATAAATCGTTGTGCAAAGTTTGTATTTTTTGATGGCTTCCACCACAAATTTTAATTAGTCAATTCACCCCTCTTTGCTTATCTCGGTTGATCGACGGAGCTAATAATATAGTTTTTATTTTTAATGTTTTTATTTATATTTTTTAAAAAATTAAAAATTTTTTTTGTGAATAGAAATAAAAATTTATTTTCAATAATGAAAAAATACATTTGATAATTATTTTCTTACCATAGAAACATGAAGAATAAGATAATAAAAACCCTTACATTTACATGGATTGAACCAAAAATCAGACTGACAGATTTCACAACTAAAAATTATTGACAAAGAAAATACTTTTTAAGTTTATATAGATATGACAACTTTTATTATTTCGTTTTCAAAATTTTATATATTTTCTTTTTTCAAAAATTACTTTAGAACTTTTAATCAAATATATTCTTTTCGTTGTTTTTTTTTATTTTCATATAAAATAAGAATGGAAATACTAACAAGGGTTGAGTGCAATAACAATACATATTATTATCCCAAGGAAAAAATTCGAGTTCAAATCTTAGAGACAACATTATTAAGAGAGAGCGAAATAAATCCCAAACATGTACCATAAAAAGGATATGTAAAAAAATGAGAACGGAAGTGTCCTTTATTTTTAAAAACCAAACGAGCATCATTCCTTTTTCCTAACGTTTTTCTCTCTTTATTGCGTGAAGATTACAAAAGGTTTTCAGAGTTTTCCACTATACAGAAAATGTTAACTAATTCTAATTTTTTTATCAAATAGACATATTGTAATCACTCATTTTTATTTGGTTTATAAATATTGTATTAATGTATTAGTTTAATAATTAATATGTCATTGCATGTATACGTAATATATTGCATGTATGATTAATGTACGTAAAGTGTGTGATGTGTGCATGTATGTTATAAACTATGTATGTATACGTATTAATAATTAATATGGTGTATGTGTATCATGTATGTATTTACATTTCGTATGAGCATTGTTTATACGTATAATGTGTGTGGATGTTTATGTTAATTATGTGTATGATTATATATGCATGTATGTTAGTATGTTATATTAATTAATGTTTGCATGTGTGTTACACGTATGTGTGTGTGCATATGTATGTACGTATGTATGTATTATATTATTATTATTATTATCACATAAGCATACAATAAAATAAAACTCAAGTCTGTTAGTGTCCAGTCCAATATATTACAAAGTCCATTATATATTACAAGACCCAAAATTAAATTTTACAAAGCCCATTTCGGTCCAAACCCTAACCCATTGTCCAAAAAACCCTAATCCTAATTACATGTTTTTCTCTTGCAGCCGAATGATCTAAGCCGTTGGATCAAGATTTGATCCAACGACCCAGATCAAATGAAGACCTTCCAGCTGGCGCGCGCGTGATACCGCTCCCGGACTGTTCGTTCTCACGCTCGCGTGTAGAGCACGCGCTGACTGTTCGGATACCAAGACGCCACATGGCGAAATCTGGTGCAATCCTTCCAATTTCCAAATCACATATGAACTATCCATTCTCCATGCAATCTCATCCGTTGGATCAGACCTGATCCAACGACCGAGAACACATCTGATAGGGGACACTACCACCATGACTCTCTCCACGCCGACACCACTCCACCGTATCACCAGCTTAACCACCGTTCAGAACGTGCAAGATAAAAAGAAATGGCTTGTCAGTAACACAATCAATCAAAAATATGTATTTTATATTTTGTTTCTACCTAAACAAATCAGATATCACAATATATGTACCCAAAACACAAATCTCTGTAATGATCAATGACCAGTTCCAAGAATCAATACCAAAAAAGAAAATTTCTTAGTGGTAATCTTTTCTTACTCTCTTCTCTTGCATGCATAGAAACAAAGATAAAAATAATACAAAAAAGGGGTACAAAAAAAACGTTTTACCTTCTGGCCGTCGACCTCCCTTCACCAGTGATAAATCGTCAGTTTCCATAACTGAGTATGGTGAACTGGAAAAGGGGAATGATTCTTTAGGTCTCGATTCATAAGGAATAGACTTCAAAAGAGGGTTTTTTTAAAAAAATGGTTTTCTTTTTTAGATCTAAGGCTGATGAGGCTTGTTTCCTAAAATCCAAAGTGGTATTCGATTTCTAAGGTGGAGGATGTTTATTTTTTAGGCCAATGATGTGGTGACAGAAAGTGGCCAGAGTGGCCGGAATCGGGTTTGGGTTCTGTTTTTTGAGAGAAAATAGAGAAGATAAAGGGTTCAATCTTAGAGAAATTTTGAAAAATGGCCAAAAGTTTAAAACCGGTTCTAATTGGGTCAATTTATAAATTGTTTTTATTTTTAAAATGGGCAAATTACTTCATAAATCCTCCCTTGCATCTGATATTTTCAATTTTGCAGCTTTGATCCCTTGTTCTTTTTAAAATTCCTCAATTTAGTCACTAAATTTAACCGAAATTAATTTTAACGGTGGAATTACTCTCTCAGTCATTCTGCGTTTTGGTATTCTACGCTCTGATCTTGCCCCTTGGGCATTTTACAACATTGATCCCTTCATGTTTCATTCAGTTTGTAATCTTATCCCCGAATCTTTTTTATTACTTTCGATTTTGGCCCTCTGTTTTATTCTGTTTCATTACAGTCCCCTTTGTTATGTTTCAATTATTTATGTCTATTGTTTTTTATGTGTTTTTAGCATGTTTGATTTTTTAGTATGTTCTTTTCATGTTCTTTATGTTTGTTTTTTCCTATTACATGTATGTTTTACGACATATGTTTTTTGTGATATCATGCCTTATAGTTTTAATTTAGTTTGTTCTTACATGCTTATTTTATGTGTTTTAGTTTAATTCGTATATTAATGTCCATGTTTGCATGCTTTTTTTTGGTTTGTTCATTTTGTACATTATGATATATGTTAGATAATGGCATGATTATTTGTGTTAGTTAGGTTTTATACTTTGTTTTGTTTTTTTATGTATATAAGTTGTCTTCGTTATGTTTATTTATGCATTTTTTTTCTATATGCATCATCATGCAAACTTGATTATTTTGTTAAGTCGCGATAAATTAGAGTTAGTTTTTATGTTTGCCTTGTTTCCTAGGTTACATGTTAGTTTGAAAATTTGTTATTTTTGTTTTGATATTGTGTATGCATATATTTTGTTACATGTTAAGTTCTAGTTTGTATGCTCCCATGTTGCTTTGTTAATTTAATCTCATACAATACCATGTATAAATCATGCATGTACTATAGTTGTGGCTCGTATTCATGTGTCTAGGCATGTTAGATTTAACTAGTTAATTTTGGAAAGCATGTTTTTTTTTTTTTCATGTTTATATGCATACTTTGTTTTATTATTGTGATATATTATGTTCATGCATTTAATTATTTTTTTTTAAATTTTGTAATACTCATATTTTATGTTTTTTTAAATATCATGTCAATGTAAATTGTATGTTTTATGTTTTGTTTTCTAAGATTTCATAACGAGATATTAATTATCATTGCGGTGCCCTTTTATTCGAGCGTAAACGTGGCCAATATCAAGCACATTGATAGTGGTTTATCAGTTTACTCTCGAATAACGGGCCCTTAAAATCTACTCGAACTTACAACCGAATTTTAATTTAATCGCCACTTAATCCGAAAAGTCTAAAATTAATAAAGTGGTAATTATTAAAGTACCAGTTTTGGGCGGTGTGGGGGTGCTAATCCTTCCCCATCTGTAACCGACTCCCGAAGCCAACTCTGGTTTTATGGTGTCCGGCCTACCTTAGTGACCGGTGGCGACTCCATTTTTAAATAAAACACGATTTTTCTAAAACTACACAAATATATTTTAAAATACCCGAAAACCCCTAACACCTTGAAACCCATTTTTTAGCGAGAAAGAAAGGGATATCGCAGATGGCGACACTGGGGACCCATTTTTTTGTTTTTCAAAAACAAATGAGAGTCAAGCTTTTTAAATAATTACCTCTTCACTAATATCGGAAGTTCCGGATTAAAGTGACTATTAAAGTAACGTTCGGTTATAATTTGCACGTTTATTTTAACGCATTTAAAATTTGACATATAAACCCGTCATTTTTAAGTGGGGGAAAAACTCTAATGCTTTCATAAGGATATTGTTCCTTCGTATGGGCCTAACAAGTACCTTCGGGGCTCGAGTAGCTTATGCTTTCATAAGGATATCGTTCATTCATAGGGGCATAAGCGAATGAGTCCCCCTAAATTGAACCCATTTGAAAGGAGCCTATAATGGGTGATGATCGAGGGCCTTGCTACTCTTAGTAGGGGACAACAAGGACATTTCGGGTACCTCCTAGCACCAACACTGCATGTAGAGAACATATAGAAACCCACCCCTTTAGATCCATGTGGATAACCAAGGTGTTATAGACGGGATGTAAATAGGGTTGTTTTTGTGTTTACATTATTTAATTTGCCCTTTTTGTTTATGTATTTATTTATTTTATCCGGTACTGACTCATTTTCTTTTTGTTTTGCTTTTTCCATACATCATTGCATTTGCATTACATAAATGTACTGGATCAAGTGGTTTGCCCGATCAAAAAATCTTTCATCATGGAAAAAAGGTATCTTAAGAATGAAGAACTCAACTCAGCTGTCAAGCATTGGTTAGAGGTCAATCAGAGGACTCAAGGCAATAGTTCACCGAGCAAACGCATAGTGGCAGGGTACACCTACGTAAGTCTCCAACAGAATGACCTATGGGAACTTAAAAGAATTTGGGAAGGATGGGATCGAAGACTACAAGACTCATTCTGTGACAGTTATGGCGATATTGCATAGTTGATGTATGTCCGGGTCAACCAGCCGTTACTCTGAGCCATCTTTCAGTTTTGGAATCCCACTTTCTGTTGCTTCACTTTCAATGGGAAAGACATGATGCCTACGGTGGAGGAATATAGCCCTACTTAATCAGAAGAATGTTCAAAAAGATTAGATTTACGCGAAGCCGCAGAGGGACTATAATTACTCTTTGAAGCTCAAAACTTTTGTCGGAATGATCGACGATTGGG
Source organism: Hibiscus mutabilis (assembly GCA_019671005.1). Taxonomy (NCBI): domain Eukaryota; kingdom Viridiplantae; phylum Streptophyta; class Magnoliopsida; order Malvales; family Malvaceae; genus Hibiscus; species Hibiscus mutabilis. Next base: position 16,198,424 of record CM033724.1, on the reverse strand, counting down.
TTAATGGATTGATCCAGGTTCGAGGGGACAACCCGACCTTTGCTTGGGAGAGTATCTGAGACATCATACCGGCACACCCAAATGAGGTAAAAAAATAGACCTACTTGCCTTAGGAATATATGGTTTGGTCATCTTCTCGATGGTTCTTTGAAATATCGACATAGTCATTCTAAACCTATTTGAGCGAATGAAGCGGAAAACGAATCCAGTACCAGCCATTTTGACTGAAACCTTCATTTCTTTAAATGCGAGCCGAAAACATGAAGAATGACGTTTCAGAGGGTATGCGCAGCTACTACAGGTTTGGATCCAGAACCACATGTGGAAGACACCAACGGGGGTTTTAACGGGAATACTGTTCAGAGGCTTTTCACCTTTGCGGGAATATTTAGTGAAGGAATGGCGAGAAGACTGGAAAACGAAGAAATGGTCACATATCTTTAGGAACATTCAATACGGAGACATATTATGGAGAGTTCCATGGCTCGGCAGGGTTAGTCACTTCTTATACAACTGCGACGATTATGATTGGCTGATGATGTTAGGGCTATATGGTGGAATTACTTGTGCTCCGCTTTTAGTGTCCTAACAGTTTGGATCACTACAGTTCGTCCCCTTCAACGTCGGTCTAAGTAGAAGTGAATTCTCGTTCAAGGGCTAGTTCAGGGTAAAGGTTCAAACCATCATGAAAGTATGGGATCACTATTATCGAATCAGGGTAGAAAAAATACCAAGCCCATGATTACCCCGGATTACGATCTCTGAAGGCGCTTGAGGGTTAACAAAAAGATTCCAGAAATTGACCAAGGACCTACCATGTCGCTTGAAAAACATATGAGGATAGTACCGTCTGAGGCCGATATTTTGCGAAGTGAACTCGAGGAAGTTAAGAAAAAGATGGAGGCTTTGCAGACACAACATATGGATAAACTCTACAAGGCGAGTTTAGAGGTCGACGAACGAGATGGGACCATCAGGCAACTGAAGAAGCTCAATGCAGATCTAAGTGAGAAGAATGCCCTTTACCAGAAAGATACTTTCCAACTTCAAGCCAAGGTGCAGAACGTCACGAAGCCAATTCCTAGCTGTGGAGAAGGAAATGATGAACAATATACGTTTAGTCAAAGAAGAACGAGAGAAAGGTAAGCGAGCAATCGAGAAAGAGGTAGAAAGTTGCAAGTTAGCCATCGAGAGTGAGAGGCGGTCTTTTAGGGATGCCATTAGCCAGGAGAAAGAAAGAGCTAGGCAAGAGATTGAAAAAGGCAAACAAGCAATCATCTACGAAAAAGAAAACACCCGTTGGAAGAGAAAATCCATTGGGAGCAGGAACAGAATACTAGAGATGCAAAACTTGTACAATGACACTATTCAAAGCCTAAATCAGAGTCAAGATTAGAATGTTGAGTTAGAAGGGAGACTGATAGAGTTAAATCATTCTTTCCAAACTTATTGTCAGAGGAATGGCTTCATCGAGCTATAAGAAAGAGAGCGTGAAATTGGTATGCTACGGGCCCGGATCGAGTCACTTGAGGTAACCGTTTATGATTACAGATGAAGAATCAGGGTATTAGAAGAAGCTGCAGCAGGTGGAGACAATTATTGGCAGCAAATACTTCTTGATGCCTCCCAAATGATTCAAGATAAGGACCATTATTACGCGATCTTGATGGTAGACACACGACGAGTTACGGGACACGTGAATGACTTAGCTGTCAAAGCTCTTCGACCTTTCATAACCTCAGACATGAAAGAAGCACCTGGGTTCATCAAGTTGCTTAGAGCTATCGAGAAGTTATGAGATAGAGCTATGGCTTATGTGTAGAGCTCTATTTTGTAATTTGGACCCTTTAATTCCCATGAAAGTAGTTCAAAAGGGTGATTACTAGCGAAATCAGTACCTTTATTTGCATACATTCTTGCATTGCATCATGACATTTACATCATTATACATGTATTCATATTTCTTTTCAAAAGTATTAATAGTGTAAATATTGTGGCAGTTAAACTACAATATAAGTCACAACCATTCAGCATCCATACTTTACTCGATTACAAAGCAAATTAATGGAGGACAGAATAGTTAGTTTGGAAAAAGGGCAGAAAGATTTGGAAGTACGTTTTGATGAAGCCAAATAGAGCCTCAGTGAGTAGATCGATCAATCGCAAGCTGTGATAGTATCCGACATAATTGCATTACTGGAAAAAGGCCTTGGGAAAGAAAAGGTTGAAGACGAAGTCGCTTAGGAGCCAGAATGTACCACATCTCACAACAAGATTCAACCAAAGACTCCAAGTCCTGCTGGGAGAATATACATTGACCATTCAGGGGTATCTGCTAGTCATCAAGCAGGGGCATCCAAAAGCCAACCCGTGGATATAGAGGCATTCTATGAAGAAGAGGTGCCGGATCTAGACTTGGTCGAGAAAATTAAAAACAAAGTGGAAAATAAATGAGAAGCAAAGTTTTGTTTCATGGAGGAAAAATTCAAATCCATGCAGACTATAGAAAAACTAGGGAATGACGCTAGTGATCTAAGTCTAGGATCCGAATTTGTTTTACCACCGAAGTTCAAGACCCTTGATTTCGATAAATATGATAGAACTTTATGTCCTTCCACGAATATTACCATGTATTGCCGGAAGATGGCTGCTTTTGCAAAAGATGAAAAGCTTTTAATCCATTGCTTCTAGGATAGTCTGACTGGGGTAGCCATCCGGTGGTACAATCAATTAAGTCGGGTAGATATCAAGTCTTGGAAGGATCTTTCAAAAGACTTCATAGAACAGTACAAGCATATAACATATATGACCCCAAATCGATTTCGTGCTGCAAGGTTTAAAGAAGAAGCTTGATGAGAGTTTCCATCAATATGCTCAACGATGGTGATATATGGTATCTCAGGTTCAACCCCCGATTCAGGAAAGTGAAATTACTCCCATGATTGTGGATACTTTTAAGGGAGTGTTGTATGATCGTTTGGTAAGCCACCATGCCGACAACTTTGCAGACTTAGTCATGGTTGGAGAGCGCATTGAAGATGCAGTTAAGAAGGGAAAGATAAGAGATCCCTACAGCACAGTTCCTCAAAAGGAAAAAGATTCTCATGTTCATATGGTGAGTGCTCGTCCAATCAGTCAGCCCTAGGGTCGTCTTCGCAATCAGTCTTTATGATACATAAAACCTGTAAAGGTATTCCATCCCATTCATATGACCTACACTAAGTTGCTTCCGATGCTTATCGAAAATAAACTTCTAGCCCCTATCTAATCCAAGCCAAAAGATCCTCCATATCCAACGGGGTATGATGTCAATGAGGTATGTGATTACTATTTGGGGAGTACATGCCACACAACTAAAAATTGTAGAGCTCTGAAAAATAAGATCCAAAGTTTGATCAAAGTCGATCATCTGAAGTTTTAAGGATAATGATATATATAAATTTTGGGGAGGTGCTAACTTCTCAATTAGATGTTTAACGAGATTTCATGATTTTCAAAGGTAATGCGAAGTCAGCTTTACTATTTTAGGCCCGAAAAGTAGTAAAGACATTTTGTAGGGGCATATGTCTTGTAAAAGGAAAGTTCTTTCGCATATCATTTTTGTGCATGTTTAACAAGCGATTTTCATTCTTTGATTCGTTAAAACATTTCACTCATCGGTAGGGGTTGGTTTTGTTTTTCCATATGCATACTCATGTTTTTTGCACAGAAAATACATGTATCCAGCTATTGTGTCCCTGTATATCAATTGCATGAGGACATTATTTTAACCTAGGTGATTGGTTTTGAGCAACCTGCATCTACTGGAAATCAAAGGCTACGGCGAAGACGAATTTGTAATTGCCTTCCGAGTTATTTTGGCCAATCGTTAATGACCCCACTTAAGCATAATTTACTGTACTTAAAAAAAAAAAAAAAAAAAAGGGTCATATCCAACCTTTAAAATAAATGAGAGAAGAAATCCTAAGAAAGAGCACTCCAATGTTCGAAGCTTGGTAATAGGCACATTCAAAGCCTGGTAATAGGCATGTTTGAAGTCTCATATAAGAGTGTGGCAACTCTGGGCACTCCTCTGAAGCGATAAGATGGCAATGCACCATCTAACAAAGAAAAAGAAGAAAAGAAGAAGAAAGAAAAAAATAAGAAGAAAAAGAGAGAAGAAAATTATTTCGTGAGTGATGGTAATATTTTCGTCTCATGACAATACTGAGTAACAAGGGATATTGTTTTTGCTCCATCAATATTCTCGAGCCAAAAGGATGTGATAAGTTGAATTCCCCAAACAAAAAGGAAATGAGCCAAAAAAAAACAAAATAACTCGAAATGTATTTCACATTTTCTGATAACAATTCAGCTTTTGAGGTCCCCTATATACATGATACGCTTGGGGGCAATCGCCGGTAAGTTGTCTCAATGTTGTTTTTGCACTTGATATTCAGGGTATACGACGTGACGTATCACTACGGCTGTCAAGATTTTCTGATCATGCATTAGCCATAAAAAAGGGAAGAATGTTTTTTTTAAATTTTGCCTTTCATTTCAAAATCCAATTTCTTTTCAGAGGATGCGGGCAATTTGCCTCTTTACATTTCTTTTTAAAAGTTCTAAAGCCTAGAGACATAGATTCGGTTCCCCTTAGAGTACTTCTTTTAAGTTCAAAGACATAGATTGAATTCAGAGATGGGTTTGGGGAAGTTGGTGCATTTTAACTCACCCGATGTTGAGACAGATAGAGACTTTGCATGATGGGTCAAAGACAAGAAAGAATTCGAGTCCAAAATTAGTGGGGCACCATTTTCCGTGAAACAACAGAGATAGTTATAAGAATTCAAGTCAGAATAGACCCGAGATGTCTGATGGTTTGAAAGATTTTGATTAATGAATAAGAAAAAGACTTTATTGAGTAAAGAGATGATGTAGACCGAGGTCATTTGACTCGAAAGGTTGAACAAGGAATGAGCAACAAAGTTTTGGGGGCAAGAGCTGTTGGAGCATCATAATGATTAATGGTTGTAGTCACATGACGAAGCCTACCTAACCAGCAAGTGGTGACTTGAGTACTAAGATGTCTGAGAAGACTGTGCTAGGGATTCATGCATTATTGCATCTTTATGAGTCTACATGAATAGGTCGCACCTTTACATCCCCAACAATCATGAGAATAGCATCTTACATGAACATATGCATCTTTACATCATAAAGTATGCTCATGTATCATTCTTAATTGGAAAACATTCATACAAGAAGATGGACAGATAGTTTCTAAGAAAATGACTTCAACAAAGACTTCGTGCACCTCTGGATCGATCCAGAAGATATGCACTTGAGTGACGCCTTCCTTGAAAAATAAAACCAAAAAAAGAGAGAAAAAAAAAAAAAAACAAAAACAACCAACAAAAAAAAAGAAGAAAAATAAAAAAAATAAAAAATTAAAAGGAAAAAAGGAAAAAATAGAGAAAAGAAAGAAGATCGGTTGACTAGAGAAAATGTCAACATTTTCGAGCCGCCACTCTGTCAGATTTCTAGACGGATAAAACCAAGGTATCACTTAAGGTTTTTCTTAAAAACCAAATCCTTTAATGACATCATTTCATAAGGATGCTTTTCTTAAAATCAACTTCTTTAGTTGGATCATTGCTTAAGGATGCTGTACTTGAAATCGACTTCTTTAGTTGGATCCTTTCATAAGGATGTTTACCCCAGAAAGAAGAAGAAAATCCAAAAAGTGAAAAAAAGAAAAAAGAAAGAAAAAGAAAAGAAAAAAAGAAGAGAGAAGGAAAAAAGAAAAAAAAAAAAAAAAAAAAAGAAAAAAAGGAAAAAAAGGGAGGAAGAAGAAGAAGAAGGAAAAGAAGAAGAAATATTGATTAGGGAAAAATGTCACTAGATTTTTGAGCCGTCACCTTGGATGGATTCTCATGATGTCTAGATGGTTTTTCTTAAAATCAAATTCAATCATTTCTTAAGGATATTTTTCTAAAAATTAATTCCTTAATTTATCCTTCCATAAGGATGTTTTTCTTAAAATCAAATTTCTTAATTCAATCATTTCTTAAGGATATTTTTCTAAAAATTAATTCCTTAATTTATCCTTCCATAAGTATGTTTTTCTTAAAATTAAATTTCTTAATTCAATCCATTCTTAAGGACATTTTTCTAAAAATTAATTCCTTAATTTATCCTTCCATAAGGATATTTTTCTTAAAATCAACTTCTTAGTTTAATCATTTCGTAAGGATCGTCTTTCTTAAGATCAAGATTGCTAAATTCAGGTGCATACCGTTCAAGGACCCGAAGGAAGAACGGAGAGTTCCAGAAGAACACACGATTCCAAAGCTAAAAATAGGGAAGTCAGATAAAAATGAGTGCTTTTGGTCTTTGCTTTGTTCTCGTTTCACAAGAACAAGCAGAGAGGGGTAACTATAATCACTCATTTTTATCCGGTATATAAATATTGTATTAATGTATTAGTTTAATAATTAATATGTCATTGCATGTATACGTAATATATTGTATGTATGATTAATGTACGTAAAGTGTGTGTGATGTGTGCATGTATGTTATAAACTATGTATGTATACGTATTAATAATTAATATGGTGCATGTGTATCACGTATGTATTTACATTTCGTACGAGCATTGTTTATACGTATAATGTGTGTGGAAGTTTATGTTAATTATGTGTATGATTATATATGCATGTATGTTATGTTATATTAATTAATGTTTGCATGTGTGTTAAACGTATGTGTGTGTGTGCATATGTACGTACGTATGTATTATCGTATTATTATTATTATTATTATTATTATTATTATTATCACATAAGCAGATAATACAATAAAACCTAAGTCTGTTAGTGTCCAGTCCAATATATTACAAAGTCCATTATATATTACAAGACCCAAAATTAAATTTTACAAAGCCCATTTTGATCCAAACCCAACCCATTGTCCAAAAAACCATAATCCTAATTACATGTTTTTCTCTTACAGCCGCATGATATGAGCCGTTGGATCAAGATTTGATCCAACGGCCTAGATCAAATGAAGACATTCTAGCTGGCACGCGTGTGATGCACTTCCCGGATTGCTCGTTCTCACGCGCGCGTATAAAGCACGCGCTGATTGTTCGGATACCAAGACGCCATGTGGCGAAATCTGGTGCAATCCTTCCAGTTTCCAGATCACATCTGAACCATCCATTCTCTATGCAATCTCAGCCGTTGGATCAGATCTGATCCAATGGCCGAGAACACATCTGACAGGGGACACAATCACCATGACTCTTCCCACACCGACACCACTCCGCCGTATCACCCGCTCAACCACCATTCAAAATAACACAATCAATCAAAAATATGTATTTTATATTTTGTTTCTACCTAAACAAATCAGATATCACAATATATGTACCCAAAACACAAATCTCTATAATGATCAGTGACTAGTTCCAAGAATCAATACCAAAAAAGAAAATTTCTTAGTGGTAATCTTTTCTTACTCTCTTCTCTTGCATGCATCGAAACAAAGATAAAAATAATACAAAAAGGGTACAAAAAATAAAAACGTTTTACCTTTTGGCCGTCGACCTCCCTTCACTAGTGATAAATCGTCAGTTTCCAGAACCGAGTATAGTGAACTGGAAAAGGGGAATGATTATTTAGGTCTCGGTTCATAAGGAATAGACTTCAAAAGAGGGTTTTTTTAAAAAATGGTTTTCTTTTTTTAGATCTAAGGCTTATAAGGCTTGTTTCATAAAATCCAGAGTGGTATTTAGTTTCTAAGGTGGAGGACGTTTATTTTTCAGGCCAAGGATGTGGTGGCCGATGGTGGCGGACGATGGCCGGAGTGGACGACCGCCATCGAAATTTGGGTTTGGGTTCTATTTTTGAGAGAAAATAGATAAGCTAAGGGGTTCAATCTTAGAGAAATTTTGAAAAATGGCCAAAAGTTTAAAACTCGGTTCTAATTGGTTCAATTTATAGATTGTTTTTATTTTTAAAATGGGCAAATTACTTCATAAATCCTCCTTTGCATCTGATATTTTCAGTTCTGTCTTGCCCCTTGGTCTATTTGCAACTTTGATCCCTTGTTCTTTTTAGAATTCCTCAATTTAGTCACTAAATTAAACCAAAATTAAATTTTAACGGTGAAATTACTCTCCCAGTCATTCCGCGTTTTGGTATTTTACGCTTTGAGCTTGCCCCTTGGGCATTTTGCAGCATTGGTCCCTTAATGTTTCATTCAGTTTGTAATCTTATCCCCGAATCTTTTTTATTGCTTTCAATTTTGGCCCTCTATTTTATTCTGTTTCATTACAGTCCCCTTTGTTATGTTTCAATTATTTATGTCTATTGTTTTTTTTATGTGTTTTTAGCATGTTTGCTTTTTTTAGTACGTTCTTTTCATGTTCTTTATGTTTGTTTTTTCCTATTACATGTATATTTTACGAAATATTTTTTTGTGATATCATGCCTTCGTGTTTTAATTTAGTTTGTTCGTACATGCTTATTTTATGTGTTTTAGTTTAATTCGTATATTAATGTCCATGTTTGCATGCTTTTTTTGGTTTGTTTGTTTTGTACATTATGATATATGTTAGATAATGACATGATTATTTGTGTTAGTTAGGTTTTATACTTTGTTTTATTTTTTATGTATATAAGTTGTTTTCGTTATGTTTATTTATGCATGTTTTTTTTTTCTATATGCATCATCATGCAAACTTGATTATTTTGTTAAGTTGCGATAAATTAGTGTTAGTTTTTATGTTTGTCTTGTTTCCTAGGTTACATGTTAGTTTGAAAATTTGTTATTCTCGTTTTGATATTGTGTATGCATATATTTTGTTACATGTTAAGTTTTAGTTTGTATGCTCCCATGTTGCTTTGTTAATTCAATCTCATACCATACCATGTATAAATCATGCATGTACTATAGTTGTGGCTCATATTCATGTGCCTAGGCATGTTAGATTTAACTAGTTAATTTTGGAAAGCATGTTTTTTTTTTTTCATGTTTATATGCATACTTTGTTTTATTATTGTGATATATTATGTTCATGCATTTAATTATTTTGTTTAAATTTTGTAATACTCATATTTTATGTTTTTTAAATATCATGTCAATGTAAATTGTATGTTTTATGTTTTATTTTCTAAGATTGCACAACGAGATATTAATTGTCAATGCGGTGCCCTTTTATTCGAGCGTAAACGTGGCCAGTATCAAGCGCAATTATAGTGGTTTATCAGTTTACTCTCGAATAACGGAGCCCTTAAAATCTACTCGCACTTATAACCGAATTTTAATTTAATCGTCACTTTAATCCGGAAATTCTAAAATTAATAAAGCGGTAATTATTAAAGTACCAGTTTTGGGCGGTGTGGGTGCTAATCCTTTCCCATCCGTAACCGACTCACGAACCCAACAGTTTTCAAATATCTGGTTTTATGGTGTCCGGCCTACCTTAGTGACCGGTGGCGACTCCATTTTTAAATAAAACACGATTTTTCTAAAACCTAATGGATATATTTTAAAATACCCAAAAACCCCTAACACCTTGAAACCCGTTTTTTTAGCGAGAAAGAAAGGGACATCGCTACAAATATTACATTCGCATCGGCCACATTTATCAATGACTACAGGCCTATATCGTTAGTAAGCAACTTATATAAGATTCTGGCTAGAGTATTAGCTAGAAGATTTTCGTCTTGCATAAATGAAGTTGTTGGAGCTAATCAATTTATTTTCACCCCTGGTAAGCAAATATTTGATTTTTCTCTTATTGCAAACGAGGTAATCGATGATCTTAGGTGAAACAAGCGAGAAGCAATAGTGATCAAGGCAGATTTCAGAAAAGCTTATGACTCATTGGTCGTTTTTGGATTTCATTTTTCAAAGGATGGGGTTTGACCTCAGATGACAGAAGTGGATATCTTGGTGCCTATCGTCGGTTGCGATTTCTATTTTGATGAATGGTTTGCCTACTAATCTGTTTTCTATTAGAAGAGGATTGCGGTAGGGTTGTCCTCTTTCTCCACTTCTCTTTAACATCACTGGTGTGGCTCTAAGTGCCTTGATTTACAAAGCTGTGGATCTGGAAATACTCAAGGGCGTGTTTGTTTGTTGTAATGAATTTTCTATCTCTCATCTGCAATTTACAGATGTTCAAATTTTGTTTGAGAAGGCTGATGAGGCGAATGTGAAGAATTTTAAAAGGGTGCTAAGAATCTTCGAAGTGGCGTCTGGTCTTTCCCTCAATATGCAAAAACTCAGCTTATAGTTTAAATATTAAAGATAGTGTTCTATGCGAATGGGCTGTCGCTATTAATTGTAGCAAGGATATCCTTCCTACTGTTTATTTGGGGTTACCGTTGGGTTATGATCGAAATTCAATATCACTATAGAAACCAATTATTGAGAAACTCTTAGCCAAGTTAGAAGGGTGGAAGGGAAAGCTCGTCTTTTGGTGGTCGCATCACCTTGGTAAAATCAGCGCTTAGCAATTTACCAATCTATTTTCTTGGCCTATTTCAAATGCTAGCCGCGGCTGTGGATATCCTAAACAAACACATTGCTTCCTTTATTTAGGGACCGAACTCTGATAGGCCAATTTATTGGATCAAATGAAGCAATTTATGCAGACCTGAGGATTATGGTGGTTTGGGATATTTTGATATGAAATTGAGAAATCGCTCACTCCTTAACAAGTGGGTGTGGTGATATATTAGTGAGGAGGATTCCTTGTGGCGCAAGTTTATCGATGAAAAATATGGTTACTCTCAAAACAGTTTGACACCGTGTTGTGCACAAAACCGGAAGTCTTCGTGGATCTGAAAGAACATTACCAAACCATTTTCTATTCCTGATGACGTCTTCACTCAAAATCTCCATTTTGTTCTCAGAGATGGTAAGATGATAAAGTTTTAGGACGATCCTTGGACTGAGGATTCTTCCCTCAAAGTTGCTTTCCTAAGGATTTATGGAGTAGCAGTAAAGAAGTCAGGTATGGCGTGCAAATTTGGGTCTAAAGAGTTGGGCTCTTGGGTGTGGAACATTGAGTTTAGACGATGCCTCTTTGAATGAGAAATTAGATTGTGGGAAGAATTTTTGAACGTTTTGGATCGTGCCGCCAAAGGTTTAGATTCGAGAGGTTGCTTGAAATGGAGAGGAGATTTAAGTGGCCTCTAGAAGCCCAAGGCTTTTTGTGAAATTGCCTTAGCCTCGGGTTCTTCTGTTGATAGAGTTTGGAGGTTGGTTTGGCCAAACCTAGCTCCTCCCAGTGTGGAAGCATTTCTATGGAGAGCCGTCCAAAATAAAATCTCTACCCTTTTTGTGCTTGCAAAACGTGGTGCTCCGAACTTACAGTCTTCGGTTTGTGTGTTTTGTTCAAAGGCCCCTGAATCAGTAAATCACCTTTTTTTTTGTCATTGCGAGCTTGTGTAGAAACTATGGCAACGGTGGGGTAGGATATAGAGTATATATTTGATTATGCCTGACAGCCTCAAATCGTTCCTTTAGTATGAGATAACCAATCGATTAAACCTTCACTTAAGCTTATACGGAGGTTAGCTTTTTTCGGGTTCGTTTGGACGGTTTGGCTAAGCAGAAATGACATTATTTTTAATGACAAATGCTACAATGAGGATCAAATCTTCGATCTAGCAGCTTTGAGAATTGGGTTCTGGTGTAAAAACAAATGGCCAACTTCTTTCCCTTCAATTTTGGATTTTACTCGGAATCTAAATATATGTGGGATTTAAATTGGACAAAAGGCCAGACCTCCTAAAGGTGCTTGGGAGGCTCCTCCTCCGGGGGTCCTCAAATTCAATGTGGACGCATCAGTATTGGGCAGTTTTGGCCCTGGTGGAATAGGTGGTATACTCCGAGACAATTTGGGTAACACGTTGGTGAGGTTTTCTAAGTCGATTGGATTGTCAGATCCGACTGGCGCTAAATTGACTGCCATTCTTGAAGCTTGCTTAATTTTCTTAAGTTCGAATTGGGTTTTGTCCCCTGATTATTGAATTCGATAGTCTGATAGCGGTTAATTGGATTAATAACCCTTGTATGATCCCCGCAGCTTTTGTCGAATCTCTATCGATGTGCAGGACCTATCTCTCAAATGGGCAATGGCAAATTTCTTTTGCTTTTAGGGAACTTAACTGCTCTGCCCATGAACTTGCCCAACAAGGGGTATATAGGCTAGCTGATATGTTGTGGGTAGGTGAGTGATGTTTGTTTGAAGGAAACGACAGTTTACCTTTTTGCCTTTGGTTCTGTCTTGGCCTGGTGGTGAGACTTTTTTTGTGTTGGTTGTATTGGTCGTATGAGTTGTATCTCTTTATCTATTAATAAATTCGGGCACTATTTTCCTATTTAGGTTTAAAGAGTATTTTTTTTTGGCGAGGCCCTTTAACTTAAAAAAACATTTAGAACAAAACAACTGTAAATGATTATCTTATTTGATATTGGGCATATTATTGTAAGTATTATTTGTGTTCTTTCATATCTTACACCTGGCATCAGAGTCGGGTTATAATCTTTGTTTAACATGTTTGATTGAATTTCTATAAATTGCAAATTATTTATTTTCATTGTTAAAATTGAAAAATGTTTAAGTTCATAATTGATTCGAGGATTTTTGGAGTTTATGTTAAAGTTGTCTATTACTCTATTGGGTTCTAAATTAGGTCGCGGTTTTCGAACTTCCTTTCTCGCAATTCAACATTTTGTAAAACTTGCTTTGGGCCTCAAAATGGATTAAATCATAAGTTGGTCCCTGAACTTCCTAAAATTTATGAAATTCCCCAAAAACTTCATGATTTGCTCAATTTAATCTAAAGTTTTGATAATAGTATCCGAATCATCCCTCAAACCTTGAACTTAATCATTTAATCCCTAAAATTCAACTTGAAACCAATATATAAACTAATTTTGTCCACACAAAATCCTAACCCCATTTTTAAGGTGTGACACTTGATGTTTCAAGTCCTTGTAATACCCCATGTTCCCCTTGTTCTTATGATTCTTGCCATATAAACAGTGACTTTGTAAAGCTCATATTACACAAGAAATAGAAACATCCTCTCATATTGTGTTCCTTTATCTCTTTTATTTTTACTACTATTTTTTGTAGTTTTTAGGCATAATACCAAAAAATGCCCCTAACGTTTGACTGAATTGTTATTTTGACTACTATTCCTTTTTTGAAGCAATTTAACCTTTAATGTTTCATTTTGGGTCAAAATGACTTCTCCGCAGCTGAAAACTGTTAGTCAAATAACGAAAAAGACTTAAAATGTCGCGGCAAACCTACATGGTAGTGCACGTCCCGATAGCAATGTCATATAGGCAAATATGATGACTTTACTGAATGACACATCAGTTAAAAAATAATTTTATAAAATATAAAACATTTTTTTCTTTTGACGTGTCATTATGTCAAGTCATTTCAAGTTATTTATTGTCAGTTGACTAATGATTTTCATTCACGGAGGGGCCATTTTGACCCAAAATGAAACGTTGAGGGCTAAATTACTTTAAAAAAAGGGGCCAAAGTGACTATTCAATCAAACGTTAGGGACATTTTTTGACATTATGCCTAGTTTTTAATATATTATCAACACAATTGCTCTAATTAGCGAAAGAGTCCTAAGGGTACGAAAAGCCCTCAAACTTTAAAAAAAATTCAATTAAGCTCTTAAACTCTTTTTACACTCAATTAAGACCTTGAACTCTAGATTTACATCAATGTACCCCTTTGACTAACGAAATTAGTTGTTAACCGTTAGTCCTGTTAAAAAAACTGACTTGTCCTAACAAACTATCACATCATACCGTTTAAAACTTCCATATTACGCTGACATGGCAATACAATTATTTAATAAGAAGTAATGAGAATATATAGTTAATAATTTTTTATTTTATTAACTTGCTTAAATAATTAAAACTTAATAGCTAAAATCATACGACCAAACAAACAACCCCAATCAATATACCCCAACCCATTAATCCTAAAATCAATCAAATTCACCATTCCATTCCTCTCTTCATATCGTTTTCTTTCTTCTATATGTTGATGTTGGTGAAGTCACCGTTTCTTCATCTGCCAAGTTAACATCGGATAAATCTCTAAATTTATCGTTTCTAATCATGTTTACTTCCTGTTATATTGTTAATGTTATAAATCTCTGTTACAAGGTTTTCTCTACTAATTATTTAATATTCAAATATTGAATTGAGTCTACTTTTATATTGTTTTATTTCAGTTGTTGCCAAATTCTTTTAGGAAGTTTACTCCATGTACATGCACGTATGGTCCCAATTATACTGTTTTTTTAGTTTTATATGTTTTAAATTTTACTTTTGTCGACAAAATAGACGATCTGTCATTTTCTATTGTCTTGGATTGAATTTGATTGTTAAATACATGTTTTGTTTTACTCAAAAAAATGCATGTTCTGTCATTTGTTATTATTATGAACAAATATTAAATACATATGTTTTCCTTTTAAATACATTCCATGTCCTTTATGTCTAGTTATTTTATAATTTTAGGTAGCAAGCATCAATGGTGAAGGTTTTTCCTTTTAAAATAGATTTCATGTGCTTTACTTTTCTGTCCTAAACAAATTGTAACTATTTTTGAAGTTGTGAATGATATACTTTGTGTTATATGGCTTAGATTAAAATGTTAGAATGTTACGATCTTTGCCACTGATTTGATTATTTCTTAATGTTAGAATGTCAACCATCGTCCAACAACTCGAAGAATGATAAGTCAAGAAAATGACACAATTGAGTCAAGTGCTACTAATTTCATTATTGCTCGATCCTCCAACAAAAGAAAAATGCCGATTGGTATTGGATTGTATACTAACCTACATGTAATAACCTGTTTAGACCCCTTACCCAAAACCAAACGAATACCCAAACCAGACCCGGATCCAGGACCAAATCTGACCCGGCCCGGAACCAAAATACCCTAATTTCTAAAATACCTTAACCCTGATATCCAGCAGCCGCCGCAATCTCTCCTAACCCGACCGCCGCCTTCTTCAGCTGCCGCCCAAGCCGTCAGGCCACCATTTTGAAACCCTAGAATTAAACCCAATCCCCAAACAAATTTAATTAACCACGATCCAACCCATTATCCCTAAATCTAACCTACCAAAATATAAACCCTCAAAGACCTAACCCTCTGCCATCCACCCATGCCTAACCCGACCCATAGCTTCAACCACTCCAATCTGCCATATATCTCAAGAAATTCGGCCATCAAGATCTGCAACAATAAAATATAGGAGAGTGGTTATTAATTTGTTCAATTGTAAAAGGGGTTATATAACCCAAATAGATCTGAAAAGAAGGGGGGATGGAGAGTTCGAAAAAAGAGATCTAAGAGGGGGAAAATCAGATTGTAAAATCAAGGTTTTTTTTTTCTGAAAAAAATATAAAGGGAATTTCGGTATCAAATAAAAATTTTCAAAGGTAAAAGCATTAAAATCTGTATGATTTCTTTTTAGATCAAAGTTTTTTCTTTTGTTTTTATTTTCGAATCATTTTTTTTAAAAAAGGAGGAAGAAAGTTTCGAATCTTATCGGGTTGTTGAGTGTCGTCGTGTACACGCTGGATTCATCTCCTCCTCGCCGTGAGGCTCGAATGTCGGTGAACGGCAGGTTGAAAGAGGGAGAGCGGCATTGCACTGGTATAGAACAAAGAAGAAGATGACATTTAGGGTTTATTTTTTATTTCAACTGATTTTGAATGAAAGATTACCCTTATCTGTGTTTTAAACTCATCACATGAAATGACGACGTTTAAGGCGACCCGACCCACAGTAACCCGGATACCCGAGAAGGATTCGTGTTATTTTTAATGGGTTAATTACAGATCCGGTCCCCCAAGTTTTTACCATTTGTGTTTCTGTCTAGGGGATAATTACTCTTTCAGTCCTTATGTGTTTTTACATGTTTAACATCATCCTTCTTTTGTTTTTTTTTTGTGGCTTTAGATTTATGTTTTAGTTCAATTTGGTCAATGTTTCTATATTAAATTTAATTTCAGCATTTTATTTATGTTATTTATTTTCCAGCCTATGCATTTTATGTTTTGTATCATTTCAGTCCATAATATTTGTTGTGTAACGGATGTAATTTATTATTAATGCATTTTAGTCTTCAATCTTTAGATTCGTGATGTTTTATGTTGTTTTAGTTAGATCACGCATTATTATTATTATTATTATTATTATTATTATTATTATTATATATATATATATATATATATATTTATATATAAAGTAGTTTATTTTCATATATTATATACTAATATCATATATGTAAGTTATATATATATATATATATATATTTACATATATTTTATATGGTTCATATTTTATAATATTTTTTATATTTTTATATTTTATTATATATATATATATAAGGTTTAGATGTATATTTATAAGATAAAGTATGGCATTTTTTAATTACAATATATAAAAATAATAATAAATACTTGCCTTTTTGTAAAAAGAATATATATGTATATATAAACTACTAACTTAATGTATGTATAAGCATATTTTTAATATAAATACAAATATATTTTACTTTAAATATTATATTTTAAGTATATTTATATAAAAGATAATAAACACTTATTTTTGTAAATGAAATACATATGTATTTAAAATTACTAACTTTAAATATATATAGTTTTGATAATATAATTATCAAATATCTTTTTTACCGTAAATATTATATATATATATATTTATATGATATATTACAAATTGCATCATAATAATTAGATAAGTTAAAAGATTAAGGTAATATTATTTTATTTAGGGAATTCGAGAATTAGTGTCTCGGTCGTAAAGGGATGCGACCTTCTCGATATCCTTAAATAAAGGAATATCCTTACCATTTTAGGATACAATATTTAAGGGAATTTTCTTTTATTTAGAAAATCGAGAAACCATTTCCCGGGCGTAAAGGGAAGCGGATTTCTCGGTTATTCTAAATAACGGAACGTTTCTTTAAATATTTAGAACATTTTCATGCATTTAAGAATCTTATTTTAAATTTTATTTGAATTCGGAATTTCCAACGCTAAGACTTTAAATATTCGACTAGGTACCAATTTTTGGGCGGTGTGGGGGTGCTAATCCTTCCCCATCCGTAACCGACTCTCAGACCCAATTTTTTTAATCTTTGGTTTTATTTTGGTGTCCGGTATACTATTTTTAAATGATCGGTGGCGACTCCACTTTTTTAATTTAAAACCGGGTAGGGGTTTTCTAAATAGATTAAATTAAATAATCAAAAAAAATTTTAAACCCGAAAAGAGAGCGCCTAAAGGATTTGGGTGATTACAGCTGGAGACTCCGCTGTGGACACTTTTTAAAATAAAAAAAGAGAGTCAAGCCACGAGTCGATTATCTTTTAGTCTTGGTCATTGGAAATTGGCGAGTTCGATTTTAATTTAAAATATGATTCTGTCTTTTTTTAATAATAAGACATGCATTTTATTTTCTGTAAATATATCTGTTTTATTGTTACTGCTTAGTATAGGTGAATATAGAAATAGGGTGTCAAAGGTTTGAAAGTTTCTCCTCACACATCGTGCAAGTGCATTCCATTCCATGAGCTTTCTACCCGAGCTCCGTCTATTTTAAGTGAAAGTGTGATATCGCCTTTGTGTGGGTTACCTCCGTATAGGCATAAGGGATGTATCCCCCTGAATTGAACTTGGTCTGTTTGAAGCCTATAATGGGTAAGGATCAGGGGCCTTGCTACCTTTAGTAAGGGACAACGAGAAAAATTCGGGTACCCTTCCCTAGAACCGAACCTCGTGTAATGGACCAAGGAGCCTTGCTTTAGAAATGGAACCCGTTAAAAGTTCAAGGGAGAAACGCTTCTAACCTTTTGCCTACTCTGTAGATTTATTTCATGAATAAAATGCCGGGTAGAAATCATGTTGGGTAGGATATTTCATTTTGTACCGGGTAGATACCATGCCAGGTAGGACTTTGTTTATGCCGGGTAGAAATCATGCCGGGTAGGATTTTTCATTATGTACTGGGTAGGACCATGTTTATTATGTCGGGTAGAAAATCATGCTTGGGTAGGCTGTACAAATTTACTCTTTAATACTTACATACTTATTCATGTATTCATTTTTTTATTACACGTGTGCTGACCAATTATATGTTTTCTATGTTTTTGTCTTTTTTGCATTGCATATGCATGACATAAAAAGGTGTTGATTCACGAGTGATCTACAATTAAGGAGGCTTTCATAATGAAAGAGTCAACTGATCAGATAAACAAGACCACAGATATAGGGCAGTGCCTTAAAGAGACGCCAGAAGAAATGTGAACTCTTCCTTCTGAGATTCACATGTCAGACGTACCAGATCATGCCTACATCCAATACAAAGATTAGGGAAGTGCAAGAGTTGAAAAGATAGATGGCCAAAATGATGAGAATGCTGACCACCATAGAGAAAAAGTCTGATGAACAAGGCGGGAAGGATGAACTAAATAAAAGCCAAATCATGATGGACACCAAGCAAGACCTTATATCCAAACAAGATGATTATAGTAAATCCAAAGGTCAGTGCACCTTCGCGATCAACATCAATAAGACACCCAAAGATGCAAAGGCTTCAAGTTCAAAGAAAGTGGATGTGAGCCAAAGAAAAGCCAAAGAAGAGAAAGATAAAAAGATGGCATTTCAAATCCAAATGGCTTACACAGATTTACTCCCGATATTGGTCCAGAATGGTCTTGTAACTCATTTCCAATCCAAGCCAAAAGAGCCTCATTTTTCCTAAAAGGTATGACAACAAGGCTAGAAGTAACTATCATTTAGGAGGTATAAGTCATACTACCGAAAATTGTTGAGTTTTGAAGAAGGAATCCCCTAAGCTTCCAAAAGCCTAACCAATACTAGTGCACCAGAGCACACGAAGAGGGGCCAATTTCCAACACTCATAGTCCAGTACTCGGGACAGAGTTCAAATTCTAGTGTCCAGCTTTCCAAGTCATTGTCGGTCAGTGTCCAAAAGCCAAGAACCAATGGTTCATTCGATCCTATGCCTATCTCGTATGGAGAGCTATATTCGCAATTGTTAGAGGCGCGGTTGGTGGTCCCATGTCACATCACACCTCTACTACCTCTGTACCCTAAATGGTGTAACGCTGAAGCTCATTGTGAGTATCATGCTGGAATTATGGGGCATTCAATTGAAAACTGTACCGCCTTCAAGCATCGAGTTCAGAACCTCTTGGAGTGCAACATGTGGAAATTTGAGAAAGATAATAAATATGGTTCAACTACCATTCACCAGTAGTTATGGAACCAAATGAGTCCAAAATTGAAGAAGATGAAAAGAACCATTTGAGGCATGACGCTCAAGCTAGTGGGTTAAAGAACGAAATGGATTATCTAAAAAATAAACTAAAAAGCTTGCAAGACAACTATGAAGAACTCCGTTTGACTTTTAAAAATGTTGGTTTGGGTGACACTCCCGATCAGTGGACAAAAGGAATTGAAGATCTGAAAGGAGATGTCAACTTTTGGAAAAAGAGTTCCAAGGCCAACGAGGAACGAGCTAGTACCTTGTCTGGTAATCTGCAAGCAATGAACAATCAATGCCTTGCCCTCAAGGAAGACCTAAGGAGTAGTCAAGCCAAGATTGAGACCTTGAACATGTGTATACATTTGTGAGGAGACATCACTACTGAATTAAATGATAGTCAAGTAGAGATTCAAAGGCTAAAGAAGTAAGTGGATGAGCGTAACAACATTCTACTCATGTACAAAGATCTTGTGGATGGTTTCAGAAAAGCCTGGAAGGAAAATAATGAGAAGTGGAATCTTCAGTTTCAAGAGTCCTTAGAGAAGATAAAGAAAAAAGACAACTACATAAAGGACATTATTGCTGAAGCACGAAGAGTTGCCCGACAAATGATAGACTTGGCTGATGCAGCGATAGAATTAAGTCAAAACTATGAGCTCCTAGAACAAAATGAGAAGTTGGCTAGGCTCTTAGAGAAGTTACAGAAGCTAGGCACTAGAGCTCGGCATTATCTGTAACTCTAATGTCTGATGTAACATGACCTTTTATGAAAGTTGTTCTAAGATGGTCACTCTAGAATCAACATCTTTTCTGCATTCATATTTACATTCAACATTGCATATTTATTGCATTTTGCATTTTCAGCAACATAACATGTTCATCACATATATTGCATTTGCATTCATTGACCATTTTTGGTAATTTACCCTAGGACATCCGTCTTAGGTCTAATTAAACCCATCATTTTAGGATTAGATGATTAAATCCTTCTAAGCAGAAAAAAAGAGAGGTCCACACTAGAAAAAAAGTTGGAAGAAAAATAGGGCAAGCCTTTTGGACTGGCGGTAACTTTAAAACGAGAGAAGTCTGTCTATTCCACGCCGTGTGAGTGTTGTTTCCTTCAAAAATGAGGAGTTTTTGTCAAAACTATTGTTTCCTGTTTTACTAAAATAAACTTTATTTTACATCTCATTTAACAAATAATTCATATTCTTTGATTCTTTAAACATTTCATTCATTGCTATGAGTTGGTTTTTGTTTTCCCAAACATATGTACATATCATTTTTATCAGGACTTTGAATTTTAATTGCAAATAGTACTTTTTATTCAAATCCAATGATCAAATCTGAACAACCCATGTCTAAGAGAAAGCAAATGTTGCAAAGATGCTGCAAATGTGGACTTTTTCTATTATACTTAGGCAAACAAAAGGAACAAAACGAGTATTCAGGAAATGGGCAGATCCCATCGAGTGAATTTCCCCTCTCGGGCATTTGTTGTTTAAGGTCTTTGAATCGAGTGTTAACCCTAAACTTTTAGCCCTTGAAGACTACTTAGATGTCCATATATGAGAAGACGAATGGCATTCCTTCAACTTGTTTCACAAATAAGAAAATATCCATTGATGTCCCCCTTTGAGCCTGCTCATTTCTTTCTAATAAAACCCAAACCAAGGATCACCCCCACATTGGGGCAAAGAAGGCGAAAATTTTGTCTCCAAATAAAAGCAGTCCGATCTTAATCATGATACACATATAACACTTTAATTAGGGCAAGAAGGAAGATCAGATATATATTCAATGCAAGGATCAAAGAAACATTAGAAGAGGCCAATGAAAGAAAAGTTTGTGCTCAAAGAAGTCGACCAAATCAAGTTGAAAATTGCCAACAAGAAAGATGAAACAATCAAGAGAGAAAATGCTAAGTCAAAAAGTGCAATAAAGGAAAAACAAGAGCATTGGAGGATTGGTTACTCTCAAGCAGAGGCAAGAATTAATGTCTAGTCGAGATTGCAGAATAGTACACGACAACATTTTCCTAAACATAGAAAGAAATGAACTCTAGGGTAAAAACCAAAAATGGGCAGTCTAGAGGGATCCAAGGAATGAAAGAAAATTGTTACTCCATGTGAGCATACCCAAATCAAGCAATACAATAATGAGGTTTTAATTGGAAGATTATGCCAACTTTGGATGATTGATCACTTTTAAATAGAAACGAATCAATGCCGAGCCAAGACACAAATCGGTTAAAGGCTACATATCCTGGAGCTACAAAAGAAGGAAATGAACTCTAGGGTGAAAACCCAAAAATGGGCAGTCTAGTGTGATCCAAATAATGAAAGAAAAAGAGCATTTCATCAAAGTACATCCAAGCTGCAAGTGCAGAAGTGAATGTTTGCCAAGAAAAAATGATCCTTGGTTTCATTACCCTTAAACACTTATTTGGGTATGTATATCCTTTTTTTCATACCCATGAGCCATAGCCTACATTACAAGCCTATAAAGACCATTCTGATCATATATGGATGTTTGAGTTTTGTCTTCAAACTATATTCCGCCTATAAGGGTTAACCTTTCTTCAAGGAATGACAAACTTCAAGTTCCTGATCGACACCAAATGAGGGAAGGATGGGGCATGGTGAGCTAGTGAGATTAAGAGAGCCACTTAAATGGGGTAGAAATTAGGTATAGGAAATGTTTCTCTTATAAGCCCAATAGCCTAGAAAGGACTTAACATATGCTTGTGTCACTGCAACCCAAGCTATTTTTTAAACATATTCTTCATTCGGGTTGTTCATTGTCAATTTGAAGAATAAGTACTTATTACACTTGACATTTGAGTGCTCAATTTTGTTTTTAAAATTTTACATCTTTGAAAGATTTAATGATTTCTTCTAAATTACGCACAAGAGTTTTGCATAAATGAATCTTCACAAGTTTTTGCATTTAAAATTTTCCTACCTTAAATGTCCAAAATAAGACAAACTTGGCATATTGGGTTGAAGAACAAGAATATTAGTGGGGGCATTATTGTCCATAAATATCACAGAATTAGAAGAGTGAGCTTAATAGAACTCAGGAGTTAGGAAAAAAGACACTCAAAAGTTGATATTTGCCCAAAGAGGTGATTTCTAAAAGAAACAGTCAAACCTGAGAGAGGTTGGAGCGTCGTTCATCAAGATTGACATTCTCTGTTAACAGAACAGAACTCGGAGCATAAAGAAAAAAAGTGCTAAGAGGCTTGATATGACCAGCTAGAGTCACGAGGCATTCCTTTTAAAGTCAAGCTATAGTCAACTACATTGCATGTCATTCATCTCTGCATCAAGCATTTAGGTTAATTCTATACATACACCATAAAAATAGGGTGCATCCATCAACAAGTGCATATACTCTGCCATGTATAAAAATAGGAATGAATCAAATATGGCAAGTCCTCAATCAAGAAAGAAAGCTGAACCACAAGGAGATTGATACCTCAATATGAAATCAAAGAAAAATCAAGGCAAATATCTGAAAAGCTCTTTTTAAAATATCTAGAGCATGAGTCCAAAAGGGATGCCTTTGGTATTCAAAATGAAGTTCCAGCAAACTCCAATATCCTTGATAAGAAAGAGTGGGGCAAAAGTGGTATGGCATCCTTGACACGAGGGAGCAAATCACTGTCAACAAGTTCCAGTATCCTTGACAGGAGTGAGTGTAACAAATTATTTTTGACAAGTTTCGAGTATCCTTGACACGAAAGAGTGAAGAAAAGAAATGAAGGAGGAAAAAAAAAAAAAAAAGAAAAAAAAAAAAAAAAAAAAAAAAAAAAAAAAAAAGAGAAAAAAAACAACAAGGTGAAAACCCAAAAGGCACCTTGAAAAGAACCTTTTTAAAAATATCTCAGGTATGGACCCAAAAAGAGGCTTGGAACATTCAAAATCATTCATCACATTTGTCTCATCTCCCTGAAGTGACAGCAGAATAAGAACCAAGACGAGTTCATATCCATGAAGCGGTAGTGGAATGGACCCGATAAAAAGCTTGTTTCCTTGAGAGAGTAGTGGAACAAAACTTCATCACGTTTGTCTCATCTCCCTAAAGTGGCAGCGGAATGAGAACCAAGACGAGTTCATCTCTCTAAAGAGGTAGTGGAATAGACCCGGTATAAAGTTTGTATCCCTGAAGGAGTAGTGGAACAAAACTTCATTAAATTTGTCTCATCTCCCTGAAGTGGCATTGGAATGAGAACCAAGACGAGTTTATCTCCCTGAAGAGGCAGCAGAATAGACCCAGAATAAAGCTTGTTTCCTTGAAAGAGAAGTGGAACAAAACTTCATCACATTTGTCTCATTTCCCTGAAGTGGCAGCGGAATGAGAACCAAGATGAGTTCATATCCCTGAAGAGGCAGTGGAATGGACCCGGTATAAAGCTTGTTTCCCTAAAAGAGCAGTGGAACAAAACTTCATCATATTTATCTTATCTCCCTAAAGTGGCAGCGAAATGAGAACCAAGGCGAGTTTGTATCCCTAAAGAGGCAGTGGAATGGACCCGACATAAAGCTTGTTTCCCTGAAGGAGCAGTGGAACAAAACTTCATCATATCCCTGAAGTGGCAGCAGAATGGACCCGGTATAAAGCTTGTTTCCCTGAAGGAGCAGTGGAACAAAACTTCATCACATTTATCTCATATCCCTAGAGTGGCAGCAGACAATGAGAACCAAGACGAATTCATCTCCTAAAAGGCAGCGAAATAGACCCAACATAAAGCTTGTTTTTGAAGGAGCAGTGGAACAAAACTTCATCATATTTATCTCATATCCCTAGAGTGGCAGCGGAATGAGAATCAAGACTAGTTTTTCTCCATGAAGCCACAACGGAGCAAACTTTAGATGTAATCAAAAAATATTTTGTTTGAAAAAAGAGAAAAAAAAAAAAATTAAAAAAAGAAAAAGGAAAAAAAGAAAAATTAAAAAAATGAATGAAATGAAAAATGAAAATCAAGGTGAAAACACAAATGGGCACCTTGAAAAGATCTTTTTCAAACATCTCCAAGGTACGAACCCATAAGGAGGCCTTAGATATTCAAAATGAATGAAATGAAGGAGTGGCAGCGGAATGAGTACCAACACAAGTCTGTGGAACAGAGGAACTACAACCTCTTAGACCTTATCTCCTTGAACTACCAATGGAGCAGGTCACCCATCCTATAAAAGAGGAACTACAACCTCAGACCTTATCTCCTTGAACTACCAATGGAGCAGGTCACCCATCCAATAGAAGAGGAACTACAACCTCAGACCTTATCTACTTGGACTACCAATGGAGCAGGTCACCCATCCAATAGAAGAGGAACTACAACCTCAGACCTTATCTCCTTGAACTACCAATGGAGCAGGTTACCCATCCAATAAAGAGGAACTACAACCTCAGACCTTATCTCCTTGAACTACCAATGGAGCGGGTCACCCATCCAAAAAAGACGAAGCCACAATAGCATACTCTATCTCCTTGAACTTCTAATGGAGCAAGTTACTCAACAAAAAATGAAGCTATAACAAAAAAAAAAGAAAACAAAAACAAAAAAAAAAAAAAAAAAAAAATAAAAAAGTAAAAAAAAAAAAAAAGAAAATGGCGTGCAAGAAGGCCTTTGTTTTCGACCGAACATCATTTTACTTTGGTAAGTCTCAACCTAAGAAGCAGAGGAGCAGATTGATCGAAGAACTCAACATCTTCGAAGAGTGAAGATCGAAGGCCTACCGAAGACTGAAGAATGAAGACCGAAGATCGAAGACCAGCGCCAAAGAAGAGAATCAACAAGCTGAACTCATTTTGTTTCCCCAATCCCATTTTGAAGATTTTGCTTCCCCAAAGGTGACAGGGTAATCAACCAAGACAAGAAAGAAGACATGCATCGAAGAAAAAGAAGATCTATCAAGAAAGAAGACATGTATCAAGAGGAAATGACCAGCCAGACCGAATAAAATGGGTCATTTTTAGTCTTTTCTCTATTGTCGTTACACAACAATGAGCAAAGAGAGGCAGTTGTTATAACCCGTTTAGACCCT
Organism: Hibiscus mutabilis; assembly: GCA_019671005.1. Lineage (NCBI taxonomy): Eukaryota > Viridiplantae > Streptophyta > Magnoliopsida > Malvales > Malvaceae > Hibiscus > Hibiscus mutabilis. The sequence continues at coordinate 16,172,999 of CM033724.1, read as the reverse complement.
TTACCCAAAACCAAAAGAATACCAAAACCAAACCCAGATCCAGGACCAAACTTGACCCAACCCGGCCCAAAACCAAAAAACCCTAATTTTTAAAATATCTTAACCCTAATATCTAGCAGCCACCGCCGCCTCTCCTAGCCCGACCGCCGCCTTTTGTAGCTGCCGCCCAAGCCGCCAGACACCATTCTAAAACCCTAGAATTAAACCCGATCCCCAAACAAATTTAATTAACCCCGATCCAACCCATTATCCCTAAATCTAACCTACCAAAATATAAACCCTAAATAACCTAACCCTCTGCTATCCACCCATGCCTAACCCGACCCATACCTTCAACCACTCCAATCTACCATATATCCCAGGAAATTCAGCCATCAAGATTTGCAACAATAAAATATAAGAGAGTGGTTATTAATTTCTTCAATTGTAAAAGGGGTTATATAACTCGAGTAGACTGCAAATTTTTGCTAACTAAGTTCACGACAAACAAAATTTCATACCAAATGATTGTATATAGAAAATATTTAAAACTATCAAGTTCATATGTTGCTAAAGATTTAGTGATGAGTGTGTAAATGACTTATTTTGTATACCATTTTTACTTATCTTTTGTGTGTTTTCAAGCTCATTTAGTTGCATTTAGGTTAGATTGCCTGTAGATATGGAGTTACAATTTTTGTGCTTAAATGTTATATATTTTGGTGTTTTTTATGGGAAAGGTGGTGTTTTGTGGTACATGTGCAGGATACTGGAAAATGCTGGAGGATTGTTGGAGCAGATTAGTAGCGGATCTCATGGCTAAAGCTGACGAGGCACAAAAAGTAGGAGATGAATCTACTTTGATCCACGTGGACTTTCTCTTAGATACAAAACATTAAATATAGTGGGAAATCAATGGCCTTCTTTAATGAAGTAGTGCGTACTTTAGGGTTCATAAACCCTAATTTCACCGCTTATATAAGAGAGACTTGGACACCAATTCAAGGGAGTGGGATTTTAGACAACAACCCTAGTTTGAACCTTTCAGAGAACTACCGGGGTTAAAGCTAGATAACCATCCACACGACTAACCCATCGAGAGAGGCTGAAGGAGTGGGAGAACTGCAGCAATAGTTTGATAGCACGGAGAAAGATCGTCGAAGACGGTTGTCCCTTTTATATCTCTTGCTTGATAAGCCGCCGTACTTTTATCTTTTTATTGTGGATGTTTTAGGCTCAGACATGGGCTAAATACTTTAGTTGGGGTTATTGCTTCCCAGGATTTTATGTTTTGATTATTTTATCTTAATACTATAGTTTTTTTTCCATTTATCTATTCTGTTTATAGTTCTTCATGCGTAGTTATTGTAAGAGCTATCGAGAGAGGCCTTTTAAATATTAATTTGTGGCTTAATATCGAGAGAGCTAGGTTAAACAAACATGAACAATAAGGCTAAGCTGTTAACTTAGTCTTAATTTGTCTTAGACATAAGTTTAGGTTTTAATAACTAAAAATGAGTTCTTAAACAAATAATAGAGTTGTTAGGGTTCACACAGACATATATTACCTTACCTTTAATGTTATTAACTTCTAGGTATCAAGAGAGTCAAAATTTCATTAGAAAATCCAGTCGAGTAGATAAAGATCTTAACGGTTTACGCAGACATGTATTGCAGTCGCTATAGCATTGAAATAAGTAATCAAGCATATATCCTTAGCAGTAAACCCAACTTCTATAATTATTTGTTTTTTGCTGTAGCATCTGTTCGTCTTAATCATATGCTGTTTTTACTTTAAGTGTTTTTAGTTTTAATAATCCAACACCATCCAATACTTTCAAACACTCTACTCTATCACTTTATTACTTGATTCGACGAGTATAATTGCTGTAACACCCCCGTTTTGGGCCTAGCAGTTTTAAGGCTTATTAGATGGTCCGGTGGACCGGGTTAGAGATTCAAGTCAGATTCAGGGTCGTATATTTTTTAGTAAGATAAAAATGCAGAAAAATAGTTAAAAATCATCTTTTAATATATATTGATTTTTGGTGGAATCGATTTTGGAAAATGGAATTTGGAAATGTGACATTTTGGTTAGTGACCAAAATGTGATTTTTGAAAACTATTTTAAAGTGTCTAAAATGAAAAAGGTCAAATTCTTAGAATCCTTAAGGAGCTAATTTTACCAAGTTTTTCTGGTGGTTTCTCTCTTCAATTAAATCATTTTAAACATGTGTTTTAAAGGGTGATTAAGATGGATTAAAATATCTAAGTTAGTTATTTGCTTTTAAAGAAAATTTACGTAACTTTTTCCTAAACCTTTTCTCTCAACTTCTTTGCTGCCAAACACTTAGAATTTCATCAAAATATATAAGTAAGATACTCTTTTCACTCAGATTATTGATTCTAACTTGATTCTTTAACTTTGTTTTACATAATCTCATTGAAATCTTATGTTTTCTAAGCTTTAAATAAGCCAATTTAGGGAGAAATCACATAATAGGGGTAAGGTCCATGATCACCTCTGTTAAATGGTTCTTTATTGATATTCCCAAGTATTTGATCCTTAATTTATAGTTTATAATTTGATTTTATGTTTTTATATAGATTTAATTGGGTAAAATTGATAAAATGATGAAGGATTCTAATTGAATCTGATTTCCAGTGTTATAGATTGTTTTTGAACATATTTTGGATGTTTAATGATGTTGATAAGTCGATTTTGTCAATGGAATCCCGAAACTCTTGAATCTCTAATTGTTTAGGTTGTTAGAATTGTGTTCTTGTGGTGTTGTGATGGTTGTGGGTTTCCTGGAGGTCTAAGGTTGCTTTGGTTCTATTTTTAGGTGTTAATTGATGATAAATGAGGTGTTAGATTAATAGGTTGTGGCTGGGTTGTGTTTGGAAAGGATTAAATGATGTTTTCGGTTGTTGTGGTTAGGTAATTGTGAGATGAATGTAAGAGTTCGTGAGGATCTGTTGTTACAGTGTTATAAATGCATTGAGATGCATTAATCCTCTGTTGTAATGTGGATAAAATAGGGGAGATGGATCCGGAAGAGATCGGTGAAGCTTTGGAGGCTTGAATACATATTTTTGTTTTGGAAAATCAAGGCTTCGCGTATTGGTGAGTAAGAACGTGGATTCCAGCATTGGAATGTTTTAAAGGTGGTTTATGGGAGTTTAAACTTATCTTGATATGCTAGTTTAAACTCGAAAGTAAGTAAAAGTGGATTTTCTCTCTCGATCGTGCTAATGTTAAATGATTTTATGCACTTATTTTGATTTACATGTTATCTACCATTTAAGCATGGTTTAAAGTATTTGATATACTGTTTTAAGCATGAAATGCTGAAGAATGCACATGGTAAGTGATCCTTGTAAGTATATGGTTTATACTTATGATTTAAAGCATAGTTATTGCTTTGAAAGAATGGTTTGGTTAATGCTTGTTTAAAACGGTGAGATAAATGTTAAATGGTTAATTATATTGGCAAGTGATGTGGTTTTAAGATTGTTATTGGATATATTTGGCCGGCCATAGGACTGAGTGCACTATAATAAGTTACCTTGGATGTTGAGGGGTTTAGATCCGTATACCGAAAACTCCATCCGAGTACCCTAACGGTAGAGGGGTTAAATAGTACCGTGGACTTCCGCTAGTAGATTAAGTATCTAACTGATGATTGGGGTTGGTGTCCCCATGGGTTGAAAGGTGTACCCGGTTGGTAATGTACCGCGATTGTTATTATATCGCTATTCCGGTTGAGATGGCTTGAAGTGTTGGTTGAACACTTGATGAATCCGTGTATCCGATGAATTCTTTCTTTTATGGACTTGTTTAATGATCACTTGTAAGCCAAAATAATTGTTGATGTATCATTGGAAAGTTTATGTTGTATAATGTGATTTATACATGCTTACTCTTTAAGCTTTGTATATGGTTGTTATGCATGGGATGGCTTAAATTGAGGTTTAGCAATGGAAACTTGTTGTTGGTTAATGATACATGTTGCACGTTTACTCTTTAAGCTTTGCATATGGTTGTTACGCATGGGAAGGCTTAAATTGAGGTCTATCAATGAAATTTGCTGTTGGAGATGATACATGTTGCATATGGTTTAATATACTAGTTTTTAAAGATGAAAAGTGCATGGTTTTCAAGGCATGATGTTCCAAGGGTATTGTTTAAATTGTTTAAAGAATGATTGAAATGAGATTTCAATGTATTGTTAGGAAATGGTTTTAAATGCATTGATGGTGTTTTGTTTATTATTATTCCTTACTAAGCCTAGGTGCTTATGCTCTCTTTGTCCATCAATTCAGAGGATTAAAGTTTTGGAAGGCAATGTGAAGCAAGGGATCTTGAAATACTAGGTAACTAAAGTATGTTTTTGGATTAAACTATAAGTAATAAGGGAAATGAGGGTTTCTGTTGTTATTTGGGAGATGTTTTGTTGAACTCCATGTTTGAGCAAGTTTGTTTGGTTGCTCTTGTGTTGTAAATGGCCTTTATGGTTTATTTTTGGTGATAGTATGGAATTTTGGTGTTTTGCTAGAATGGTTTTCTAGGAGGCATGCCTATAGATTTATATTTGTTACCAAATGCTATGAGTTGATGTTGAAACTGTGTTGCTATGTTGTGTTTTGTTCCCTGAGTATGCTGAATATATGTTAGGAGCATGTTAGAGTGGTTTGGTTTGGTTGAAAACTTGTTAAACTAGAAAAATTGGACATTTCAGGTCCATGCATACCGGTACGAGTGTCCCTATTTTGATATGAGTAAGACATTTTAGGCTTAGCGTACCAATACACGCGGGTAGCTATTTCGGTACAGGGTAAGGCAATTTAAGCCAACATTTTGATATGCGGATACCCGTTTCCATACGACACACTGTTAAACTAAAGGGTGTTTCGATACGCGGAGGTGTATCAAAACAGATTTGGGCTACTGGAATCTAGGGTAATCGAGATAATGAGGCTGTATTGAAACACGAGTACCCATATCGATACGGGTGGTAGTTAAGTTGGTTGTATGGTATATTCTGAAGTTCTGTTTTCTTACGTTTTGGTCCATAAATGTTGCGGATGCAATTAGATGAGTTTGAATGGCCGTTTTGAGCTGATTTTTGACATGTAAGCATGAAATGTACCTAATTAAAGGATGGTAACTTAAAATTGGGATAAATATTTATATATTACTAGAGTTGCAATTTAGTCCCTAAATTACATTTATGTTCAATTAGATGTCGATTCGATGCCCGATTGAGTTGTGTTCTCACTTGTGAACAATATGTCCATGTAGGAAAGTAATAATGCATCTAGACAAGGTAAAAGAAAAAAATGGACGAGTTTTAGGTTTTATCTTCCCGGTTTACTTCGGTAAACCTAATGTAGCTCGCTCTGTTTGGTCTGGCGTCTAGGTCAGGTCGAGAGGGGTTACATTTGGTGGTATCAAAGACAGGTTTGCGATAATTGGGAGTTGGTATGAATGATGTGATGTTATTGTGAGTTGAACTCTATTTTTGCTATCTACGGAGATTATAAAATGCACGTTGATTGCTTTATGCCATGTTGGGGAAAATTTGGGAAACCCATTGCCTTATTATTATAGTCTAAAATGTTATGATTTTGAAATGGAAGTCTTGGATCCTTGCTTGAAGCTGGCCTGATTTAATTTTGTTTTGAAATGATTATCATGCCTTAGAAAATATGTTATGACACAACCGAGAGGAGAAATGAGATTTAGCGTGATGCTGTTGCCTTTGGGCAGTGAGTGAGGAGAGTGTTGTGTCTCCTGGGGGTTTGTTACCCCGAAGTATGTACCACTTATACCGGTTGAGCTAGAGTTGGGTGATATGATGCCTTGCTATAGGCGATGTTTTGAGATTTTAAGCTGTTGTTGCTAGAGTGCGTGTGTTTGCACCGGCGGTTGGGCAAACGAGGTTGCCATTGGAGTATCCCTGCAGATTGGGAGGAGTTGAGTACCGTGGGTTATATCTCGAGGTATGCAAGATTGGGATGGCCAATATTTTCTAGGTTTGGACCAAATGGGGTATTTTGGTATCTATAAGTTGGGATGTGTTGAATCCCTGTTGCAAGGTGATGTTCTTAGTTGGTGAACAACTGCATCTGTGAGCGTGAAACCCGATGATGTGGATTGTGAGTCTTATCATGCTGTCTTTAGGGAGATGTTTTTGGGGTTTAGACACTTGGATAAAAAGGAACAAGAGTTAATGGCTTGGGTTCAGGGATGTGTGTATGTGGCCGAGTTTAAGGTATGAATTATTCGGTTGAGCCAAAATGCTCCTGAACGGGTATCAGTAGAGAGGTATCGCTGTGACCGATTCTGTTATGAGTTGGAGCAGGGTGTTATAGTGTACATGTTGGCTTCCAACTACACTCTTTTCGCGTGTTGGTACATGGGCAGGGTACCTCGAGTAGAACCTGGGTTTATTGGTTTGTGTAGGAGGTTATGGCTCTGGCAAGAGAATTGCGGGTTCTAGTTAATGTTCAGTTTGAAAGGAATGGTGATAAAAGATATCACCCTAAATTGAGGTGAGGTGATGACAGTGTTGGGTGAGGACCGCGGGGTCAGAGAATCCAGACTAGAACAATATTTAATGCATGTTGGGTATGTGGGTCGTGTGGTCTCATGAGGCGAGATTATCATCATTTGATATGTAGAGTGTAAACCCTTGTGCTTGTTGTTGTTGATGATGGTTGTGAGAATTATGGTCTGAACGATCATCTCGTAGGTGATAGTTGTGCGAATATAGGGGGCTGGTTCCTTGGCGAGATGGCTATTGCAAAAAGATGTTTGAAATTGCCCTTTGGTGGTTTAAATCCTTAGGTTGTAGTTGTTTTGTTGGAGTTGCTGCTCCACGGGTTTTGATGTCATTCTGGGTATGAATTAGTGGTTGGATTAGGGATCTGTGGTTGGTTTTAGATCCTAGTGAGTTAAGTTGAACATACTGATGATTACGAGGTGATAATCGTGGGCGAGAATGTTAAATTCTTGTCTAGTGTTGTTTTGACGCTGAAGGTGAGTCATTTGATGAATCCTTGGTTATAAGGTATTCCTAGCCTATGTTATTAATCTGGGCCAAAAGGAAGTACGTGTGAGGGATATGCATACGGTATATGAGTTCCTGAATGTTTTCGAGGGAATGGCCGAGTTTTGCCATTGGATTGAAGGTCAAAGTTTGACATTGAGTTGTATGAAAACACAGCTCCAGTGTCTATTGCTTCCTGTGCATGGCTTGAGGGAGTTGCTTAATCTAGGCTTTGTTAGGCTTGGTGTTTTGTCGGGGGTTGCGTCGGTGCTATTGTGGAGAAAGGAGGATGGCACGATGCAGATGTGCATGGGGCTTTGGTAGCTGAACAAGCTGATGTTTAATTGATCTATTTAGGGATGCTTCGGTGGTTTTGAAGTTTGGCTTGGGTACGAGTGTTATCTATTAAAGGTAAATGACGTGTTAGTGTTTAGATTTGCCTTATGTAAGGGTAGCGGCAATATACATTTCAGGGTTATGCCGTTTGGGTTGACCGGTGCTTGGGTTGCATTTATAGTTATGATGAGTCGGGTAGTCCTTGAGTTTTTGGATCGGTTGGTTGTTGTGCTTATTGATGGTCTTTCTGTGAACAAAAGCACCGAGAAGGGTTATGATCGATAAGTATGGATGGTTTAGTGGATCTTTTAGGGAAAGTGAATGTTAATATTTGTTTGGGAAATACGAGTTTTGTGTATATGTATATGTAAAGATCTTTTGGAGAAAGGTTGCTAAGAATTTTGGTTCTGAGAATGTTATTAGTAAGTGTGAACAGATAAACATGCATAGTGCAAAAACACTTATATGTATATGTAAAGATGCCAATACATGCATACATTTGGGCATAACATTAGAGGTTTTACATACATACACATAGATATCTATGAGGGCATATAAGTGATCATGCACACATATGTTCACACTTATGGATGTCTGATCAAAAATCACTGGAGTGATGGTATAAGTAGGGTAGTGTATGAAGGTGGTTTTGGTAATATGGTTCTTGGGAGTTTGGCTTGTGCTAGTTCTTGAGCGACCAAGGTTAGAATTGGCAGGTTGTGGGTTGGTTAGATCCAGTTCTTAGCATCGAGGGTTGTTGAGGATATAGTGTTGCAAGTGAAGTTGTGGCTTATGCATCTAAATAGTTAAATGTGCACGAGCTCTTTTGTCCTACGCGTGATGTGAAGCTTGCCGTGATGGTGGTTGTTTAAATTTTTTAGGGACATTAATTCTTTGATAAGAAGTGTGTCGTGTACACAGATCACGTGTGGTTAGGAAAAAAAGAATGATGTTTTGAGTTTTTGACAACTTGGATGGTTGGAGTTGTTTAAGAGTTATAGTTGATGGTTGGATATCGTACGAGCTAAGCTTATAGCCGATGCTTTGTTTGTGAGGGTTGCGGTGGAGTTGAGGATATTGTTTACACGGTTGGGTATGATGCGTGATGGGGGCTAGATGCCGAGTTGCAAGTGAAGTTTTTCTGGCCGCAGTTGCTTAGATGAAGGTAACAGTGTGAAGATGCATTGGTACCGCATGTTCAGGTTATTGGGAGAAGGAAATCCAATGGATTTTCATGATGAAAGGTGATAGGGTGTTGTGTTTTAAAGATCGGAAGGTGGTGTCTCTTGAAGTTGAGTTAAGGTATATGGTTTTGATGGGGGCGCATGCCAGTTCTTGTGATATGCATTCCGGTAATACCAAGATTTATCAAGGTTTGGAAAGGAATTGCTGTTGGGTTGGTCTAGAGGGAAATATGGTTGATTTTATTGTTCGATGCATGGTGTGTTAGCGAGTAGAAGCTGAGCATCAGTTTTCTTTCGGGTTGTTGCAATCGTTGACGATACCGAAAGAGAGGTAGGAAAGAATCACCATGGATTTTGTGTCTGGGTTGCCTTTGACACGTATAAAAAAGAAGTTCTTTTGGGTGGTTGTTGATTGGGTTACGAAGTGTAAACACCTTTGTGGTTATGCTTGTGATGTATGTTTTAGGGATAGGTGACAGATTTGTGTATTGCCAGGTTAGTGCGGTTGCACTGTGGGCTTGAGTCCATAGTTTTGGACGGAGCTCCGTGAGTTACGACAAGGTTCTGGAGATGTTGCTTGAGCTTGAGTGTAAGTACTTCATATCTTTCCCAGTTGGATGGTGGGTAGAGCATGGAATTTAGGTTTTGAAAGATGAGTTGGGTTGTGTATCATTGAGTCAAGGGAAAACGAAAAAGAAAATGCCTTTGGTAGAGTTGCTGTATTGGCCGTTATCAGGAAAGTATGCAGGTGGCACCATTCAAGGCGTTGTGTGGTTTAAGGTGTCGTACGCCCGTGTGTATTGAGCTTAGATTAGGGAAAAGTATGTTCCTATGTCTGATGTGTAGAAAGGCACCAATGAGAAGGTGAAGTTGTTATGTGATTAGTTTAAGAGCAGCTTTGGATTGTTGGAAATCCTACGCGAATTTGAAGCTTGGTGATTTAGAGTGTGTTGTTATTGATCGAGTAATTATGTTGGTGTCGCCTTAGAAGGGTGTGATGGTTTTTTGGACATAAATGAAAGCTTAGCCGAGGTTTTGCAGACCATACGAGTTTTTGAGTGTGTAGGTCTTGCTGCATATTTTTTGAGGTTATCACCTGTGGTGGACGGGTTTCATGATGTGTTTCATGTGATGATGTTGCGGAGGTATTGGTTGGTTTCTTCACATGTTGTGACGGTGAAAGGCATTGTGTTGAGATCTAAGTTATATTGTGTGAAGGATCCAAAGGAGATCCTTGTTGCCAACAGTAGGGTACTGCGTGGTATGATGGTTGGCCTTGTTATGGTGTTGCGGAGACACCGCAGTGTTAAGAAGCCACGTGTGAATGTAAGTCGGAGATGTTGGAGCGGTTTCTGTCTTTGGTTACCTTTGAGCAAATTTTGAGGACATAATTTCTTAAATGGGGGAGAGTTGTAACACCCGGTTTTGGGCCTAGCGGTTTTGAGGCTTATTAGACAGTCCGGTGGACCAGGTTAGAGATTCGAGTCAGATTTGGGGTCATATATTTTTCAGTAAGGTAAAAATGTATAAAAATAGTTAAAAATCATATTTTAATATATATTGATTTTTGGTGGAATCAATTTTGGAAAATGGAATTTAGAAATGTGACATTTTGGTTAGTGACCAAAATGCGATTTTTGAAAACTGTTTTAAAGTGACTAAAATGAAAAGGGTCAAATTCTTAGAATCCTTAAGGAGCTAATTTTACCAAGTTTTGCTGGTGCTTTCTCCCTTCAATTAAATCATTTTAAACATGTGTTTTAAAGGGTGATTAAGAGGGATTAAAATATCTAAGTTAGTTATTTGCTTTTAAAGAAAATTTACGTAACTTTTTCCTAAACCTTTTCTCTCAACTTCTTTTCTGCCAGACACTCAGAATTTCATCAAAATCCAGAGTTAAGAGACTCTTTTCACTCAGATTATTGATTCTAACTTGATTCTTTAACTTTGTTTTACAAAATCTCATTGAAATCTTATGTTTTCTTAGCTTTAAACAAGCCAATTGAGGGAGAAATCACATAACAGGGGTAAGGTCCGTGATCTCCTCTGTTAAATGGTTCTTTATTGATATTCCCAAGTATTTGATCATTGATTTGTGGTTTATAATTTGATTTTGTGTTTTTAGATAGATTTAATTGGGTAAAATTAATGAAATGATGAAAGATTCAAATTGAATATGATTTCTAGTGTTATGGATTGTTTTTGAACATATTTGGTATGTTTAATGATGTTGATAAGTCGATTTTGTCAATGGAATCCCGAAACTCTTGAATCTCTAATTGTTTAGGTTGTTAGAATTGTGTTTTTGTGGTGCCTGTGGGTTTGCTGGACGGGTAAGGTTGCTTTTGTTTTGCTTTTAGGTGTTAATTGATGATAAATGAGGTGTTAGATTAATAGGTTGTGGTTGGGTTGTGTTTGGAAATGATTAGATGATGTTTTCGATTGTTGTGGTTGGGTAATTGTGAGGTGAATGTAAGAGTCCGTGAGGATCTGATGTTGCAGTGTTATAAATGCATTGAGATGCATTATTCCTCTATTGTAATATGGTTAAAATAGGGGAGAAGGATCCAGAAGAGATCGATGAAGGTTTGGAGGCTTCGGATGCATGTTTTGTGTTGGTAAATCAAGGCTTCGCGTATTGGTGAGTGAGAACGTGCATTCCAGCATTGGAATGTTTTATAGGTGGTTTATGGGAGTTTAAACTTACCTTGATTCGCTGGTTTAAACTCGGAAGTAAGTAAAAGTGGATTTTCTCTCTCGGTCATGCTAGTGTTAAATGATTTTATGCACTTGTTTTGATTTACATGTTATCTACTGTTTAAGCATGGTTTAAAGTATTTGATATACTGTTTTAAGCATGAAATGCTGAAGGATGCACATGGTAAGTGATCCTTGTAAGTATATGGTTTATACTTGTGATTTAAAGCATAGTTGTTGCTTTGGAAGAATGGTTTGGTTAATGCTTGTTTAAAAAGTGAGGTAAATGATAAATGGTTAATTATATTGGCAAGTGATGTGGTTTTAAAATTGTTATCGGATATAGTTGAACGGGCATAGGATTGAGTGCACTATAATAAGTCACCTTGGATGTTGAGGGGTTTAGATCCGTGTACCTAAAACTATATTCGAGTACCTTGACGGTAGAGGGGTTAAACAGTACCGTAGACTCTCGTTAGTGGATTAAGCGTCTAACTGATGATTGGGACTCTTTTGTTTATAGACTTGTTTAATGATCACTTGTAAGCCAATATAATTGTTGATGTATCTTTGAAAGTTTATGTCGTATAATGTGATTTATACATGCTTACTCTTTAAGCTTTGCATATGGTTGTTATGCATGGGAAGGCTTAAATTGAGGTTTAGCAATGGAACTTGTTTTTGGTTAATGATACATGTTGCACGTTTACTCTTTAAGCTTTGCATATGGTTGTTACGCATGTGAAGGCTTAAATTGAGGTCTAGCAATGGAATTTGCTATTGGAAATGATACATGTTGCATATGGTTTAATATACTAGTTTTTAAAGATGAAAAGTGCATGGTTTTCAAGGCATGATGTTCCAAGGGTATTGTTTAAATGATGTTTAAAGAATGTTTGAAATAAGATTTCAATGTATTGTTAGGAAATGGTTTTAAATGCATTGATAGTGTTTTGTTTATCATCATTCCTTACTAAGCCTAGGTGCTTACGCTCTCTTTGTCCATCAATTCAGAGGATTAAAGTTTTGGAAGGCATTGTGAAGCAAGGGATCTTGAAAGACTTGGTAACTAAAGTATGTTTTTGGATTAGACTATAAGTAATAAGGGCAATGAGGGTTTCCGTTGTTATTGAACGTTTTGTTGAACCCTCTTTGAGCAAGTTTGTTTGGTTACTCTTGTGTTGTAAATGGCCTTTATGGTTTTTTTTTTGGTGATAGTATGGAATTTTGGTGTTTTGCTAGAATGGTTTTCTAGGAGGCATGCCTATAGATTTATATTTGTTACCAAATGCTATGAGTTGATGTTGAAACTGTGTTGTTATGCTGCTTTTTGTTCCCTGAGTATGCTGGATATATGTTATGAGCATGTTAGAGTGGTTTGGTTTGGTTGAAAGCTTGTTAAACCATAAAAATTGGACATTTTAGGTCCAGGCGTACTGGTACGGGTGTCCCTGTTTTGGTACGAGTAGGCATTTTAGGCTTAGCGTACCGGTACTCGGGCAGCTGTTTTGATACAGGGTAAGGCAATTTAAGCCAACGTTTCGATACGCGGATACCCGTTTCGGTACGACACAATGTTAAACTAAAGGGTGTTTTGATACGCGGGGGCGTATCAAAATAGATTTGGGCTATTGGAATATGGCGTAATCGAGATAATGAGGCCGTACCGAAACGCGAGTACACGTACCGATACGGGTGATAGTTAAGTTGGTTATATGGTATATTCTTAAGTTCTGTTTTCTTACATTTTGGTCCCTAAATGTTGCAGATGCAATTAGATGAGTTTGAATGGCCATTTTGAGCTAATTTTTAACATGTAAGCATGAGATGTATCTAATTAAAGGTTGATAACTTAAAATTGGGAAAAATCTCTGTATATTGCTGGAATTTAAATTTAGTCCCTAAATTGCATTTGTGTTCACTTGGATGTCGATTCGATGCCCGATTGAGTTGAGTTCTCACCTGTGAACAGTATGTCCATGTAGGAAAGTAATAATGCATCTAGACAAGGTAAAAGAAAAAAATGGATGAGTTTTAGGTTTCATCTTCCCGGTTTATTTTGGAAAACTTAATGTAGCTCGCTCGATTTGGTCTGGCATCTAGGCCGGGTCGAGAGGGTAACACTTGCTCTAAAGTGCATCACTATTTGACAAGCATCAAGTTTTTGGCATCATTGTCGGGGATCGACAATTGATAATTATGTTGTAATTATGCTTAGTGTTTTATTTTATTTGTATTTTATTTTTGTTTGTTTTTCTCAAGTGTTTTCCAGTGCATGACCAGAGGGCCCAACTCAAAACCTATTCTTCATTTAAATCTAAAGATTGAAAAATCTTTGTGAGAGTTACAGCAGAAAAAAAGAACATGGTGAACAAGAACGTAGCGAACGACCGTTAGAACCAACGTCACAATGGCATACCACCGGTGTTGTCACTGATTTTTTTGGGCTCAAAAATGCAAAAAAGAAGGAAATCAAGAGTTGTGGCCAAATCAAAATCTGAAAAGAGGAAAGAATTATGGTTAATTTGGTCAGATTGGAGAATGGAATCAAATCAAGGATTTTAAGGCAATATTTCACCCGATTTTGGGTATTAATTTTGATTCTTTTTCATGTATTTTTTGGTAGAAAATCTTATATAAACCCCCTTTCACCATTGTAAACGACATAACACAGATTCACTTAACCACTCTCATTTTTCACCACTCACTCACCCTTGTAATTCCCGCTCACCATTCCACACCATAATCTATACAATTCATACACGATTGTTGATTCGAAAATTACACAAGTTTGTATTAGAATTTAGTTGGAATACATGAAGCAAGTTTCTTCATTTAGGTATCTCGTTCCTTTTTTTATATTTATTATTTATTTGTTTTTTTTTGTTCAAATATAATCAAAGTTGGAGGTGATTTACACTTTTAAAATTTTGAAGGATACTCATTCAAGTATTTTAATAAAAGGAATTTTTTGTGGAGCACCATCGCCAGTGGACGGCGGCCTACGCTGGTGGTAGGCGATAGACACGGTGGTTCATCACCCTTGTTCTTTTTAAATTTTTTTTTACACGAACACTTGATAAACTTTTAAAATAGTGAATTTGATCTTTAATTTAAAATAAAAGTTGGTAAATGGTGTTTCTGGGTTTTATACCCATTTCAGATGAAAGTGGACTATTTAATTTTATTAAATTCATATACCATTTTTAATATATAAATTTTCTTTGAATATTTTCAAAACTGGGTATCTAATTTCCTTTTTATTTGGATATTAATTTCTTTTTCTTCTTAATTCTAGTTTTAACTTATCAAACTTATTTTTGTCACATATTTTATGTAAAAAAAATAATAAAATGTAATTTAATTCTTTTACAAAAATTAACCCGAATATCGTGCGTTGACTCTACTTGGACAAGGAAACACACTTTAAATTTTTTTATTCCTTTTCATTTTTATTATTTTATTTTTTAAATTGAATTGATGTTACCTTTTTATATATCTTGTTAATTTAATTTGTTAACTGTTTGTCTTTAATTAAAATGTTAGTTTAGATAAACCCTAGGTTTATGTTCTCTAGTGTTAGAGCATTATTTAATTTAGAACATTTGAAGTTGAAATAAAATTCTCTTCATATCAAAAATCATAAAATATTCTTAGTTATATTTTAACCCTCAATAGGTAAAATTCACTTAGACAAATCCTTAGGGTTAATAATAACCAACTAGAATAATAAAAGCTTTAACGCATTAATCTTTACTTTGATTGTTTGTTAATAAAAGTGAAACCTAATTAATGCGGTGTCCTATCAAAAGGAGGTGATAGGTTAGCGCCAGAAATGTTGGCAATGATTAGAGTTTATTCTCTGGATGGTGGGGTCGTTAAAATGAAATCATATGCATAAATGGGCAGTAAATTAAATTCTATATGAACCTGCAAATTCCGACATTAAAACATTTTGTAATCGAATAAATACCAATTTTTGGGCACCGTGGGGGTGTTAATCCTTTCCCATGAGTAACTAACTCTCGAACCCGTTTTTGTGTTTTTCGCAGACCAAAAATGTTGTTTTAATAAAATGATTTTATTAAAATAACCGGTTTTTAGGTGATCCAATCTCACCTAGAAAAAGATTGGTGGGGACTCCTTTGTTTTTGTTTTTATTAAAAAGTCGAGCCCTTTAAAAAAGGGTTGCGATAGATTGGTGACTCCGCTGGGGACATTTTTTGTTTTACAAAAAAGAGAGTCAGGCCACAAGCCGATTACACTTTTCTTTAATGTCAGAATTTGCTATGTTCGTATAAAATTTATCTTAATTGTTCATTTATGCGTATGATCTCATTTTAAGCATTTAAAACTTGATTATAAGCTTTGTGCACGAGCTTCGTCCCGATCGTGTAAGTGAGGGGAAAATGCTTTCTTCATGTGAGAATATTAATTCTCCGTATGAGCCTAGCAAGTACCTTCGGGACTCATATGCCCTATGTCTTTGTAAGGATACTGATCCTTCGTGAAGACATAGAGAAATGGGTCCTCTTGAGTTAAATATGGTTCGTTTGAAGCCTATAATGGGTGAGAATTAAAGGCCTTGCTACCCTTAGTAGGGGACAACAAGGACAGCTTGAGGACCTTTCTAGAACCAAACCTTTGTGAGTGAATCTAGAAGCCTACCCCAATAGAGCCATATGGAAAACTATAAGGTTAGAATTCGGTCAAAATTATTTCGTAAGAATAGTCTGTGAAGACATGTCCATAGATGTTGGAATGCGCTGCCCAGTTATTATTCATACAAATAAATGATTTTGGACCTTTGATGTTTTCAAGAGTACTAATTCTTTCTTTTTATTTTTCTTGTTTTGTATTGTTTTGCATATTTTTCTTGCATCCACATCTCATATCTAGCAGGGATCGATTCTAAAGCACATTGCTCAAGTAAAAAATAGTTTTTTCGCGATGGATAGAAGAATCCATCAGAAAGATGAAGATAATGCTAGTGTACATCGCTGGTCTGAGGTCAACCAACGAGGACATAGAGAATAATATTCAAGACAAAGATCTTGGTCTTTGAAGATGCCAATAAAGGGGGCAATGATTATTGGTTCACCCGGCTTAGGGACAATGCCGAAGGTTCCAAGAGCGAGATGAATTTGACAAGAGTGTCATGGACCAGATTCAAGACTTAGCCAAGCATGTGATGATGCTAGCTAAGGAAGCTACTACTCTTCGTCAGTATGTTAGGCTAGTAGAGGAAATGAGTCCGAGACTGTCGATCGAAGAAATAAAAGTGTTGGGCGTACGACCGAGATGTACTCGTGATATAATTTAGAATCTTTTGTAATAATGAACTTCGATATCCAATGAAAAACTACTTCTAGAGCAATTTCTTTATGGAATTGATGGCCTTTCGCCAATATTCATGCATTTGCATTTTTGTTTTTGTTGTTTGCATTGGTTTATGTTTTTTACGTCATTGAATACATTCACACATAATAAAAGGATTAATTATGGTAAAATTTGGAAAATCTAAAAATAGCAATAAACTCATATAAGTACGATACCAGAGCAATGGTAGTTGAACTACACCGCAAGAATACGCAAGCTTAGTGGGACACAACCATGTTGAAGTCCAATTTGCCAAGAAACAACAAAGATCTTTCTGTAGGGGCATTCATGGCAGGTCTGTAAAGTTTTTCATTTCAATGAAGGATGCATCTTTGACCATGAAATATTGATATATATATATATATATATCTTCCTACCCTTGTAGGTCCTTGGATATTAATTGCATGTTGTGGCATTGATTCCAATATAGAGATCAATTGATTATTGCGAAAATGATGAAGTGTGATTTGCTTCTCCGACTGCTCGGGTTAGTAAAGTAAGAAAAAGAAGACCGCCACGCCTTTGATGACATTCGATGATGAGAAAATCTTTGAAATCCATGAATGTGGAATCGTGAACTAGGAAAGTTTAACCAAGGAGAGTTGCTTAAAATTGAAATTTTAATAGTAGTCTTCTATGCCCAATAAAGACACATCGATTATAACTTGTAGCTCAAAGAATATCTCAGGGGCATTCCACTGAAGCTATAATGTTGAATATCTAATAAGGAAGCAATGCTCCACCTATTTTATTGTAACGACCGGGTTTCAAAACTTGAGGGTCGGTTAAACTGAGGCATAGGCTTCGCGTTTGGGTTGAGATATTGGGACTTGAGAGCCTTGTTGGGCATGAAGAAAAGCTTTTGGGCTTGTGTTGTGGGTTTGTTGTTGGGCTAAGGTGAAAGTAAGAAGGGTAAATGGGTAAAAGTATAATTAAAGACAATGAGAGCTGATGGGGGCTCTAAATACTGTAGAAAAGTTGGAGGGTGAAGTCACCTTTGTCCCTTGTCTTCTCCCTCTTTCTCATATCCATCTTCCTACCCAAGTTGAAGTAAAATGTTTAATCTTTGAGAGTTTGAGTAAGAATCTAATTTGGGGCAAGAAGGGAAGCTTGTTCAGCTTTGAAAGATCTACCAACCAAGGTAAAAATAGTTGGTTGTGGTAGAAGAAGGTGTTTGGTGAGGGCTTGAAGAAGAAGAACGAGAATGGATCTTTGAGGGCTTATTCATCACCTTTAATTCGAGGTTAGTACACTACTAACTCATATTGTTTCCTGAAACTCATAAAAATAAGCTTTGTGCATGTTTTGTTGTTTATGGTTTGATAAGCTTTGGGTTGACCCCTTTAATGGTAAAATGTAGATTTGATGTTGCTAAGGCTTAAAACTAGTAGAAACCCACTTAATGCCTTCACAATAACTTGTAGAATCGATTTGGGGTTTAACTATAGGGGTTAAACAGGGTTTATAGGTGAAACCTGCACCTAGAGTTCAAAAATTTGGCTTTTGTACCGGTAGTATCGATCCACCTTAGTGTAAATTGGGGAAGAGTTGTGAGGGGAGTACCGATACGCTTCCCCGTGTATCGGTACCCCTTGTAAGGTAAGGATTCCAGAGACACCTTCGTGTACCGATACGTAAGGGGGTGTATCGTTAGCACTATTACATTTCTTGGAAAGACTTTGAGTACCAGTACGGTATGTAACATATCGATACTCCCTTGGGTTAATTCCTTCAAATCTAGTGGGGGTATCGGTACTCATAGGGGACTATCGGTACGCGCTGTTGCTTGCTTATGAGAGGCTTAGCATATCGGTAAGCATTTGTGAGAGTACCAAAATGGGGTTGATCGGTATAGGGTGATCCTAGTATCGATGATGAGTACCGGTACGGTATATAGCGTATCGGTATGGCTTAGGGTTTAATTCTTTCGAACCTAATTGGAGTATCGGTACTCATGGGGGAGTACCAATACCTATAGTGGAGTACCGATACTCACCTTAGAGTATCGATACTCGTTGGGCAATCTGCCCAATAATTTTGAGGTGGCATTTGGAGGTGTTATAATTCGAGGCAAAGGGCCTTGGGGGGCCCGTTAAGGTGTAAAATAAATATTAAAACTGAGAAATTGAAATTTTAACCCTGTACGAGTAATGAATGGATAATGACTTGGTAAATGTTGGGTAAATTATGTGAGGTGGTAAACCATAGGGATCCTAGGCGGATCGTGGATGCTGTGTGGTAATCTAGGTCCATGCTGTGTGCGAAAAAGGGTACCTATAAGGTTGAGTCTTGTCGGATAATAAGATAAATTAATGATAATGGCTAATGTGCACCTTTATAGTATGCTAATGAATAGATAATTCAACGAGATAATGTAATTAATAAAAAGAAAGCTATAGGGCTATGGTAAGGGTGTTAGAGCTGTGTGCGGTAAGACCCTTGTGTTGAGGTCTAGAGTTGTGTGGTTACTAGGGTCCTTGTTGTGTGCTGATAGGACGCCTAGATAGTCAAGTCATCCCTTGTTGTTGGGATTTGGATACCCTAAGTATGTTGCAACACCTTGAAGACTCCTAAATGTAGGATCCCAATGCTTTGTAGACGTGGACCTCATTCGAAGATGCTTGATGAGAGATCCCGAGCATGGATGAAGGATCCCGATGCTATGTAGATGCGGGCCTCATCCCCTTGAGTATAGGATCCCGATGCTTTGTAGACGTGGGCCTTGCTCAGAGTATAGGATCCCAATGCTATGTGGACGCAAACCTTACTCGTAGTGTAGGATCCCGATGCTTTATGGACGCGGACCTCACACAAGTGTAGGATTCTGTTGCTTTGTGGACGCGGACCTCACTTAGTTGTTATTGGTGTTATCAGTGTGGTGCTAGGTAAATGTATGAGATACTTGTAAGAGTTGTGTGCGTGATCATACATTCATAATGCCATGAGTTTAGGCGGATATGGTAGCGCCATTGTTATCTTGCCATGATATCATTCTTGTTGTATTGCTTTATTTATGATTTGCATGAAGCATGGTTGAGTGGCGGTGTATCCACTGAGCTTTGTTAGCTCAGCATTCAGAATCGTTGTTTCTGTTCCCAGGTTAGTAGGTTTGGCACATTCTTGAAGGAGCACCATCTGGGAAGGATTCTAGTGCCTCATCTCTTCAGAGTACAGTACTTAGGTCTTTGGGATTTGTATTCGTATGAACCTATTGTATATTGTAAATCGTATTTAGATTTTCAAACGATCAAGTCAAAGGTCTATAACGTAATTTTAAAAATAGCTATATTGTATATGTTTTCAAATATTTATTATGTTTTATTGGGTTGTATGCAAATGAATTTGCGGTTTGGGCTAAACTAGGTCAAAATTTTACGGTAATGGGTTGGGCTTGAGGCCCAAATGTGACATCCAGGTCGAGGGTGTTACATTTAGTGGTATCAGAGCCTAAGTTTAGCCGGTTCTAGAAAAACCCCGGGGTGGTTAGGAGTCAGGAATAGGTGTCTAGCGAATACGAGCCCTTGTGTCTAAGTTGTACTCTTTCAAGACTGGAATCTGGATGGTGTGCCCTGTGTTCGCGCGTGGCACTGGTTGCGACATTAAGATAGATTTGATTGTGGTCGTGAGTCCTATCATGTTGGCTGATTCCTTTGAAAATGATTTTGGGATCGGAGTTATCTCAAACGTTAAGCTTAGTCTTATGAAGGTATGGAGGAGTTGAGGGTGTGCCCTCCTCCCATCGCTTGAGGAGTAATCATGGTTATGTACCGTAAGTTACCTTAAAGCCTTGAGTTCATGGTGAGGACCTCTTGTGGTGAGATTCTATGTGTTGGTAGACGACTCCTTGTGGAACAGATAAGAGGACTTACTTTTGATTAACCCGTGATAGAGTGTCGATGGAGGTCTCATTATTCGTAGTAAGTGAGCCTTAATGGTGGGTACTGTGATGGGGATGTGGCACGCCTGGAAGATATGCGTTTTCGTCTAATGTACAAAAGTATATGATGGTTGTGAGGTCTCAAGCATGATCTTAGTAGGCCGAATGCCCTGAGATCTCGAGCAAGGTATGCTTGTTGTGGTTGTTTATAGTAGTGGTCGGAAAGACATTGTGGGTTCTGCACGAGGCGATTCTTGAGTAAAGCTTGATGATACGTGGTTGATAGATACAACGGAGTTGTCTCCTAAATGAGTTGATATGATTTTGGATACCAGTTGTTGTCCGTTCATGAGCCAACTTGAGATGACGAGTGTAGTGTTGGAAGCTTCGAGGTTTTGGGGGAACCAAACCCAGAATAATGAGAAAGACAAACTACCATCTTTTGAATGCGGTTTAGACTCGTTGGGTCAATAGTGCGAGTTTGACCAAGGAGAGTCGTGAAGGGAGCCATGTTCCTTTAAAGGGAGGAGCAGTATTGTTATGAATCTAAGTATAGAAAAAAAGGGTTGAGAAAGGATCTGATCAATCGGATTGATGGTTAAGAAACGGAGGATCTGAGGATGACGTGGAATAGTCTTAAAAGAATCATGATTGTATCATCTTTTTCCTAAAGGTAATACATACGAATGGTAAGATACCGTAGAGTAGAGTAGAGTTTCGAAAGAAATACATCAGTAAGGTACACATGGATGAAATGAGGACCAGTTTATGCATCTGGTTCAAGGAGATTGAACGATGTTTATTTATGAGCAAGAGTTTTCGCGTTGAGCCGTTATGCCATAGAGTTGTCGTTACGAAAGATTTGAGGTGCAAGAGGTTCAGACAAGGCTTGAATGTTGACTTTCAGTTGCATGTGACAGTGAGTCCACTTGGGACATTCTCCGAGTTAGCCAATAGTGTGAAGGCACTTGAGCAACTTCAGAGTTCAACATTTAATCGGTTCAAAGATTCTAGAGGTCATGATGTGGAGACCCAGGATATCGTTGATTCTTCTCCCTATCTGCATGAAGGGTTTTGTGATTCGAGGTGTTCGAAGAGAGTTGCTTTGGATCAGTCACCAAGAGCCAGTTTGGGAATCTAGATCGAGGTTTGTAAAGGCTCTTTGATTCCTACTCTAGAAGGGAGTATTGATGGTTTTGTTGGAGCATCACTTCCATCGGCATGTGAGCATTGTGGCCGACATAACATTGGGGTATGTTTTTTTCTTTGGAGGGTTGCTATCAATGCCGAGAACTAGGGCATATGGCAAGAGACTACCCGATTGTGGATGAGGATACATCAGTTTAGTCTTAGAGGTTGGCTACTTCCCGACATGATCAGAGATTTGCTAAAGGCGGAGCTAGGGCACCGTTAAGTCATCGAGGTGGAGGTCTTGTGAGATCCACTGCTAGGGTTGGCACGAGAGGTGTTGAGAGGTGGTCTGCTGCTCAGATTAGAGTTGACAGGATTGCGATCGAATATAAGTCAGTTAATTAAGTTTAGTGTTGATTTCAGCTATTGTGTTAGTCGATTAGCTCTTTGGTTGTGTAATAGACTGGTTCTTGTGAGGTGCATCTTGGTAAATCTTGGGTTTGTTGCTGCTTTAGATGGTAAATAAAGTTGCATCCTTTGCTAGATAAGGTTTTATCATAGATGGTTGTTGAGAGTGCATGGGGTTGTATGATGTGAATGGAAAGTTGAGAAGTTTTAGATTGCTTGAATCTAATTGTTAGTGTTAGATGAGAAGAATCTTAACCTCTCTAGAGTGAATGTTGTGCTCCGTAGTGCTAGCTCGAGGAAGGTTATGTATGTTGCAAGATGTTCTTAGCTTGCATTGCAAACGATGGGGTTGAGAGTCCCTGGTCTTAGAGTTGTGGGTGTTTTGAGGGTATGGAGTACCCTTGGTGAACGAGCAATTTTACCAATTGATTATGGTTTAGAACAATGATAAAGGTAAGGTTGAGTTCGTTGTTAGTGTCCTTCGCCCTGTGGTATGGTACGTAATGGACTCTTTGTTGAGGGTACACTAGTGCAAGCGACCAATTGGGTGTTGTTGCCAAGCGCTTCGTCGAGATCGCGCCTGCGTGAGAATAGCTTGTATGGTGGGTTTGGATGTGTTGGGCCGTAATGTAATGGTAGGAGACCGTAGTCGGTTTCGCGTGAGTTTGGCGACCTTATTGTGGCAATAGAATGTGAGAGCTTTGCGTGTTGTTTGTAGGAGTAAGGTACCGTCAAAAGGGGTAAATGAAGATTGTGATGGACATGGTTAAGGTCTTAAGGGCGAATCGCGATGATAGTTGTTTGTCTTGTACACCTATTGAGCTAGATCTCGGGAGTTAGAGGATTGACCAATTAAGTTCAACCAAAGTTATTATCGGTTAAGACAAACAAGGTGGAAGTTATCAGAGTAGCGCAACGGAAACATGGATCAATAGCTGTGTTAAGGGTAACTAAATGATTGTGGTGCCAAGAAATGCTTTTAGACAAGCCAGTTGGAGATCTTTGAGGATGGTCAGATGGCTCATTGCGTCTGATTGTTTAGATCTTCGCAAATAGAATGGTTAGTTTTGGGTTACTTATGCGAGTTCGTAAGTGGTTTTTGATCCTGTTAAAAGTAAGTTTGGATAAAGTGAAGTCTTAGGTTCTGACTTGGTGGGTCAAGTCTGGAGAGAAGAGCTGTTAGTTCAAGGTAAACTGATGTTAATGATCGATTGTTAAGGTTTTGCTTGTCCTTTAGTGGTTTGACCGGGATATGGTTGTTAGGCGTGATGCGTTATTGAAAATGTCTTGTGAATGTGGTGCAGTGTTTTAGACGTAGATAAAGTCTAAGTTTAGATTTGGCTGATGAATGCTAATAGAAAGGTTGCTTAACCAAGGTAGAATCCCTTAAAGGTGAGTTCTTTAAGTTGATGTTTGAACAGCGTGGCTCGAGGTTGGTGGTGTTACCATGCTTAGCGGATCATTGTAAGTGCTATTGGCTGTTGAAAAAGAGTCATGGGAAATCTCAAAGAGAAGTGTTGAGAGTGTGTGGTTTAATGCTATGGTTATGTTTAAGGTGGATGAGGGGGGACACTCCCTAATCGAGGTGATCATGTCCGAATGGTGAAGTGGTTAGGCCTATTTTGGCTACATATCTCTTGCATCTATCTAAATTTTGAGGACAAAATTTTCTTTTAGGAGGGGAGAGTTGTAATGACCCGCGTTTTGAAACTCGAGGGTCAGGTTAAACCAAGGTATGGGCTTTTTGTTTGGGTTGAGATATTGGGCCTTGAGAGCCTTGTTGGGCTTGGAGAAAAGCTTTTGGGCTTGTGTTGTGGGTTTGTTGTTGGGCTAAGGTGAAAGTAAGAAGGGAAAATGGGTAAAATCATAATTAAAGACAATGAGAGCTGATGGGGGGCTTTAATTTCCGCAGAAAAGTTGGAGGGAGAAGTCACCTTTGTCCCCTTGTCTTCTCCCTCTTTCTCATATCCATCTTCCTACCCAAGTTGAAGTAAAAGGTGTAATCTTTGAGAGTTTGAGTAAGAATCTCATTTGGGGCAAGAAGGGAAGCTTGTTCAGCTTTGAAAGATCTACCAACCAAGGTAAAAATGGTTGGTTGTGGTAGAAAAAGATGTTTGGTGAGGGCTTGAAGAAGAAGAACGGGAATGGATCTTTGAGGGCTTCTTCATCAGCTTTAATTCGAGGTTAGTACACTACTAACTCATATTGTTTCCTGCAACTCATAAAAAAAAAGCTTTGTGCATGCTTTGGTGTTTATGGTTTGATAAGCTTTGGGTTGATCCCTTTAATGGTAAAATGGAGATTTGATGTTGCTAAGGCTTAAAATTGGTAGAAACCCACTTAATACGTTACAATAACTTGTATAATCAATTTGGGGTTTAACTATAGGGGTTAAATAGGGTTTCTAGGTGAAACCCGCACCTAGAGTTCGAAAATTGGGCTTACATATCTGGTACTAGGGTTAGAGTATCGTACGCCTTAGTGTAAATTGGGAAAGAGTTGTGAGGGGAGTACCAGTACACTTCCCCGTGTATCAGTACCCCTTGTAAGGTAAGGATTCCAGAGACACCTTTGTGTACCAGTACGCAAGGGGGCTTATCGGTAGGCACTGTTACATTGCTTGGAAATGCTTTGAGTACCGGTACGGTACATAACGTATCGGTACTCCTTTGGGTTAATTCATTCGAATCTAGTGGGGGTATCGATACTCATAGGGAGTATCGATACGCGTTGTTACTTGCTTAGGAGAGGCTTAGCGTACCGATACGCGTTTGTGAGAGTACCGGTACGGGGTGGATCGACGGGGCAATCCTAGTATCGATGATGAGTATCGGTACGGTACGTAGCGTATTAGTACGGCTTGAGGTTTAATTCTTTCGAACCTAATTGGAATATCGATACTCATGGAGGAGTATCGATACCTATAGTCGAGTACCGGTACTCTCCTTAGAGTATCGATACTCGCTGGACAATCTGCCCAATAATTTTGAGGTTGTGTTCGGGGGTGTTATAATTCGAGGCAAAGGGCCTTGGGGACCCGTTAAGGTGTAAAATGAATGTTAAAATTGAGAAATGGAAATTTTAACCCCGTGCGAGTAATGAATGGCTAATGACTTGGTAAATGTTGGGTAAATTATGTGAGGTGGTAAACCATAGGAATCCTAGGCGGATCGTGGATGATGTGTGGTAATCTAGGTCCATGATGAGTGTGGAAAAGGGCACCTATAAGTTTGAGTCTTGTCGGATAATAAGATAAATTAATGATGAGAATGGCTTATAAGTATGCTAATGAATAGATAATTCAACGGGATAAAGTAATTAATAAAAAGAAAGTCATAGGGCTATGGTAAGGGTGTTAGAGCTATGTGTGCGGTAAGACCCTTGTGTCGAGATCTAGAGCTGTGTGGTTACTAGGGTCCTTGTTGTGTGCTAATGGGACACCTAGATAGTCGAGTCATCATTTTTTGTTGGGATTTGGATACCCTAAGTTTGTTGCAACACCTTGAAGACTCCCGAATGTAGGATCCCGATGCTTTGTGGATGCGGGCCTCATTCAAAGATGCTTGATGAGAGATCCCGATCATGGATGTAGGATCCGGATGCTATGTGCACGCGGGCCTCATCTCCTTGAGTATAGGATCCCGATGCTTTGTGGACGCGGGCCTTGCTCAGAGTATAGGATCCCGATGCTATGTGGACACGGGCCTTACTCGCAGTGTAGGATCCCGATGCTTTGTGGACGCAGGCCTCACTTAAGTGTAGGATTCCGATGCTTTGTGGACGCGGACCTCACTTAGTTGTTATTGGTGTTATTAGTGTGGTGCTAAGTAAACGTATGAGATACTTGTACGAGCTATGTGCGTGATCATACATTAATAATGCCATGAGTTTAGGTGGATATGGTAGCGCCATTGTTATCTTGCCATGATATCATTCTTGTTGCATTGCTTTATTTATGATTTTCATGAAGCATGGTTGAGTATGAGATACTTGTATGAGCTTTGTTAGCTCAGCGTTCGGAATCGTTGTTTCCGTTCACAGGTTAGTAGGTTTGGCACGTTCTTGAAGGAACACCATCTGGGAAGGATTCCAGCGCCTCGTCTCTTCAGAGTACAATACTTGGGTCTTTGGGATTTGTATTTGTAGGAACCTATTGTATATTGTAAATCGTATTTAGATTTTCAAACGACCGAGTCAAAGGTCTATAATGTAATTTTAAAAAGAGCTCCATTGTATATGTTTTCAAATATTTATTATGTTTTATTGGGTTGTATGCAAATGGATTTTTATAATGGATTTGCGTTTTGGGCTAAACTAGGTCAAAATTTTATGGTAATTGGTTGGGCTTGAGGCCCAAATGTGACATCCGGGTCGAGGGTGTTACATTTATACATTGGCTTCATGAGTGGTTTTCAAATCCTGACAAAGTCAAATATTAAATGAGATGAAATTCTGAGATAAGTAAAAATGACCGGTAAAAAAAACCTCGAGGGCACTTCGTTGTAGCTGTGAGGCCGAGTATCTAATAAGATAGCAATGCTCTATCTTCTCAATGTCTTCGCTTTACGAGTGGTTTTCAAATCCTGACAAAGTCAAACAAATTAATGAAATGAAATCTCGATGAGGTAGGAAAAAAGAAATAAAATAGTGGATAGCTGCAATAAAAAACGCACACATGCACTCGTAGATTTCTATTATTAGAAAGACATTTTTGCACTCCTTTGGTTAAGCAAGTCTAAGGATCTTGAACTCATTCTTGAATGGAAGAGAATAATGAGAACTGAAAAGGAGTTGCTTTCGACTGGATCGAGTAATGCGATAATCATAATGATGAACCGAGCGGTCTGAGAGAAATTTCACAACTTCAAAATATCGCCTCAATATTTAAAGTCTTCAAAGACTTAAGCTATACTTAAAGTGATCACGGGAAGGTTGAGTCAGAGACACTCATGCACTTAATATTTGGGGCATCTTATCCTATTTTCTTATTTAAAAAAGATGATTCTCTTGGTCTTAAAGGCATCTTTCATTGAAATAACACATGCCATCGGATTGAGGCAGTTTGCGTTGGCCAAAGATTTAAGGCCCTCAATGTTAATAGGCGCAAGAGAGAGAGAAGAAGACGCCAATATCATTCGAAGACATTCAAGGTAGAAACAAGCTTTGCTACAGGCAAGTGCTTCAAAGTGCCCTGTAGGGGCAAGAATTGGAGAATTCACAAGAGGCACTAAAGGTGCTTGATATTATTTTAAGAGAAGCTTGAATGGTAAAGCAGATTATTTTAATAAACATATGGATCAAATGTCTAAGGATCAGATGTTTACTATGAAGAAAAGAGATACAACGAATGAAAGGGTAGTGTAATACCATAAAATTTACTAAGTTGATTAAGGGTCATTTAGTACTAAGATAATGGCTTAAAAGCTAACTTAGTGACTAAAATGAAAAAAATGCAAAACTTAGGATTTATCTAATTTTGGGTTTTGAAAAGGAAATTTCTAAGGTTTAAAGGTCTTATGTGATAGATAGTGAATTGAATAAGGTATTATTAAAGTTTGGTTGAATTCCAAGGAAGATTGGAATAGGAATTGAAGTTTAAAAACTTAGTGACCAAAATGTAAATTTTGAAAATTTTATGGCTAAAGTATAAACTTTGGAAAAGTTTAGGGACTAAAGTTGTAATTCCCTAAAATTTAAGGGTTTTTATTTCATAAATAAATAGATCACCTAAAGGTGTGAATCAAATGTGGAATTATTGGTTCGATCTGATACTTCGATTATTGGGAAAATCATAGTTAAAGTTTAAGTGGAATTCAGATACCCGGATCGAACTGGAAGATTTTGAAATTTTTCCATATGATAGAGAAAGGTTACAAAAGTCATTTCCAAGGATTATTTATCGGTATATTGGATCGAATGGAAATTTTGGAGACTGATCCAAAAGCTATGGAAAAGTCATAAAATTTTATTTTATGAATATTTTATTATGGTTGGTTGAATTCTAACTAGATTTACTTAGATTGTAATGGAATGGCAATTTTGGAACAAACTAGTAAATAAAAACTAGTTTGAGGGCAAATTGGTCTTTTGGAAAGGATGGCAATTTTGAAATATTTGAAAGTTATAAAGGGAAATTTTGGAAGAAGGGAATTGAATATTAAATCTTAGCTCTTGATTGATGATAAAATCAATCTCAACCGTTGTATAAAGGGGCAATTTGGTAATTTCACTATTTAAATGAATTTTAAATTCATTATTAAGATACAAGTGGCATAAATTGGAGGAAATAAAAGTAAATGATCAAAAAGATTAATAAAATTCATCCTGAATTTCTAATTTGAAGGGAGGAAGAAAGAAAAAATGGAGAAAAATTTCCAAGTTCGATTCAAGCCCCGAAACTCGATTTTCAGGTTATCTTTTCAACTACAAAGTTGTTCTTCTCTTCAAGCTCTATCTTTCGATATCAATAACTCATGGAATCCATGCTTGATTGATGAGAATTTACATGAGAAAGAAATTTAGGGTTTATGGATCAAATTTGGGCTTTTGAGATTTTATGATTCCATGATTGAATTCAAGTTGAAATCAAGTTAGTATGATGTTAAAATCATGATATTGAGTTGGGATTTAAGTTTTACATGTTTTGATTATTTTGAAGATGATTAGGGTTTAAGGTTTGTGATGTTGAAATAATGATCTAGTAAGCTTGAATTGTTGTTTGGAAGCAAAACCCTAAGTTAAATTGTGTAGGGACCATTTCGGCAACTTGAAAAGTTGAAGGAAAAAATCTGAATTTTTAGAATTTGGAGTGTATTTGTGTTATTTATGATTTTATAAATAAGAAAATGAAGTTAGAATGCCAAATTGATGTTGAATTGAATTAGTGACCATTTTGACAATTTGTCAAAGTTAAGTAACCAAATCGAAATTGAAATTTTGTATGAGGGCTAAATCTGATTTTTAGTTGTAATGATGGAATTAAGGTAGTAATGTTGAATTGAGGACTAATTTGCAAAGTTAAGAAGCTTGAATCCTTATCTTTGCATTTTAGTGACTATTTCGGTAAAGAAGGAAAATTAAGGAGAGTTATTGTGAATAATTATTTGATGAAGAAGGTCATAAGATGATGGTTTACAGCAAGTAATTGGACTAAATTGAAAAGTAGAGAAGTAAGGAGAAGTTAGTATAAAAGTTGAAGTTGTTTATGTAAGTTGTGTAGAAAAACTGGTTTATGACAGTAACTTTGAAAATTCACCATAAAATCTACAAAAATGGTTAGATGGTGAATTTTATACCGATGTAAAGATTTGTTCTTCTAGTTTTGTTTCCAACAAACGGAAACTGATTTTGAGTTCCGAGTAAAAAGATATGAATTTTTAAGTGGTGAAAGGTCATAAAACAGTATAGCAGGCTATTCCGAAATTCAATTCTGGAAATTGACTTTGAAAATTCGCCATAAATCGTACAAGTTTAATTTGGGCTATTAATTTATATGGTTGAAAAGATTATTGAATCTAGTTTCTTTCAGAACAAACAGAATCAAATTCGAGTTGTAGATTATTTTATAGAAATATTTCTTTGGAGGTACTGCAAACTACCAGAAAATGAAAATTGATACACTTTGTATCTAAGGTTGAATAGTAAGTTTGAAAGGGATTAATGGAAGTTCAAATTGGTCACTAAGGACCATAATGAGTTTTTGAGCAATATAAGAGAGAAAACGTTTGGATATTTTGTATTCGAATGATTATTTTGGACAAAATGTCTAAGATATTGTTAGATTGGGATCTAACAAATATTTTACTTATTTGAATTATGAAGTTAAGTTCGAATCAAGTGACATTCGAGGTACGATGAAGGAAAGGATCAAAGAGGACTTAGTGAGACATACTAATACATGGCTCAGGTGAGTGCAATTCCATACATGTCATACTACATTGATATTTTATACATGATTGGGATGGCTTGCGATGAGCCTACCCTAAATTATTGTTGCCATGATATTTATGTCATTGAGTATATGATTGACATACCGTAATATGTCAAGAATTGAAATATAAAATGCATTGATCATATGATTACTTACATTGATGAGATTGAAATATTATTTCTAGTATAAACTGCCAAATGTTGATATATATATTGATTAATATATGTTGCCACTGAGGACATAAATGATGAAATAAAACCCAATGATGATATAGAGGTTTAATGGTATAGTTGGATATCCATAGGGTCATAAACAGTTGTATAAACATTCTAAGCACTTCGGTGCAATATTCATAAATACTCATTGATGGTATACTCATGCAAGCTTTGGGTATATGGAAACACTTAGGGTGTTAAGCACTACGATGCAATTTTTATTAATACTCAACGAGGGTATACTCATGCAAGGTTTGGGTATACGGAAGCACTTAGGGTGCTAAGCACTACGGTGAAAATAATATACATACTCAAGAAAGGTTGGGTATTGGGGATGACTCATGTACATAGAATCTTTTAATTCGATACTTTGGGCTAAGTAAATTGAAATGAAATCAAAGAAACATAATGATAAGCTTGAAAGCTTGCAGATAGAAATGGAAAAAGGTAGTTGTAAGCATTGGAAGCTTACGGATAGAATTGGCAACGATATTGGTAAGATCTAATCTTATCTCTTTGGTATACACATATGCTATTATATATTTATTTATGTTAACGAGCATGTAATGGTAAGGTGATCATATGCATTGTTAATCATTAATATTGATATTATGACAATTGAACTTGAATTTGAATTATTGCCTCACTAAGTAAATACTTAGCGTGTAACTGTTTTACACGTAGGAAAGAAGAAATGGTTGGAGTAAGGAGCATAAACGAACATCATCAATCAATAACAAGTACATCACTATCAGTAAGATATCTTTTAACACTATTTGGTATTTACTAGTTGGCATGTATATTAAAATGCTATACATGCTCTGATAGAATTTGTAATTTATTTGGAATTTGGATGAATTTTAAATCAGGCAGTTTTACTAATTATATAAAGACAAATTAAATTGATAAGTTACTGCCTAAAAATAAACTCAATTTGAAGATGAAAATATTATTTTTAAACTTTACACGAATAACTAGATTTGTAAATAAAAACTAACTACATTGTAATATTTTTAAAGAAACAAAATTTTACCGAATTGCAAATGTAGAGGGTTTTATGAATGTTTTGTGACATCTCTGTCTCGTATTCAATGATGGCTACGGGAAAAGGGAGTTACATTTATTGGTATCAAAGCTGCAGGTTTAGCCGATTCTTGACCTAAATGGAAGTGGTTTAAAAATGTTAAAAAGAGTATACATGCCACTAGGATATCAATATTACTGATATGATGTTTTTATGATCCGATTGATGTCGCTCCTTACTAATGTAATTTTGGGAGGAATTATAAGAAATATTTGAGTTAAGAAAGTGTGATGAACTAGTAAATTGGAAGCTTTGGAAGGAATCAAGAGTAGTAACAATAAGGTTAATGATAACCCTTCGGATAAATCGGAACAAGAAAGGGGCATTGGTACAACAAGGAGTGCCTGTGCCGGATTAAGGAACTGAAAATTTTGGAAGCACCTAAATTGAAAGGAAAAGCAAATTAAGGTCCAGTGATTGTTGATTTATAGCTGAATAACCTAAGGATTACACTGGACGAATTCCACTGTTTGGATACCAAGAAATTGGATGGAGCTGTCTTGTTGCTTTGAGATTTAAGCTAGATTTGAAAACCATCTGAATTTGCTTCATAGCCAGGATTGCACATATCAGTCCGAGTTTATAACATCAAGACTGATAAAGATTGGGATAATCCGAAAATCATAGAATGTATATCTCATCTTTTTGGATAAACCTATATTGATGTTGATGGGTCCTAGTTTTACAAATTTGTATATAAGTACGAAGTTGAATGGTGAATGAGATATCCTTTTAGAACCCATTTCAAGTAATATAGCGGTCACAAATTTGTTGGGTTGTAATGTAAGGGAGAGCTAAACATGAGGAATTGCTCGACAAAAAAAATAAGAAATAGAGTTTCTGATAAACTTAATGGAATTATCTTTCGAGGAGTTTAAGATGATGATGGGCATGAATTGATTACCTTCCTATCAGGTCATGATGAATTGTCGCATAAAGTGAGTAGTATTGAAAAAAAAACACTGAAGGTACAAAATAGTAGTAATTGATAAAAGGGTAAATCTCTTTTCCAATGTAATTTTAGTTTTTTATTAAAGAAATTGTGGTTATAAGGTTGTTAAGTTTTCTTAGCAAATGTAGTGGATACTCGGGCTGTTGAAGTTAAAATGGAAAATAACTCGACTGTCTAAAAATATCTGAATGTATTCCTAGATGGTTACTCGAAATTACCTCTAGATTGAGAGGTGAAATTCAAAATAAAGATGATACCAGGCATTGCACCTAAATTAATGGCCCCGTATAAAATGGCTTCAATCGAACTTCGGGATTTAAAGGTACAATTGAAAGGAATGTTAGGTCGAGGTTTTATAAAGCCAAGTGTGTCACCTTGGGGTGCACATGTGTATTTGTGAAAAAGAAAGATTGATCTATGTGATTAAGTATAGATTTCCATCAGCTAAATAAGGTGACGGTAAAGAATAAATATCTTCTTCTAAAGACTAATAATCTTTTGATCAGTTAAAAAAAAGGCATAACTATGTTTTCCAAAATAAACCTTAGATCAGAATATTATTAGCTAAAGATCAAGGAAGAAGAAATTAAAGACAACTTTTCAAACTCGGTATGAATACTATGAATTCGTAATGATGCCTATGGCATTTATAAGCCTAATGAACCAAGTATTCTAATTTTGCTTGGACCAATTTTTGGTAGAGTTCATTGAGGATATTTTGGTCTATTCAAAGAAAAAGATGCTCATTTTGCATTGTTTTTCAGACCTTTCGAGAAAAGAAGCTATATGCTAATTTGTTAAAGTTTGAATTTGGTTGTCAAAAGCTGTTTTATTAGTTATGTGGATTTGGCAGTGGGAATAAGAGTAGACCCCAAGAAAGTACAAATTATAGTTGAATGGAAACCTTTGAAGAATGTTTTAGAGGTTCAAAATTTCTTGATGATTACATCCTCATTTACCAAGCTATTGAGGAAAGAAATGCCATTCATTTGAACAGATAAATGCCAAGAAAACTTTGAGACATTAAGGAAGATCTTAATAGAAGCCACGGTACCAATACAACTAGAATCGGGTAAAGATTATGTGGTGTATAGCGATGCTTCTCATATCAGTTTGGGATGCGTACTTATGCAAGAAGGAAAAGTAATAGTCTATTCTTGAGACAACTTAAGATATATGAGAGTAATTATCTTACTTAGGATTTGGAGCTAGCAATGGTTGTATTTGCTTTAAAAGATATAGCATCATTATTTATATAGTGAACGATGCTATATTTATATAGGTTATAAAAGTTTAAAGTATATGTTTACTAAAGAAGAGTTGAATCTGACGCAAAGAAGTTGGATCAAGCTTCTTGAGAATTATGATATGGTCATTGACTATCATTGAAAGAAAGCTAATGTGGTAGTTGACGCTCTCAGTCGAAAGACAATTGTTGCCTTAAGAGCTATGAATGCAAGAATTGGCATTAAAAGAAGATGATGTTTTATTTGTCAAGTTAAGAATAAAATTTACCATATTGGATTAAATAAGATATCTTTAAAGAAAGGATGAGAAATGTTGTCAAGGTTCAAACAAGTGGAAAAGAGTGAAACTGAAAACTTGGACGTTAGGTTTGATAGATATTTGTATTATCAAGGAATAATTTCTATCTCAATGATGGAAACTATATGTTGATCCTGAAAAAAAAGATATTTAATATAACGTTAAGGATAAAGTATTCCTTAAAAGTTTCACCTTGGAAGAAGGTGTTATGGTTTAGATAAAAAGAAAGTTAAGTTTAAGATTTATTGGGCTATAAGAAATCATGAAAGGAGTTGGTCTGATAGTTAAGCTTAATGACTAGCTTTATCTTTGGAAATGGACATGATTTATAATGTATCGATGCTCAGGAAATATTGATTAGACCCATCACATGTTGTTACTCCAGAGAAAATAGAGATTTAGCCGGATTTAAGTGATGAAAAAGAACTGGAAAAGATCCTAGCATATGGAGTCAAAGAACTAAGAAAACAAGACAATCCCATTTGTTAAAGTTATTTGACAAAAATCACAAGGTTAAAGAAATGATTTGAAAGAAATAAAAAGAAAATATAAAAAATAGTTTTCTCACCTTTTGAATTAGGTGCGTGTTGAAATTTGAGGACAAATTTTCTTAAGGGGGAGAGAATTATAATACCCCAAAATTTACTAAGTTGATTAAGGGTCATTTAGTACTAAGATAATAGCTTAAAAGCTAACTTAGTGACTAAAATGAAAAAAATGCAAAAGTTAAGATTTCTCTAATTATGGGTTTTGAAAAGGAAATTTCTAAGGTTTAAAGGTCTTATGTGATAGATAGTGAATTTAATAAGGTATTATTAAAGTTTGGTTGAATTCCAAGGACAATTGGAATAGGAATTGAAGTTTAAAAACTTAGTGACCAAAATGTAAATTTTGAAAATTTTATGGCTAAAGTATAAACTTTGGAAAAGTTTGGGGACTAAATTTTTAATTCCCTAAAAGTTAAGGGTTTTGTTTCATAAATAAATAGATCACCTAAGGGTTTGAATCGAATGTGGAATTATTAGTTCGATCTGATACTTCGAATATTGGGAAAATCACAGTTAAAGTTTAAGTGGAATTCGGATACCCAAATCGAACTAGAAGATTTTGAAATTTTTCCATATGATAGAGAAAGGTTACAAAATTCTTTTCCAAGTGTTGGAAATACTTTTAGTTTGATTCAAGATGAATCCTACAGTTTATTTCTGAGTAAAGGATTATTTACCGGTATATTGGATCGAATGGAAATTTTAGAGACTGATCCAAAAGCTATGGAAAAGTCATAAAATTTTATTTTATGAATATTTTATTATGGTTGGTTGAATTCTAACTAGATTTAGTTAGATTTTAATGGAATGACAATTTTGGAACAAACTAGTAAATAAAAACTAGTTGGAGGGCAAATTGGTCTTTTGGCAAGGATGGGAATTGTTGCGCGTAATAAGTGCTCCGCAATTGTGCAAGTGTACACGTCGCAAGTTATAGTAAAAAAGATATCGTCTCCACAGGGATTGGTGCCACTTCAAGAATCTAATATCTTTCAATGTAAAAAGTAAAAACACAAGTAGGTGATTGTAGGAGTTTAACTAACAACTAAACTAGAAAGCAATAAAGTAAAAGAACATGTAATTAAATGAGAGAGAATAGGCCAGGTTATCATGAGTTGAGGTGTGATAGCCGATTGGATCGTCTTGGTAAAAGAGTGCAAGGGCAACTCAGTTGCCGTGGAAACTTGCACAGCGGGGTTGCCTTGGCTGCTAATCGATGGTTGCCTGGGTGACTAGCTGGGCAGCAACTTCAAGGTTTGGCGGAGCGTTCTTCAATGGTTTCTTCTTATCCCTAAGTTAAAACTCTAGCTATTTGTGCATGCCTTGAAAATACATCCCTGCGTGAATCTAGGGTGAACAACAACCAATCTTGCGCTCTTCTTAGCTGTTGAAATCCTTAACTTATCCCTAAGCCAGATTAATCTTCACCATCAATAGATTGAATAAAGACCATACTCATTCGTTTCTTGAATCTAACTCTCCCGATATTAGATAAATTGATGAAGTTACGAGATCCTCTCTCAATTCACTCGCAAACAAGAATAAGAACCAAGAATGAGTAAACCTTGAATTGAAAGTGCAAACTCTTATTACCTAAACAAAATCCAATTGTTTCTCACAAACACAAGACACAATAACCGTAGCCAAATAGATTTAGTTCATGGCTAGGTTCCAAAGAAATACAAGACAAAGAATTCCTAGCATAAACATAATGGAACAAGAAAGAAAAAGATGAAGAATGGTTGAAGCCTTGTCGAAATCTCCCTTGCTCTTTGTCAAAATTTCTCTCATCTCTCCCCTTGGAGTTGACGGCATGGTCTTGAATTTATAGGGCTAGCTCAAAGTCTTTTTTGAGGAGGAAGTTAAGTTGGAATTAAATTATCTTTAAAGAATAAAATTCTTTATTATATTTAAATTCCTTCTAGAACTTCTCCTATCTTCTTGGGATTTAATTTCTCTTTGACCTCTTTATGGAAATCAAACTCCCTTGGGATTTAGCTTTGCTCCACATCATCTTGGGCTTATCTAGTCATCGATTTTGACTACCATATCATCTTATTCCTTGTCAAAAATTGCCCTGGCAACTAGCTCGGCATCGTCTTCATGCATTGCCCTGACAACTGGTTCTAGCCTTGCTTTGGCAAGTGATTCTGCACACACTAACAAAAACACACCAAAGCAGTACCTTTTCCACAAAATTGAGCAAAATATGAAATCAAGCTTTTCCACCAAGGAAATGATGCAAACATGCATGAATGACTAATAATGCAACTAATATGAGCCTAAGTCTAGCAATAATATGAATAAAAAAGGTAATAAAAATAGTACTTTTAGACACTTAACACACCTCCAAACTCGAACTATTGCTTGTCCTCAAACAATGCAAACTAATAATTACCCGCCAAGACTTCAATTTTCAAAACTTAGCTTTGAACTTGATTTCAATTCTCGGAACCGGGGCACAAAGTATGATTGGCTTTTCATTTTTCGGACAACTTAGGAGTTAATCGGAATCAAACTATAATGCTTGTGAGTGTGTGGGAGTTGTGTGCAAGTTGATTTTTCAGATTCTATGCAAACAAGAGGTTTTCAAATTACTTCATTGGGTTCTTTTAACATGTTTTAACTAGAGCCGGTTTCGGGCACCTCTAGTATTTTGTTTTTAGTTTTCTTAAGTTAATTAATTTATTCGACTAGAGCCGGTTTCGGGCACCTCTTGCGATCAATTTTTAGTGCATACTAGAGCCAATTTTGGGCACCTCTAGTGATCAATTTTTAGCGCATACTAGAGCCAATTTTGGGTACCTCTAGTATTCATCCAATTTTTATTCTAATAATTTTTAACTATCAACCTAAGTTTTTTTAAATCAATCATCTATCAAAGTGTTTTATCAAGTTTAGCATCTAGTAAGATTCTAAGTGTTTCCATGTTTATCCTAGAATAAAAAGTTCTATCAATTAAGTACATTGGAAAAGTCATCATCGGATATTCATCAAATCTAGGCAATTCTTGTTCCAACTGAAGGCATGGAAAGCAATTTATGTATCCTAAATGCAATACTTAAGATGAATGCAACTAAACATGCTAACTAACTAATAACAATCCCCCCCAAACTCGAGTGAGGCATTGTCCTCAATGCATGCAATAAAGAAAAATAAAAATAAAGAAAAGTAAAATGCAAACGAGGACTTACTCCGAGAGTTCGTCGTCGTGGATGATTAGTTTCCTTTTGGTCGGTGTCTTGATTCTTTTGCTTGAACTCGATGGTTGCTTCCTTGTTGTCGATGGTGGAATCGATCCTCATATGGGGTTGTCCTCATCGTCCTCTTCATCAATGTCATTGGCTTTTTGCTTGGGCTTGGAGGATTTGATTGGTGCGGTTTTTGTTGGTGCAATGGAGGACTCATCCGAATCTAAAAAATCAGACAATGATTTAGTACGAGTTGATTCGGGCATAGGTGCTTTACCTTTGGCTTTTGCAGTGGTTGTCGGGGCATCTTTAGCTTTGGTTGCCGTGACATCTTCAGTGTTGGTTGTCGTGGCAACTGCTTGGGCAGGCGCGGTGTAGGTTGGAGCGGCATCATCTGTTGCGGTTGTCGTGGTGATTGCTTCATTGGTTACCGTGGCAAGGATTTCGGTAGGAAAAATGGGGAACAGCACGCGACTGTCCGGGTACTTTTCCAGGATGACTTGGGTGATGGCATTGTTTTGATCCTTTATGTACCACATGAACATTAATTGCCGGTCTTCAATTTGCCTAAGGCGGTTCACCAACGGTTGTAAGAGTGCTTCAAGTTGTCTTGAGGTTGATGGTCGTGTTGCCCGGGCATTAGGTGCTTCGGCATTAGGGGTTATCGAGGTGGCACGAGTTGTCGCGGCAATTGAAGACATTGGGGATTTTACCGGTGCCTCTCCCATTAGCTTTCGAATTTGTGCTCGATTCCAATCGGACTTTGGTATGGCCTTTTCATTAATGGACTCACTTGGGACATTCATCTCCTTGCAAAGATTGGAAATTAAGCACGGGAAGAAAAGAGAACCCTTGTCTTTTGTGCTACATACAAAAATCTCATCACAAATAATTTTTCCAATGTTAATGATACAATTATGCAAGATAGAATGTATGAGCAAAAGACGAGGTGTATCAACGGAGGTATTGTGTGTTGTGGGCATTAAAGAAGTTTTAACAAACTAATTCCATAATTTTTCCTTGGGTTTAAGCCGAAGGCGATTTACCGTGCCCTTGTATTTACCGTCCTTCCAATGAGTTCCCGGTAGAGTGAGTTTTTGAAGCACCTTGTCGAGTTGCTTGGGCGTAAGTTGATCAACAAATGCTTGATGCTCGTCCTTCTCAATGTAGAGCCCATAAAAGGTGTTGATGTTTTTGGGGCTTATGAGTATAGCCCGGTTCCGATTGATGGCAAAAGATTTGCCACTTTTGATGTGCAATCCTTTCGAAGATGAATGGTTCAAGGCTGAAATCTTGATGAGAGTTGGAGTATTCAAAGCCTTGTTCTTCGTAAATCTTCCGGCTTTCAAACTTGGAGTGAAATCTTTCTTGAACAACCGGTGTAGCAAACTTCTTGTATCTTGGTTCTTTGGAGGAACTTGGATGATCCAAAAATTCAATTTTGGATGCCATGGATGATCTTGGTTGTGAGTTTGGTAAAAACAAAGAACAGAAAGCAAAAGAAACTAAAGAGTTGCAAGATTGAAAAGTAGGAATAGGTTTCTTGGAAGTTAAGGGTGATGGGTTATATAGAAAAGATAGGTAGTAAATATGGTGGGTGGGATTAATTTTGGAATAAAGAAGAAAGGGGTTTCGATTTAGGGGAAGGGTGACGGCTAAAGGGTTTATTTAGGGTAAGTTGGAGGCTTTATATAAGCCTTAGATTCAGCCCATTAGTTTCCTTGTTGAAGAAGTTTCCTTCTTGAATCAAAATTCCTCTTTTATCTTGAACTATTTTTCCTACAATTCAAAAACAAATAAAATAAGGATTAAAAATAAAGATAAACTAATAAAAGAAAATAAATAAAGATGTAGTTTTAATCTTAAAGAAAATAAATAAATCTATCCTAAAAAGAAAAAAATACCAAAATTAAATAAATATATATATAGTTCGAAAAAAATAAAAAGAAAAAAGAAAAAATAAAATATCGAAATGAGAGCATGCTTATGCATCTCCTAAGGTGACCACTTCTTTGTTACGTTCCACATGGGCACCATTGTAGTGCTTCAATCTTTGTCCATTAACTTTGAATTCATGTTCGTCAGTGATGGACTTGATTATCACGGCACCATGGGAGAATGGTTTGATAACTTTGAATAGTCCCGACCATCTTGATTTCAGTTTTCCCGGGAAAAGTTTTAGCCGAGAATTGAATAAGAGAACTAGTTGCCCTGGCATGAATTGCCGCGGCAATAGTTTCTTGTCATGCCATTGCTTTGTTTTCTCCTTGTAGATTCGTGCATTGTTATAAGCGAGTGCACGGAATTCTTCTATCTCGTTGAGGTCCAACAAACGCTTTTGTCCGACACTTTCCCAATCCATATTCACGGTCTTGATTGCCCAATATGCCTTGTGTTCGATTTCCACCGGTAGATGGAATGTTTTTCCATAGACAAGTAAGTAGGGAGACATACCTAAGGGTGTTTTGAATGCAGTGCGATATGCCCAAAGTGCGTCATCTAGTCTTACTGACCAATCCTTCCTAGAGGGATTTACAACTTTCTCGAGTATACCCTTCAATTCCCGGTTGGAAATTTCTGCTTGCCCATTGGTTTGTGAGTGATATGCCGTGGCAATCTTGTGAGATACACCAAAGCGTTGTAACATCTTGGCGATGAGTTTGTTGCCGAAGTGCTTGCCTTCATCACTGATAATCGCTCTTGGCATCCCAAACCATTTAAATATATTTTTCTGCAAGAATCGTTGCACGGTCTTGGAATCATTGGTGGGAACTGTAGCTGCCTCAACCCATTTAGACACGTAGTCGACGGCAAGTAGAATGTAGAGGTTGCCGAATGAAGATGGGAAAGGTCCCATAAAATTAATCCCCCATACATCGAACAATTCCACCTCGATGATGTTTTGGAGCAGCATCTCATGTCGTCTAGAGATATTGCCCGTCCTCTGGCAACGATCACATTGCTTGTAAAACACTTGGGCATCTTTGTATAGTGTTGGCCAATACAAACCGGATTGCAAAACTTTGGTCACGGTACGTGTTCCTCCAAAATGTCCTCCATAGGGTGAAGAATGGCATTGCCAGAGTACGTTCTATTGCTCCTCATTAGGGACACATCGGCGTATAACCTGATCTGCACATTGTTTAAACAAAAGAGGCTCGTCCCAAAAGTAATGCTTAGCATCATGGCGGAATTGCTTCTTCCCTTGGTGAGTAAGCCCATAAGGTAAAATACCATAAACAAGGAAATTAACTAAATCCGCCTACCAAGGTATTACCAAGGCATGTGTTGCCGTGGCAACTGCTTCCATGGTTGCCAAGGCGTGTGCGTCTAGAGTTGTCGTAGCATGCGCGTCAAGGGTTGCCAAGGTGTGCGCATTTGTGGTTGCTGAGGCGTCAGGGGTTGTTGAGGCATGCGCGTCCATGGTTGCCGAGGCGTGCGTATCAGTGGTTGCCGCGGCATGCGCGTTGAGAGTTGCTGAATCGTCGAGGGTTGACGAGGCATGCACATCCATGGTTGCCTAGGCGTCAGGGGTTGCCGAGGCAACTAACAGTTGCTCATCCGGGAATGCATCACATATCTCTAAATCCGTGTCCTCCTCCCTATTGCGTTCTAAGCGTGATAAGTGATCGGCCACTTGATTTTCTGTTCCTTTTCTGTCCTTAATTTCAATGGAAAACTCTTGTAAAAGCAATATCCAATGAATCAAACGAGGTTTGGCATCCTTTTTAGCAAATAGATACTTAATTGCCGAATGGTTCGTATGAACAATTACCTTTGTACCAATCAAATAGGATCGGAACTTGTCAAATGCGAAAACTACGGCTGGTAACTCTTTCTCCATTGTTGTGTAATTCACTTGAGCACTATTAAGAGTTTTACTAGCGTAGTATATCACATGAAAGGTCTTACCTGTGCGTTGGCCTAGGACTGCTCCTACCGCGAAATCACTTGCATCACACATGAGCTCAAAAGGTAGCGTCCAATCGGTTGGAACGACAATGGGTGCTGAGGTAAGCTTTTCCTTTAGGGTTTCAAATGCTTGGGTGCAAGAATCACCAAAATTGAAGACTTTATCCTGTTCAAGCAAATTGCACAAGGGTTTATTAATTTTAGAAAAATTATGAATGGACCTCCTATAAAAACCTGCATGTCCAAGAAAGCTTCAGATTCCTTTAATCGAACTTGGTGGGGGTAATCTCTCGATCACGTCCACCTTGGCTTTTTCTACTTCAATTCCCTTGGATGAAATCTTGTGGCTGAGCATTATTCCTTCATCTACCATAAAATGGCACTTCTCCCAATTAATGACTAAATCAGTTTCTACACATCTTGCCAACACCTTCTCTAAATTGCTGAGGCAGCTGTCGAAGTCATTACCAAAAATGGAAAAATCATCCATGAAGATCTCAAGGAAGTCTTCGACCATGTCTAAAAATAGTGCCATAATGCATCTTTGGAAGGTTGCCAGGGCGTTACACAATCTGAACGGCATCCTTCGAAAAGCATAAGTACTGTATGGGCATGTGAAGGTTGTCTTTTCTTGATCTTCTGGTGCTATGGAAATTTGATTGTAACCCGAATAGCCATCAAGAAAACAATAAAAGAGTTTACCTACAAGACGGTCAAGCATCCGATCAATAAAGGGTAATGGGAAGTGATCTTTCCTAGTGGCTTTGTTTAGCTTTCGATAATCCATACAAACCCTCCAACCGGTCACAGTCCTAGTTGGAATGAGTTCATTGTTTTCATTACTTACCACCGTTATACCTCCCTTTTTCGGTACACATTATACCGGACTTACCCATATACTATCAGAGATAGGGTATATAATGCTGGCGTCAAGTCACTTGATGATTTCTTTCATTATAACCCCTTTCATGACATGATTTAGTCTCCTCTGGGCCTCAATCGAAGGTTTGTGATCATCTTCCAACAAAATCTTGTGTATGCACACTGCCGGGCTAATTCCCTTCAAGTCGGCAATTGTCCACCCTATTGCCTTCTTGTGTAGCATCAACATTTTGATCAGCTTCTTTTCCTGCTCAGCATGTAACTTAGAGGAAATGATTATAGGCAATGTATTATCGGTTCCCAAGTAAGCATATTTTAGTTGCTCTGGCAACTATTTCAACTCAAGAATTGGTGGTTGTTCAATAGAGGGCTTTTCGATTTTACCTTCATTACCTAAGTAATCTAGTGGTTCAAAGTATGTACCTGGTCGATTGACAAACCAATTTGCCTCTTCTTGTTGTTCCTCATCGATCGGTTCTTCATAGTCCTAAGGTTCCTCTTGATCGGCAATGTAGTTGCCGAGGCAACTAAATTCCTCGTCGAAGTTAAACTCTGTTGTGGCATAGAGAAGTTGGCATTCTTCCGGATCATCGGTATGCCTTAGTGTTTGGAACACATTTAGTTTAACTTGCTGGTCATTC
Organism: Hibiscus mutabilis; assembly: GCA_019671005.1. NCBI lineage: Eukaryota > Viridiplantae > Streptophyta > Magnoliopsida > Malvales > Malvaceae > Hibiscus > Hibiscus mutabilis. The sequence goes on along the minus strand of CM033724.1, from coordinate 16,130,053 downwards.
ACCCTCTTTGTGGGTTCTCATTTTTCAACATTGATCAAGGTTCTCCCTGTTGCTAGGAAGGGTCTCCCAATAATGATTGGTGCATGTTTATCTGCTTCACAATCCAAAATAATAAAGTCAACGGGAAAAATAAATTTATCAACTTTTACCAGTATGTCTTCGATTTTTCCCTCTGGATGCACATAAGATCTGTCAGCTAGCTGTAGCATAACTGTTGTAGGTCATGCCTTCCCGATTCCTAGTTTCTGGAAAAACCGATTTAGGAATCAAGTTTATGCTAGCTCCAAGGTCATACAATGCTTTCCCGATATAATGGTTTCTAATGGAACAGGGTATTGTGAAACTTTCGGGATCCTTCAACTTGGGTGGCATGCGATTGTGCAACATGGTCATGCATCCCTCTGTTGTTTCAAACTCTCCTAACCTTGTTCTCTTGGACACAATGTCTTTAAGAAACTTGGCATAGTTTGGCATTTGTTAAATTGCTTCAACCAATGGCAAGTTGATGTGGACTTGCTTGAGGATATCAAGAAACTTCTTGAATTGATATTCTTGCTTTTGTCGCTTCAACCTTTGTGGGAATGGTGGTGGAAGTCAGATATCTTCGATCCTTTCATTGGTCTGGAACCTGATTGATGGTATTGCTGGGGCAGCTGGAGTTGCCGAGGCATCGTCAATTGTGGTTGTCGAGGCATGCTTATCGCTGGTTACCGAGCCATGCTTATCATCGATTGTCGAGGCATGCTTATCGCTGGTTGTCGCAACAATTCCTGGTTCAGCATCTGAGGCCTTGCCGCTGAGTTCGTCTTGTTCTTTTTGTGGAGTTTTGTTTGATGAGCGAGCTTGAGCCTCTTTAAGTTTTTGGCCACTTCTAGTGGTGATCGTCTTACATTGCTTATGGTCAGTTCCTCTTGCGACTTCAGTATCGCTAGGTAAACCTCTTTACGGTCTAGTATTCAGGTTTTGAGCAAATTGCCCAACTTGATTTTCCAATGATTTGATTGTCGCCTCTTGGTTTTGCAATCTCATCTTGGTCCTGTTAATAAAAGCATCAGTTCTTTTTATGAAGTTACTATTCTCATCCATATAAGATTCAGTGCATTGAGAGAATTTTCCAAAGAACTAGATGTTGTCGGTTGTTGCTGCAGCAGTTGTTGCCGTGGCATAATCTGCTGGAATCCCGATGCTTGTGCATTCTGATTGTTCTGGTTTAGAGCATTGTTGGGATTACTCCATGAGAAATCTGGGTGCTTATTCCAAGTTGGATTGTATGTATTGGACATCATATTGTTGTTTCGGTTATAATTCCCCACATAAATGCTGGATTCCGGATTCTGCATACATTCAGAATAATCATGGTTACCACCATATAACTCACAAAAGGAATCCATTACCTTGACTTCCTGTGTGTTGTTTGGTTTCTGCATGTTCTAGACCATCTTGGTTAGAGCGGCCAATTGTGCCAAAATTGAGTCTGATGATCCCAGTTCATGTATTGTGGCTTGGCGTCTAACTCCTCATCTTCTAGCAGATGGGAATTGATAATCATTCTTGGTAAGCTTGTTTAGAATTTGCATTGCTTTCTCCGGTGACTTATCTAGGAGTATGTCGTTTACCGAGGCATCTAGCATCATCCTTGTTCGTGTATTTGTAAAACATTGTTACTTGTGTCCAAACTGGGAATCTGTGTATGGGGCATTTGTGTAGAAGTTCTCTATATCGCTCCCAAGCCTCGTACATGGATTCATCATCTGCCTGCCGAAAAGAAGTAATTTCATTATGAAGCTTATCAGTCAAATTTGTAGGATTAAATCGAGCAAGGAAATCACGACAAAGATCAGTCCAAGATCCTATTGATCCGGCAGGAATACTATTCAACCATGCTTTCGCCCTATCCCTCAGTGAATACGGGAATAATCTTAGTCGTAAAACATCGGGGGTGACTCCTTGTATTTTGAATGAATTGCAAATCTCGAGAAAAGATTTAAGATGTTGTCGTGCATCTTCAGTTGCTGAGCCGCTAAATTGACCAATTGTGTTGATCATATTAAACATCACCGGTTTCAACTCAAAGTGGTCGGCTTCAATTTTAGGTGTGACAACTCCTTGATTAAGTCTTTCAAGATCTTCTTCAAGATAGTCTCAAATAGTTTGTTTCGTGCAAGAATCACTCCTCCTCCTGCTGGAACATCTTGATTCATATTGACGTCTTGATTACCCATTGCTACTTTTAACCTCCGTCTAAGTCCTTGCAAGGTTCGTTCGATTTCTGGATCAAAGGGATATTTTGGTGTAATCGGTCTCGCCCTGGTCATATACCAATGCAAAACCAAAGTTTGTTAACCCTTTGAATCTTAAACAAGAAAAATAAAAAAGTGCAAGAAAATAAAAACAAAGTTGTTATTGACAATCCCCAGCAACGGCGCCAAAAACTTGTTGTGCGTAATAAGTGCTCCGCAATTTTGCAAGTGTACACGTTGCAAGTTATAGCATAAAAGATATCGTCTCCACAGGGATTGGTGCCACTTCAAGAATCTAATCTCTTGCACTATAAAAAGTAAAAACACAAGTAGGTGATTGTAGGAGTTTAACTAATAACTAAACTAGAAAGCAATAAAGTAAAAGAAATGTAATTAAATGAGAGAGAATAGGCCAGGTTATCGTGAGATGAGGTGTGATAGCCGATTGGATCGTCTTGGTAAAAGAGTGCAAGGGCAACTCAGTTGCCATTTCAACTTGCACAATGGGGTTGCCTTGGCATCTAATCGATGGTTGCCAGGGCGACTAGCTGGGCAACTACTCGGGCGGCTGGGCAGCAACTTCAAGGTCTAGCGGAGCTTTCTTCAATGGTTTATTCTTATCCCTAAGTCGAAACTCTATCTATTTGTGCATGCCTTGATAATGCATCCCTGCGTGAATCAAGGGTGAACAACAACCAATCTTGTGTTCTTCTTAGTCGTTGAAATCCTTAACTTATCCCTAAGTCGGATTAATCTTCACCATCAATAGATTGAATAAAGACCATACTCATTCGTTTCTTGAATCTAATTATCCCGATATTAGATAAATAGATGAAGTTACGAGATCCTCTCCCAATTCACTCGCAAACAAGAATAAGAACCAATAATGAGTAAACCTTGAATTGAAAGTGCAAACTCTTATTACCTAAACAAAATCCAATTGTTTCTCACAACCACAAGACACAATAACCTTAGCCAAATAGATTTAGTTCATGGCTAGGTTCCAAAGAAACACAAGACAAAGAATTCCTAGCATAAACCTAATGGAACAAGAAAGAAAAAGATGAAGAATGGTTAAAGCCTTGTCGAAATCTCTCCAAAGCCTTGTCGAAATCTCCCTTGCTCTTTGTCGAAATTTCTCTCCTCTCTCACCTTGGAGTTGACGGCATGGTCTTGAATTTATAGGGCTAGGTCAAAGTCTTTTTTGAGGAGGAAGTTAAGTTATTATTAAATTATCTTTAAAGAATATAATTATTTATTATATTTAAATTCCTTCTAGAACTTTTCCTATCTTCTTGGGATTTAATTTCTCTTTGACCTCTTCATGGAAATCAAACTCCTTTGGGATTTAGCTTTGCCCCACGTCATCTTGGGCTTATCTAGTCATTGATTTTTAGTTGTAATGATGGAAATTAAGGTAGTAATGTTGAATTGATGACTAATTTGCAAGTTAAGAAGCTTGAATCCTTATCTTTGCATTTTAGTGACTATTTCGGTAAAGAAGGAAAATTAAGGAGAGTTATTGTGAATAATTATTTGATGAAAAAGGTCATAAGATGATGGTTTACAACAAGTAATTGGACTAAATTGAAAAGTAGAGAAGCAAGGAGAGGTTAGTATAACAGTTGAAGTTGTTTATGGAAGTTGGGTAGAAAAACTAGTTTATGGCAGTAAATTTGAAAATTCATCATAAAATCTACAAAAATTTGTTAGATGGTAAATTTTATACCGATGTAAAGATTTGTTATTCTAGTTTCATTTCCAACAAACGGAAATTGATTTCGAGTTCCGAGTAAAAAGATAAGAATTTTTAAGTGGTGAAAGGTCAGAAAATAGTATAGCAGGTTGTTCCAAAATTCAATTCTGGAAATTGACTTTGAAAATTCGCCATAAATCGTAAAAATTTAATTTGAGCTATTAATTTATATGGTTGAAAAGCTTATTGAATCTAGTTTCTTTCAAAACAAACGGAATCGAATTCTGAGTTGTATATTATTTTATAGAAATATTTCTTTGGAGGTACTGCAAACTGCCATAAAATGAGAATTGATACACTTTGTATCTAAGGTTGAATAGTAAGCTTGAAAAAGATTAATGGAAGTTCAAATTGGTCACTAAGGACCATAATGAGTTTTTGAACAATATAAGGGAGAAAATGTTTGGAGATTTTGTATTCGAATGATTATTTTGGACAAAATGTCTAAGATATTGTTAGACTGGGATCTAACAAATATTTTACTTATTTGAATTATGAATTTAAGTTCGAATCAAGGGACGTTCGAGGTACGATGAAGGAAAGGATTAAAGAGGACTTAGTGAGGCATACTAATACATGGCTCAGGTGAGTGCAATTGCATACTTGTCATACTACATTGATATTTTATACATGATTGGGATGGCTTGCGACGAGCCTCCCCTAAATTATTGTTGCTATGATATTTATGTCATTGAGTATATGATTGACATATTGTAATATGTCAAGAATTGAAATATAAAATGCATTGATCATATGATTACTTACATTGATGAGATTGAAATATTATTTCTAGTACAAACTGCTAAATGTTGATATATATATTGATTAATATATGTTGCCACTAATGACATAAATGATAAAATAAAGCCCAATGTATGATATAGAGGTTCGATGGTATAGTTGGATATCCATAGAGTTATAAACAGCTATATAAATATTCTAAGCACTTCGGTGCAATATTCATAAATACTCATTGAGGGTATACTCGTGCAAGGTTTGGGTATACGAAAACACTTAGGGTGTTGAGCACTACGGTGCAATTTTTATTAATACTCAATGAGGGTATACTCATGCAAGGTTTGGGTATACGGAAGCACTTAGGGTGCTAAACACTACGGTGCAAATAATATACATACTCAAGAAAGGTTGGGTATGGGGGATGACTCGTGTACATGGAATCTCTTAATTTGGTGTTGTGGGCTAAGTAAATTGAAATGAAATCAAAGAAACAAAATGAAAAGCTTGAAAGCTTGCTGATAGAAATGGAAAAAGGTAGTTGTAAGCATTGGAAGCTTACGGATAGAATTGGCAACAGTATTGGTAAGATCTAATCTTATCTTTTTGGTATACATATATGCTATTATATATTTATTTATGTTAACGAGCATGTAATGGTAAGGTGATCATATGCATTGTTAATCATTAATATTGATATTATGACAATTGCACTTGAATTTGAATTATTGCCTCACTAAGTAAATACTTAGCGTGTAATTGTTTTACACATAGGAAAGAAGAAATGGTTGGAGTAAAGAGCATAAACGGACATCATCAATCAATAAGAGGTACATCAGTATCAGTAAAATATCTTTTGACACTATTTGGTATTTACTAGTTGGCATGTATATTAAATGTTATGCATGCTCTGATAGAATTTGTAATTTATTTGGAATTTGGATGAATTTTAAATCAGGCAGTTTTACTAATTATATAATGACAATTTAAATTGATAAGTTGCTGCCTGAAAATAAACTCGATTTGAAGATGAAAATATTATTTTTAAACTTTACACGAATAACTAGATTTGTAAATAAAAACTAAATACATTGTAATATTTTTAAAGAAACAAAATTTTACCGAATTGCAAATGTAGAGGGTTTTATGAATGTTTTGTGACACCTCTATCTCGTATTCAATGGTAGATACAAGAAAAGGGTGTTACGGGTAAAGCATAGCTGTCTATCTCGGCTTGAGGAGAAAATGTGCAACTAAGCAAAGAGGAAAAACCCTAAAGGAAAAATAAAAAAAAAGAGAAAAATTAAAAAACAAAAAAAAAAAGAAAATGAAAGAGAAAAAGGCATGCATGCATGTGTTAGGAATCCCTAGGAGCATGCTCATCATAATCATAGCATTTGTTAAATTTTGACAAGTATAGAACTCGCCTATCCCTTCAGGCATAAGGAGAATGGAACCCACGTATCCGTTCAGGCATAAGAAGAATGGAACTCGCCTATCCGTTCAGGCATAAGGAGGATAGAACCTGCCTATCTAGTCAAGCATAAGGAAAATAGAACCCGCCTACCCATTCAAGAATAAGGAGGATGGAACCCACCTATCCGTTCATGCATAAAGAAGAATGGAACCCGCCTATCCGTTCAAGCATAATGAGGATAAAACCCGTTTATCCGTTCAGGCATAAGGAGAATGGAACCCGCCTACCCGTTCAGGCATAAGGAGGATAGAACTCACCTATCCATTCAGGAATAAGGAGAATAGAACCCACCTATTCGTTTAGGCATAAGAAGGATAGAACCCGCCTATCCATTCAGACATAAGGATAATAAAACCCGCATATCCGTTCAGGCATAAGAAGGATAGAACCCGCTTATCCATTCAGGCATAAGGAGGATGGAACCCGCCTATCCATTCAGGCATAAAGAGGATAAAACTCGCCTACCTATTCATGCATAAGGAGGATGAAACTCGCCTATCCGTTCAGGCATAAGGAGGATGGAACCCGCCTATCCGTTTAGGTATAAGGAGGATGGAACCCGCCTATCCGTTCAGGCATAAAGAGTATGGAACCCGCATATCCATTCAATCATAAGGAGGAATGAAACTCCCCTATCCGTTCAAGCATAAAGAGAATGGAACTCACCTATTTGTTCAGGTATAAGGAGGATGGAACCTGTCTATCCGTTCAAGCATAAGGAAAATTGAATCCGTTCAGGCATAAGGATAATAGAACTCGCCTATCCATTCAGGAATAAGGAGAATGGAACCTACCTTTTTGTTCAAGAACAAGAAGAATGGAATCCGTCTATTCGTTTAGGCAGAAGAAGGATGAAACCCCATATTCGTTTAGGCATAAGGAAGATGGAACCCACCAATCCGTTCAGGCATAAGGAGGATGGAACCCGCCTATCCGTTTATGCATAAGGAGGATGGAACCCGCCTATCCCTTCAGGCATAAGGAGGATGAAACCCGCCTATCCGTTTAGGCATAAGGAGAATGGAACCCGTCTATCCGTTCTGGCATAAGGAGAATGGAACCCACATATCCATTCAAGCATAAGAAGAATGGAACCCGCATATTCGTTTATGCATAAGGAAAATGGAACTCGTCTATCCGTTCAGGCATAAGGAGAATGAAAACCTACTTTTTAGCAAACTGCCTATCAATTAGAGGAATGAAACCCACTTTTTAGCAAATTGCTTATCTGTTCAGGCATATGTGGAATGGAACCCTACTTTTTAGCAAACTACCTATTCGTTCAGGTACGAAGAGAATAGAACCTTGGTTTTTAGCAATCGGGCATGAGAAGAATTGAACCCTACTTTTTAGCAAACTACCTATCCGTTGAGGCGTGAGGAGAATAGAACCCTATTTTTTAGCAAACTGTCTATCCATAAGAAGAATAGAATCCTACTTTTTAGCAAACTACCTATCCGTTCAGGCATGAGGAGAATGGAACACTAATTTTTAGCAAACTACCTATCCAAAAGAAGAATAAAACCCCATTTTTTAGGAAACCGCCTATCCGTTTGGGCATGAGGAGAATGGAACTTTTATTTTTTAGCACAACGCTTATCTGCTCGGGCGTGAAGAGAATGAAACATTTATTTTTCAGCACAACACCTAACTGTTCGGGCGTGAGGAGAATGAAACCTTTATTTTTCAACATAATTCCTATCCGTTCGGGAACGAGGAGAATGTAACCTTTATTTTTCAGCACAACGTCTATCCGTTCGGGGTTCGAGGAGAATAGAACCTTTATTTTTAGCAATCACCTATCCGTTCAGGCGCGAGGAGAATGAAACCTAGCTTTGATGTCCATCAAACAATTTGCAGTGTGATTGGCTAAAATCAGTGCCTTTTGTTCTTTGCTCTATTCTTGTTTCACCGAAATGAGCAAAGAGGGGCAAGCTGTTGTCACTAATTTTTTTGGCTCAAAAATGCAAAACAAAGGAAATCAAGAGTTGTGGCCAAATCAAAATTTGAAAAAGAGGAAAGAATTTTGGTTAATTTGGTCATATTGGATAATGGAACAAAATCAAGGATTTTAATGCAATATTTCACCGGATTTTGGGTACTAATTTTGATTCTTTTCCATGTATTTTTGGGTAGAAAATCCTATATAAACCTCATTTCACCATTGTAAACGACACAACACAGATTCACTTCACCACTCTCATTTTTCACCACTCACTCACCCATCTAATTCTTGCTCACCATTCCACACCATAATCCATACAATTCATACACGATTGTTGATCCAAAAATTACACAAGTTTTTATTAGAATTTCATTGGAATATATGAAACAAGTTTCTTCATTTAGGTATCTCGTTCCCTTTTTATATTTATTATTTATTTGTTTTTTGTTCAAATATAATCAAAGTTGGAGGTGATTTACACCTTTTTAAATTTTGAATGATACTCATTTAAGTATTTTAATAAAAGGAGTTTTTTTGTGGTGTACTATCGCCGGTGGATGGCGGCTAACACTAGTGGTAGGCGATCGGCACGATGGTTCACCACCCTTTTATTTTTTAATTTTTTACACGAACACTTGATAAACTTTTAAAATAGTGTATTTGATCTTTATTTTAAAATAAAAGTTGGTAAATGGTGTTTCTGGGTTTTATACCCATTTCAAATGAAAGTGGACTATTTAATTTTATTAAATTCATATACCATTTTTAATATATAAAATTTCTTTGAATATTTTCCAAACTGGGTATCTAATTTCCTTTTTATTTGGATATTAATTTCTTTTTCTTCTTAATTCCAGTTTTAACTTGTCAAACTTATTTTTGTCACATATTTTCTGTAAAAAAAATAATAAAATGTAATTTAGTTCTTTTACAAAACTTAACCCGAATATCGTGTGTTGACTCTACTTGGAGAAGGAAACACACTTTAAAAAAAATTTTATTCCTTTCCATTTTATTATTTTATTTTGTAAATTGAATTGATTTTACCTTTTTATATTTATCTTGTTAATTTAATTTGTTAACTGTTTGTCTTTAATTAAAATGTTAGTTTAGATAAACCCTAGGTTTAGGTTCTCTAGTGTTAGAGCCTTAGTTAATTTAGAGCCTTTGAAGTTAAAATAAAATTCTTTTCATATCAAAAATAGTAAAATATGCTTAATTATATTTTAACCCTCAATAGGTAAAATTCACTTAGACAAATTCTTAGGGTTAATAATAACCAACTAGAATAATAAAAGCTTTAACACATTAATATTTTCTTTGATTGTTTGTTAATAAAAATGAAACCTAATTAATGCGGTGTCCTATCAAAAGGAGGTGACGGGTTAGCGCTAGAAATGTTGGCGGTGATTAGAGTTCATTCTCTGGATGGTGGGGCCGTTAAAATAAAATCATATGAATAAATGGGTAGTAAATTAAATTTCATATGAACTTGCAAATTCCGACATTAAAACATTTTGTAATCAGCTAGGTATCAATTTTTGGGCACCGTGGGGGTGCTAATACTTCCTCATGCGTAACCAACTCTCGAACCCTTTTTTTTTTTTATCGCAGACCAAAATTATTGTTTTAATAAAATGATTTTATTAAAATAACCCATTTTTAGGTGATCCAATCACCTCTGGAAAAAGATTGGTGGCTAATCCGTTATTTTTGTTTTTATTATAAGCGTTGAGCCCCTTAGAAGGGCTACGACAACCAGTAGTTGTTGATGCAGTCCAAAATAATGGATAGGAAGATCCACCACCTGCCAGACCTAGAAGACCCATCAGAATAACATCGAGCCCATTATCAACAACCTCAACCTACCAATTGTTGTGCCAGATCTAGGGATGGCTAACTTTGAGCTAAAGCTCGTTATGTTCAACTCCATTGGACAATTTGTAGGATCAGTAAGAGAGGAAGATCGAGAGCATATTCAATCTTTCTTGGAAGTTTGTGAATATTTTGAAAACCAAAGATTCTTGACGATGCATTGAGACTTAAGTTGTTTCCCTACTCCTTGTAGGATCTGGATAGGGCATGGTTGAAGACTTGCTCATCAGGATCCATTACATCCTAGGATGACTTGTGCAGCAAGTTTCTACACATATATGATCCACCGAACGTGCACAATCAAAAGAAAAGAAACATCATCTCTTTTCAACAATATGATGATGAATCCATGTACGAATATTGGGACAGATACAAAGACATGCTACGCGAGTGCTTGATTCTTAGATTCTGTGATTGGCTACAAATCACGGTGATTTTTAATGGCATTAATGCACCTACAATGATGATGATTGACTCGTCAGCCAATGGAACTCTGCTTGACAAAGAACTTGATAAGGCTTTCGAGATACTTGATCAAATAGCCAATAACGACTACCAGTTCCCAAGAAAGAGGTTAAAGCCAAGACCTAAATCATTTGGAACAATTCAATTGGATAATTCTCAAAGTCTAGCGGCTCAGCTCACCACCGTCACCAATTTGCTAAAAAACATGCAGTCGACATCCAATTTTCGAGAGGCTAAAGTAGTGCAATACACTTGTGAGCACTGTGATGGGGAACATCAGTCGAGTGAATGCCCCTAACAATAAAAATATGGATGCTATGTAGGGAACACCAACTGCAAAAACAATCCCTACTCCAACACCTACAACCCAAGGTGGCGGCAACATCTAAATTTTGGTTGAGGAGGCAGTATAGATAATTCAAGAGCACGACAGAATGCCACAGTCGAACCTCATAGATTCTAACAAAATACTCAGAGGCAGAACCAGTGAGCTTCTAAATCCAACTCTAATTCCCTTGATAATACTTATCAAAATTTTATGGAAATTGCCCGAGTTATTATGCAGGATCATGCAACAACTTAAAGAACCATAGTGACGTGCTCACAACACAAGCTGCCATGTTGCAAAACCAATAATCAATCATGCAAAACAACACATCCTCCTTATGGTCCTTGGAAATAAAGGTTAGGCAGATTGCCCAAGTATTGAACATGTGACCACCAGGAGGATTACCTAGTGATACTAAAGTCACTAAAGCCTTTAATATAGAGCAATGTTGTAACGCCCTAAAATTGGGCCTAGATGTTAATCGTATTTGGTAGACGGTTTGAAAGAACCAGTTTAGGCAATTCGAGTTAGTTTCAGGAATCAAATCTTATAAAATTGATTTTGGATAAAATAAAATATGGAAAAATGCTAGAAAATACTTAACTAATATTTTAAGTATTTTGGTAAATTCAATTTGAAGTAATTAAATCTGATTTTGGGACATTTTGGTTTAGTGACTAAAATGAAAAGTTTTCAAAAATGTTTTTGGTGACTAAATCGTAAAAAGGTCAAAACTTAGAATCTTTAAGGAGCTATTTGACCAATCTTTTTCATCATATTTTCCCCTTAATTTAGGCTATTTTAAAGTGTTTTTAATTGGTTTATTATTAAAATAAAATAGAACTTAATAAACAAATTTTTAGTTTTACAAAATCACTTTCTTACGTAACTACTTTCCTTCCAATTTTTTCTCTCAACTTTCCTAGCAGACAAACTAAGATTTTTCACTCTAAAATTATCATAAATCAATTCTATTGATTTCATTTTGTTTATTAATTTTAATTCCTATTGCAAAATTTATTTGGATTTCAACCAAGCTTTGCCAATTAAAGGAGAAATCAGCAATTGGAGGTGATTTTCATTTCTCTCATTATAAGTTGTATTTTAATGTTAAAAGAAGTGATTAATCAATGAAATCCCGAAACTATATGAATTAGTTTTCTAGGTTGTTTATAGTTAGATTTTGGTGTGATCTTGTTGCTATAGAGGTGCTTGAGGTATAAAGACTTAATTAAGATGTTTTTGGATGTTAATTGTCGTTGTTAAGATGTTAGAATCGATAGGTTTTGGCTGGGCTTTGTTTAGATGAGGTTTGGTGACGATTTTGGTTGTTTTAGAGAGGTTTTTGGTGGTTTCTTGAGAGGCGAAGTTGTGTCTGTTGGTTGCTAGAAGTTAAAGATGCAGAGATGTGTTTAATCCTCTATTTTTGATTGGGTAAAGCAGGGGAGTCGAATCTTTTAGCTTTTGGAGAAGATGCGGAAGTTTCAAAAGCTTGATTCGCCCAACTACAAGCTAGCTTTGGATTGTTGGGGAGTGGAAATGTGTTTTACTGCTATAAAAAGGTTTGAAAGAAGTTCTAGGAGTTTATAATAAGTTTGGAACTCTTATCTAAGCTCAGAAGTAAGTATTGATTGAGCTCTCTCTAGATTTCAGTTTTACAAAATAAAATCTCATGCACATGTTTATGGTTTTGATTACTTACTGTATTATGCATGTTATATAAATGGAAGATGATGCTAATGATCATATATGATGACTATTGAAAATGAAACTTGCTTTATGAAAGTATTTTTGAGAATACTAAAATGCATGGTTTAATATATTTGGAATCGAATTGATTTGATGCATATGTAAAACAGTGATGTAATGTTGTTTTATTGAATATATTGGCAAATGGCTGAGTTTAAAATGTTATCGGATATAGTTAGATAGCCATCGGGTTTAAAGTGCACTATAATAAGTCATCTCATGTGTGTCGAGGTGAGTAAATGTTTCGTTGATTCCACCATAAGAACTGCAACGGTCGAGGTGGATAATTGTTCCATTTTCTCCCACTGGAGGATTTATACATCAAAAACGTTGAGGTGGGTAATTGTTTCGTTGCTCTGGTTTGAACCGTTGAGGTGGGTAATTATTCCGTTGCTCTAGTTCAAGGATGTATGTGAAGTGGTTGGGAGAACCACTTGGGAAATTCGTGTATCCGATGTGTTTTATGAAATGAAATGTTGCTAGTTTAGAGTCACTTGAAAGCCAATATATGAGATAATGTATCATGAGAAATGGATTATGTTTGCATAATGAGATTTATACATGAGATTGCTCTTTAAGTTTGTTATAGAGATTGTGGCATATGAAGCTTAAATTGAGGTAGAGATAGAATCCACGATGCATGTGTTTTACATGATTTAATGTGCATACTTGAAGCAATTATTGAAGCATGAGATGTTTTGCCATGAGACAATTACATTTGGTTTGAATTAAATGATTTTAATTGCATTGATGAGTGTTTTTGAGATTCCCTCACTAAGCTTATAGCTTATGCTCTCTTTTCTCATCAATGTAGAGAAATAGACCATATCGAACAACGAGTGAGCATGGGAGGATCCAAGGGTTGAGATTTTCAAAGTATGGTTTTATAAGTACTATGTAGTAATAAGAGGCAATGTGACTAAGTTATTTTTGGGAGATGTATTTTGGTTACTCCATGTTTGTTTAAGTTTGGTTTGATGTTTTGAATTTTCTTGATACCAAATGCTTGATGTTGAGGGGTTGGGAAACATTATGAATGCTTGGGTAGAAATCATATCTTTAGGAGTTTACTATGAATATGCCATGATCTGTACGATCTTCTACCATGTTTATATGTTTGAGGATTTGATGTATGTGAGGTTATGATGATTAGATGTTGTTTGGTGTATGCTAGATTGAGTCAAAGTGTCATATGTTGGACCAAGAGGTCATTACAGGTCTGTCCGTACTAGTACGAGTCCTCAAGGATCGGTACGCGGGGACCTGTCTAGGCTCAATCTAGGTAAAATTGCCAAGGCATACCGATATGCCTGGTAATCGTATCGGTACACATAGCTGGATAATAGGCCCGGTTTCGATACACGAGTTATCGTACCAATACGCCCTTTGGCTACTAGAATCCTGATTTTCAAAATTGGCATACCCATACCGATACGCTTGAGGACCGTATCAGTACGCCCTTGTCATTTTTACCCGTTGCGATACGATAATGACCTATACCGACACACCAGCCGTTAATTCAGTTAAGATCCTTCTGAAAGTTCTATTCTTTGCAATTTGGTCCTTGTTTTATAATTATGCAATTAAATAAGTTTGGATGGATATTTTAAGCTTAGATTTAACCTGAAGACGTAATATGACTAATTAAGGATTGCTAACTTCAATTTCGTGAATCTCCCTATAATTAACAAAAATTATGTTTTAGTCCCTACTAAGCAAATTTGAGCAATTGGATGTCATAATCTTATCAATATTTTAATCAAAAATTTTCCTTAATTTAGGCTATTTTTAAATGATTTTAAAATAGTTATTAATTGTAAATAAAATAGATTTAATAAAAAGAATTTCTAATAACTAATTCATTTTCTTTAAGTAACTACTTTTGCTATCAACTTTTCTCTCAACTTTCTTAGTAGCCAAACTATCAATTTTACTCAAAAATGATCAGGAACCATCTCTTTTATTTCCTTTTGATTTATCAATTGATTCCTTTGATTTCTACATCAAAACCTATTTGTTTTCTTGGAGATTTTACTCAAGTCTAGCCAATTAATGGAGAAGTCAACAATTAAAGGTGATTTTCGTTTCTCTTCTCTAATCAAAGGTTCTTTACTAAAATTCCCAATTTCTCGATCCTTTATAATTGATTTTTGTTATGTGTTAATGATTAAATCAAGATTAAAAGGTTTTAATTGAGTTTGATAAGGAATTTGGTGGATCTTGGTGATATATCTGATTTGTAGTGATTTTAATTGATGTAAATTACATCTAAGATATGTTTTAATGTTTTGAGAAGAGATTTATAAAAGGAATCCTAAAACTAATTGAATTGCTAATTTTCTAGGTTGTTAATAGTTAGATTTTGAGGTGATTAGGGTGTTAGCAGGTCGTTGGAGATATAATTTGAAGTTGAAAGTGTTTTTAGATGTTATTTGATGTTAAAATCGTTAGGTTATGGCTGAGCTTTGTTTAGGTTGAGTTTGGTGATGTTTTTGGTTGTTCTTAGAAGGCGTTTGATGGTTTTTAGTGGGGCAAAATTGAGATTAGATGTTGTTGGGATTGGAGATGTATAATAATGCCTTAATCCTCTATTTTTGTGTGGGTAAAACATGGGAGATGGGTCCTTCAGCAATTGGTGAGGTTTTGGTAGCTTCGGACGCTTGATTTCTCATCGGCAAGTGAAACTTTGTGTTGTTGGTGAGTGGAAACGTGGTTTACAGCTTCTTAAAGGTTTGAAAGTGACTTTGAGAGTTTAGATTAAGTTTGAAACACTTATCTAAGCTCGAAAGTAAGTATTGAACAATTTCGCTCTCGTTTCAAATTTTGCAAAATACATTCTCATGCACATGTTTATGATTTAGATTACCTACTGTTATATGCATGTTTTAGAAATGAAAAATGCTACAAATGATCATATGTTGATGATTATTGAGTATGAAAAATAATTTGAAAAAAAGTTTTGAGAATACTAGAATACATGGTTTATTGTATTAGAAATTGGTTTGGTTGTTGCATGTCTAAAATAGTGTGGTAACATATTTTAATAGAGTATATTAGCAAGTGGTTGTGATTAAATGTTATCAAATATAGTTGGCATGCCATAGGGTTTAAAGTGCACTATAATAAGTCGCCTCCTATGTGCTGTGGGATCAAGAGTGTGCCATTTTTCCACCATGAGAACCGCAGCAGTCGAGGGGTCAAGAGTGTGCCAATTCTCCCACTTGTGGATTTATACATCATAACCGTTGAGGGATAGTAGTACCATGCTCTGGTTTGAGGATGTATGTGAAGTGGCCAAAGGAACCACTTGGGAAATATGTGTATCCGATTTGATTTTTACAAATGGAAAGGCTTGGTTTTGGGTCACTTGAGTGCCAATATATGAATTGTTATATCATGAAAATGGATTATGTTTTGTATAATATGGTTTATACATGTGCTGCTCTTTAAGCTTTGTTATTTGATAATTTAGCACGAAAAGGTTTAAATTGAGGTTTGCATATTGGCTATGCTAGAGATCCATGATAAATGTGTGGCAAAATGTTTAAATGTACATATTTGGAAAGACATTAAAAGCATGAGATGTTTTGGCACGAGAATTCATACATGTTTTGAAAGCAAAATGCTTTAATGCATTGGTGAGTGTTTTTAGCATCCCTCACTAAGCTTTATATGCTTACGCTCATTTTTCTCATCAATGCATAGAAGTAAGCAATTGGGACGAGCAAGCAAGGTGGAATCCAAGTGTGGAGTTATTTCAAGTACGATTTTATAAATGCAACATAGTAATAAATGGCAATATTACCAAGATGCTTTTGGGAGGGTTGTATTGGTTACTCCCTGTTGTAGACATGTTTTAATTGGTGTTTTGGACTTGTATGTTGGTTTAAGATTTAAATTTGGGGCTTTGGAAACATTTGAGTATGGGGGTAGATATTATGCCTATGATACCTATGGTTCAGTATTTCTATGATGTTTTGTAGCTTATTAGTTGGTATGATGTTTATATGTTGTTTGGAGTGTATTAGAGTGAGCCTAAGAGTCATATGTTGGACCAAGAGGTCATTATAGACCCAGCTGTACTGGTACGGGTCCTCAGGGATCAGTATGCGAGGTCTGTTTTAGCTAAAAAGTGTGCAAAATTGTACAAGGGTATTAGTACGCCTAGCTCCGTATCGGTACGCCCTTAAAAAATCATGTATCGGTACACGGGCAACCGTATCGGTGCGTATTTTAGCTATTGGAATACCCTATTTTGATATCGAACCACTAATATCGGTATGCATGAGGACCGTACAAATACCTTTTGCTAAATGAAACCTATATCGATATGGGCACACTGCATATTGGTAAGAGCCTGTTATTTTTGGTAATTTTTATGCTAAAGATTGAATATTTGCAATTTAGTCCTTGTTTCTTATAAATACAATTAAATGAGCTTGAATGATTATTTTAAGTTGAGTTTTAACCAGCTTGCATGTAACCTGATTAGTTGAGGCTTGGTAACTTTAGATTTAAAAGTTCCCTCAATTTTCCAAATCTACAATTTGGTCCCTAGAGTGTGATTTTCTCAATTGGATGTCAAATTGATGCCCGATTTAGTCGTGAATTATATCCATTGTCAACATGTTCACCTTAGGTATTAATTGTGCATTTATACAAGTTAAAAAGAAAAAAATACCTTGTTCTAAGTAAATCGTTCGGGTTTGTTTCGACATACCCAATGTAGCTCGCTCGTTCGGTATGGCATCTAGGTCGGGTCAATGGGTTACATTTGGTGGTATTAGAGACAAGTTATGATTGTTGGATGGCAGGTTATGATTGTTTGGAATATTGTTGTTGAGTGGTCATATTGAATAACTTGCACGGTGATTGATTATATGTTTTTATGATTGAAATACGTTATGTTGGGGTGAAACTTGGGGACACATTGCCTTATTACTACGGGTATGAAACGATTTTGTTCTGAAATGTGAGTATCTTATATTCTTGCTTCAAGCTGGCCTAATTATTTCGTTAAATTTCCATGCCTTAGATTCATATTTTTGAATATGAGACTGAGACTAAAGACTAGGTTGAATGCAAATAATATTGCTAGAGGGCAGGAAGTTGAGGATGGAATAATGCTTCTTAAGGAGTTGCCTCTTTCTTCGCCTAAACCGCCAGCTAGAGTAGGTGCTGGGTAAATGCCGTCATTTTTACCTGGCCCAATTTTTGGGGATATGACGATGTTGATTCGGGCTATGAATGGAGAGTTTCAAGCAGTTATGGCTGGAGTGCAAGCAACCGCAACGGCA
Organism: Hibiscus mutabilis; assembly: GCA_019671005.1. NCBI lineage: Eukaryota > Viridiplantae > Streptophyta > Magnoliopsida > Malvales > Malvaceae > Hibiscus > Hibiscus mutabilis. The sequence goes on along the minus strand of CM033724.1, from coordinate 16,112,186 downwards.
CTTGTAGTTGCTGTTAATCATGGACTTCTGTTAGAATGTTTGCGTAGCTTGGGAGGTATTGACTTTAGGGGTTTAGCTCATAAGGCAGTTGAGGAGTGGTTCGCTAGTTCTGTGAGGATTCTCAGACAAATAGAGTGCACGGATGCTCTTAAGTTGGACTGCATAGTATCTTTGCTTTAGGGAGATGCTTATAGTTGGTGCTCAACTACTATCGTGGGGATGGCACATGCGGATGTAACCTGGGAGTTTTTTGGTGTTGCATTTTAAAAGAAATATTTGGGTTCCTGATATCAGGATGAAAAAAGCGTGAGTTTATGGCGTTGGTTTAGGGTAACTTGTCTGTGTCGGAGTACGAGGTTCAGTTTGTGTGGTTGAGCCAATATGCACCTGAACTGGTTCTTGATGATCATCAATGATATGATTATTTTTGTTATGGGTTGATCAAGGAAGTGAAAACTTATATGTTGGCTTCAAATTATACTAATTTTGATTTCTTGGTTGCTCGAGCTAAGGATATAGAGTAGAATCTGGGATTATTTTCTTATTCGGGGAGTTCTAGTTCTAGAAAGAGGGTCGCTGAATTGGATGTTGGTAGAGATCACTACAAGAAGCACCGAAATAGAAGGTATCGCCCTGACCAGAGATTTTGTGGAGGTAGTGCTGGGCACAGTCAGCTCGATCAAAACACCTATGTTCGAGCACCCGAGTGTGGATGGTGTGGAAGGCGACATTCAAGAGAGTGTTGGGGGAATCTTGGTACGTGTTGGAGCTGTGGTTTGCGAGAACACGTGAGATTGTTGCTCATACAGTGGCAGTTCAACCTGAGGGTGGTGGACCTATAAGAATCTATGCGCATCGTGATGGAAGAAATGATACTGATGTGATTGCAAGTACTTTTACTTTGCAATCAACATCATTACTTTCTTTGATAGATTCTGGTTCTACCCATTCATACATTTTGCGTGAGTATGCACGTTTGCTTAATATACATGTAGAAGTGTTAGATGTGGGTATGCGAGTAACTAGTTCTTTTGGAGAGATAGTAGTCGCTAGGAGGTTGTTTAAGAGATATCCTTTGGAAGTTCAAGTTCATGTGTTTGCAGCTGATTTGATGGAGTTGACGTTTCATGATTTTGATGTAATTTTAGGTATGGATTGGTTGTCGGAGCACAAGGTTGTGGTCAATTTTAAGACCAAGCGAGTTTTGTTGAAACTAGCTGAGGATTATGAAGTGGTGGTCGTGGGCGAGAATGTTAAATTCTTGTCTAATATAGTTTCAACTTTAGAAGCGCGGAGGTTGTTAGAGCTTGAAGGTCAAGCATATCTGGCCTATGTTATAAACCCAAACACGAAGGAGGTACGTGTTCAAGATATCCGTACCGTTTGTGATTTTATGGGAGTGTTTTCGGAGGAGTTGCTAGGGTTACCATCGGATAGGAAAGTAGAGTTTTGTATTGAGACGTATGTGGATACGGCTCTGGTGTCAATTACATCATATCATATGGCACCGAAAGAATTGAAGGAGTTAAAGATGCAACTTCAAGAGTTGTTGGATCATGGTTTCATCCGACCTAGTGTGTCACCATGGGGGAAGCAGCAGTGTTGTTCGTGAAAAATAATGATGGCACTATGAAAATGTGCATTAATTATTGGTAACTGAACAAATTGACGATTAAGAATAAATATCCTTTATTGAGAATTGACGACTTGTTCGATCAATTTCGAGGTGCTACAGTATTTTCCAAGATTGATTTGAGATCTAGATATTATCAGCTGAAGGTAAAGGATAAGGACGTTTTGAAAACAACTTTTCGCACGCGTTACGGACATTATGAGTTTTTAGTGATGTCGTTCTGATTGACAAATGCACCTGAAGCTTTCATGGATATGATGAATCGAGTATTCCATGAATTCTTGGATCAATTTGTGGTGGTGTTCATTGATGACATTCTTGTGTACTCTCATACCTAGGAAGACCACGATCGGCACCTACGAATTGTGTTGCAAGCTTTGTTGGATAATCAGTTGTACGCTAAGTTGAGCAAGTGTGAGTTTTAGATTAAGGAATTGGTCTTTCTTGGTCATATGGTTTTGGCATAAGGTATTTGTGTATGCTAAGTTGAGCAAGTGTGAGTTTTGGATTAAGGAAGTGGTCTTTTTACATTGGGGACAATGTTGTTCTCAAGTTTAGGGGAGTACTATCCCATGTATATACTAGGTTAAATTTAGGTAAAATTTAAAAATTTAAATTTTTTAGCCTGTAAATAGCCTAATATGTTTGATAAGTTCCCTTTTTTATGATTACATTGATTTTGAAATTGATTCTGTGTTGATCATGATTTCCTATGATTAATCTATATTAATGCTTTGAAATGTGTTAAGAGCTTTCGTGTTTTGAACTTTGTGTTGAATCTGTTGTAGCCATTAAAACATATGTTGCATGCCTTCTAAAAACTTAAGAAGCCTTAGGGAAATTCTAACTCGACTCTCTGATGCCAAAGAATAAATCAATGTAAATGAACTGAATGATCAATGTAGAATGTTAAAGGCTTAAAAACTCCCTAAAAATCAAGTAAATAATGAAAATTAAATGAAAACTTAATAGCATAAACAAAACTGCTGAAGGACACTCTTCTATGCATCTTGCTGTCTTAGTAAACTAGGTGAGTTATGTTTGCTCCATTTAACTTTTCCTGGTAGGAATGATAGTACTAGAACAAAGTGAATGAAAGTTTTCACAGAATTACACTGCTTGTAGGGCTCGGGGATGGGTTGTTTGCTCCACTCTATCTTCAGGTCTGAAGAGTATGTATGATGGAACTGAATCCCCATGGATACAGTTTTTGAACCTAAAAGAAAAAAGGTAGTAAAACAATGTTCTTAAAAGGAAAGAACATGACGAGGTAATAAAAGAGAGCAATCCTTAAGTTTTTCTAAGAACATTAAGTGATGAATACATGTAACTTAGCACCCACTGCACCTACATCAGAATTAATTTTTGGAACAGAACTATAAGCTCTAATGCATTGCATCTCATTGATATAGCTGAGGAATGAATTACTGTTGCAGCATGTCTTGGAATCCTTGTAATCATAGCATAGTGGAACCTTGGGATTTATGGGTTATTTACTGTTTTATTTTCTACTTTTCTTGCTTTCATTTTGCATTGCTTGAGGACAAGAAACAGTTCAACTTTGGGGGTATTTGACGAGTGTGTAAATGACCTATTTTGTATAACTTTTTACTTATCTTTTGCGTGTTTTCAAGCTCATTTAGTTGCATTTAGGTTAGATTGCATATAGATTGCATGTAGATAGGGAGTTACATTGTCTATGCTTAAATATTATATATTTTGGTGCTTTTTATGGGAAAGGTGGTGTTTAGGGGTGCATGTGTAGGATACTGGAAAATGCTAGAGGAATACTGGAACGGATGAGTAGCAGATCTCATGGCTGAAGCTGACGATGCATAAAGACTTGGAGATGAATCTACTTTGATCTACATAGACTTTCTCCTAGATAAGAAACATTAAATATAGCGGGAAATCAATGGCCTTCTTTAATGAAGTCGCATGCACTTTAGGGTTCATAAACCCTATATGAGAAAGACTTGGATGCCAATTCAAGGGAGCGCGATTTTAGACAACAGTCCTAGTCTGAAGCTTTTGGAGAACCTCCAAGGTTAAAGCTAGAGAACTCTCCACACGACTGACGCCATCAAGAGAGGCTGAAGGAGTGGGAGAACTGCAGCAACAATTGGACAGCACGGAGAAAGATCTTTGAGGACGCTTGACCCTTTTCTATCCCTTGCTTGATAAACTATCTTACTTTTATCTTTTTATTATGGATGTTTTAGGCTCAGACATGAGCTAAATACTTTAGTTGGGTTTATTGCTTCCTATGATTTTATTTTTTTGATTATTTTATCTTAATGCTATAGTTGTTTTCCCTTTATCTATTATGTTCATCGTTCTTCATGCGTAGTTATTGTAATAGCTATCGAGATAGGCCTTTAACTTAGTATTAATCTAGCTTAGACATAAGTTTAGTGTTTCAACGACTAAATGTGAGTTCTTAAACAAATACTAGAGTTGTTAGGGCTCATGCAAACATGTATTACCTTAGTTTCAATGTTATTAACTTCTAGGCATCGAGATAGTCAAAAGTTCATTAGAAAATCTTATCGAGTAGATAAAGATCTTAATGGTTTACGCAAACATGTATTACCAGTCGCTATAGCATTGAAATAAGTAATCAAGCATATATCCTTAGCAATAAACACAACCTCCATAATTATCTGTTATTTGCTACAACATTTGTTCGTCTTAATCATAGCTATTTTTTCTTGTTTTTAGTTTTAATAATCCCACACCATCCAATACTTGCAAACACATTCTTAAGTTAGATAAATTCGTAGTTATTGACCCAATCCTCGTGGGTTTGACATTCCACTCTATCAATTTATTACTTGATTCGACGAATATACTTGCTCTAAGGTGCATCACTAATCGACAAGCATCTTTTAGCTTCACTCTGTATTTTAAGATCATTATCTGTATGAACTACTTGAAACAATGCTTTCCTTATTTCAACAATTTGAAATCTTATTGTCTTAATACTTTCAACACGACTATCCCACTGTATAACCGACAATGATTTAAGAGTTAAACCCTTCACATTTAGAATTAGCAAATAAAGTGTAAATATGTTGAACTATTCTAAAATAATATCTCGCTTTCATTGAAATGTTTGTAATGTCACACAAAACCAAGTTAAGACTATGACACCCACATAGAGTATAAAAAGCTATAGGATTCAAGTCTAAAAGTATTTTTTGCACACCTTGATTTTTTCCTTTCATGTTAGATCCATTATCATATCCTTTACCTCTCATATTATCTATATCTAGATCATGATATTTTAATGCATTTTCTAACTTGTGAAAAATTCCTTCTCATGTCGTATCATCAACTTGTAAGAATTCAATAAAAAAACTCTTTAATTCTAAAAGAATTTGAAGATCCATTAACAAACCTTAAAATCAATGACATTTGTTCTTGATGGCTAGCATCAGGAGTACAATCTAACATCACAGAAACATATTTTGCTTCTTTAATTTTTTTAATAATGTTAGATTTAATTTTAGAAGAAAATAAAAGTATTAACTCATTTTGAATATCTTTATTTAAATAATGATGATGAATCTTGCCATTATTAATACGCTGAACATGCTCTTTCATTATAGGATCAAACTCTACCAACATCTCTATTAACCCTAAAAAATTTCCATTACCATTTAGATATAATTCCCCCCCCCCCAAAAAAAAGACAAAATTTTGTTTAGCAGGATACTTCCACTACAGCAAAACATGTTTTTAGCGGCTTTTTTTTATAACGACGTTTTTAAGCTCCGTTAAAAACTTCTCAGCACTAGGAAAAGTGACGTAAGAAGTGCCGCTAGATCTAACGCCACAATTGTTAGCGGCGTTTGTGAACAAAAAATGCCTCAAAAGGTCAAGTAATATAGCGGTGTTTGAAATTCAAAACATCGCTAAATACCTTGTTTTTAGCGGCGTTTGAGTTTCAAAACGCCGCCAATACCCTATCTTTAGTGGCGTTTGATTTTTAAAATACCGCCAAATGTTGACTTATAATGGCATTTTTTTACAATCGTCGCTAATAGTGATGGGATATAGTAGCGTTTTCTCCCCAAATGCCACTATATATTGCGATATTTAGTGACATTTTTGCCACAAACGCCGCGAATTTGCCTTTTGACAATTACTATTTTTATTACAAATTACTATTTTTTTTATTTCAAAATGACATAGCAGAACAATTTTAACACCATTGACAATTAAAATTGAGTTCTTAAATCTGAAATGTAAAAGGACCAAAATTTAAATGTACAAAAAGTATAAAAACTTGGAATATATACAATGTAAAAGAAGCTAAAACAATAAGTTTTGGTAACATTTTAAGCCAACAACAATATAATCTAGGGATCAGCAGTAACATTAGTTAAACCAAAGTTTCACCAAAAACAAAGTAAAAATAGAAAGATATACACTGCTTGCAACATCTTAAATTACCGATTGAAGGCCCTCTCGTTCAGGCATCAATGCTGACTGAATATAGAATAGAAATGCAGCGTAAAACTGCTTATCTGAAATGAGCTACTCGATACGAGCAGAAACCTGAACCAGGTAACAAACAAACTAGGTGATTCATCATACTTACTGGATTAATTGCTGGAACACAGGAAGATGCAATGGAATTGAAAATGTCAAATCCTAATGAAGATAAAGCATGGAAATATCATTTGAATGACAGAAAAAATGATGAACAAACCTGGGCTATGCCCTCAATCTGATCTAACGAGGAGATACATAATAGGGTTCTCAATTCTTTTAGCGTTTCCACTGCTCAAAGGGCTTGGTGAAGTCAATTTGTTTAAAGAAATTTCACTGGTTGAACTCCTTGAGCAATTAGAATCCTTCATGGCCGAGGCCAAGGAAGTCAAAGCTTTGTTGCTAATAGAAGCCATTTTTGAATCGTTTGCACCATTACCTTAGACATTGTTACCAGGTAAATTACCACTACTTTCCATGACCACAACTGCAAACATTAAATCGGACAAAATGAGATCAAAAACATAAACAGAAAGTAGGACAATTGTTCTTTACAATAAAATTTCTCAAATTGCCTACACCATTAAAATGGCAAACAGAAAAGTTTAAAGATTGTTCATATATAGATCTAGAGAAAGGAATCTGAAAAACATACAGTATTTTGCAGCCAAAAACAAATGAACAAGTTGATCTTATATTGAAAAATAAAATATAGTTGTTTAGTTCCCAAACATAACAAGCAGATCTTATATTAACAAAACACCCTATCCAAAGAAAAATCTTAACTCATCATCTCTTTGACCATCTTTTAGCCTAATAACAGAAGAAATCTTCCAAAAGGTAGAGGCATCTCAAATTCATGGCATTAAAAGTCAATAATATAAAATCATGTCAGTTCCCCCTCCCTCACCCTCCTCCCCCAAGTACTGATAGGACGATGCATTCATTTCAGTCACGCAGTTGGGAACCAGAAACCATAAAAGTCATATGTTGTTTGTCTCTAGTCCATGATTTAGCAGAAATAAGAAACATTTTTTTATGGTAAGAGTAGAAAATGCAGTTCATAGATGAGCAATCTCAACATTCCCAAAATTCACTAATGATTAAACACACATTGATCAATGTCTCCTGGAATTAGAGATATTGATTAAACACAAAGATGAACAACCAAGGTTTTATATCAACCATGCAAAGATATTGATTTGCAGAATCATCTATCCCTATACTCACTCTTGCCCCCATTAAGCTCTTGATCCAAGTAACAGTTATTAAACAAGGCAAACCCCTGAATTTGACATTGATAAACACAAGTAAATGTCCCAAATCATTAAACTTCACTCCCTAATCAAACTACAACCCAAAAATTTGGAATGAACAGAAAAATTACTCCTTGACTAAGAATTTAAACAGATTCTATACTATACAAATTATCAACTTAAATTTTTTATTCCATCTTAAAACTAAATCCAAGATCCCCTCATCCAACTTTTTTCTCTAAGATCAAAGGAAAATAAAATAAATTAGCAAAAAAAAAAGAAATTACAGAAACAAGAATTGAGATTGAAAAGAAATAAATTTCAGGAATTTTCTTTTCCATAGCTCATAAGTCAAAAAAAATAAAAATTCAAGAAATACCTATATTATGATTTACTTAAAGAAACAAGAATTGAGCAACAAATATTTAAGAGACAATGAAACAACTCATAATTTCATTCAGCAGAAACTCAAAGCTACACCCCAATAAAATTAAAACATGATACGAATACATTCAAATAAGAAAGAAAGAAAGAAAGAAAGAAAGAAAGAAAGAACCTTCCAGCTAAACTACCCACTTGAATCCATGGAAAAAACTGAGATTGGAAAACCTTTCAAGTAACGTCTTCAAGGATAAAATTAGAATTTTCTTTTGGGTTGCCAAACGCAATCCCGAACGGGGCCAAAGAAACATAGAAATAAAACAAGGACGAAGCTTGAAAAATCAAAAAGGAACTTACGGCAATTGGTATGTTTTTTGGAGCATGAACATACACAGATCACACACTACAAAGAAATTATAAATGATTTTCGACAGTAAGAGTAATTTTCCTGCATGCTAAAACACATTTATTCAAAAACAGCCATTGGCAAACGAACGGTGGAAGACGATGAGAAATGAGGCAGTGATTCTGGATTGGATGAAGGGAGGCGGAGAGAGAGCGCTGTAAAAATTTGGGATTTTGGGTAATTAATTTGGGGATCACAGGGTGAGAGTGTGTCGGGGAAAGAGTCAATATGAAACAGTGGTTTAATCTCTCCCCTAGGTTCTCCTCTCTCCTTTTTAAGTAGAATTAAAATTTAATAAAATTTGTTTCATAATTTCTTGGATTTTGTGTTCTGAGGGTCGACCATGAAAGTATTGGAGATGGTTCCAACAAATTGATGAAATGTGTGACACTTTGCCTTGTGTATGTTTTGACAAGATTTTATCGTGAAGTGAATAGTTTAGCTGATTCTCTTGCCAACGTTGGTGTTGCCCGCTCTTCGTGGGTTCGTACTATGGCGTGAGTTGGGTTTTTACATCTTTAATAACATTTTTAGGTATTTTTTTTTCCATCTAGGCTTCGAGAAGTTTTTAATGAGGCCTTTGGATGTGATGGCATTGTATGATCTATCTCAATAAAATCATACGTTTATTTGCCGATAAAAAAACATGACGATGCTTTAATGCCACTTATTAGAAAAGCATACCCAAAACATGAAATCTAACTCAAGGGATCTATCATGTCAAATCATCAAGAATAAAATACTAGAAGCGGAAGCGTACCTGAATTCATTGATGGACTGAAAACCTTGAATCTTCATGTTAAAGTCTCAATTCTTTGGTATTGATATTCCAAGAAGATATGTTATCTCTTGACGTAAAATGCTTTGACGGGAAAAAGAGAAAAATAAGTTAACGTATTTCTTGGGGATCACTACCTTTTGATATAACTAATTTAATAATTAGTTATTAGGAATTTATAATTTTGCCCCTCATCGAAATATAAATACATCTTATGGTATCTACACTTTTATACCCATGATAGGCCTAACATAATTGGTCACTTAATTTTATGCCCTACTCTATAGTAACATCATACATTATACATATGTGCCCACAATTGCAATTTTAATCCAACATTCTCAAACACTTTTATATAAAACAGTTAATCAAATCAATTTCACAAATCAGGTAATAAAACCAGTTGGTCAAACCAGCCACTGCAATCAACTACCAGCTATCAGATATAACCGTTTTCCAAACACCCCCGTAACCTTTTATATTTTTAATCTTTATTTTTTTTTCATTTTGGGTTGAGATCAATATTGAGATTAAAATATAAATATTGAGTTTTTAATAGTATATGTCATTGTTTGGACTTAAGATTAAAATTAGAAATATATTAATTATATATTAAAATTTTGATTAATTTGATTAATTAATTGATTTCTAACTAAATTAACTGATAATTAAACTTTTGTTAAAAAATCTCAACTGTTCAATGATCGAGCACTTCAGTAATTGATCGATAAACCAAACTAAATTTCAAATCAACCGGTTAAATAGGAATTAACCAAATAATAAACATGCCTAAAATCGACTAATTTGATTTGATCAAGAGGCCTAGATCCCATGCACACAAAACCACCTTTTAATTTTTTTTTCTTACAAGCCTAATAACAAGTATTTGTATTTAAAACAAAACCCATCACGAAAAATATGATATTCTTTTGAAACATCTTGCACATTTTACAACATAAAATTTATGAATAATATGTGTATTTAACCAAATCCCATCGCAAAGGATGTGATATTCTTTTGAAATTTCATACAAATTTTACAACATAACACTTATTAACCGATTTTTTAAATATATTTTAGTTTTGATTCAAAATAATAATTCAAGTAGTAATAAATTGAAAATAGATTTCTTATGTTACATTTTTTTCTAGTCTTAATATTTTTTGCTTTGGATTGAGTTGAATATTGAGATTAAAATTTAAAATATTGAGTTTAAATAGTATGTATCACTGATGAGACTTGACCTTAAAATTAAAACATACTAGTTATAGGGTAATTGTTCCATGTACATGCGGTGAAAATAAAAAGTTTCTAAGAGCGCCTCAATTTTAGGGTTTTGAGACTCCGTTTAGGAGTTTAAATGTAGGAGTTTTGAATTTAGGGGGCGTGGTTAGAATTTAGGGGTTAGGGTTAAAATTTAGGGTTTAGAGGTTAAAATCTAAATCCCTAACCATATTATCCTAAAATCAAAATCCTAACATGTAAACCCTAAATTCTAACCATAAATCATAAATTCTAACAATGAGCCCTAAATTATAAATCCTCACACTAAAACCCCTAAACCAAAAACACTAAACTAGGTCTATAAACCCTAAAACTAAAGGCACTTGTGGAAACTTTTCGTTTCCACCGTCAGTGCATGAGATATTTTATATTAGTTATATATTAAGATTTTGTTTGATTCAGTTAATTAACTGATTTCGAACCAAATAAATCAATAATTGAACTTTTAAAAAGTAATTTTTCTCCAACCAAACACTTCTAGAATCGATCGATTAATCGAACTAAATTCGATTTGATCAGTAGAGTCGGTTCTTGCCAACCAATAAATGCCCTTAAATTAAACTATTTTGAACTAATCTAGACTTTAGGCCTAAATCCCATGCACGTGAAACCACCTTCTAATTTTTCTCTTACAAGTTCAACAACAAATATTTGTATTTAAACCAAAATCCATCACAAAGGATGGGGTATTCTTTTGAAATAAGCCACACATTTTACAACATTGTAACATCTTGATCTCGATCCGGATCTAAAGTAAGACATTTGGTCACCCAAAATTGACCCATCAAAAATTCCATTTAAAAACCATAAGTTTAGCCATTTCCAAAATATCAAATCATCAATAAATCCATGTAATTAAATAAGCATTTAAATAAGTTTACAAAACAGGAGCTCCAAGTTTAAAACATCATATAACAAAATTAACATTTCAATAGAGTTTACAAACTCAATAACTCGTAAGGTCCTATGAATACATAAGCCCAAAATTAAATACTAAGCATTGTACTCTGAAGTGAAGCGGTGCTGGGAAATCCCTTCTTGGTGTGCTCCTCGGCCACGATCCACCTACTAACCTGCGAACGGAAATAACGATTCCGAACGCTGAGCTTACAAAGCTCAGTGGTACATTTCTACTCTACCCCAATTCGTGATTATCATAAAATAAGCATGCAAGATAAATACAGTTTAGAGAGCATAGATAAGGCTTCACCATCTATGAGTTATCATCTAGCCTACACTAGCTAGAGTTCTTAGATCACCTATCTCAAGGTATCATTAAGTCTACAAGAAGTCTTACAAGATTTACCATACTTTACCATACTCGAGGTCACATATCCTATCGAGTTACTTGAGCTCACTCATCCCGTCGAGCTAGTTCATATCGTACCCTGATCACTCAGCCATCGGGTATATAAGCAATCATCTATAGCATCTACACAACATACATGAATAAATCCATACATCATCTACATACACAGCCATCGAGTTACTCATGTTCACACAGCCGTCGGGTTAAATAGACCATATTTGGTCACTATAGCCATAGATACGTCCTAGAAATACTTGGATCACATTAGCCACAAGTAGTCTTTTACCTTAGGTCACTCAACCTATCAGGTTATTCGAGCTCACTCAGCCTATCGAGTTTATTATCTTATCCAGATCATCATAGCCACGGATAGATTTCTAACTGCACCCAGGTCATTCAGCCTTTGAGTACGTCAGATGTACTTATTCACTTAACCAAAGTACGTATCCCCTTATATAAATATCGTAGTACTGACTCTTGGACATTTAGATTCTTTTACAACAATCATAAGATAAGACATGTTCCTTGAGAATTCATACACCTCACCAAGAGGTAAGTGGCACCAAGCTAAGCCATCACAAATGCCCCAAGCCATAAAACTAACCATCACAATTATCTCGATTCATCATTTACCAAGTTATTACACGTTAATCTCATCCATGAGGGTTAAATCTCGAATTCTCAATTTTATAATTCATTTTACTACCTTAGAAATCCATTAGGCCATATACCTCAAATTATCAACCACTCAAACTTATTTTTAACATTTAAGGGCAGATTGCCCTAGTGGGTACCGATACCCAATATCAAGTACCAATATGCCTCTCTAGGTACCGATACCCACACTAGGCGTACCGATACTCAGCTTTATATGAACAGGTTGATTGTTGATCGTATATCGATACACGGACCTGCACATCGATACTCTTCAAGTACTGATACGGCTTACCATTTTAAGCTATTAAAATTTTAATAGAACAGGGGTACTGATACGAGTCCAACATGTACCGATACTTCTTTTTAAATTTTGCCTATGTTCATCATTTAGAACATAGGGTATCGGTACGAGATCCCCGTGTACCAATACCAAAGCCAAGAAATGGCTTTCAAGGCTCGAGAAATTACGTCACAACCCCATAAAACGTAACCTTTAACTCAATCCTACATCTTATGGGAGTTGATTAGGGTAGTTTGCTACCCTTTTTACACCTTATTAACATTAATTCGAGATTTACCATTAAGAAGGCTTTAAGCTATCCTAAGCCAAAACTAGCAATCATACACCATAAAATGAAGCAAAGCAATCACTTTATGATCTTCAAGAATCAAATGAGTTAAATGCACTGACCTTAAGTAATGATTCCCGGATTTAAGCTTCCATGCAAAACCTCTCAACTTCTCTTAACCCAAGCTTGAAGAAACCCCCCAAACACCTCCTTTTATCACGTAGAGATAAGGGAAATAAAGAGGTGATCAACCTCTTTTTGTAAAAGGGGTATATTCACCACAGAAAGCCCCTAACTTTCATCATTTATCCAAAACGGTCACTACTCAAGCCCATTTAGCACAAATCTCATCCAACAAAGCCCAAACTTGTCCCAAAGACTTTAATTATTCCAATCAACATGAAGGTCCATAATTCGGGTTAATGCTAGTTGTTGACTAAAAAATTCAATTCGTTACAACTATTCTCTTGTAAAAAGAAATTTTGCCCTCGAAATTAAATGAAGGAAAGAGATCCAACTATCTCGGACACAACCATTACATAATTCACATACGCCCACCTCATATGAAGATTTCTCAAAACTCATAACACTAAACTCCTTGACACTTCTCTCATGAATACCTAATGATTCATTCCTAACAATCAAACAAAACTCACATCAAACCCTAAACCAGAGCAACATAGGATAGACTCAAACGATATTGCCCTAACATCGATCCAAGGAACTCACTTCTTATAAGTTTCATCTGGTTAACAATCCTTTCTACCACCATCTGCAATCAAAACTCTTAAACTCAAACCTCATCCGTGACCAGAATACGACATCCATTCAAAGATATACCACATGGAACACTTCTTCATTTATTATTAACACCATGACCAAACGTTTCATGAACATGCAAAACCCTAACATTCAAACTCTACTATTGATCTATCTCAAACTAGCAATCTTCATTTCTCAATTTGGCCAACCAAGATGAAACTTAGCATCTTACTTTAGTTGAATTTGCCACAACCCATCGAAAGCTAATCCACGGTATTGCAACATCATTAATCGATCTATTTTGATTCTAAAAGAAAACTGTTACTGCTTATGAACTATTACTACAGATCAAAACACACCCAACTATCCTCGAAGGTTCTAACATGCTATTTCAACCCAACCACTTAATTCTAATGAATAGTTGTACGAAACTTTAACAAGCCCTCATGTCTTTTGAAACGGTTCTTCCAACAAGATCTGTTATAACACAAGAATCCCATTCCACGTAACCATAGCCATTAAACCACACTTTCGTTGCACTACTCTGATAACATTCACACTATTTTACCATGTATGTAGATAACCCATCTTAAAGCTCGGTAGAGCAAACACTCAAATCATTAAACTCGAGATTATACCAACGCACTCATAAGTCCAAACCATTTTATAACTTATCCTTAAAGTCCAAACATCATATCAAACACAATATTTATCACGACTTCCCTTTAACCTTCAACTTACGATCTTAAAATTTTGAATGATCATATGGAAATATCAAAACTCTTCAACCAATTACAAGATCACCAACCCCGAGAAATGGGTAACGATCCTTCATTGCTACACATCAGCTCACCATATCAAACGCCACCACTCTTTGCCATACCAACATAGGTATGTCCCAATGTGAACCACTTGGCGACGACACGTATTCACTTACTTTTACAAATGAGTCTACACACTAAAAGTTTAATCGGTACCATACCACAAGGTGATGGACACTAACATCAAACTCGATGTTACCTTTATCGTGGGTTCTAATCCATGATCAAAAGGTAAGCATGTTCATTTCTCTAAGAGCACCTCAACATCCTCTTAACGTTCACAACTCTAAAGCCTCAGACTTTTGACCCTCGTATCTACTATGTGGGATAAGAATGTCTTGCAACTTATAAGGCTATCCTGAACTAACATAACAGGAACATGACATTCACGCTAAAAAGGTAATGGTCCCTCGCGTCTATTACCAGTAACTTTGTTCATTTCAACATCGAAACTTTAAGACTCTTGCTTGAAAACCAAGGCATACGTCATGCTCACATGACCAATCCATACTAATAGTAACATCCACTAACTAGGGAGAGAGTAAATCCAACAAGCCCACGGGGACTATCACTCTCAATCCTCATTCATCAACTACGACAAAAACTTTACTTACCAACATTTACAAATCTGACAACTAATCAATCCAACATTAACCTCTAGATCTTACCACAACACTTATTCAACAAGAAATCAAATTTCTATTAATAAAATAACTGAAAGCCAAAACGGAACATAATTACATGATATATCATTAGTGACAAAGTTGTTATCTCTGGCTTGAATGATAACATGTCTTACAACGGCTCGAGCTTCAACTCTGATGGTAGATCTCACAGGACCTCCTCTTGATACCCAGGCAATACCCTAGCACTGACTCTCTCAGAACCTTGACCATGCCTAGAAGAAGCTAACCTCTGAGACTGAACTGGTGTACCATCATCCATAACTGGTTAGTCTTTTGCCATGTGACCTGGTGTCGAACACCTATAGTAAACCCTCTAAAGCAAGAAGCATACCCTAAAGTGATGTCAAACACAATGCTCACAAGCTGGTGGAAGTGACATTTTGGTTGAACCATCAATACTCTCTTCTAGAGCAAAAATTAGTAAACTCATACAAACACTCAATATAGATCCCTCAAAGTAAGAAACCTCCTAGATGAAGCTTGAGAATAACCTATAATGTCTTGAGTACCCACAACATGGCCTCTAGAGTCCTATATCTGACTTGGTGTTAAACTTTGAAGTCGTTCAAGTGCTTTCGCACTATTGGCTAGCTCAGAGCATATCTCAAGTGGTCTTGTTGTCATGTGCATCTAAAGGTCAACCTTTAACTCATGTCTAAACCTCTTATACCTTAACTCCTTTGTGGCAACTAACTCGAGGCATAACGGCTCAACCGTAGAAAATCCTGCTCATACTTAAACATTGTATGGTCTCTCTAAACTAGATGCAAGAATTAATCTCTCATCTCATCCATGTGAACCTCACTGATATACTTTTTCCTAAGCTCGTCCAATAAGACATTTTAAGTTGAAAAGTAGGTTGTAGTCCCAACTCAATAGTATCTCACCACTCGTGAGCATTGCCCTTAAAAAGAGAGACAATACAGTCAAGGTCATCTTGTAGAATTTCCCTTATCTATCTCAGAATCTTCTAAGTGTCTTTCAACCAGTGGCTAGGCTTGATTAGGTTATCCTCACCCAACCCTTCAAAATCTTTAGGTCTAAAATGGTGAACCCGCTCAACAGGGGTCTTGCGAGGTGCTTTAGATTACCTCAGGATAGCTTGCACCACTTGTAAGAGAGGAAAGGTAAGATCATAGAGGTGGCTCGTCCCTCCACTTTTGGTGCCTCTTGAAAGGCTCATGTCTACAATATTTGGGACAAACTCCTTACCGAAGTCTTCTACTTGAGAAACATAGCTCTCCTCACTACTTTTTTGGTCACGTTTGGCATTACCTGCCATCAAAATTTTCTAAAAACACAAGAAAACAGGGCAACACCATTAGGATTCCCAGTCTTGGAAGAGTATAACTTAAATTTAGGCTTTTATTCACTAAAAACCTTACGATGACCTCTATACCACCCTAGGGTTTCATAGAACCGGCTAAACCTAAGCTCCGATACCACTAAATGTAACACCTTGATCCTAATTTGAATTCAATGTACTATATATGGGTCACCCAAAAATGACCCATCAAAAATTCTATTTAAAAACTATAAGTTTAGCCATTTCTAAAATAACAAATCATCAATAAATCTATGTAATTAAATAAGCATTTAAATAAGTTTACAAAATATGAGCTCAAAGTTTAAAAATCGCGTAACAAAATTAACATTTCAATAAAGATTACAAACTCAATAACTCATAAGGTCTTGTGAATATATAAGCCCAAAACTAAATACTAAACATTATACTCTAAAGAGAAGTCATGCTAGGAAATTCTTCCTTGGTGTGATCCTTGGCCACGATCCACCTACTAACCTGCGAACAAAAACAACAATTTCGAACACTAATATTACAAAGCTCAGTGGTACATTTCTACTCTACCATAATTCGTGATTATCATAAAATAAGCATGCTAGATAAATATAATTTGGAGAGCATAGATAAGGCTTCACTATCTATAAGTTATCATCTAGCCTACACTAGTTAGAGTTCTTAGATCGCCTATCTCAAGGTATCATTAAGTCTATAAGAAGTTTTACAATATCTACCATAATTTACTATACTGGAGGCTACATAGCTTATTGAGTTACTCAAGCTCGCTCAGCCTATCAAGTTAGTTCATACCGTACCCTGGTCATCAATCATCAAGTACATAAGCCATCATCTATAGCATCCACATAGCATACATTAATATGTCTATACATTATCTATATAATGGCCAATAAAACCCTACTTTACCCATGCTCACATAGTCGTCGGGTTACCCGTTGTTACACAACTGTCGAGTTAAATAGCCATATATGGATTACCATAGCCATAGATACGTCCTAGACATACTTGGATCACATTAGCCACAAGTAGTCTTTAACTGAGGTCACTCAGCCTATTAGGTCACTCGAGCTCACTTAGCCCATCGAGTTTACTACCCTACTATAATCACATATCCACAGATAGGTTTCTCACTGCACCCAGATCACTCAGCCTGCGGGTACATAGAATGTATTTGTTCATTCAGCCCAAAGTGTGTATCCCTTTATATAAGTAACATAGTATTGACTCTAGGATATTCGAATTCCTTTACAACAATCATAAGATAAGACATGCTCCATGAGCATTCATACACCTTACCAAGAGGTAAGTGGCACCAAGCTGTCAGAAATGCCCCAAGGCATAACACTAACAATCATGGTTATCTCGATTCATCACTTACCAAGTTATTACACGTTAGTCTCATCCATGAGGGTTAAATCTCAGTTTCTCAATTTTACAATTCATTTTACTACCTTAGAAACCCATTGGGCCATATACCTCAAATTATCAACCCCTCAAACTCATTTTCAAAATTTACGAGCATATTGCCTAGTGGGTACCGATATTCAACATCCAATCTGCCTCTCTGGGTACCGATACTCAGTTTCACATGAAGGGGTTGACCGTTGACCCTGTACCGGTACACGAACCCTGTGTGCTGATACTCCCTAGGTACCGATATGGCTCTAAGCGTACCAATATCATTTTAAGCTACTGGAATTTCAATAGAACAAGGAGTACCAATACGGCTCCAGCATGTACCAACACTCTCTTTAAATTTTGTATGTGTTCATCATTTAGAACATAGGGTATCGGTACGTGCTCCCCGTGTACCGATACGAAAGCCCATAAATGGCTTCCAAGGCTTAGGAAATCACTTTCCAAGCCCCCAAAATGTAACCTTTAACCTCTTTAACTCAATCCTACATCTTATGAGAGTTGATTAGGGTGGTTTGCTACCCTTTTACACCTTATTAACATTTAATCCAATATTTACCATTAACAAGGCTTTAAGCTACCCTAAGCTAAAACTAGCAATCATACACCATAAAATCAAGCAAAGCAATCACTTTATGATCTTCAAGAATCAAATAAGTCAGAGATGTACTATCCTTAAGCAAGGATTCTCGAATTTAAGCTTCCAAGCAAAACCTTTCAACTTCTCTCTTAACCCAAGCTTGAAGGAAACCCCTAAACACCTCATTTTCACCATACAAACACAAAAAGCAAAACAAGACTTCAATAAACCTTTAAAGAAGGCCTAACTACGAATTTATACCTTTAAATCCAAAAGAACAACCATAAAGCCTTAAACTTCCAAAAACACAACCTTTACCTTTACACCACAAAATTATACTTTTCCTGAAGCTCATGAAGATGAGATTAACATATCTCAATCTTGGGCCTTGGTTGAAAGAAAATATGTATAAAGATAGGATTTTTAGATTGGAAACCAAGCTTGAACAATAGAGGGATATGTGGGAGAAGAAAGATGAAGGTGATGAAGTGGTCTCACCTTGTCCCCCTTTATCACGTGGGGACGAGGGAAATAAAGAGGTGATCAACCCCTTTTTGTAAAAGAGGGTATATTCACCACCCAAAGCCCCCAACTTTCATCATTTATCTAAAATGGTCACTACCCAAGCCCATATGACACAAATCTCATCCAACAAAGCCCAAACTTGGCCCAAAGACTCCAATTATTCCAATCAACACAGAGGTCCATAACCCGGGTTAACGCCCAATCGTTGACTCGAAAATTCGGGTTCGTTACAAATATAACACTCATTAATCTTTTGCTACTTCTTGGATAATAATACAAACACAATTCTTCAAAAAAGAAAACCACTCATTAATAATTTTTTTTAGTTTTGATTCAAAATAACAATTCATGTAGCAATAAATTTTAAATAGATTTCTTTCTTTCGACTTTTTTATTTTTAGTCTTTATTTTTTTTCCTTTTGGATTGAGCTTAATACAAAGACTAAAATATAAATATCGAGTTTAAGTAGTATAAGTCATTGATGTAACTTGAACTTAGTTAAAAATATATTAGTTATATAATAAAATTTTGATTAATTAACCGATTTTGAACCAAATAAACCGATAATCGAACTTTAAAAAAACTAACTGTTCATCAACCGAACACTTCAGTAATTGATTGATTAATTGAACTAAATTTTGGTTTGATCGGTCCATTCAGTCTTAATCAAACAATGAACACCCCTAAAATTGGATGTGACATTCTTACAAACCCTATAACAAGTATTTGTATTTAAACCTATAACAAGTATTTGTATTTAAACCCTCAGGTACATGAAACCACCTTCTAATTTTTTCTTACAAACCCTATAGCAAGTATTTGTATTTAAACCAAAACTCATCACAAAGGATGTGACATTCTTTTAAAATATCCTATACATTTTACAACATAAACACTAATGAATCGTATTTGTATTTAAACCAAAACTCATCACAAAGGATGCAATATTCTTTTTGAAATATCCTACACATTTTATAACATAACACTCATTAATCGAAATTTTTTAATAATCTTTTTTTATTTTCATTCAAAATAGTAATTCAAGTAAAAATAAATGGAAAATAGGTTTTTTTGTTAGACATTTTATTTCTAGTCTTTATTTTTTTTCTTTTGGGTTGAATTTAATATTGAGATTATAACGTAACACTCATTAATCTGGATTTTTTAATAATAGTTTTAGTTTTAATTCAAATAGTAATTTGAGTAGAAATAAATTGAAAAGAAATCTGTCAGGTATTTTATTTCTAGTCTTTATTTTTTTCTTTTAGGTTGAATTTAATATTGAGATTATAACATAACACTCATTAATCGGATTTTTTTAAAAAATAATTTTAGTTTTCATTCAAAATAATAATTCAAGTAGAAATAAATTGAAAATAGATTTCTTTTGTTAGACATTTTATTTTTAGTCTTTTTTCCCTTTTGGTTGAACTTAATATTGAGATTATAGCATAAACACATGTTAATCGGATTTTTTTAATAATATTTTTAGTTTTCATTCAAAATAGTAATTCACGTGGAAATAAATTGAAAATAGATTTCTTTTGTTAGATATTTTTATTTATAGTCTTTATTTTTACTTTTGGGTTGAACTTAATATTGAGATTAAAATATAAATATTTTGATTTAAATATTATAAGTCATTGATGAGATTTGGGCTTCAATTTAAAAACATATTATATATTACAATTTTGATCAATTAATTGATTTCAATCCAAATTAATTGATAATTAAACTTTGAAAATTTTTTAATCGTTTGCTAACCAAGCACTTCAATGGTCGATCGATTCATCAAACTAAATTTTGATTCGATCATTTAATTTAATTTTAACCAAACAATAAACACCCTTAAAATTTATCGATTGGAACTGATGTAGACTTTAGGTCTAGATTTCAAGCGCACGTTTTTTTTTCTTCCAAGCCCAATAACAATTATTTGTATTTAAACCAAAATCCATCGAAAGGATGTATACTCTTTTGGAATATCTTACACATTTTACAACCCAACAATCATGAATCATGTGATGAGTGATTTAGGGTCAAGATATTTAAATAATTTAGATCAAATTTATTAATTTTAGAATTAAATGAGATCGAACCCAACAAGTAGTCCCAGTGGAAAAAATGATGATGTTCGTCCTAGGAGACTCGAATTCAATTTGCTTTTGTCTACAAGGTGTGTGATTTTTCAAAAGGTTAAGAATTTATATGAACAGATACTACATTACCTTTAAACTATTAAAAAAATCAAATGAGATCCCTCTAGGGGAGAGAGGATGATATAAACTGGAGTTTTTAACCACATGCTCGAGAGATTGTTGACAAATGAGATCAAACTTTTTTTTTGAAATAAATTGGATTATATTCAAAGTGATAGGATTACAAAGATATCACACCGCAAACATTGAAAATTCAACGCGTAAAAATAAATACAATAAAATTCTAAGGATGTGAAAGACATTAAAATACAAAACCTATCACCTTCAGAAGGACTTGAATAATCTTCTGAATGAAATCCAGCAAACAACTACTTTGACCATAGTGCTCTATGAAGAAAGCAAATTATTTCGTTACTTGTTCTTGGCATATCGGCACAACCACAAAAGGGAATCATAAGCATATATAGATCAACCTCATTCGCCGACAAAAACGCTCGTTGATACTCATCACCCAAACGCTAAACTGTCAAAAGACAGACAACTGTCACAAAGACAGACTATAACTGCTATAAAAATAGATGAAAGAACTGCCATAAAAACAGATGTGGTAAGAATCTGACAAAGCAAAAAAAAAAAAAACAAGAAAAAACTTGAAAAATAAAATATTTATCATCAAAGATGAAGTTTATTTATATACAAAACTAACAAAACGACCAAAAGTCGCTGTCGGCGAAAAAATACAGTGAAGAAAAAATTTAAAAAATTTAAAAAAAAAATTTTGTAACCGCCATAGAACAAATATGGAGAATAAAAAAATAATTTTCAAATGAGATCAAACTTAAACTAACTATTTCATCAAATAATATTTATTAGAATTTTGCTGAACATAAATGATAAAAAAATGTTTGGAAACAGATATCATTATCGTACATTCGTATTCAATTTATAAAGTAAATTGTACTCATATCATTTTGAGTTGATCTATAAAGTTATACAAATTTTTATACATTAATAATTTATTGATTTTGTCATGTTACTATATTCGTATTACAATTATTAATTTTTTAATGTCACATTTCAATCATTTAATATTTTTCTTAATTTATTTTAATAATTAAAAAAGAATATTATTTTAAAATGATAAAAAAATAAAATTTAATATTTTGAAAACCACGAGAAGGTTATTGTTTTCCTTTCATGTATGGCGAATCCATGTTTATTACTCTTTTAACTTTATCACCATTAACAACTCTATTCGTTTACTTTAAAAGTTAACATATAATTATGTCAAAAAAAAAAAAACTAAGAACATGTTTATAAACTTTTTAGTTTTAGATGTTAGAAGTTTAGTTCAGGGTTTATAGTTTAGGTGTTTAAAATTTAAGGTTAGTATTTAAACTTTAGAATATAGAGTTTAAAATTTAGGATTTAGTTTTTGGCATAATACTAAAAATAGCCCTAACGTTTTACTGAATAGTCATTTTAACTTATATACTTTTTGGTCCACTTTCACCCCTAACGTTTTATTTTGGGTCAAAATGACCCCGATGGATGGACACTTTACCACGTCAGCAATTTTTTTAAAATTTATATATTTTATTTTTCTAAAAATAATTAATAGTAATTTATTGTTTTTATTGTTTTTATTTTTTCAGAAAATAATAATTCATAATTTATTTGATTTATTATTTTTTTAAAAACTAATTTTTAAAATTTATAAAATAATAAATAAAAACTATAATATAATATAATATAATATAATATATTATTTTTAATTTTTTTAAAAAATAAAAAGTGAAAAATAATAAATTAAATGTTAATATTATTTATTTTTTAAAAAATATTTTTTAAAAAAACAATACTAATTTTTAAAAAATAAAAAAAATAATTTTTTTTACGTTTGCGTCCTAAACCAAGTCAACATGACATATCAGCATCTCGCGTTGACCGTTTGTCAATTAACGGTTTTTATTCACTGGGTCATTTTAACCTAAAATAAAACGTTATAAGTGAAAGTGAACAAAAAATAAAAACTAAAATGACTATTTAGTAAAACGTATTGAGCATTTTTTGGTATTATGCCTTAATTTTTTAGAGTTTAAAATTAAAAATTAAAAATTTAAGTTTTAAAGTATAAATATACATATTTGTGTAAAATAAAATTTTTCTGTGTATTAAAATTTTACAAAAAAAAAAAATTAATATACAGTAAAACTACCTATATATTAACAACTCATTATCCATCATTAATCCAGGATAATTACTTGGAAGTAGCCTGTAGCCAGGAAAGCGGAAGCTGAAGAGTAATTAAGTAAAGGCGTGGCGGCTCTTAAAGTCTTCGAATTCCATCAAAAGTCTCCGCTCTCCTAAATCACACAAAATATTAAACATTTCGCATATATACTTTCGCCATTGTGTTCTCTTTCGGAGCTGCAAAAAATGAGCAATCTTCACTGGTGTCCATCAACTCCACTTTTATCTTAACATTGTAAACCCTCCCATCTTTCTTCACTGCCCCTTTCAATGGCAGAAATAATTGTATCTCCTCTTCTACAGGTGGTCTTTGAAAAGTTGGCCAATACCTTGCTACAAGAAATTGCCGACAGACTTGGCCTCAAAAAGGAGGTTAAAAAGCTTCAAAGAACCTTATATGTGATTCGAGAAGTGCTTGCAGATGCTGAGGAACAGCAGTTGACCAATAGAGCTCTCAGACTTTGGCTGACTGATCTTAAGGAAGTTGCTTACGAGATGGAAGATTTGCTTGACGAGCTTTCTCTTGAATCTATTCAATATAGAAATCCGGGTACCTTCAACAGGTACGGTCCTTTATACCTTCCCCTGTACAAGCAGCTGGTTGTATAGAATTATTACCCAGATTAAAGCAAATCAAGGAGACATTAGAGATGTTAGCTGGAGATATGTCTAGTTTCAATTTGAAAGGTGATAATAGTTATAGAAGTACCAGAAAAAGAGGGGTGAGGCAAACTGGGTCATTTGTAGTTGAATCAGAAGTTTTGGGGAGAGAAAAGGATAAGGTTAGGGTAATAGACCAATTATTATCAGGCAACAATACATCATCTATGGGGGATATCTCAGTTGTTTCCATTGTTGGTTTGGGTGGAATTGGGAAGACAACGCTTGCTCAGTTAGTCTATAACAACCACATAGTGGCATCACATTTTGATTTGAAGATCTGGGTTTGCGTCGGTGATGATTTTGATGTAGGGAAAATCATGGTCTCGATCATAGAATCTGTTAGCAAAAGTAAATGTAATGTTTTTGGGATGGATGCATTGCAGCTTCAACTACATGAGTTGCTACTGGGGAAGAGATACTTGCTTGTGCTGGACGATGTTTGGAATGAAGATGATTGGGAGTGGGAGAAGTTGAGGATGTCACTGAGAAGTGGTGCGGAGGGGAGTAGAATCATTGTCACTACACGTAGTAAGAAAGTGGCGTTGATAATGGAATCGGCATATACACATCCATTGGAAGGTTTACCTGATGATGATTGCTGGGGTTTGTTCCAGCAACGAGCTTTCGTAAGTAATGGAAAGGAACACCAAAACTTGTTTCCTATTGGTAAGCAAATTGTCAAAAAGTGTGAAGGTGTGCCTTTAGCCGCAAAGACTCTGGGAAGTCTAATGCAGTTCAAAAGAAACGAAAGAGAGTGGTTGGTTGTCCAAGAGAGTGACCTCTGGGATGTATCTCAAACTGAAAATGGAATTCTACCAGCCTCGAGATTGAGTTACAGCCACTTACCATCACATTTGAAAGCCTGCTTCGCGTACTGCACAATATTTCCCAAAAATTACATAATAAAGCGAGAGAAGTTAATCCAGTTGTGGATTGCAGCTGGTTTAATTCAATCACCAGAAGGAAGAAGGTCACTAGAATATTTGGGAAACGAATATTTCGAAGATCTAGTGTGGATATTTTTCTTTCAAGATGTTCAAAAGAGCGGAAGTGGCTACATTACTGATTGCAAAATGCATGATCTTATTCATGATCTTGCACAGTCAATAGTGGGAAATGAATTCAAGAGACTGGAGCATGATAACATGACAGAAAATCTATCTGAAGTTCGTCATTCAACAGTCGTTTGTAATTTCAACTTATATACTGTCCCTGAAGCTTTGTATGCAGCAAAAAAGTACGATCTCTCATCTTATTGCTACCAAAGGGTGACCTTGGAGAAGTTCCTAGTGAAATATTTTCAAGTTTTAGACATTTGAGGGTCCTGGATTTAAGTGGTAGTGGCATCAAAAGGCTGCATGATTCGACTTCTTCCACCATATTTTTGAGATATCTTGACATCTCTAGCACCCATATCGAAAATTTGCCCGAAAGCATCTGCAACCTTCTTAACTTACAAGTGTTGGACCTTTGTGATTGCTATAATCTCACTTCACTACCAAGTGGCATAACAAAATTGTATAAACTACGACATTTGATGCTAAATGGCTGTGAGAGACTCATTGCAATGCCACCTTGGATTGGAAAACTTGAGTACCTTAGAACATTGCATACGTTTATTGTGGGAAGAGGTGAAGGTCAACGCCTTACCGAGCTCGAAAATCTAAACCTTGGTGGAGAGCTTAATATTCGACAGTTACAGAATGTAAGAGATGCAACAGAGGCAATGCAAGCTAACTTGTTCGGAAAGCAAAACCTTCTGTCACTGAATCTATGTTGGCAAAGTGATTTCAATGGTCCAAATGACATTATCTCGAATGATGAGTGGCTAGAAGTGCTCAACCACCTCCAACCACATCAATATCTTGAAAAGTTGTCTATCACAGGGTACCAAGGAATCCATTTGCCTAGATGGATGAATGTTCATAAACTTCCAAATATTATTGCACTCAGTTTGGTTAGCTGCCGAAAATGTAAGTATCTCCCATTACTGGGTCAACTTCCCCGCCTTAAGGTCCTTTACTTGCAAGGGATGAATGAAGTGAAGAACATTGGAGCCCAATTCTATGGAGAAGGCTCAGGTAGACCATTCCCTTCATTGGAAGTGCTAACACTAATAGATTTTCCTTCCCTAGAGTTCTGGTGGGCATTCAACAGGAAAGAAGAATTCCCTTCTTTGATCAAATTGACAATCAGGAAATGTTCCATGTTGCAAAACATGCCATGGATGCCATCCCTTCAACATCTAGAGCTGCAGAGCTGCAACGAAATGGTACTACGGTCAGCATCTAACCTAACCTCTCTAAGCACCCTTGTGATTGATGAGTTTTTAGAGCACTTAATCTTTTTGGAGAAGCTACTCCAAAACAATCCACTTCTCGTGTCTCTTAAGATTAATTATTGCAGGAAGCTTCATTGCCTCCCTCCAAGTTTAGGAAAACTCACCAACCTGAAATCATTAGCAATTTGCTGGTGTGAAGAGCTACATTCATTACCTCGAGGATTGCAAAACCTCATCTCATTGGAGTCTCTGGAGATCATTGAATGTCCTAGTCTTGTTTCCTTGTCTGAGGATATACAAGGCCTGCGCTCTCTTCGATCATTTTCAATTGAGAACTGCAGTAATCTCAAGTCCTTACCAGTAGAGTTGCAATTTCTAACTGCCCTCGAGCACTTAACCATAATGTACTGTCCAAATTTGGCTTCTTTACCCAACAATTCCAATGTATGCCGAGTCTCAAGAGTTTCTCAATTTTGAACTGTCCAGAGCTAAAATGTCTTCCCAATGGGTTGCGGTATGTATCTTCAATGCAGAATCTAGAAATCCGTAGCTGCCCCGGTCTGCTTGCATTGCCGGAATGGATAGCAGAGCTACCCTCACTGAGATCTTTGGCATTATCGGAGTGTCCTAATCTGAGTTCCCTCCCAAGTGGTCTGCAATCTCTTAGTTCCCTTCAGCATTTGTCTATTCTAGAATGTCCAACTTTGGAAGAGAGGTGCAAGAAAGGTATTGGTGAAGATTGGCCTAAAATAAGGCATGTTGCTCATGTCTATATTGGATCAAGAGAGTCCCAAAGCAGCTCATCTCATTAAGGTCTGGTGAATTTCTCTTGATTGTTTCTGTTGTGTCATAGAGTTATTTTCTATTTCTTCATTGGAAATGCCAAATGCAATACAATATATATTATCCATTTGTTATTCCTTGCTAAGAGTTTGTTTATTGTCTCGAATTGGGAATGTAGTTGAATCGACAAGACGAAAGAGTTCAGCATTTGATGATGTTCCTAAAGACATCTCTTTAGGGGAAAAATGTGTTTTAGTCAATGAATTTTTGATCAGTTTAGTTAAGCTTAACTTGATGTTATTATTGGAATACTAAAACTTCAATTTTAGTTGCTAATAATTTGAGTCTTTGGCTAAGCATAACGATTCAGTTATTGAAAGCCACAGGTCAGATTTAAAGTTAACAATTAAAGTCATAGTATATATAAATCTACTGCCAAATCAGGTAGCTTAGGTGTAGACCCTTCCCTTCATTGACAGTGCTAGCACTAATAGATTTCTCAAGAAATCTGGTAGGCTTCAATAGGATTCCTTCTTTGGTCGATTGACATGCAGGAAATGTTTTAAGTTGCAAAACATGCCATAGATCCCAAGTCTTGACTTTGTGAGAAAATTACTGAATTTTTAGCTTCTAAAATTGTAGTTTTAATATTCTAATAATATCATTTTTCTACTACAGAGACCTTGTTCGTCTGGGCACAAATGCAGTTCCCAATCAGCAATTTGTGACATTATGTATGTATGTATGAGGTAGGATCCTCTCGTACCATATAAAACACATTGTTTGACGAGGACATATGGATGAATGAAATTAACAGTAGAAAATAAAGAGATTTTTAAGAAAAGTTAAATATCACAGATAGCAAATGAACGTTGCTCTTAGAAGAACAAGCAAATTACTATGATTTACGGTAGAAATAACAGTGAAATGTCTAGTTTCTAACTTCCCTGTATTGAAAGTGATTTCTGAGTATTAAAATTGTGATACCATAAACATAAAATATAAAATTTCAGCTTCTATTATACAATGGTATATATAATATTTTTGGTTACCCTCCCGATTCTTTAGTACTTCGCCCTGACTAATATGGATCGACTCACGTCGCACACTTGATTTGTAACGCCCTGAACCTGACGTCATAATTGAGCCTCAAGCCCATCCATAAGTAAAATTTTTCGACTAGATTTAGCCTACATCTCAAACATTTCCATATATCAAACAATGTTTTGGAAAGGACAATACAAAATAGTTAAATCGTTTACATGAAAGCTCCAATTTAAAACAAGTAATAAATCATTCGACATGATCAAATAAAACCAAAACAAGAGTTACAGACATACTCTTGATCAAGGGTCCTATGAATATATTGCCCGAAAAGCCTAAGTATTGTACTGTTGATCACATCAATGAACTGAAGTCCTACTCTGATGGGCTCCTTCAATGCAACGCTGCAACCTAAAAACCTACAAACGGAAACAATGATTCCAAACACCGAGCTCATAAAGCTCGGTGGATACACCTGATGCTTGTCGAATTGTGATGCACTTTAGAGCAAGTATACTCGTCGAATCAAGTAATAAAGTGATGAATAGAGTGTCGAACCCACGAGGACTGGATCAATAACTACGAAGTTACTAGGCTTAAGAATGAGTTTGCAAGTAACGGTGATTGTTGAATTATTTAGAACTAAAACAATTAAACTAAAGATAGCTATGATTAAGACGAACAACTGCAGCAAATAACAGATAATTATGGAAGCTGGGATTATTGCTATTGATATATACTTGAATACTTATTACAATTCTATAGCGACTGGCAATACATGTCTACGTAAACTATTAAGATCTTTATCTATTCGACAGGATTTTCTAATGAACTTATGAATCTCTTGATGCCTAGAAGTTAATACCATTGAAGCTAAGGTAATACATGTCTGCATGAACCCTAACAACTCTATTATTTGTTTAAGAACTCCCTTTTAGTTGTTGAAACCCTAAACTCATATCTAAGCTAGATTAAGACTAAGTTAACAGCTTAGCCCCACTGATAACGTTTGTATAACCTAACTCTCTCGATATTAAGCCACAAATTAATAGTTAAAAGGCCTCTCTCGATAGCTCTTACAATAACTACATATGAAGAACGATGAACATAATAGATAAAGGGAAAACAACTATAGCATTAAAATAAAGTAATCAAACCATAAAATCCTGGAAAGCAATAATCCCAACTAAAGTATTAAGCTCATGTATGAGCCTAAAACATCCATAACAAAATTATTAAAGCACGACAGTTTATCAAGCAAAGAAAAGAAAAGAGTCGAGCGTCATCGACAAACTCCCTCTGTGCTATCCAATTGTTGCTACAAGTCTCCCACTTCTTCAGCCTCTCCTGATGACGCCTGTCGTGAGAAGATTTCTCTAGCTTTCACCCTGATGGTTTTCCGTAAGCTTCAGACTAGGGTCGTTGACTACAATCACGCTCCCTTGAAGTAGCGTCCAAGTCTCTCTTATATAGGTGGTGAAATTAAGGTTTTAAGAACCCTAAAGTGCGCGTGGCTTCATTAATGAAGGCCATTGATTTCCTGCTATATTTAAAGTTCTATATCAATGAGAATGTCCACGTGGGCAAAAGTAAATTCATCTCCAACTCTTTATGCCTCGTCAGCTCTAGCCATGAGATCTACTACTCTTTCGCTCCAACATTCCTCTAGCATCTACCAGCATCCTACATATGCACCACAAAACACCACCTTTCCCATAAAATGTACCAAAATATATAGCAATCAAGCACATACGGTGTAACTCCCTATCTACATGCAAACTATATACAATCTAACCTGAATGCAACTATATAAACTTGAAAACACGCAAAAGACAAGTAAAAAGGGTATACAAAATAGATCTTTTACACACTCGTCAAATACCCCAAACTTGAACTATTGCTTGTCCTCAAGCGATGTAAAATGAAAACAAGAAGAAAAAAATAGAAAATAAAAAGCAGTAAACAACCTACAAGTCCTAAGGTTCCACTAAGCTATGATTACAGAGATTCCAAATCATACTACAGCAGTAATTCATTCCTCAACTATGTTAATGAGATGCAATGCATTAGAGCGTACAGTTTTCGTTCTAAGGATTGATTTCGCTATAGGTACAATGTGTGCTAATTTACATGCATTCATCACTTAATAGCCTTAGAGAAATTTAAGGGTTTCCTTTTATCATTGCCTCTACATGTTCTTTTCTTTTTCAGCACTTTGTTTTAATCCCTTTTCTTTTTAGGTTCGAAAACTGTATCCTTGGGGCTTCAGCTTATCACACTTACTCTTCAGACCTGAAGATAGAGTGGAGGAAACAACCCATCCTTGAGTCCTAAGAGCATTGTCATCTCGTGAAGACTTTCATTCATTCTTTGCCAGTACTATCATTCAAACCAGGGAAAGTTAAATGGAGCATACACAACTCACCTAGTGCACTAAAATAGCAAGAAGCATTGAAGAGTATCCCTCAACAGTTTTGTTTAAATTATCAAGTCTTAATTTATTTTTTAGAGAGTTTTTAAGCCTTTGTTTTGCTACATTGAGTATTTAGTTAATTCATATTGGTTCATGCTTCGGCATCAAAAAGACGACCTAAAATTTTTCTAAGGCATCTTAAGCTTTTAGAGTGCATGCAACATGTGTTTTTAAGGGCTACAATAGATTCAACACTAAGTTCAAAACATAAATCTCTTAACACATTGCAAAGCATCAACATAGACTCATCATTGGAAGTCATGATCATCGCAACAGCAATTTCAGAATCAAATAAATCATAGCAAAGGGAACTTATAAGACATTTAGGCTATTCACAAGTCCTAAAAAGTGATTTTTTTTTTAATTTTACCTAAATTTATCCTAGTATATATATATGGGTATGTACTCGCCTAAACTTGAGAAGAGCATTGCCCTCAATGCAAAAAGAAACAAAAAGAAAAACAAATCAAGGAAAAGTAAATATGCAGGTGCAAATATGAAAACTAAACTAAACTAAAAGTAAAATAAGAGAAAAATAAAAGCTAACCCAGGGAGTTACTGGGGTGGTGGTTCCCCGATGATTATGCCATTTCCTTTGTCACGGGCGAACATTTGTTTCTTGGCAGGGCGAGATAAGGCACCAACGTCAGTATTTGGTCGCTATCTCTATCGGGTGGTGGCGGGTGTAGGTGCAGGTGGTTTCAATGGGGGCTCATCCTAGTATTCTAGTAAAAGCTTTCATAAACGGGATTGCTCAATAGTTGACGTTGTTTCACATATTAAAAAATATGGTTCCATAAATTTGGCGACAACATATTGAATGATTTGGCAAAGTTTTTGAGCAGATTAGCTACGAGTTCAGCAGGCATTCCAAATCTTTTCATTTCCTAAACATGAGCGGGAAGCCAACTGATATGGTACTCGATGATATCATCTCCCCATTCATCGACCCCTACCTTCTAACATAGGGCTGTGATGAGATTAGAGAAGGGTAAATCATTTGGCTTTCTTGTCGAAGCTTTCCCATCAATTATGGTTTCATAAATGAACTCATATGGATTTATACCCTGATTGTGTAGAATAAAGTGCAAGAGCAGCAACCAGCAGCCAGAAATAGTTGATATGTTTCTAGTCGGGAGGATGCGGTTTTTGATGAAGTGCATCCAGAACTTTGACTTTGGTTTAAGCTGTGCCCAATTTACCATTCTAACATAATGTTCATCGTTGACCCATGTAGTCCCATGAATGTAGATGTCTGTCAATAATTGAGCATATGTTTCTATCGTCACAGCAACAACATAATTTCTATAGGTACTGCCAATAGTTGGTAAGTTGTAGTGGTTAGCATTTCCAGGGCTGAAAATGCTGTACTTGTTTCACAGACATAGGCCCTCTTGTTTGGCATGTGCCCAAAATAGGTGTAGAACTCATGAATCCAATCAGTGTTGACATGCCCTGGTTGGGGACAAAGTCTTTCCAGCCTTGTGTAGTTATGACTGCTTGTATGTCGGTCTCAAACTTGTAACGGATGTTGGGGGTGAATTCTAGACCTTCTTTCAGGATAAGCTCCTATTGTATCATGTGTCTATATCACCGTGTAAGGACGTTGTCTAGTAAATAAAGGTGGAGATCAATATCTTCCAATTTCGTAAATATTGTATCCCTGAAAGACTCTGTGCTGTGTTATGGAGACGTCGGGGGAGAAAAGAAGAAGAAAGACTAGTGTTTCTCTCCATCCGAGGGGGCTGTTGGTTTCGACGAGTTACCATGAGTTGTTTAACCATAATGAAGGCACGGGTGAACTTGTTTAGAGATTAAGGTTTTAGAGGTGTTTGTATCAGGAGGCGAGAAGTCTGATGGAAGGTGAAGTGATGTCCTTTATGGGAAATTCAGAAGGGTAAAAGGGGGAAAGGTTCAAGGGGTAATCATGAAGGGTCACACCAGTTATTAATATTGAGTCTGTACTAGTGCAAGTCGAGTAATAAGCGGCGTGATGAGTTGGGAAATGATGCGTGACAAGTCTTATGGGGAAGAGATAGGGCTTAAAGTGATTTTCTCAGGACATTGAAGGAATATTCAACTCTTTTGTGTTAGGGAATTCGTAATCAGCTCAGCCTATATGCCTCGTACAACGTGATTTGTGGGGTCTCATCTATATCCAGTTATTAGCTTGATATCTATTATAGTAAACAAATTAAAAAATCTAACCTAATAAGAAACAAAAGATAAAAAAGATGTAAAATTAAAAATGCAGGAATTTAAAATTGCAGTGAAATAAAAAGATAGAATTTGGATGTATTAATTATCCAATAAGGTGGCAGAGTGTTTATCACGGTGGACCGACGCTCTTTTGTAGATTTACAACCACTGCAACACCTTGGTGAGTTTGCCTAAGCATTGGTCCAGGAATTACGATGGGTAGTGATCCCATGGTATATTCGAGATGCGATGAATACATTTATTGATAACCTCGTGCCACTTTTACGACCGAGATAAGTTTCTAATGTGGTGCCATCAGGATGCTGTGATCACCTGCAAGCAAAACCTCATATATCCACAAAGTAGGACTTAAGTCCTTCAAGTCAGCGATATTCCAACCAATAGCCTCCTTATGTTGTGATAAAACATTCAACAATTTGGCTTCTTGGTCAGGGTTTAAGTAAGCAGATAAAATAACAGGCAACGTGTTATTCCCCTTTAGGAATGCATACTTGAATTGTGGGGGAATGTGTTTAAGATCAAGTACTTGTGGGTGTTTAAGTGATGGTTTGGGAGATTTAAACTCAGCATAACCCAAAGGTTCAAAAGTCATACCTGGTCTAGTAAGCACATCTTTGGATTCTTTAATCTCAACCTTACTTTCTTCTTCAGTGGCATGCATGGCCTTATCAAAGTCAGCTTGCTCCGCAACACTAAGCATATTGCTGTAACACATCTCGTACAAACTCTCTTTAATGAGGGATTCTTCACTTTCCACAAGCTGACATTCTTTATAGTCATCTGCGTACTTGAGTGTGCTGAAGACATTGAGTGTGATCTTTTGGTCGTTCATCTTCATGGTGAAGTCACCCTTTTTCACAATCAATCACAATACGCCTAGTGGCAAGGAATGGTCTCCCCAGGATGATAGGAGCATTCTCATCAGCTTCGCAGTAAAAAATGATAAAGTCTACTGGGGAAAAAACCTATCTACCTTAACCAAGACATCCTTAATTCTACCCTCGGGTCAGATTTGAGATCGATTAGCCAATTAAAGGACCACCGATGTAGGCTTTGCTTTTCCTATTCTTAATATTTTAAACACAAATTTCGGCATCAAATTAACACTTGCGCACATAAAGCAGGACCAGAATAGTTATGGCCTATGAAGCATAGAATGGTAAAACTGTCAGGGTCCTTCATCTTGGGTGGCAAATCACTTAGCACAGCTACACATTCACCCGCAGTAGCAACAGTTTCAAATTCACCTACCATTCTTTTCTTTGTCATAATTTCTTTTAGAAACTTAGCATCATTGGCATCTAATCGATGGCCTCCAGGAGTGGGACATTGATGTGTAACCGTTTGCGCATATCTAGGAACTCCTGGTACTAGACATCATGCTTCTAAGCTTTTAATCGCTGTGGGAATGGAGGTGGTGGTCTAGGCTCATCATGTGGGTTACCGGATATATGAGCATCCTTAGCATCATCTTCCTTGCCAACAGTAGCATGGTCACTCACTGTATTAGACACACAAGCTGGTTCTTTAGGTACATGAGCATCGATGGATGGCTTTCTTGGAGTAGAAGTTACGTGGAAATCTTCACCAAACTTGGCTTCTGTCCTCAGTTGCGTGCCACTACATAGTGTAATGGCATTGTATTGCTCTGCATTAAAGGCTTTTGTGACTTCAGTATCACTAGGTAATTCGCTAGGCGGTCGCACTTTCAACATTTGGGCAATCTGTCCAACCAGTGTCTCCAAGGACCATATAGGCAGTTTTGTTTTGCATGATCAATTACCAGTTTTGCAACATAATAGCCTACATCGTGAGCATGTCGCTATGGTTCTTCAAATAGGCTACCTGAGCCTGCAAAATAACTGTAGTAGTTTCCATAAATTTTTGATAAGAATTATTTAAAGAATTAGAGTTAAAGTTAGAAGCTCTTTGTTTCTGCCTCGAGTCTTTTGTTGAAATCCAGAAGGTTCGTTTTGTGGTATTTTGTTGTGCTCCTGAATTTCCCTTGTTGCCTCCCCAACCAAAATTTGGATGTTGCTGCCACTCTGGGTTGTAAGTGTTGGAATAGGGATTGTTATTGCGGTTGGTGTTCCCTATGTAGCATCCATATTCTAGTTACTGGGGAATTTATTTGATTGGGCCTCTCGAATGTTGGACATTGCTTGCATGTTCTTGAGCAAGTTTGTGATGGTAGAGAGCTGAGCCGCTACTATCTGAGAGTCATCCAACTAGAGTGTTCCATAAGGTTTAGGTCCGAGCTTCAATCTCCCTTTGGGGAACTGGTAGTCAGTGTTGGCTATTTGGTCTAGTATGTCGAAGGCCTCATCAGGTTCTTTGTCAAGAAATGTTCTATTAGCCAATGAGTCAATCATCATCTTTGTAGGTGCATTGAATTTATTATAGAATGTCATAACCTGTAGCCAATCATGAAATCCAAGGATCGAGCACTTGCGTAGCATGTCTTTGTATCTATCCCAAGCTTCATACGTAGATTCATCACCATATTATTGGAATGAGATAATGTCGCTCGGCTTTTAATTGTGCACTTTGGTGGACCATATATGTGAAGAAACTTGCTGCACATGTCATTCCAGGATGTAATAGGTCCTGAAGAACAAGTCTCCAACCATGCCCAACTTGAGTTTCAAAGCATCATCTGGAATCCATGGTTGTCAAAAATAATCACAAACTTCCAAGAAAGCTTGAATGTGCTCTCTAGCATCCTCTCTTGCTAATCCTCCAAATTGTACAATGGTATTGAGGATGTTGAACATAACGGGCTTTAACTCAAAGTGAGCAGTCTCTAGATCTGGTACAACTATGGATGGGTTGAGGTTGTTGATAACGGGCTCAATATGCATTTTGAAAAGCCTTCTAGGTCTGGCAGGTGGTGGATTCTCCTGTCGTATTTTGTCCATTATTATAAGCTATATTAACGACTCATTGTTCATCTACTAGTTGTACACTTTGGTTTGAAGTGTTCTCATGGCCGTCTGCTACATTCTTGTTCACCATATTCTTTTTCTCTTTCAGTAAATTTCTCAAAGTTCTTTCGATCTCTGGTTTGTATAGAAGAATAGGTCCTGATGTGGAACTTCTGGTCATGCACTGGAATGTACCTAAGAAATAAAAACAAAACAAAAATTACATGCAAATACAATAAAGTCCTAAGCGCAATTACAACGTAATTATCAATTGCCAATCCCCGGCAACAGAGCCAAAAACTTGATGCTTGTCGAATAGTGATGCACTTTAGAGCAAGTATACTCGTCAAATCACGTAATAAAGTGATGAGTAGAGTGTTGAACCCACAAGGATTGGACCAATAACTACAAAGTTATTAGGCTTAAGAATGAGTTTGCAAGTAATGGTGATTGTTGAATTATTTAGAACTAAAGATAGCTATGATTAAGACGAACGGCTGCAGGAAATAACCGATAATTATGGAAGCTGGGATTATTGCTAAGGATATATGCTTGAATACTTATTACAATGCTATAGCGACTGGCAATACATGTCTACGTAAACCATTAAGATCTTTATCTATTCGACAAGATTTTTTAATGAACTTCTGAATCTCTCGATGCCTAGAAGTTAATAACAGTGAAGCTAAGGTAATACATGTCTGCGTGAACTCTAACAACTCTATTATTTGTTTAAGAACTCCATTGTAGTCGTTGAAACCCTAAACTTATGTCTAAGCCATATTAAGACTAAGTTAACAGCTTAGCCCCACTGTTCATGTTTGTATAACCTAACTCTCTCGATATTAAGCCACATATCAATAGTTAAAAGGTCTCTCTCGATAGCTCTTACAATAACTACACATGAAGAATGATGAACAGAATAGATAAAGGGAAAACAACTATAGCATTAAAATAAAGTAATCAAAGCATAAAAATCTGGAAGCAATAATCCAAGCTAAAGTATTTAGCTCATGTTTGAGCCTAAAACATCCATAACAAATTATTAAAGTAAGTCAGTTTATCAAGCAAAGAAAAGAAAAGAGTCGAGCGTCCTCGATAAACTCTCTTTGTGCTATCCAACTATTGTTGCAGGTCTCCCACTTCTTCAGCCTGTCTCGATGACGTCTGTCATGAGGATATTTCTCTAGCTTTCACCCTGGTGGTTCAATGCAAGCTTCAGACTAAGGCCGTTATCTATAACCGCACTTCCTTAAAGTAGCATCCAAGTCTCTCTTATATAGGCGATGAAACTAGGGTTTTAAGAACTCTAAAGTGCGCGTGACTTTATTAAAGAAGGTCATTAATTTCCCGCTATATTTAATGTTCCATATCAAGGAAAAAGTCCATGTGGGAAAAAGTAGATTCATCTTTAACTCTTTATGCCTCGCCAGCTCTAGCCATGAGATCTACTACTCTTCCGCTCCAGCATTCTTCCAGCATCTACTAGCATCCTGCATATGCACCACAAAACACCACTTTTCCCATAAAATATACCAAAATATATAACAATAAAGCACATGTGATGTAACTCCCTATCTACATGCAAATTATATACAATCTAACCTAAATGCAACTATATGAACTTGAAAACACACAAAAGACAAGTAAAAAGGGTATACAAAATAGATCTTTTACACACTCGTCAACACCTCTACTCTACCATGCTTCTTGCAAATCATAAACATAAGAATGTAGCTAGAAAGGTGACATGGCATTGAAAGCAAGCATGATATTACCACAATTCATAAACATATTGCATGACATAAACACCTATCTTTGCAATCATATCCACAAACTTGGAGTGGGACCAGGGGCCACATAGTATCGAGAACATACACTTAAGCGAAGCCCGGGGCCACACAACATCGAGAATGTATGTTTTATACTTGGAATCCCCCATCGTGTACCTTAAAATGAGACCCTAGGCCACACAGTGTGGGGAATGTACATTCGAGAATATATCTTACCATGGTGTTGCAACACTCTTACTAGGTATCCGAATCCCATCAAACAAGTGCCCACATGGCACAAAACATTATCACATAACCATACTATTCTATGATTTCTACCAATATATAAGTCACACAAGACTTTTACTGAGTTCTTAAGTTTTATGCTCGAATATAGGTAGATTTCTCAGTTTTACAACTCATTTTAGGCCATTAGGGGTCTATTGAAACGATCGATACAATTTTTCAGCCTTCTAGGCAAAATTTAACATTTGCAGGCAAATTGCCCAGTGGGTATCGGTACGAGTTGAGCTTACTGGAATTTCTTCCAGCCTTCGTGTATCTGTATAGGTCGAGCCATACCGATACCACTTGACATGGCATACCAGTACTGGTTGAACACCGTACATGTACCCCTTCATTGTTTATAGCAATAGAACATTGTTTATAGCAATTGAATTTATTATTATTATTATTATTATTATTATTATTATTTAATGTTAAAAAGTGTGAAAAGATTGTATAAATTGAATGACATCATAAACAAGGTTTAAACTAATGATGATGAATTGAAAACTGGATTACAAGCTCATTGAGCTGGGGAGATTGATGTGTCTGTGGATGAGAATTACATGGGCATGATTCTTATGAATCTTCTGCACAATTATATGTTGAATGAATGGTCACTAAATGCTCTTATTGAAGAAATAAATGTATGTGTATTGGAATAAGATGAGTTTCAATGTGAACTTACATACCATTGCTTGAATGTCTATAGTAGTAGGGTGGAGGAGGCCATGGATTAAGGTGTCTTGAGGCTGGATACAAGAAGAATATGAGTGCATTTTGCAAGGAGGATCTTGAGAGAATGAAAGAGGAAATTGAAGTGTTCCATGGAATTGTGGTTGTAAATGATTCTAGAAGAGATGCAACTCAATTTTGATTGTTGTGTAACATCCTAGACTCGATTCGAAAGATCAGGGGATTTAATGAGTCACATCCATTTCACAAGAGAGACCCACGTTTTAAAATATCAATTAATTAATTAACAAAGCAATTTAAGAAATACTAAAATATTTCTCTGATTGAAATTAAAGTAAAAAATTCCCCAAAGTTTGAACTTCCAAATATAAATAACATTTACTCAAAGCCAAATAGAAAAATCGAGTTACAAACTCAAATATAAATACAAGTTGTTTGGCTACATGCCCACTAGATAAATAAGTGCATTACTCTGCAAGAAATGCTATTGGAACTCCTGAATGATGTCGATTTATTCAACTACTCAAAATCTTCTAACCTACGATGGGAGGAAATTCGAATTTTTAGCTTTGGGATGCCCAGTAATAAACAACTATCCTAAAGAGCTACATAAAACATGAAAGTATAAAGGTTGATCATAAATATGACATATCATTCATGGTATTTATGTAAATAAGATGTGAATCACGAATAATCTACAACAAAACATTAACGTGATCATAAACATAAACATATAATATTTATACAAAAAAACAAGTCATGCCATTCAATCCAAACATACCATGCTATGGGATATATGCACATATATGCGTATATTTATAGTGTACTAGTCTAGGGTACATATGCAACGGCGTTCGATCGAAATCTAGAATCAAGTCAACCGACACAGCACGAGACCTAAATACATATTCACGTTTATGCATGTAATCAAACCAGGTTTAATATAAGTATCCAACGTCGCATAGCCCAATCAAGTTCACGAGACATCATATTTTTCACAAAAAAAATAATCAAGAGTTGTAAAGACTTACCAAGTCATCAAGCAATATTATTCTAGCCAGTTCATTTTCACAAGCACTACAAGTTTTGTCAAACCAAACATGTTAAGTCTGTACGAGTACTACCAATACTCGTACCACTACATATAGAACTCAGTTCATTTCAAGCTTTATTTATTAATCAAAGAAAATTTTTTTGATACATAAGCTTGTGTGAACTTTAATTTATACATGTTGGTAATACAAAGAATTCTACATTGGGTAAGAATCATTTGGCTTGGTCCGATTCGGTTCGTATCTTTTTTTTTATAGACAAGATCTTCCCGATAAAGTATTATTGATCATGATTTATATTTTACCATTTTTAGCTGTTACAAAATAATGTTTATGGTCATTAAAATGGTGTTTACGACAATTAATTATTTTAGAACTGTTGTTGGATCTTTTACCATTTTACCCCTACTTTAAGCCTATACTTTTAGCTTTTGATCATCACAAAAAGATTGAATTCTTTCTCAAATATTTTTTACTCTCAAAAGCTCTCTAGCTTCTTCGAAGTTTTCTTCGTAGAGAAGAGTAGTACTGCCTAAGTCCACTCCATTTTTCAGGTGTACAAGATTTGGAGAGTTGTGCTAGCCTTAGGGGGCTATTTGTCCATTGTAGTGATTACACACATCGGGGCGAATTCGTTTCTAAGGCAGTGCTTAATACCACGATATGGTTGATCGATTCCTTGCTTATTTATTTTATTATTATCCAGTCAGTGTTAACCGCTAGTTTTGTAGTAGTCTATTTTCTAACAATTTAAAAGCGAATTCAATAATCTTACTGCTGTTTAAACGTGAAAAGGATTAGCAATACATAGGTTTAACTCGAGTCCTGGTGGATCTGGTAAGATTTTGAATCATGAATGGATTATGACTGCAATATCATTACTTAAAATGTTCTGTTTCTATTTTAATGATATTAAAGATGAAGTACAAAAAATCATGATACAACAAGTTTGTTTAGAGTTTAAACACTGAAACTCTATTGGACATATTGTGCATTGCAAATATATTTTAATGCTTACAGGGTTTTAAAGTGCTTTAAAATGCTAATTGAAGAAATAGTTAGCTGGTTTCGCATGTTTTACGTTTTGGATTTCTAAAAGGTTGAAATTCATGATTTTAATGATAGAATGATTTAATTGAATTCATAAGTTTGAGTAACCGAATGCTGCTCTAGATGCGATCCTATACGTCAATGAAAATTTCATTTCCTAAGATTGATCGGTGAGCCTTGATTTGAAGATATAGATTTCATTATTGACAGAAACCTTCTTTCATCTGATTGATTCAAACGTTTTAAAGGTTTTGAAGTTTGAATTCATTATTTGGATTCATAAAATAAGAGAATGGTTTTAATAAAAACTGAAAATGATGAAACCGCTGCAGCTGGAACACACTTTGCAATTCAATTTGCAATTTAAATTGAAGGAATCAATGGTCATGCCAAACATTTCTTTTAATTATTAAATCAGTTATAGCTATTGAATGTAAGGTATATAAATGCCTTTTATAAAACGTTAGCATAATGCTTTTAATAATAGCATGTGTTTAATGCTAACAGTTTCTAAATTTATTTGTCAACTGAAAATTAGCTATTAAATAAAAAATTAAATGGTTTTCATTTTAAGTGTTTTGATAGCTTTATTTTTAAGGTATAAAGTCAAAAGTAACCCCCAACGTTTGACCTTTTGATCACTTTAGCCCCTATTCTTTTTTTTGATGAAAACAAGTTCCTAACGTTTCAGTTTCGTGCAATTTCCACCCTTGTTGGATGGAAACTGTTAGTCAACAGATGTTGACCGTCTGTGGTTGACATGGTGTGCAAACATGGCCTAGGGAGATGATGTGGCACTGCCATATGTCATATGACGTGGCATCGATGTCACCTAAGGAAAAAATATTAATTTTTTGAAATTAATTTTAAGAAATGACGACTAGTAAGAAGATGTCACGTGTCATCTTTCCAATGTCTTGATTTTGAACAAATCAAAAAAATGTTGCTTGGGGGACTCGAACCCAGGTCGTAGGGAATGAAGGGCATTCCCCAAACTTCACAAATTATTTACCTAATGCGGTTTATCAATTTTAAATTATTAATTAATTAAAATAAATAAAAATAAGCTAAAACACGAGGTAAGAACAAGGATAACCCATTCTTCCCCAAAGCAAAAACATCCTAAGCAGAAAAAAAATCCAAAATCAAAAAAATCCCTAAATCTCTTCTTGAAATTGAATCAACAGAAAAGAATAGCATTTGAATTCGAAAAAGAAATTCTTATATCTCTTTTCTCAAAAGGAACATATTGAACCGAGGAGGAAAATCTGTTCTTATCGCAAGAAAAATATTACTCGAAGGTAAATGTTGTTTGCTAACATTTATTTTGTTTTTTTTAAAGGCTTGGATTCGTCGATTAGTTTAGAATATTGGTAATGTTGTTTATTTAGAGATTGTACAAATTGATTATTTCGAAATAATTAGGGTTTTTGATTTTGAAATTCTTTTTTCAGAAGATTAGCAAGTAACAGTTTCTGTTGTAGTTTCTGTTGAAAACCTCTTATTTAAATTGATTGATTTACGAATTTGTAGTTTATTCGAATAAAGTACTATAAAGGGAATGAAAAACTTTTGTTGCTATTGTAGTTCATGGATTCTTTGCCCTTCTATTGTAGTTTGTTTGTGGTGTGAGTGCACTTCCTGGATTCTTGGCCCTTCTATTATAGTTTTTCGTGAACTTTTAACCTCTTATTTAGAGATTGCACGAATGGATTCTCTTGAAATGGATGGAGTGAGTGTACTTTGTTTGTTTGTGGCTATTTTATTAATGGTAGTGGCCCCTCTATATTTTTTAATTGCAATGGCCTTTTTACATTGATTTCCATATGAATACAACACTTTGCTTGGGGATGTTGACTTAATTATTCTTTTTTAACTTTAGGTCCGTTTTTAGTGCGAGTGGTCCCTCCATTGGGTTTGAATTTTATTTTTTTATTTTGTTCAATTGCAGATGAGTGGGGGCAAGGAATATTGGATGCATTTACATGTTGGTGGAAAATTTGTGAGGGACCCATATGTGAGGTATGTGGGTGTAACTTCAATTAGGATCAAAGAGGATCCATATATCATATTGGGAAGTACGTAAAATAATTCAAGATCATTTGCATTTTAATAGCATCGAATCATTTGCTTCCATGAACCATGTAGTGGTCATTTATAAAGTAATTTGAGGGTATTTTGGGATGATACTAGTAATATTGCAATGTTGAATTATTGGGAAATTTTGGGTTTATAGATATCTATGTAGAGCATTAAATAGGCACTCCTATCTTTAATAAAGGAATTTTACTACTAACTGATGGTCCTATTGATGGTGATGTTGAGGGTGCTGTGGGGGTTGAGGGTACCACTGAGGATGTTGGTGTGGGAGTTGAGGGTGCCACTGAGGGTGCTACTGTGGAGGTTGAGGGTGCCGCTGAAGGTACTACTATGGAGCTTCAGGGTGTCACTAAGAGTGCTGCTGTGGGTGCCAAGGGTGCCACTGAGGGTGCTGCTGTAGAGCTTCAGGGTGTCACTGAGGGTGCCACTAATGGTGCTGCTTTGGAGCTTTAAGGTGCCACTGAGGGTGCTGGTGTGGGTGCCAAGGGTGGCACTGAGGGTGCTGATATAGAGCTTCAGGGTGCCACTAAGAGTGCTAGTGTGGGTGCCAAGGGTGCAACTAAGGGTGCTGGTAAGGGTGCCACTGATGGTGGTGGATAAACTGATAATTAAAGTGAGGGTGAAGGTGCATATGTGGGTGATGATGGATAAAATGTTTACTTAATTGAGGTTAGATATTTATTTGACAGTGAGAGTGATGATGAGCTGCAATCTGCCAGGGAAAAATTCAGAGTAGCCAAAAATAAATATGGGCCAAAGATAAAAAGCACGTGGTTGGTGAACATGAAAATATAAATGAAGCTAAAAGTGACAATGATAGTTCCAGAGAAGAAAATAAAGCTGAAATTCATAGATAGGCAGATGATGAAGAATGAGATGATGAAGTTAAAGAGAATACAAATGAAAATGGTAGTGATTACAATGACAATGATGACAATGAAACTTATTTTGGTTCAGATGATGAGGAGGAAGAAGAAGCTTCAAGGAGAAGGAGAAAATTTCGTAGCTATAACCTAAATTTAGAGAGCCCTTAGTTCTGTTTGGGAATGTTGTTTATAGACAAAAAATAGTTCAAGAATGCCATCTACAAATACTCAAGATGCAACGGGAGAGAGCTAAGAATTTTGAAGAATGAACCTAGAAGATTAGTGCAAAATATTGTATAGCTTCTGCAAAGTGTCCATGGAGAATCTACGTGGGTACAAATAGGAAGACAATGTGCATCCAGGTGAAGACATTCATCGATGAACACAATTGTCATGTGAGTTTTAAAAACAAGATGGTTATTAGGAAAGTCATTGCTGAACATTTTGAAGACACCATTAGAGACCACCCAAAAATGAAAATCAAGGAAATTCAAAGAAAGATACAATCTGATACACATGTCAATGTTCCCATGACAAGATGTCGAAGGGCAAAGAATTTGGTGACATCAAAGATGGCTAAGAGTTCGAAGGAAGAATTCCCTTTGTTGTGGGATTATGCTGATGAGTTAGGGCAAAAAATCTAGGAATTACTAGTTAATTTGTTACTTTTTTGCCTACTATTGGTTAATGTATAAATTATTTTTATTGGTCAATGTATAAACTATTTTTATTCATATGCATAAACTGTTTTTATTGATCAATGTATAAACTGTTTTGCTTACTATTGGTTACTGCTTTTAGTAATTATTTGGTCAATGTATAAACTGTTTGTACACTAAAGTATTGCTTACTGTTTTTATTCATGTGCATAAATTGTTTGTACACTAAAGTATTGCCTACTATTTTTATTCATATGCATAAACTGTTTTACTATTTTACAGTTAACTAGTTACTGATTTTAGTAATTACTTGATTAATGTTTTTGCTAAATATTGGTTAATTGGTTAATGTATAAATTGTTTTGTTAGTTAATTGTTGTACTAGATAGTTATTTATTGTTTTACTAGTTAATTGTTGTACTGTTAACTGTACAAACTATTTCATTGTAACAGGTTAATTTTTCTAAGGTATGAATTATTTTACTGGTTAATTGTTGTAGTTAACTGTAACTGTTTCACCGTATATGTTTTATTGTTTTTATTAATTAGTTTTAACTATTTTTCAATAGTTTTTAAGTTATTTTTTGTAGTTTTTTAACAAGGTCATAAAGCTGCTATCAATGATCTCTTGCCCCGAGTGGAATACATAAAT
This sequence comes from Hibiscus mutabilis, assembly GCA_019671005.1. Lineage (NCBI taxonomy): Eukaryota > Viridiplantae > Streptophyta > Magnoliopsida > Malvales > Malvaceae > Hibiscus > Hibiscus mutabilis. The sequence continues at coordinate 16,067,375 of CM033724.1, read as the reverse complement.
TGTGCAAGACATGTGTAAGCCAATTGGTCTGGAAGGAAGAGGGAAAAACCATTTCAATTTGGCTTTTGACAAATTGTTAAATCTACAACTCAGATGGAATGGGAAGAGAACAAAGAATCACTTTTAAAGCTTGATGAAAAAGTAGCTGTTGAGTTATTTGACAAGAAAGAGTCAATGTTGACCTAAGTTTTCCAAGGGTTGTTTGTCACATTAGATATTGTGAACAACAATTTGTGTGAGGCTTTTAATTTCAGTATTGTTGAGGCAAGATAAAAGAGTATCATTAGAATGCTAGACGAAATTAGAGTGAAGATCTTGACCAGAATAGTAGAGAAGAGATAATTTATGAGTACAAGAAAATATAACTATGGACCACTAATCAAGAGAAAATTTGATGTCATTAAAAAAGACAACATTGCATGGAGAATGATCTAAAATGGAAAAAAGGTGAATGTGAGGTTATGAAAGGGAGAAAATAATTCATTGTGAAATTATAGGAAAGAACATGTACCTATAGAAGGTGGCAATTGTGTAGAATTCCATGTCCACATGCTTGTTGTGCAATATGGCATACTAGTGGGGGACCCAGATAACTTTTTGCATTCGTGTTATCACAAGACCACATACATCAAATCATATTCATATGTTTTACAACCTATCAATAGTTCCCATGATTAGAAGAAGTCCGTAATGGAGTCTTTTCTTCTAGCTATTGAAAGAAAAATGCCTAGAAGGCCATAGAAGAATTAAAGAAAGGCAAAAGATGAACTAAAAAAATCAAAGTCAGGGCATATTAGTAAGACTGGTCTAATTATTACTTGTAAAAACTATAGTGGAGAAGGTCATAATAAAAGATCTTGTACTCATACTAAAAGAGCTATAGAGCAAGTATAATATTTTTGGACATAATTAGTTTACATCATCTTCCTCAATTATATTATGTGCACTTACTACTATTTAATTTTGCTATAGGGAACCAATAATGAAGGTAACTCTCAGACAATATCTGTAAGTATTCTAAATCCTTCACATGTTTCACAAAAGGAAAAGAAAATGCCAACATTTGTTGCTCATAGAACAACAAGAAAAAAATTTAAGGGATAGGCATTTACAATAATTTAAAGACGGGGAGAAGGCTTTCTATGTAAGTTAATTATAATTGTGAATTCACTGAGAAACAATAGAATTATTGCTTAAAGTTGTCATAATTTTTACAGTCTAGTATAAGTACAAGGAATATTACAAGAGCAAATGCTGGAGTTCAAAGAAATGTAGAGTGTTCATCTTCTAAAATGGCTCCAAACAAAAAAAAAAAAAAACAGTTTCAGAATCTGTAAGAGAACTTGTGGGCACTCAAGAATCTGTAGCACCAAAGAAACGATTTATCTGAAGAGAAAGACTTCTACTTTTTTGTGAATGAAAATTATTTTGGAAAACCATTTAAGATTGATGCTTTTAGTCTTGTCTAATCTTTTTTTGGTTATCTTGATAGATTAAGGATAAACCTCATACATGTTAAGGTTATTTTGTACTTGACAAATATTGTCATTTACTTTGAGATTGGTAAATGATATTATCTTATTTTGTACATGATATGACAAACATTTTCACTTATTATCAAATGTCTATTTTTCATGCAATTGATATAATTTCATTTTTCATGCAAGTTAATTCAAAGGCTTATTTTGCACTAGAAAGACATTATCACTTAATTATTAGAGATTAACACTTCAACCAAACTTCAAACTCTTAAATACATAAATAGTTGAACAAATTGTCTTCAACACATCTTTCTCAATATTCTTGAACCCTAAATTACTAACACAATCACTATTCCCACCAGAATACATATGAAAAACAACACAGAGAAAATGAATAATGTTTTATAATTTTTTTTCTTTCTTCAAAACCTTATATTTCTCTTTCAACCGCCTAATCTTGATCAATTCATTTTCTTTTCAAACATGTTCAAAATATCCATTCCCTTTCGATTTACTTTGCACATTGTCATTATCATCCAACAAAGCACTGTTGTTTCACTTGCAAAAGTAGTTTGACAATTTCAAAGCTGTCTTCTAAGTCTCACATTCTCCTTGGCTAGGATCCGTTCACTATACTGTAATTGTCGTAGTAAGTACTTTGTTCTTTATAGGATGGTTCCATCATACCATTCAAAATACTGACATCTATTCTACAATAAGCCAAAAATAGATTAACAATTTCCATTACAAACTCTAATTATTAGAATTCTAATTAGAACTTCAAATAAGAAAAAAATTTCAATGGCCATTATCTATAGAACCATCAAATAACTACTAGAGCCCTAATTATTCGAATCCTAATTTAAACTCTAAATAACAATTTTTTTTTAGAATTTTAAATAACGAAAAAATTTTAGAATTCTAAATAATAAAAAAATTTCAATATCCATCAAATAACTACTACCATCCTAATTATTAAAATCCTAATTAGAACTCTAACAAACAAAAAATCTTAGAATTCTTACCGAAAAATATGGGCAACCATAATACCTTCTTCCCGGATTTAAGTCACTCTATGCAAATTCTCTAGGAGCCAGTTTATTGCAATAACACATTTTTTGTTCTCCATCATACACAAAATCTTGTTGAGATGAACTGAAGATATTTTGAGAACCCAACATATCCATTGATATATAAGACCTAGAGTGTCTCCTCACATTCAATCGACCTAGAGTATTTGGGAAAAAATTTAGCTTTGAGAGAGATTTAATTCACTTACAGAGGGAAATTTTTTTAGGGTAAGTGAAATTTGGGGGTGAATGGGGAAGTCGTTCTTTTGTAGCTCATGTACTGTGTTTAGTACATGCTCACTATTTTTAAAATTCGCAAACCATATTATGTAAATTATCTGCGAAGACATATAACAAATGAATGATTTGGTTTAATAGTTTGAAGAACACCCTTCATTCCCTACGACATGGGCTCGAGTCCCCCAAGCAACCTTATTTTGATTTGTTCAAAATAAAGCCATTTGGAAGATGCCACGTGTCATCTTCTTAATGGTTGTCATTTCTTAAAATTAATTTTAAAAAAATTAATAATTTTTCCTTAGTTGGTATCGATGCCACTTCATATGACACATTGTAGTGCCACGATATCTCCTGAAGCCATGTTTGCACACCACGTCAACAACAGACGACCAACTATGATAGAAATTGCACAAAACTGAAACGTTAAGCGGTTGTTTGCACCAAAAAAAGAATAGGGGCTAAAGTGACTAAAAGGTCAAACATTGGGGGCTACTTTTAACTCTATGCCTATTTTCAAAGGAGATTGATGAATCATTTAGATCCAGAAGCATGTATTTAATAGGTTGAGCATGTTTTTTTATGCCTTTAATGGATTTTATGCATTCAATGGCTGATATGTAATTAAATTCTATATTGATAACAAGTGAATGAATTGGAGAGATGGGTAAGTTTATATTATGTATTTGTAAATACATATTTATTAACCATGTGGTTTAGTTTTTTAATATAGAATGCTACGTTATCATGAGGTTGTGATATTCTTTTAAGATATCATTTATATGTTTACTTTTGTGATAGTTGGTACAAGGAGATGAGCAACTATACATTTTCATATGGAGGTAATATTTTTTTAGCTCTAGAAAATTTAGGTAAAAATTAGTATTAAATCAATGATTAATACTAATTAGTATAGAAGTAAACAATAACCTTTAAAATTTGTATAACGGTTATTTTTATTCTTTCCATTAAATTAGTATCAAATACATATTTTCATGTGATCTGAGAAGTTAAACATGTGAATTGATATTAGATTTAACATACAATTTCTTTTTTGTATGAATATACCATGGTGAAACATGATGCAAATGACGATGTCATACAATGAATTTTTGAGAAATTTGGATGACGTACGTGACAATTGCAATTTTTGGAGAAATATGAAGATGGTGTCGTTCTCCAAATCAAATAATTTTTAAATTGTGGCTTGAATTTTGTAATCAGAACCAAAATCCTAAAGATAATGATCTTGTTACTATCGGTAAATTATTTTAATTTTATTACTGTTAGTAAATTATTTTTGTGACTAACATTATATAATCTTCATTTAAGTTTAGAATATTCAAAAGAGGTGTCAGATCAGATGAAGTGACTACCACGATAGGTTTTGAGGTCATTCTAGTTCAATATGATGCAAAGGTTGAAGTTGCAGGCATGGTGAGAATAAACAAGTTTGCATGAGAATTATGATTCTACCTGCGAGGTCAGATTATTAAGACTTGTCGCTTGTTAATTCATGCTTTATAAATACATGAATTAGTATAAATGAGCCTTTAAGTTAATCTTTAAAACATAGTGGATATGTGATGAAGTGAGATAAACCACTAGTAAAGACTAAGGTAATGAAATATAACTAAGGCTAAGGCAATAGTGAGCCCAGAAATTTTGTATGCTTTGTAACATACTATTGTGAGTAAATGTATCAAGCATAATTCTTTAAGAGGTCTTATTTGAAGAAAGAAAAAAAAATCATAAATGACTTATCGGAAAGCATTATGAAAATGCATGTCTAGGATTGGTTTTGTGAAATACCTGATATTTAAGCATGCCTAGTGCACCACCTTTCTTTCATGGTAGCCTACCTGGATGCATTGTTCTTTAATGTGCTCACTTTTATAAAAATACTATGACAAAAAAATCTCTTTAATCTTAGTGTAAAAATTAAAAGAGTAGAGATTAATTTGGTTGAGTAAAATACCAAATTTATTCGTAGTAAATGAAATATGTGATAGTCTCTTTAGAGCTTAATATGTTGTATAACATGAATGAGAATATGATAAACTTTAGTGCTACTAAAAGATTGGTTGTAGCTATTAAATCTCTTTGTTTTATTTTCCTAAGTAGAGGAAAGAAAAGAGATGATCTATCTTAGGAGTTGTGTTGAAATCGATAATTTTCTTATTGTTAGAAAAAGTTGAAAACTCCTAATAAACTTTGTCATGATATTCCTAATTTCTTAAATTCTTCTTTTGAAGCATTAGGAAAAGATGAAATTCCCTTTGAGCAAGACAAAAGGAATTTCATAATAATTAAAAATCATATACACTAATATTTCAGATTAGTAAAGAGTTGAGAATATAAACACGTGAAAGCATAACAAGATTATGTTTAAATCAAGGTTTGATGTTTGAAACTTATTATAACTTTAGTAAAGTTGAGTAAGTTAATGGCGATTTGTTCATGTGTTATATATATAAAGTTTATTAAGGCACCTTGTATTTAAAGATTGATTTCTACCCTAAAATTGGTAGAAAATATGAGGATGTTTGAAAAAAGATAATTTTATGTAGTATGATGTGTAGACATATAAACTTATAGTTTATACGTATATGTGCGATATTATGAGTAACTGCATGAAACTAAGAGAATTTTTTGTTCTCTTAAATTAAAACGAACAAAACTTGGATAAGTTAATTATACTAAAAATAAAAAAACACTAAAACTAACAAAAGACATTATTTAAGTGAAGTATTTTTAGAGAAGTTTTAGTAATGAAGGGATTTCTCAAAATTACGATGCAATTTGAGTTAAATTAAACAATATTTTAAATTGTGAGAATGCTAAATTTTTTAGAGTTCTATTTGAATTGATAGTTGATAGACCTACACACAATCCAAGCAACAAATATGAAAATATTTTGTGTTTACTTAAGAGTTTAAATAGAGTTACTTGATAGTTGATAGACCTACACACAATCCAAGCAACAAATATGAAAATATTAAGTGTTTACTTAAGATTTTAAATAGAGTTATAAACTTGGAGTTTTATCGGAGATGCCTAAAATTGTGATATAAATTGGGTAATCGATAATGTGGGGGTATGTGTTTATTTTGAATATAGCAACTTTTGTGAAAGTTTGTAAGGTAAATATGCTTTACTAGCTCTATTGTGGGGGTCTGAGCTGAGAGCTCTTAACTGAGCAAAATGTGCCTTACTTGTTGAGATTTTATGAGAAAATCCTACATTTTTTGTTATGTTGTCACGAGACTCATAAACTACCAAATGTTGTTGAGAAAGATTTGATGAATTTACTGATTTTGGATGAATATTTACTCTTAATAAGTTCATAACCCAGTGTTAAGTGGGTAGACATATTGTGAAGGACTAGATGAACTTGCCGCTAGAGAGGATGAGTTTTCTTAAACTCTTAATGAATTCAATCCCAAGAGTTTGGGTGATCCTATTTGAGAAGGACATATCGAATTCATCGATTAAAGAGGTTGAGTATTTATTCTTAATGATTTCTTATCTTAGAGTTTGGGTGGTTCATTTAAGATAAACATGAAGAAATTCACCTTATTTATTGTGAGGTTGAGCTATTGTAAAAGCTCTTAATTATTTCATAGCCCATTTTTGGGTGGTTTTGTTGAGATAAACCTGATGAAATAGCCTACATAAGTGAGAAGGACTAGTCACCTTCTATGAAAAACGTTTGGCCATTTTTCTAGTACACTTACTAGAATATTGAGGAAAAAAGGGCTATATATATACATTCGTATATATACTTTTGTTGGCACATTGAGGACTTCGGTAGATGAAGGGGTTAGTTGTGTGTTATGAGTTCACCCTACTTTTAGAAATTTTAAGATTCATTCACTTATCTAAAAGAAGAATTACTCATTATCATTATGTACTAGTTCCAAATATGTTCACTAGTGCTTAGGCAACTAATCTCACTATTACTCTTCTCGCGTTTTAACTTCAAATTCTATGTTTTTACAAAAGAATTCATTTGCATTAGTGGGGGAATGTTGGTAATACAAAGAATTCCACATTGGGTAGGAATCGTTCTGCTTGGTCCGATTCGGTTTGTTTGTGTTTCTTTATAGACAAGATCCTCTCGGTAAAGTATTATTGATCAGGGTTTATATTTTTCCATTTCTAGATGTTACAAAATAATGTTTATGGTCATTAAAATGGTGTTTATGAAAATTAATTATTTTTTAACTGTTGTTGGATCTTTTACCATTTTACCCCTCCTTTAAACATATAAATAGAGTGCTCTTTTTTAGCTTCTGATCATCACAAAAAGATTGAATCCTTTCTCAAATATTTTTTACTCTCAAAAGCTCTCTAGCTTCTTCGAAGTTTTCTTTCTTAGAGAAAAGTAGTACCACTTAAGTCCACTCCATTTTTCGGGTGTACGAGATTTGGAGAGCCGTGATAACCTCAGGGGGCTATTCGTCCATTGTAGTGATTACACAAATCGGGGTAAATTCGCTTTAAGGTAGTGGTTAATACCATGACACGGTTGATCAATTCCTTGCTTATTTATTTTATTATTATACAGTCAATGCTAACGCCTCATTTTGCAGCAATCTATTTTCTAACAACACAAGCTTATTATATTTATGGTTTAGAGTTTAGAGTTTAAGGGTTTAAGTTTTATGATTTAGAATTTATGATTTATGGTTAGGGTTTATATTTTAGGTTTTAGGTTTAGTAATATAGAATTTAGATTTTTAAAGAAGTGTTGTGTAATATTTTTTTACACAACTTGTGTATCAAAATATAATTCTTAATCAAATTGATAATTATCAAGGGTGTATTCATCGTATCATAAATAAATAAATAAATAAGTGATAAAAGGCATTGGAAGTCAAAACACGAGTTTCAAGGCTATCTTGTTCCTTTTAAGCTTAAGAGGGTATTTTGGTAATTTACACCTCTCAAGGGTATTATAGTCATTACATTTAGTTATGTTTTGATAATTCATAAAACAAGACATCGTAGTCAATTCATTAATTAAAGGTATTCTAGTCCTTTAAACTCACTGAGGTGTTTTAGTCTTTTAGGCACACTAGGTCGTTTTGGTCATTTGCACAAGTTAAGGGTATTTTGGACAATTCCATCCACTTGAGATTTCAAAAGCAATTACTAAATATCATTATGGTTCCTAAAAGTGTTCTACTCTCATTCTCAAGTTATTAAGACTCCAACATTGTTTTTAGACATTAGGGGCAAAAATGGAAATTTAGCAAGACATGGTAACTAAATAATTTGGTCTTACAAGGGTAATCTGGGAATTTGAAAGCTTCAAGTCTAAAATAACTTATCGGGTCCTACAAATAGGTTAGGGAATCAACGAGTTAGTCTAAATGGCTTATAAGGTCAAAGAGGCCCAAAATAAGCCATCCAACACCTAGAATATTAGTAACTCTTGTCTAAGTTTCGGTACTCAAAGCCAGGTTTCAAACTCCATAAGCTTTTTTTCCTAGTATCGAAACTCACTCAAGAATTTCGATACTCTAGACCTGGATACTATAATTTAGGCTCGTGGAATACCTTGCAAGTGTCACGGCCCGCTCATTTCGGTCCGAGACAGATGCGCAACAAGCAACCCAAGAGGTTCTAGGCTTGCCAAGAAGACCACCAGACTTGGTCCGATCGTTTCAAAGAAAGCCCAAATGCATTGAGCCCGGTAAATTAATAGATGGCATCTTACCGGGGAATATTCCAAGGGATAAGAATATCTCTCAATGTAAACACAAACTTAAGGAAAGAATATCATAGTGATAGAGTTTCCTTAATTAGTGTAGATTTGGTAGGTGGCTTTCAATCTGGGCCGTTAGTGTGATTCGATCTCGTCCGTTCATTGGGGATTCAACTATAAATAGAGGCCTCCCCACCTCACTTGAATCATCCATCATTTGAGTAATACACTTGGCATTTACTCTAAAAACACTCTGTAGTGTTCTTCGCGTTCTTGAGCGTTCTTTCTCTTGTTCTTGTTGCCTTTCTCTTTTGTTCGGTTCCTCTTGGAGCGATCTTGTGTTTGTGAGCATTGGAAGCATTCGATCTTTCGGAGAAGGATTTCAGGCTTACTTAGTCGTTGTCTAAGAACATCGACTAAATATACGTTGGGTTGGTTTGAAGTCTAGCCCCGTGACGGTTGGTATCGAGCGAGTGTTCGAGCACAAACACTGATTGGAGATGGCAAAGAAAGGAGGGAATGTTGCAGCACACAAAAGGGTGTTGAGGCCCGGCCGACGATTCCGAGCAACACCGTGCCTACGTTGGAGGAAAGGTTGGGAAAGCTCGAAGGATCCATGAAGGATGCGAGAGAGGAGATTGACGCGTTGTTAGAGTACGTCTTGATGAGCTGGACTCTTCGGAGAGGAGCTCGAAAGCAACGTGCGGGATCGAAGAACAACGTTCGAGACCTTGACCATTGTGCCGGCGGTGCGGATAGACGGAGTGATGCACTCGGCCGAGCTAAAGGCTTTGAAGGCGGAGATGATGGAGGAGATCAAGGAGCTCAAGGGAGAGCTTCAAGTTTACAAAGGTATCGTGGTGATATGTTGAACACGGCAACAATCGGACCAAAGTTGGGCGTGCCAAAGCCGAAGGAGTTTAGCGGAGCTAGATCGGCTCGGGACGTGGAGAACTTTGTGTGGAGCATGGAACAATACTTTCGTCTCTACAGGCATCAAGGATGATGCGGATAAGGTAAACATTGCTTCATTTTTAAGCGACGCGTTGCACTTTTATGGTGGCGCAGATGCTCTGAGGAGAAGAGCAAGGATATTCCCATCGGGACTTGGGAAGAGTTTGAGGCTGAGTTCAAGGAACAGTTCTACCCAAAGAACGCCCAACAGGAGGCTCGGGAGAAGCTGCACGAACTCAAGCATGAAGGTTCCATCTGGAGTATGTCGACGGTTTCATATTTGAACTCAAACTCCAAATCACGGACATTTGAAGCCGAAAGCCTTTTTATCTTCAAGAATGGACTTAGCGATGGGCAGAATGAAGTCTGAAGAGGATGGGAGTTGAGAAAAAGCTGAATCCATAGCCGAGTTCGAGATGGCAGAGACTCTCAAGCCCCGAGGCAAGGGTTATGGTGGGGAGTCAAAGACGGGAAGGTCTTGTGTGCTGTGTCTGCGGAGGAAAGCACATGATGAAAGATTGCCCCAAGAATGATCGTCTTAATGCTTTGTCAAGGTGATGTGTCCGAGGAGTCGGATGAAGAAGTGACGAGACTTGGTGCGATTGCAAGTGTCAAAGCAATCAAGCCGAGGGGCGTAGAAGCAAATGAAGTGCTACCAATGTAAGGGTCCACACAAGTTGCGAGCATGCCCAATCAAGCCATCCAAGGGGGTGGACGAGCCCGAACGAGAGCGAGGCTGCGAGACTTGGTTCGATGATACCGAGTTCTGCTTACGCATAGCGAAAGGGTTGATGTTTGTCAACATCAACATTGTGGGACGATCGAGGAGTGCTCTAGTGGACACCGGAGCAACCGATCTATTCATGTCGAAGAATTTGCTGCCGACAAACTTGGTCTTAGAGTTGTGGGTTCATTGGAAAGATCAAGACTGTGAATGCTAAAGAAGTTCCAATTGTTGAAGCGGCACGGAAGGTGGAGCTGCAGATTGGTGAATGGAAGGGCAAGGAAGACATCAAGGTAATCAATCTAGATGACTTTGATTTTATTTTGGGACTAAGCTTCCTTGACCGTATAGATGCTCTTATCGTTCTTGTTCTGTGTTTTGGATCGAAAACAACGTTGCGTTGTGCCCTCGCACCGAGACAAGGGTAAAGGAACCAAGATGCTGATTTGCCATTCAGCTTGCCGAGGATGCTCCAAGCCAAGGAGACATCGCTTTGGAGGCTCTTTGTTGGAGGACTACTTTAGTGGGGCAAGAGTTGCCCAGTCAGCTAGCGACATGAGGCCCGTGGAAAAAGCACTGTGGGCAAGGTGGAAGAAGCATTGAACTTCAAGTGTGAAGAAGGATCAATGTGGGAAAAGTTGCCAATGGGCAACGAGGCACCAAACTTCAAGAGGAAGGGTTGATGCGGTTAGAGTGAAAAAGGAGGCGCATCTCAAACTTCGTCGAGAGATGCGCAATGATGCGAGCGAGAAGTTACACGACGGAAGGAACCAAGGCAAGCGATCTGTATGAGAAGACAACCTAGGCAGTAAAGCGCTCCTTGGGGAGCCGTTCTTATGGGGGAACATCGTTGCCCGATTCTGAGTTGGGAGCAAGCCAAGGTACCATGGAAGATCCAAGATCAACCAAGAGAAGTCTTTACTGAGACAGCGATGAGGGCATCGCCGGATTTGGTGGGGGAGAATGTCACGGCCCGCTCATTTCGGTCCGAGACAGAATAACAAGCAACCCCAAGAGGTTCTAGGCTTGCCAAGAAGACCACCAGACTTGGTCCGATCGTTGGAGACTGAAAGAAAGCCCAAATGCATTGAGCCCGGTAAATTAATAGATGGCATCTTACCGGGGAATATTCCAAGGGATAAGAATATCTCTCAATGTAAACACAAACTTAAGGAAAGAATATCATAGTGATAGAGTTTCCTTAATTAGTGTAGATTTGGTAGGTGGCTTTCAATCTGGGCCGTTAGTGTGATTCGATCTCGTCCGTTCATTGTAAGGGGATTCAACTATAAATAGAGGCCTCCCCACCTCACTTGAATCATCCATCATTTGAGTAATACACTTGGCATTTACTCTAAAAACACTCTGTAGTGTTCTTCGCGTTCTTGAGCGTTCTTTCTCTTGTTCTTGTTGCCTTTCTCTTTTGTTCGGTTCCTCTTGGAACGATCTTGTGTTTGTGAGCATTGGAAGCATTCGATCTTTCGGAGAAGGATTTCAGGCTTACTTAGTCGTTTGTCTAAGAACATCGACTAAGGCCGCACGTTGGGTTGGTTCAGAAGTCTAGCCCCGTGACACAAGCCACTAAATATGACCTAAAGGGTCCCAAACGCTTACATGGAATCAAGGGGGAATTTATAAGGCTTTTAAAATAAAAATAGAAAAATATAGTCACCACTTGTCACTTGAGTTAAGTAGGTCGGGCACCATAAGACAACCAGAGAATATATTTAATTTTCCTTTTTGGGAATCGGTTACTCGAGGGAAGGATTAACACTCCACAACGTCCAAAATTAGTACTTAATTGATTTCAAATTTTCTTAATACCGGATTGTATGAGTCCAATGCTTAATTTTAAAATACGATTCTTTATGCATGTAGTTTTATTTTAAAAGACGAACCGAAGTTCACTTGAAATTTAAAGAAGGATGTCCCCTATTTTGAAAGATAAACAAAGATTGTCATCACTCCATTCGCAATACGATTAACTTTCTAATAGAATAAAATTGCTTTTAATATTTGAAGCCCAAAAACAATGATGCAAATATGATAATGACATAGATTATATATGGATGTGTTCAAGAAATAAATATGAATGTTAATGAACATACATGAATTAAAGATTCGAATATGCAAAACTAATGAATGAGACGAACTCTTTTTTATACAAACAACCGTCAGTTTCCATCACGCCATTCGTGATATTACTCGTGAATCCCTTGTACAAAAAAAATTCAATCTCGAATAAAAAAATTGAATAAGTTTATAATATTATTAAAAATATTAATTTTATCGAAATAAATTTTTATTTCGTACGAACGACCCTCGTAGTTTACATGACGCCATTCGTGATACTACTCATGGATACCTCATACAAAAGGAGACTCTACCTGTAGCGCCCAAAATATTTCCTAATTAAATCCCTAATATTTATGAATTGTAATTCCAAAACCCTACTTTTTCTCTTTGACTAAATCGGAATTTTATTCAATTAGAGGACTCAATTGAACTTTAAATCACATTTAGTGACCTTCGTGAACAAAATCAGATGTTGAGAATTGTAATGTAAGGCGGGTAAGCTTTAGGGCCCTAACTTTCTATTTTACCCATTTGGGAAGGATATTTAAACTTTTTTTAGCCCTAAAACCTATAAAGAAAACGTACAAACTGGAATACTAAAAAGTAAACTGAAACATGACATGATATGAAGCTAAAAAGGGTTTAATTAAAGTAACTTAAAATTAAAAGGCAGAAGCATAAAAAGACTAAACAAATAAAGGGCCGAAATGAAAAGTAATTAAAAACGCAGGGTATGAATTAAAGGTGCATAAATATAATACAACTGAAATAACATAATTTGAAATGAAAAGTAACTAAAAACGCATGGCATAAATTAAAGGTGCATAAATATAAACGGAACTGAAATAACATAAATTGAAAGAATAAGGGGATATGTGCACCCTTCCAGAGAGGGTTAACACCGGTCTTCGAAACAAAATAAAATAAAAAAAATGAAAGCCAAAATTAAAAATAAAGAAAGAAGTGAAAGGGGCGAGATTGAAATGAAAATAGAATGCGAAAGGACTCAAAAGAGAATGAACCTTTTAATAAAAACGTACGGATCCTTTCCTCGGTCGGGTTACTGCGCAAGTTAAAACCCTGACCAAACCACGACTTTTTAGGTCTTATAAATAGCAAAAATTTAGAAAAAAAAGCTTTACCCCTCCTCAGAAAACCTATATTTTGTGCCCTTTTACTTGAAATATTGCATGTATTCAAGCTCATTTAGTTGCATTTATGATAATTTAGCATATATATTTGACGTTTATGCTTGAGCTTAATGATATATATATATATATATATTAATGCTATTAATAGGAAAGGTAGTGTATTTTAGTGATGCTTGTGCAGGAAGCAACGAATTGGAAGAAGCAGTGGAGCGTCAGAGTATTGGAGCAGCATTCTCTCGTGATGGACTGGATGCCACAACATTACGGTGAAGCTGAAGACAAATCTTGGATCCTTTGATGCCAAGAAACGCGTGGTCCCCTCCTTAATGAGCCATTAATTATGTGGAAAAAGCAAAAATCTCGTTTAATGGATCACCTAACATTTTATTAAAAGCATGTGGTAAGATATTCTTTTATTGGCATTTAATGGGCTTAAAGTAGAAAACCCTAGGATTTTTTCTTATTATAAAAGGCAAGGGGAATACCATAAGAAAGGAGAGCTGCACTTAACGTACAAACACGCAGGAAAGAGAGCTTGATCCTACACAATATCCCTTTGTCTTCAACTATTGGAGAACCACCATCGTTGAGGTCAAGAGGAGTCTCTACACGAAAAGAGCTATCAAGAGAGGCTTGAGGAGTGCTGGGCGCTGCATCACAGTTCAAGGGATTGAAGGAGAATTCGAGGACGCTTTGATTCACTTTCTCTTGTTGCTCTATTGACTGCCATGACTTATTATTTTATGTTGATGTATATCATTTGCTCAGACATGAGCTAAATACTCTTTATTGGGTTTATTGTTTAAGTTACTTTGTTTAACTATTATTCAAAGCTATAACATTTGTTTCTTATCTATTATGTTCATTAAACTTAATGCTTAATCTTGTAAGAACTATCCAGAGAGGCCTTTGATTATTGATTTGTTGCTTAATATTGAGAGAGAGTTAAGTTAGACCGTGTGAACAATGGAGCTTAAGCTATCAACTTGAGTTCTAATCCTGTTTAGACATAAGATTAGAGTTTCAACGACTAATAAAGGGAACTTAAATATATAATAATATTGTTAGGGTTAACGCAGACATGTATCGTCGTAGCATTCTTTTATCAACTTCTAGCTGGACATAATTTATGAGTTTATACGAAAACCCTGTCTGGTAGATAAGTATACTTTCACCGCTATTGCATTCGATTGATAGTTAGCAGTGTACTTGGCAATAAACCCAGCATCTATCCTCATTAGAATCTTTGGTATAGTATCTGCTTGTTCTTTGATCATTGCTTCCCTTTTACTTTTATTTGCTATTGCATCTAGTTTGTATTCCTTATCACCATATTATTATCTTACTAACTTTTACGTGCGATCACTTTGAGTTTACTACTCCAATCCATGTGGGTTTGACTCTCTACTTATCACTTTATTACTTGATCAATGAATATACTTGCTCTAATTTGCGCAGACTATATTTAACACATCACTTACTAAAAAATCTTCAGAAATCTTTGAAGTGTTCTTCCAATTGTTCATCGTGTTCTTCGGTGAACCCAGAACACGATGAACCTTTGTCGTGCTGACTGTCGTTTGTTGACAATGTAGTCTTAAAAAGGACTACCTTCTAAACATCTTTTTTTTATCTAAAAATCTAATTTAACACTAAAATTTTCCTGAAACTAATCTATCATCATGAATCTAAAGAAACCATCCCGAAACCTAAAAGTTCTTATAAAAAACCCATTTAACCTTCAATCTTGGGTGAGACCATCAATCTTCGGTGATAACCCTCGATCACCAGACGTGGCGGTGATCCAAAATTTCACAGGTAAACACTAAACCCCTTAACCTTTCTTTAATTATAATTCGAAGCTAACAAAGGAAATACATTGAAAATAGTTGCCTTTTGCATTTGCATTTCTACGATGCTCTCTAAGGCTTTATAGACGGTTGTCGACTTTGCTAACACTTGGCAACAATTGAAGATCCAATGTAAATATGCAAGGAAATAATGCCGATAGTAGATCTTTGTGCGTGCAAGTATACACAGTTAGCAAGTAATACAACAGTAAGCTGAGTATTGTATCCACATGGATTGTTCAGGAATTAAATGCAACAATGCTTTACTCGTGAATAGGAACAAATGATTTTGAATGGGATCTTGGATTTTGATTTTAGAAAATAAATTAAGAAAGATTCAGCAAAAGTGCAGATAGCTTGGCAAATAAATATATTCAAATGGATGACAAGCGTTAGCAAGGGATGACTGTATTTTACACTAGTTAAGATAGTAGTTAATAATTTCTAGCCTTGGTTTTATTGCTGAGCAGATTTTAAGGTTAAGTATTTCCTCTGTCGATAGCAATACCCTAACTTAATCTCGATTAACCCCTACATGTCTATAGTGAAGTTTTTCAAACAATTAACTTGATGAAGTTTCAATCTTTACTCCTAAGGGGTAGATTCACTTCCGAAGTAAGCTCATCTACTTGATCATCTTCTGTCGAAGCCTTTCCTTAGTATCAGGCAATTAATCGTTATCTCTTAAGTCTATTACGATATTAAGGGATAATATGCATGCAACGCCAATGGTCGTATGGCAACAATTTGAGAAAACAAAGCACCAGTAGATAGACAAATATTGCCAAAGCATTTAATTATTAAACACTAAAAACTAACTGAGCGTTCATCACAAAAACTTCCCCAGCCATTTTAAAAGAAATTAGTTCATGGCTGGGGGGTCCATCCACAAAATATTGTAACTTAGCATCACCATTTAAAATAAATTTAAACTAAGAGAATGGGCAAAGAAGGAGGTCCGTCGATGCAGCCTTTCAATTGCTCTAGAGCTCTCGGTCTAAGCTTGGTCGAACCACAGTTTGCCCTCTAGCTTCCTCTTTCACCACGGTGCAACCTCTTGGCTCATAGATCAGCTTCCTTTAAATAGGCACTCGTGGAAACCCTAGAACGGGTTTGAAATTTGAAATTTGATTACACAACATGATAGACGTGTTATCCTTTTATCCTCTTTGGAATTTGGGGCTGACATGTTCTTGGTTCAATAGCTCATTTGATCGGGCATCAAACATTATTTCTTTACTAACCGAGCTTGGCAATTTCTGGTCAACAATGCCAACTGCAACTTGATAATTCTTTTCAACTTTTCTGGCTTTCTGCTCCTGTGCTGCTCTGCCAAGCCTGCCTTGCTCCTTACCTGCATCAAAGCTAGCAAAACAACCCTTCACTCTGGCAAAATAAACAATTCCTAACTCCTAAATGCAAATGCATGATTTTACTAACTAAATGCACGAATATACACCTAAAGACAAGCAAAGGCATGTCAATATATGCGTAAAAATCAGTACTTCTGAGGAGTTAACATCCCCAAACCTAGCTCATTACTTGTCCTTAAGTAATGCAACCAAAATCTATAAAACAGTAAAAAGAGAAAAGTACCTCAGCAAAATTGTTCTGATCACAACACCTGCTAGCAAGCAAAATATAATCCTAGGTCTGCCCTTGGATATCTAGTATATTAATGCCAACATATCAACAAGTTCAAGTGCAACAATATAGCTCTAGTCTAAGGTCATGAAGTGTGCATGAAGTGCAGGTAATTTGCATCAAGCTTCCTTAAACTCCCTTAGTCAATCTTTACTACCCAAACTCAGAATAATTTTTCTTCTATTTTATTTTACTTGACAAGGGTTTCTTTATGCTGGCATTTAATTATGGTTCACGTCATGACGCTGTTTGGTGTGAGAAATAAGATAGAGCAAACCACAAATATCCACGTTAATCCAGATTACATCACTAAGCTAAACCATTACACTGATACCCTAAAGTTTTGTTGGCATGAGAACTAAGAGGGAGCAAACTACGAAGACTCAAGTTACTTATTGTCTCTAAGGCAGATGAGTTTTCTAAAATTTTTCAACCTTTGGCAAAACATTGTTGGCTTATTCTTTTTTCTCACCCTAACATTTTCTTCGTTTTTTACTGAGTTTAGTTTCAAGAATCCTAAGTTTGTCTTGGGAACTAGATGCATATCACGTGTTTAAGTGAAACTAAAGTTCCATAAACTAGAGATCAATTGCAATGCAACTTGGCGTTACTAACCTGCCGGCTTATATTATTTAAGATCCAATTTCTTTATTGGATAGACAGATTATTCAAGTACAAATTTCAATCAACTAGTAAAGTGTTGGAAAATTATCATTCTAAGATTAACTAAGGCAAAAAAATTTAGTGGTTCAGTATGCATGCTTTAACCTACATGGCAAACTAATGCAAAAAAATGCAAACTGAAATATAAACATGCATGAATGTCATGGCAATTAATGTGAGGCAACACACACCCCAAACCAAAGGTGTGCATTATCCTCAATGCATGAGAACATATATATACAAATGAAATACATGATATGTTTAACAAAATGAAATGAAGAAGTTAAGGGGAAGAGGACTCTCATTCGAAAGGTTCTAGTCCAGAGACGCGAGTCTTTCTTTTAACAAAGCTTTCTCTATTGGGTGCCATGTTCTTCTTTCTCTTCTTTGAAATAGAAGTAGAGGACTTCACATCATGGAAGACCTCCTCTATTATTTGCTCTGGCTCAGATGCAGCAGGAGATACAAAAGTGGCAGAAGAAGCAGGTGCAGCAAGTGTAGCAAGTAGCACGTCGGCCTTGGCAGGTACTTCATCTTCAGATTCTTGAGAGGTCCCAGTCTTGGCAGATTCAACTTCAATAGGTGAAACAGGTATTGTGGCATCAGATTGTTAGGTTAGAGTGTAAACAGACTGAGGACTGCCTGGTATTCCTTCTATGGCAAGAAGCTCAGGTCAGAACTTAGTAAAAAGTAGCAAAGGATTGGCAAACATGCCTTCAATAGTGGTCTTGAGGGCTTTGTCCCAAGCGCTGGTATATCGCTAAAGTGTTGTATTCTATTCTTCTACTTTCTCGAGTTTTTGTAGTATGAGTTTCTAGCGTTGATAAATCTGGGAAAGTAATGCCATAACGTTAGTTGGCATTGCTGAGACAGGTTCTACTTTTGGAGGCTTGGAAACATATTTTGGCTTAGTGACTTTTCCTTTGCTTTTTTCCTTGGCTTCTCTGCTAATCAGCTGGTTCCATAATGTAAGGGTGGTGGCTCCTTTGTACCTTTGAGTGTTATCAAAATCTATCTAGAGGACTTTGTGCAGCCGATAAATCATTGTGATTAGTGAATGGAAAATCATACTTCTATTCCCTTTGGCATAATATTTGTAGAGGTCTCATCCATGATCAAAAACCCTACATTGATTTTTCTCCCCCATCATAATAGAGTGCAATAATGCTACGCTCCTTGGAGATTGTCTCATCGTGCGTAGTTGGCATCAGGTTAGCCTTCAGGAAGTGATTCCAACCCTATGGTTGTAGCTTTAATGCCAATCGCTTTACGGTCCTCTTTCCTTTAGATGAAGTGTTCTACTTCGTTCCCGGTTCATACAGGTCCTTCAAAAGTAGTTGCCTTGTGGCATCATTCATGGGATCCACAAAAACAAAGTGTTCCTCTCCTGTACCATCTAGTTTAAACAAACCATTGATAAATCCTTCATCTAAACAAACACACGTACCTCTTACAAATAGAAAATGTGAATCTTTAGTGGTGAGATGGGCCTAGAACTCGCGGACGATATTGGAATCCACCTCTCCAGGCGGCTGGCAAAAGTTTTCCCATGCATCCTTCCTTATAATGTTCACCACTTCCAATGAGAATCCCAAATTGGGTTCATTCTTAAATTCGAAACCATTCTCATAGAAAAATGTTCGTGCGGCAAAGTTCTCCTCATATTTCTTTTGAATTTCTTCATTAAAGAAAATCTTGAAAGACAATGAAGAATATGCCATTGAAAAGTTTTGGGAGAAATCGGATAATGGAGAAAAAAGAGTGGTTCTTGTTTTCTTGCCTTGTGAGAGAGGATAAAGAGAGAGTAAAGATTTCTAAGGTAAGATTTGGGGTTTAAGTAAGGTAAAAAAATGATTGAGGTGATATAATTGGGCGATTAAATGAGGATAATGATGAATTGTGGCAGTATAGATGTGTTTAGGAAGTAAGATAATGATGGGTTAAGGGTTTAAGATGAAAGGATGGCGCGTGAAAAAGGGATAAGGGTAAAAGGATAGTTTAAATTTCAAAGCTTTACCCTAGACGGCTAGGGTTTTATCTCACACTTAGCAAAAATCCACTCCTCTTGGGCCTAACTCATACAAAGTTCAGCTAGTTCATGATGTTGGATTCCTTATGCCGGCCCTAATATTGGCATACTGCCTGGCAACATAACATGTACCTACACTCACTCAAAAGAAACCTTTCAAAGCAGAAAAAGTAGATAAAAAATAAAAAGAATAAAAGAATAAAATACTTAATAAAATAAAAGAAAAGAAAAACCTACTATGTACAAAGATCAAACAATGATGATGAAGTTCACTGAATTTCTACCAGGAGAACAATCTCCTTGGCATTCTTTTAATTACCTTCCAGATAATGTTTCAACCTTTGGCCGTTTACATTAAAAGTTGTCCCAATCTTCAAATCCTTAATATGTAATACCCCAAAATTTACAGTACTGTTTAAGGGTCATTTAGTACTAAGATAAGGGCTTAAAAGCTAACTTAGTGACTAAAATGACAAAAATGAAAAAGTTAGGATTTCTTTAATTTTGGATTCTAGAGAAGGAATTTCTGAGAATTAAGAGTACCATGAGATAGAGGATAAGCAAATTAGGGTACTCGCAAAGTTTGGTAATAATCCAAGGAAAATTGGAATGGGGATTCAAGGTTAAAGTTTAGTGACCAAAATGATAAGTTTTCAAAACTTGTATGGTACAAGTCAAAATATGAAAAGTTGAAGGACCAAAGTTGTAATTTCCCAAAATTTAGGAGTTTTATTTCATAAATAGATAGAGCACCTATTGGTGTGGACCGAATGTGGAATTACTAGTTTGATCCGATATTTCAAATATTGGGAAATCACAGTCAAAGTTTAACTAGAATTCGGATACCCAGATCGAACTAAAAAATTATGAAATTTTACCATATGATAGAAAAAGGTTTTATGCAAAACTCTCAAAATGTGAGTTTAGATATCAGAAGTGGCTTTCTTGGGTCACATTGTTTTAAACGAAGGGATCCACGTCGACCCTAAAAACATACAATCCATTGTGGAAGGGAAGGTCCCATGTTAGGACTTTAGATTGATAAAAAGGAATCAGTCCGATTTAATATTATTCATATAGATAGCGGATTAAGAAATATTAAGAGAACTTGTACCTGATAAAGATTTTGGGTAATTATTGGTATATTTAGACTGACTCAAAATTTTAAGTTTGACTTCAAAAATATGGAATATTTTATTTGATAATATTATTTATTTTTTAGATATGGAAATAAGGAATTTTTAGAATTTATTTGATAGCCCGGTGAAGGGGAAATCACAGTAAAAGTAGTAAGTGAATATTAGGAAATCAGATCGAACCAAAATTTCAGAGGTTGTTATATAAGTCACGAAAAATTTATAAAATATTATTTTATGAATAAATTATTAGTTGGTTGATTGTGATCTAACTAGAATAGTTGGATTTTTACAAAATGACAAAATTAGAGATTTAAGTAACTATTTTGGTAATTTGGTCACAATGGCAATTTTGAAATATTTTGAAAGTACCATGGGCAATATGGTAATTTCCCATGTGAAAGCATTACTCTAGTTTGGTTAGAGTTAAATGGAATTTGGTTGGAATTGAACTAGAATGGCAACTTGTAAATTATGATTCAATTGGAGGTTAATTTTGAAATAAGGACTAAATTGAATAAAAATTGATGAACAAAATGTCCATCTTCTTCAACCCTATTTTTGAAACACCATGGGAAAGGGAGAGAAAAATATACAAAATTTTCTCCAAGCATTTTTGAAGGCTCCCGAACAAGATTCAAGGTATATTTTTTGTAGAAAGTTGATCTATTTTCAATTCTCTTTCATTTGATAGTAATTTTATCAAGAGTTATGAAGATTTGATTATGTTCTTAAAGAGAGAGAAAATAGGGTTTCATGTTCCATGTTTATATTGAAGGTTGATCTATGCAAATCTAGTGTTGTAGAGATGAAATCAAGCTTATATTGTGATTAATTTCATGTTTAAGGTTAAAAGCCCTAACCCTAGAAATTGGGATTTTATTTAGGGTTTTGAAATTGATGATGAAAATGAAAGATTGATGATATTAGAAGCTTGATTTTGATGTTAGAATGAAAAATCCTCAACTAGTCCTTTAAGTGACCATTTCGGCATACATGGGGAAATTTGGAGAAATATTGTGAAAATTATCCTAGTGATGAATTTGAAGAGATTATGAACTTAGAAGCTTGATTATGGCTTTTTGGACTAAAATAAATTAATTGGAAAATATAGATACCCATTTTGGCTTGTAGAGAAATTATGGGGAAAATATTTTGAAATTATTATGATTATGAGATTTTATGATTCGAATATGTTGTATGAAGTTAGAATTGAAACTAGAATCCAAGGGACTATATTGACAAGAAAGGAAATGGCAAGGGACCATTTTGATAGCCCTGGTTAGTTCATGGACCAATTCAGCTTTGGTTTAAAAGTAAGGGGAAAATGTGAGAAAAAATTATAGAAATGTTGGATTAATTATTAGATACAAGTTTACAAGTTTATGTGTAAAATTAGTGACTAAAATGTCACTTTGGTAAAAGTTAGTGGATGAAAGGGGTATTGAATAAAACTTAGTGAAAAATATTAGAATTATTGAATAATTGTGATTCGACCTGGAATAAATTGTAAAATGTGCAAGATGGTCATTAGGGACCATAATGAACAATTCGGCATTATTAAAAGAAAAAAGTGAAAATTTTTGAAAATATTCTATATTCAGATAATTATACTAGTATAGTATAGTTAAGCAATGTTAGATTAAAAATCTAACATGAATATTGTTATGTATGTTCAAATGATATTGTACAACTATTGGTGAGGCTAAGGGTACCGGATCAAAGAAAAGCAAAGAAAAAGTATCGAAATAGTTTAGTGAGGCTAATATCATTCATGGCCCAGGTGATCACATTTTTACTTATTTATTATATATGTGATATAAGTGAGAGCATTTTTATTTATTTTATATATATGACATAAGGGAGATTTGCGAGAAGTCGACCTTGATATTAATGAAAAAGTATGTTTATCAAAGTTATGTAAATGGCATGAAATATTAAATGGAATATGTGATACATTTATATGGCATAATGATTTATCTAAGATAAATCGGATTTTTAGATTTTGGGTATGAACTGCCCATTATCGAATTATGGATGATAGTATTGATGGATTGGATACTGAATGTGAAAATATTATATTGTTATGCCTAAGTACTAGTGTGAGAGTCTTTGGTATAATTGGATACCCATAGAGTCTTAGCAGCTACATTCCAACACTATGATGCGTTCCAAACACTTTGGCGTTGACTTCAGATACTACGGTGTTGTTTAGACACTTCTGTGTTGACATCAGACGCTATGGCGTTGCAGAAACTACGGTGTTGTTTAGACACTTCGGTGTCGACTAGCACAAAATGTGTGATAATGAGGAGCAAAGGGCGTCATCGAGTAATACTCACCATTAGATGCTACAGCGTTGCAGACACTACGGTGTCGTTATGATGACTCATATACCATAGGTTCACACGAAATTGTACTTTGGGCTATAATTCATGAAATGCTTTTATGCAAGTGGATAGGCCAGTAAGTCTATCGTATTTCCTATTGATAAAATAAGAACGATAATATGACTTTGGATATATATATATATATACAATTATGATTTATATTGATGCTTTGAACATGGAATGTTGATTATAATGTTGATTTTTCCCAAGTAATATTGTGAAGTTTTTGGTATAGTTGGATATCTACAGTGTCTCAGTAACTGTGTCCTAGCACTACGGTGCGTTTCAGTCACTTCAGTGATGTTTAGACACTTCGGTGTCGACTTAGACGCTACGGCGTTGTTTAGGCACTTTAGTGTTGTTAGCACAAAATGTGCGATTATGAGGAGCAAAGAGCATCCTCGAGTACGTACTCATATCAGTCGCTTCGGCGATGCAGACGCTACAGAGTCGTAGACACTACGGTGTCGTGATGACTCGCGTACCATAGCATCACATGATTTTGTACTTTGGCTATAATACTTGAAATGCATTTATTCAGGTAGTTAAGCTAAAAAGCTTAACGTACACAAGACTGCTAAGACATATCGAATCCTATGATTTGAATATTATATTAGTTTAATGAACTATACATGTAAGGTAGTTCTATGCATGATAAAATGTTATCAACTGCAATTGGAAATCACTTTCCATTTTGCAGGGCTGTGTTATTTATAATCATTGTTTTATATTGTTATGATTATGCCTCACTATGTTATACTTAGCATGTGTTTCATATCACATGTAGGTACTTCGGACTAGATAGTAGATGAGGAGCTGTACATCATTGGATCAAGTTAGCCTACATTATCAGTAAGAATCACCACATCCTAGTCTAGTGGGGCATGTATAGATATTAAATAAGTAGCTATTTTGTATGTCTAAATTTTTGTACTCTACTTAAAAGTTAATGTGGATGTATGCTCTAGAAACATTATTTTGGTTTAACCATTAAGAATAATAGAAAATATGCATCAAATGATTTGAAACTTAGTTGGTCGTTTATCGTGTAGTGATTTTAAAATCAAGAAAGGGTCTAGGCAGTACACATAGTGTTCACCCTAAATTATATTTCATTTTAATAACTGCTTAAAGTATTTTATAAACTAATTCATGGTTGAAACTAGGTGACTCTAGATAGATTTGTAATTTAATGAAAACCGAGAAAGGGTTGTTTAATCAAATTAGCTTTGCATCAAATAAAAAAATTACAAGTCTATAAATCAATGTAAATTAGTTAGTAACATCTTTAATGTGTATTCGTATATCGAATATACGCTGAGGGTGTTATATTTAGTGGTATCAGAGCAAAGGTTTAGCCGATTCTAGAGGGTAAACCAAGTCCAATATGATTTTGCTAAAGTGTACATGCCCTTAGGATGTGATGCTACTGATGTATTGCTTGCATAACTTGATGTAGCTTCTCAATAGTATGAATGAGACTCTAATGGCTATAAAAAATAAATATGGTAGTTGACTCCTATCCATGATGAGTTATCTGTATAATAGAGAACTGGTACAATAATTATAAGATGTTAGTCTCTAACATATGTATTTGTACTTACGTTTATAATAGCATAAGTTATAAGAAATTTAGAGAGTAAGGGCTCATACGCACATTTCGAGGGAAAATGGTAGTCATGGGATGCTAAGCTTATGATTAAATGGAATTGTGATTGTTATTAATAAATTAAGATAGTCAGATATGAAAAGTTAAAAAAAAGAAGCAGTATTCTTATTCTAGAAATACGTATTTGTTAAATGGCTAAACATGAAATTGTTGGGAATTACTACAGATGTAATCTAACAGCCTGCTTAAGATAAGCTAGAGGCTGAAAATATGAAAAATTAGAGTATGATGGGAATAAGTTAAGAGATGATATTACTGATTAGGAAAAGCTAATGTAGTAGCTGATGCTGTTAGCTGGAAAATGTTCTTTATTCCGCATGCAATGAACGCTTAATTGTCTTTGGGAAAGAATGGTACACTAAGTACAAAGTTACAACTTTAACCAACCTTGTTAGATCCAATTAAAGATTTGCAAGTGCCATATGAAGAATGCTTTGAAAAGAGAAAGCAAGTTGAATCTAGAGAAGCCTAAGATTATGAAAGCAAATCTGATGGATTTCTATTAAGGAAAAGTTTATAATGGTGAAATGAAGAAAGAAATTTTAATAGAAGGACAGTCAGTTGGAACATTCTGATCTTTGAAGATAAGTTACGAGCCGATATTATTGAGAATACATGATTGTGGGAAAGGATTGAAATGTTCAGAATAATCCAAAAGTGGATAGAGTTGATCTGACTCGAGAAATAGAAGACAAAGTGAGGATTCTTTAAAATAATCCTAAAGCAGCTGCAGACCGACAATAGGCATATGAGGATAAAAGGAAAAAAGGATATTTGAGTTTAAATTCAGAAACAAGGTATGTATGAAAGTTTCACCTTTGAAAAAAAGTACTATGCTTTGGTCAAAAAGAAAGCTTGGTCTCAGATTCATTGGACCGCGTGAGACTCTTAAAAGAGTGGACAAATGACTTATTAATTGACTTTACCTTCGGAGGCGAGAAAGACTTAATTATGGAAGGGTTGTGAACAACTTTTCAATGATAGCTGCTCTACTTACAAAGCTATTGAGAAAGAATGTTCCATTTGTATGGACTGAGAAGTGTCAAGAAAGCTTTGATCAGTTAAAGAAAATTTTAACAGAAGCTTTGATTTTGGTACAATCAGAGTTATGAAAAGAGTTTCCTCTGTACTGTAACGCATCCTATAATGAAATAGGGTGCGTGTTAATGCAAGATGGGAAGGTGATCACGTATGCTTTCCGACAACTAAATCCACATGAAATGAATTATCCGACTTATGATCAAGAACTTGTGGCTATATTTTTTGCTTTGAAGTGTGGCGACATTATCTCTATGGTGAACGCTACCACGTGTATACTAATCATAAGAGTTTAAAATATTTGATAAATAGAAAGGGTTGAATCTACGACAACAAAGATGGTTGGAACTAATAAAAGATTATGACCTGATCATTGATTACCATCCAGACCGAGAAAATATCGTAATCGATACCTAAAATTGGAAGACATTTATTACATTATGAACTTTAAATGCTCAATTGACATGAAAAGGATGATTCATTGCTAGTAGAGATGCAATTAAGATCTTCATTGCCAAGTCGAAATAAAAAAGTCAGCAACAAGATGAAGACTATATAGCAAAGGTGAAACAAGTGGAGTGCCAATATCTATAGTATCAGATCAAAATCCAAAGTTCACATCAAGATTTTGGAATGCATTACACAGAGCTTTGGGGGCACAACTAAACTTCAGTATTGTGTTTCATCCTCAAACAGATGACCAATCTGAAAGAATAATTCAAATACTAAAAGATATGCTAAGAGCTTGCATGATTGAGTTTGAGGGATCTTGGGAAAAGTACTTACCATTAGCAGAATTTGCCTACGATAAAAGTTATTAGTTAAGTATATAGATGGCACCCTATGAAACCCTCTATGGTTGAAAGTGCAAATCGCCATTAAATTGGTTTGAGTTATATGATCGCAAGCTGATTAAATCAGATTTGTTGCAAGAAATGGAAGAAAATAATACATTTCGGGCACAAAGGAAAACTAAGTCCCAGGTGTAATAGACCTTATGAAATTCTAAAGAAAGTTGGCCCTGTGGTGTAATCCATAATGTTTTCTAAGTCTCGATGCTCTGAAGATACATATCGGATCATTTACACGTGATTATACTAGAGGAGATAGATTCGCAATCAGATTCGACTTACGAAGAGAAACCAGTAAAGATATTGGCTTATGGTGTCAAAGAATTAAGGAACAAGCATATACCGTTGGTGAAGGTCCTTTGGCACAACCACCAAGTTGAAGAGGCAAAATGGGAAGCTAAGGATACAATGGAAAAGCAGTACCCACATTTATTCGAAACAGGTATATCTTGAAAATTCGAGGATGAATTTTCTTAAGGGGGAAGAATTATAATACCCTAAAATTTTCAGTACTATTTAAGGGCCATTTAGTACAAAGATAAGGGCTTAAAAGCTAACTTAGTGACTAAAATGACAAAAATATAAAAGTTAGGATTTCTTTAATTATGGATTCTAGAGAAGGAATTTCTGAGAATTAAGAGTACCATGAGATAGAGGATAAGCAAATTAGGGTACTCACAAAGTTTGGTAATAAATCAAGGAAAATTGGAATGGGAATTCAAGGTTAAAGTTTAGTGACAAAAATGATAAGTTTTCAAAATTTGTATGGTACAAGTCAAAATATGAAAAGTTGAAGGAACAAAGTTGTAATTTCCCAAAAGTTAGGTATTTTATTTTATAAATAGATAGAGCACCTATTGGCGTGGACCGAATTTGGAATTACTGGTTTGATATGATATTTTGAATATTGGGAAATCACTGTCAAAATTTAAGTGGAATTCGGATACCCAAATCGAACTAAAAAACTTATGAATTTTTACCATATGATATAGAAAGTTTTTATGCAAAATTCTCGAAATGTGAGTTTGGTTATCAGAAGTGGCTTTCTAGGGTCACATTGTTTTAACCGAAGGGATCCACGTCGACCCTAAAAAGATACAATCCATTGTGGAAGGGAAGGTCTCATGTCAATACTTTAGATTGATAAAAAGGAACCAGTCTGAGTTAATATTATTCATATGGATAGTCGATTAAAAAATATTAAGAGAAATTGTATCCGATAAAGATTTCGGGTAATTATCGGTATATTTGGACCGAGTCAAAATTTTATGTTTGACTTCATAAATATGGAATATTTTATTTGATAATATTTTTTTTTTCAGATATGGAAATAAGGAATTTTTAGAATTTATTTGATAGCTTGGTTAAGGGGAAATCACAGTAGAAGTAGTAAGTGAATATCGGGAAATCAGATCGAATCAAATTTCAAAGGTTGTTCCATAAGTCACAAAAAAATTCAGAAAATATTATTTTATGAATAAATTATTAATTGGTTGATTGTTATCTAACTAGAATAGTTGGATTTTTACAAAATGGCAAAATTAGTGATTTAAGTAACTAGTTTTGGTAATTTAGTCATAATGGCAATTTTGAAATATTTTGAAAGTACCATGGGCAATATGGTAATTACCCATGTGAAAGCATTACTCTAGTTTGGTTAGAGTTGAATGGAATTTGGTTGAAATTGAACTAGAATGACAACTTGTAAATTATGATTCAGTTGGAGGTTAGTTTTGGAATAAGGACTAAATTGAATAAAAAATTTAAATTATCAATTACACGTGGCATAAATTAATAAAAGATGAACATAATGTTCATCTTCTTCAACCCTATTTTCGAAATACCATGGGAAAGGGAGAGAAAAATTTACAAAATTTTCTCCAAGCATTTTTGAAGGCTCCCGAACAAGATTCAAGGTATATTTTTGGTTGATAGTTGGTCTCTTTCAATTCTCTTTCACTTGATAGTAATTTTATCAAGAGTTATGAAGATTTGATTATGTTCTTGAAGAGAGAGAAAATGGGGTTTCATGTTCCTTGTTTAGATTGAAGCTTGATCTATTCAAATCTAGTGTTGTAGAAATGAAATCAAGCTTAGATTGTGATTAATTTTATGCTTAAGGTTAAAAACTCTAACCCTAAAATTTGGGATTTTATTTAGGGTTTTGAAATTGATGATGAAAATGAAATATTGATGGTATTGGAAGCTTGATTTTGATGTTAGAATGAAAAGTCCTCAACTAGTCCTTTAAGTGACCATTTCGGCATACATGGGGAAATTTGGAGAAATATTGTGAAAATTATCCTAGTGATGAATTTGAAGAGATTATGAACTTAGAAGATTGATTATGGCTTTTGGACTAAAATAAAGTCATTGGAAAATATAGATACCCATTTCGGCTTGTAGAGAAATTATGGGGAAAATATTTTGAAATTATTATGATTATGAGATTTTATGATTCGAATATGTTGTATGAAGTTAGAATTGAAACTAGAATCCAAGGGACTAAATTGACAAGAAAGGAAATGGCAAGGGACCATTTCGACAGCCCTGGTTAGTTCAAGGACCAATTCATATTTGGTCTAAACGTAAGGGGAAAATGTGAGAAAAAATTATAGAATTGTTGGATTAATTATTCGATACAAGTTTATGTGTAAAATTAGTGACTAAAATGTCACTTTGGTAAAAGTTAGTGGATAAAAGGGGTATTGAATAAAAGTTAGTGAAAATGATGGAATTATTGTATAATTGTGATTCGAGCTGGAATAAATTGTAAAATGTGCAAAATGGTCACTAGGGACCATAATGAACAATTCAACATTATTAAAAGAAAAAGTGAAAATTTTTGAAAATATTCTATATTCGGATAATTATACTAGTATAGTATATTTAAGCAATGTTAGATTTAAAATCTAACATGAATATTGTTATGTATGTTCAAATGGTACTGTATAGCTATTGGCGAGGCTAAGGTACCAGATCAAAGAAAAGCAAAGAAAAAGTATCGAAATAGTTTAGTGAGGCTAATATCATGCATGGCCCAGGTGAGTGCATTTTTACTTATTTATTATATATGTGATATGAGTGGATGCATTTTTATTTATTTTATATATATGACATAAGGAAGATTTGTGAGAAGTCGACCTTGATATTAATGAAATTGTATGTTGATCAAAGTTATATAAATGACATAAAATATTAAATGGTATATGTGATACATTGATATAGCATAATGATTTATCTAAGATAAATCGGATTTTTAGATTTTGGGTATGAACTGCCCATTATCGAATTATGGATGATAGTATTGATGGATTGGATATTGAATGTGAAAATATTATATTGTTATGCTCGAGTACTAGTGTGAGAGTCTTTTGTATATTTGGATATCCGTAGAGTCTTAGCAACAACATTCCAGCATTATGGTGTGTTCCAGACACTTCGGTGTTAACTTCAGACACTACGGTGTTGTTTAGACATTTCGGTGTTGACATTAGACGCTACAGCATTGCAGACACTACAGTGTTGTTTAGATACTTCGGTGTCGACTAGCACAAAAGGTGCGATAATGAGGAGCAAAGGGCGTCCTTGAGTACTTACTCACCATCAGAACCTACGACGTTGCAGACACTACAGTGTCGTTATGATGATTCGTATACATAGGTTCACATGAAATTGTACTTTGGGATATAATTCGTGAAATGCTTTTATGCATGTGGATAGGCCAGTAAGTCTATCGTATTTTCTACTAATAAATTAAGAACGATAATATATATATATATATATACAATTATGATTTATATTGTTGCTTTAAACATGGAATATTGATTATGATGTTGATTTTGCCCAAGTACTATTGTGAAGTTTTTGGTATAGTTGGATATCCATAGAGTCTTAGCAGCTGTGTCTTAACACTACGGTGCGTTTCAGTCACTTTGGTGATATTTAGACACTTCGGTGTCGACTTAGACGCTACGGCGTTGTTCAGACACTTCGGTGTTTGTTGCGCGTAATAAGTGCTACGCAAATGTGCAAGTATACACGTCGCAAGTTATAGTATAAAAGATATCGTCTCCACAGGGATTGGTGCCACTTCAAGAATCTAGTCTCTTGCACTGTAAAAAGTAAAAACACAAGTAAAGGATTATAGAAGTTTTAACTAATCTAGAAAGCAAATAAGTAAAAGAAAAGATGAATTCAATTGAGAGAGATAGGCTAGGTTATCGTGAGTTGAGGTGTGATAGCCGATTGGATCGTCTTGGTAAAAGAGTGCACGGGCAACTCAGTTGCCGTGGCAACTTGCTCAACGGGGTTGCCTTGGCAACTAATCGATGGTTGCCTGGGCAACTAGTTGGGCAACTACTTGGGCGTCTGGGCAGCAACTTCAAGGTTCGGCGGAGCGTTCTTCAATGGTTTCTTCTTATCCCTAAGTCGAAACTCTAGCTACTTGTGCATGCCTTGATAATACATCCCTGCGTGAATCAAGGGTGAACAACAACCAATCTTGCGCTCCTCTTAGCCGTTGAAATCCTTAACTTATTCCTAAGCCGGATTAATCTTCACCATCATTGGATTGAATAAAGATCATATTCATTCGTTTCTTGAATCTAACTCTCCCGATATTAGATAAATGGATGAAATCACGAGATCCTCTCCCAATTCACTCGCAAACAATAATAAGAACCAAGAGTGAATAAACCTTGAAATAGAAAAGTGCAAACTCTTATTACCTAAACAAAAACCAATAGTTTCTCACAACCACAAAACACAATAACCATAGCCAAGGAAATTTAGTTCATGGCTAGGTTCCAAAGAAACACAAGATAAACAATCCCTAGCATGAACCCAATCGAACAAGGAAGAAAAGATGAAGCTTGTCGAAAATCCCTTGCCCTAGATGCTTGCCGAAAATTCCCCTTGCTTCCTCTCTTGGACTTGTCGAATTTTTGCCCTCTTGCTCTCTTGGACTTGTCGAATTTTTGCCCTCTTGCTCTCCCTTCAAGTAGTCGAAATCTCCTTGCTATTTATAGGGCTAGGCCAAAGTCCTTCTTTGAGGAGGAGTTTGAGTTGGAATTAAATTATCTTTAAAGAATATAATTCTTTATTATAATTTTATTCCTATTAGAACTTCTCCTATCTTCTTGGAATTTAATTCTTCTTTAATCTCTGCATGGCAATCAAATTCCTTTGGGCTTGGGCCTTGCTCCATGTCATCTTGGGCTTGTAAAGTCATTAATTTCGACATCCCTATTGCATTTTCTCTTTGTCGACAATTGCCATGGCAACTGGCTCGTCGTCTCCTTCATGCATTGCCCTGGCAACTAGCTCGGCATATCCTTCATGCATTGCCCTGGCAACTAGCTCGACATTGCTTTGGCAAGTGATCATGCACATACACACACAAAGCACACCAAAGCAGCATCTTTTCCACAAAAACTACCAAGTTATGTAATCAAGCTCAACGATGGAAGGAAACATGGATTAATGCATGAATGGCTAACTATGCAACTAATATGAGCCTAAGTCTAACAATAATATGAGTAAAAAGGGTAAGAAAATTAGTACTTTTGAACACTTATCACACCCCCAAACTCGAACTATTGCTTGTCCTCAAGCAATGCAAACTCATAATTACCTGCCAAAACTTTAATTTTCACAAACTCAGCTTTGAACTTGATTTCAATTCTCTGAACCGGGGCACAAAGTATGATTGGCTTTTTATTTTTCAGAAAACTGAGGAATTACTCGGAATCAAACTATAATGCTTGTGAGTGTGTGCGGAGTTGTGTGCAAGTTGATTTTTCGGATCCTATGCAAACAATAGGTTTTCAAATTACTTTACTGGGTTCTTTTTAACATGTTTTAACTAGAGCCAGTTTTGGGCACCTCTAGTGTTTAGTTTTTAGTTTTCTTAAGTTAATTTAATCGACTAGAGCCGGTTTCGGGCACCTATAGTTAAATTTTTTTTAACACATCCTAGAGCCAGTTTCGGGCACCTCTAGCATTCATCCAATTTTTATTCTAATCCCCCCAATTTGTTAATTATCAACCTAAGTTTACTAGAACTCCTTAAATCAATCAAACCACAACAGTGTTTTATCAAATTTAGCATCATAGTAAAATTCTAAGTTTTTCCATGGTTATCCTAGAATAAAAATTCTATCAATTAAGTGCATTGGCAAAGTCATCATCGGATATTCATCAAATCTAAGCAATTCTTGTTCCAATTAAAGGCATGGCAAGCAATTTATGTATCCTAAATGTAAAACTTAAGTGAATGTAACTAAACATGGTAACTACTAATAACAATCCCCCCAAACTCGAGTGAGGCATTGTCCTCAATGCATGCATAAAATAACGAGAAATAATAAAAAAAATAAAAATAAAAATGCATACGAGGACTTACTCCGAGAGTTCGTCATCGTAGATGATTAGTTTCCTTCTAGTCGGTGTCTTGATTCTCTTGCTTGAACGCGATGGTTGTTTTCTTGTTGTCGGGATGTCTTTACCTTTGGTTGCCATGGTATCTTCAGGGTTGGTTGCCGTGGCATCAGCTTGTGCAGGCACGATGTAGGTTGCTGCGGCATCTTCTTCATTGGTTACCGGGGCAAGGATCTTGGCAGTAAATTTCCTTAGCATAGTAGTTGTGAGTCTTGTTGTGAAAAAGAAAACAAAGAAAACCTGAAAACTAAAGATAATGAAGAAAAATAAAATATCTCCTAAAAATAAAAATGAAAAGAAAAAGAAAAGAAAAAGAAAATACTGACAGGAGAGCATGCTCATGCATCTCCTAAGTTGACCACTTCCTTGTTACGTTCCACATGGGCACCATTGTAGTGCTTCAATCTTTGTCCATTAACTTTGAATTCATGGTTGTCAGAGATGGACTTGATTATCACAACACTATGGGAGAATGGTTTGACGACTTCAAATGGTCCTGACCATCTTGATTTCAGCTTTCCCGGGAAAAGTTTTAGCCGAGAATTGAATAGGAGAACTAGTTGCCCTGGCGTGAACTGCCGTGGTAATAGTTTCTTGTCATGCCATCGCTTTGTTTTCCCCTTGTAGATTCGTGCATTGTTATAGGCTAGTGCACGGAATTCTTCTATCTCATTGAGAACCATCAAACGCTTTTGTCCGACACTTTCCCAATCCATATTCACGGTCTTGATTGCCCAGTACGCCTTGTGCTCGATTTCCACCGGTAGATGACATGTTTTACCATAGACAAGTCGGAAGGGGGACATACCTAAGGGTGTTTTGAATGCAGTGTGATATGCCCAAAGTGCGTCATCTAGTCTTAATGACCAATCCTTCCTTGAGGGATTTACAACTTTCTCGAGTATTCCCTTCAACTCCCGGTTGGAAGTTTCTGCTTGCTCGTTGGTTTATGGGTGATATGCCGTGGCGATCTTGTGTGATATGCCGAAGCGTTGCAACATCTTGGCAATTAGTCTGTTGTCAAAATGCTTGCCCCCGTCACTGATAATTGCTCTCGGCATCCCAAACCATGTAAATATGTTTTTCTGCAGGAATCGTTGCACGGTCTTGGAATCGTTGTTGGGAACTGCAGCTGCCTCTACCCATTTAGACACATAGTCGACGGCAAGTAAGATGTAGAGGTTGCCGAATGAAGATGGGAAAGGTCCCATAAAATCGATCCCCCATACATCGAACAGTTCCACCTCGATGATGTTTCTGGAGTGGCATCTCATGTCGTCTAGAGATATTGCCCGTCCTTTGGCAACGATCACATTGCTTGTAAAAGTTTTGGGCATCTTTGCACAATGTTTGCCAATACAAACCGGATTGCAAGACTTTGGCCGCGGTACGAGTTCCTCGAACATGTCCTCCATAGGGTGAAGAATGGCATTGCCGGAGTACATTCTGTTGCTCTTCTTCAGGGACACATCGGCGTATAACCTGATCTACATATTGTTTAAACAAAAGAGGCTCGTCCCAAAAGTAATGCTTAGCATCATGGCGGAACCGCTTCTTCCCTTGGTGAATAATGCCATAAGGAAAAATACCACAAACAAGGAAGTTAACTAAATCCGCGTACCAGGGTATTGCCGAGGCATGTGCCGCCGTGGCGACTGCTCCCAAGATTGCCGAGGCGTGTGCGTCAAAGACTGCTGCGGCGTTGAGAGTTGCCGAAGCGTGTACATCCATGGTTGCCGAGGCGTCATGGGTTGCCGAGGCATCTAGGGTTGTCGAGGCGTCAAGGGTTGCCGAGGCATTAAGGGTTGCTGAGGCAACTAGAATTTGTTCATCCGGGAATGCATCGTATATCTCTAGATCCGCGTCCTCCTCCCTATTGCGTTCCAAACGTGATAAGTGATCGGCCACTTGATTTTCTGTTCCTTTCCTGTCCTTAATTTCAATATCAAATTCTTGTAAAAGTAATATCCAACGAATCAAACGAGGTTTAGCATCCTTTTTAGCAAATAAGTATTTGATTGCTAAATGGTCCGTATGAACAATTACCTTTGTACCAATTAAATAGGATCGGAACTTGTCAAATGCGAAAACTACAGCTAGTAACTCTTTCTTCGTTGTTGTGTAATTCACTTGAGCACCATTAAGAGTTTTACTAGCGTAGTATATCACATGGAAGGTCTTACCTGTGCGTTGGCCTAAGACTGCTCCTACCGCGAAATCACTTGCATCACACATGAGCTCAAAAGGTAGTGTCCAATCTGGTGGAACGACAATGGGTGCCGAGGCAAGCTTTTTCTTTAGGGTTTCGAATGCTTGGGTGCAAGAATCATCAAAATCGAAGACTTTATCCTGTTCAAGCAGATTACACAAGGGTTTAGTGATTTTAGAAAAATTATGAATGAACCTCCTGTAAAAACCTGCATGTCCGAGAAAACTTCAAATTCCTTTAACTGAATTTGGTGGGGGTAATCTCTCGATCACGTCCACATTGGCTTTGTCTACTTCAATTCCCTTGGATGAAATCTTGTGGCCGAGCACTATTCCTTCATCTACCATAAAGTGGCATTTTTCCCAATTGAGGACTAAATCCGTTTCTTTGCATCTTGCTAACACCCTCTCTAAATTGCCGAGGCAGCCATCGAAGTCATTACCAAAAACTGAAAAATCATCCATGAAGATCTCAAGGAAGTCTTCGACCATGTCTGAAAAGAGTGCCATCATGCATCTTTGGAAGGTTGCCGGGGCGTTACACAATCCGAACGGCATCCTTCGGAAGGCATAAGTACCGTATGGGCATGTGAAGGTTGTCTTTTCTTGATCTTCTAGTGCTATGGCAATATGATTGTAACCTGAATAACCATCAAGAAAATAATAAAAGGGTTTACCTGCAAGACGGTCAAGCATTTGATCAATAAAGGGTAATGGGAAGTGATCTTTCCTAGTGGCTTTGTTTAGCTTTCGATAGTCCATGCAAACCCTCCAACCGGTCACAGTCCTGGTTGGAATAAGTTCATTATTTTCATTGCTTACCACTGTTATACCTCCCTTTTTCGGTACACATTGTACCGGGCTTACCCACGTACTATCAGAGATAGGGTATATAATGCCGGCGTCAAGCCACTTGATGATTTCTTTCATTACAACCCCTTTTATGGCATGATTCAGTCTCCTCTGGGCCTCAATTGAAGGTTTGTGATCATCTTCCAAAAAGATCTTGTGCATGCACACCGCCGGGCTAATTCCCTTCAGGTCGGCAATTGTCCACCCTATTGCCTTTTTGTGTAGCTTCAGCATCTTGATCAGCTTCTTTTCCTTCTCAGGCTGTAACTTAGAAGAAATAATTACAGGCAAAGTATTATCGGTCCCTAAGTATACATATTTTAGTTGCTCTGGCAATTGTTTCAACTCAAGAATTGGTGGTTGTTCAATAGAGGGTTTTTCGAGCTTACCTTCCCTTACCGAGTAGTCCGGTGGTTCAAAGTATGTACCTGGTCGATTGACTAGCCAATTTGCCTCTTCTGGTTGTTCCTCATCGACCGGTTCTTCATACTCCTCATGTTCCTCTTGATCGGCAATGTAGTTGCCGAGGCAACTAAATTCCTCATCGAAGTTAAACTCTGCCGTGGCATGAAGTAGTTGGCATTCTTCTGTATCATCGGCATGCCTTAGTATTTGGAACACATTTAGTTTAACTTGCTGGTCATTCACCCTCATTGTGAGTTCTCCCTTTTCAACATCAATCAAGGTTCTCCCTGTTGCTAGGAATGGTCTCCCGAGAATGATGAGTGCATGCTCATCTGCTTCACAATCCAAAACAATAAAGTTAGCGGGAAAAATAAATTTATCGACTTTTACCAGTATGTCTTCAATTTTTCCCTCTGGATGCACATAGGATCTGTCGGCTAGCTGCAGCATGACTGTTGTAGGTCTTGCCTTCCCGATTCCTAGTTTTTGGAAAACCGATTTAGGCATCAAGTTTATGCTAGCCCCAAGGTCGCATAATGCTTTCCCGACATAGTGATTTCCAATGGAACAGGGTATTGTGAAACTTTTTGGATCCTTCAACTTGGGCGGCATACAATTGTGCAACATTGCCATGCATCCCTCTATTGCGGCAACTGTTTCAAACTCTCCTAGCCTTGTTCTCTTGGACACAATGTCTTTAAGAAACTTGGCATAGTTTGGAATTTGTTCAATTGCTTCCACCAATGGCAAGTTGATGTGGACTTGCTTTAGGATATCAAGAAACTTCTTGAATTGGTATTCTTGCTTTTGTCGCTTCAACCTTTGTGGGAATGGTGGTGGAAGTCGGATATCTTCGATCCTTTTATTGGTTTGAAACCTGATTGACGGCATTGTCGGGACATCTGGAGTTGCCGAGGCATTATCAACTGGGGTTGCCGAGGCATGCTTATCGCAAGTTGCCGAGGTGTCTTTATCGTCGGTTGCCGAGGCATGCTTATTGTCGGTTGCCACGGCAATTCCTGGTTCAGCATTTGAGGCTTTGCCGCTAGGTTCGTCTTGATCTTTTTGTGGAGTTTTGTTTGACGAGCGGGTTTGAACCTCTCTAAGTTGTTGGCCACTTCTGGTGGTGATTGCCTTACATTGCTCATGGCCAGTTCCTCTTGCGACTTCAGTATCGCTAGGTAAACGTCCTTGTGGTCTAGTATTCAGATTTTGAGCAAACTGTCTGACTTGATTTTCCAATGATTTGATTGCCGCCTCTTGGTTTTGCAATCTCATCTCGGTCCTGTTAATAAAAGCATCAGTTTTTTTTTATGAAATTACTATTCTCAGCCATATAAGATTCAGTTTTCATCATAAAAGCATTTAGAGAATTTTCCAAAGAACTAGATGTTGTCGGTTGTTGTTGCGGCATCTGTTGCCGTGGCATATTCTGCTGGAATCCCGATGCTTGTGCATTCTGATTGTTCTGGTTTAGAGCATTGTTGGGATTACTCCATGAAAAATTCGGGTGCTTCTTCCAAGCTGGATTGTATGTATTTGACATCATGTTGTTGCTCCGATTGTGATTCCCCACATAGAAGCTGGATTCCGGATTCTGCATACATTCAGAAGAATTATGGTTATCACCACATAACTCACAAAAAGAATCCATTACCTTGACTTCATGTGTGTTGTTTGGTTTTTGCATGTTCTGGACCATCTTGGTTAAAGCGGCCAATTGTGCCGAAATTGAATCTGATGATCCTAGTTCATGTATTGTGGCTTGGTGTCTAACTCCTCCTCTTCTAGTAGATGGGAATTGATAATCATTCTTGGCCAGCCTGTTTAAAATTTGCATTGCTTCTTCCGGTGACTTATCTAGGAGTATGCCGTTTGCCGAGGCATCTAGCATCATCATTGTTGGTGTATTCACGACGTTGTAAACCATTGTTACTTGAGTCCACACCGGGAATCCGTGTAGGGGGCATTTGTGTAGAAGTTCTCTATATCGCTCCCAAGCCTCGTACATGGATTCATCATCTGCCTGCCGAAAAGAAGTAATGTCGTTACGAAGCTTATCAGTCAAATTTGTAGGATTAAATCTAGCAAGGAAATTACGACAAAGATCAGTCCAAGATGCTATGGATTCGGCAGGAATGCTATTCAACCATGCTTTTTCCCTATCCCTCAGTGAATAGGGGAATAATCTTAATCGTAGGACATCAGGGGTGAGTCCGTGTATCTTGAACGAGTTGCAAATCTCGAGGAAAGATTTCAGATGTTGCCGTGCATCTTCAGTTGCTGAGCCGCCAAATTGACCAATTGTGTTGATCATATTAAACATTACCGGTTTCAACTCAATGTGGTCGGCTTCAATTTCAGGTGCGACAACTCCTAGGTTAAGTCAATCAAGATCATTTTCAAGATAGTCTCGAATAGTTCTGTTTCGTGCAAGAATCACTCCTCCTCCTGCTCTAACATCTTGATTCATATTGCCGTCTTGATTTGCCATTGCTTCTCTTATCCTTCGTCTAAGTCTTTGTAAGGTTCATTCGATTTCTGGATCAAAGGGATATTCTGGTGAAGTCGGTCTCGCCCTGGTCATATACCAATGCAAAACCAAAGTTTGTTAGCCCTTTGAATTGTAAATAAGAAAAATAAAAAGAAAGTGCAAGAAAATAAAAACAAAGTCGCTATTGCCAATCCCCGACAACGGCGCCAAAAACTTGTTGCGCGTAATAAGTGCTACGCAAATGTGCAAGTATACACGTCGTAAGTTATAGTATAAAAGATATCGTCTCCACAGGGATTGGTGCCACTTCAAGAATCTAGTCTCTTGCACTGTAAAAACACAAGTAAAGGATTATAGAAGTTTTAACTAATCTAGAAAGCAAATAAGTAAAAGAAAAGATGAATTCAATTGAGAGAGATAGGCTAGGTTATCGTGAGTTGAGGTGTGATAGCCGATTGGATCGTCTTGGTAAAAGAGTGCACGGGCAACTCAGTTGCCGTGGCAACTTGCACAACGGGGTTGCCTTGGCAACTAATCGATGGTTGCCTGGGCAACTAGTTGAGCAACTACTTGGGCGTCTGGGCAGCAACTTCAAGGTTCGGCGGAGCGTTCTTCAATGGTTTCTTCTTA
This sequence comes from Hibiscus mutabilis, assembly GCA_019671005.1. Classification (NCBI taxonomy): domain Eukaryota; kingdom Viridiplantae; phylum Streptophyta; class Magnoliopsida; order Malvales; family Malvaceae; genus Hibiscus; species Hibiscus mutabilis. The sequence continues at coordinate 16,027,669 of CM033724.1, read as the reverse complement.
TCCCTAAGTCGAAACTCTAGCTACTTGTGCATGCTTTGATAATACATCCCTGCGTGAATCAAGGGTGAACAACAACCAATCTTGCGCTCCTCTTAGCCGTTGAAATCCTTAACTTATTCCTAAGCCGGATTAATCTTCACCATCATTGGATTGAATAAAGATCATATTCATTCGTTTATTGAATCTAACTCTCCCGATATTAGATAAATGGATGAAATCACGAGATCCTCTCCCAATTCACTCGCAAACAATAATAAGAACCAAGAATGAATAAACCTTGAAATAGAAAAGTGCAAACTCTTATTACCCAAACAAAAACCAATAGTTTCTCACAACCACAAAACACAATAACCATAGCCAAGGAAATTTAGTTCATGGCTAGGTTCCAAAGAAACACAAGATAAACAATCCCTAGCATGAACCCAATCGAACAAGGAAGAAAAGATGAAGTTTGTCGAAAATCCCTTGCCCTAGATGCTTGCCGAAAATTCCCCTTGCTTCCTCTCTTGGACTTGTCGAATTTTTGCCCTCTTGCTCTCTTGGACTTGTCAAATTTTTGCCCTCTTGCTCTCCCTTCAAGTAGTCGAAATCTCCTTGCTATTTATAGGGCTAGGCCAAAGTCCTTCTTTGAGGAGGAGTTTGAGTTGGAATTAAATTATCTTTAAAGAATATAATTCTTTATTATAATTTTATTCCTATTAGAACTTCTCCTATCTTCTTGGAATTTAATTCTTCTTTAATCTCTGCATGGCAATCAAATTCCTTTGGGCTTGGGCCTTGCTCCATGTCATCTTGGGCTTGTAAAGTCATTAATTTTGACATCCCTATTGCATTTTCTCTTTGTCGACAATTACCATGGCAACTGGCTCGGCGTCTCCTTCATGCATTGCCCCGAAACTAGCTCGGCATATCCTTCATGCATTGCAACTAGCTCGGCATATCCTTCATGCATTGCCACGGCAACTTGCATTGCTTTGGCAAGTGATCCTGCACATACACACACAAAGCACACCAAAGCAACATCTTTTCCACAAAAACTACCAAGTTATGTAATCAAGCTCAACGATGAAAGGAAACATGGATTAATGCATGAATGGCTAACTATGCAACTAATATGAGCCTAAGTCTAACAATAATATGAGTAAAAAGGGTAAGAAAATTAGTACTTTTGAACACTTATCAGTGTTATTAGCACAAAATGTGTGATTATAAGGAGCAAAGAGCTTCCTTGAGTACATACTCATCTCAGTCGCTTCGGCAATGCAGACGCTAAGGCGTCATAGTCACTACGGTGTCGTGATGACTCGCATACCATAGCATCACATGATTTTGTACTTCGGGCTATAATACTTGAAATGCATTTATGCAGGTAGTTAAGCTAAAAAGCTTACGTACACAAGACTGGTAAGACAGATCGAATCCTATGATTTGAATATTATATTGGTTTAATGAACTATACATGTAAGGTAGTTCTATGCATGATAAAATGTTATCAATTGCAATTAGAAATCGCTTGCTATTTTGCAGGGCTGTGTTATTTATAATCATTATTTTATATTGTTATGATTATGCCTCACTAAGTTATACTTAGCGCGTTTTTCGTGTCACACGTAGGTACTTGGGACTAGATAGCAGAGGAGGAGCTGTACATTATTGGATCAAGTTAGCCTACATTATCAGTAAGTATCACCACATCCTAGTCTAGTGGGGCATGTATAGATTTTAAATAAGTAGCTATTTGTATGTCTAATTTTTTGTACTCTACTTATAAGCTAATGTGGATGTATGATCTAGAAACATGACTTAGTTTGAAGAATTAAGAATATTAGAAAAGATGCTTCAAACGATTTGAAACTTAGTTGGTCGTTTATCGCGTAGTGATTTTAAATTCAAGAAAGAGTCTAGGCAGCACACATAGTTTTCACCCTGATTTATATTTTCATTTTAATAACTGTTTAAAGTATTTTATAAACCAATTCAGGGTTGAAACTAGGTGACTCTAGATACATTTGTAATTTAATGAAAACTGAGAATGGGTTGTTTAATCAAATCAGTTTTGCATCAAATAAAAAAATTACAAGTCTAAAAATTAGTGTAAATCAGTTAGTAACATCTTTAATGTGTATTCGAATATCGAATATACGTTGAGGGTGTTACATAACATCCACTGCTCCATAAGCATAGGGCTTTACAACTTCGAATGGTCCCGACCACCTGGACTTAAGCTTTCCTGGAAATAGCTTCAACCTTGAGTTGAACAGCAAAACTCTTTGGCCAATTTCAAACTGCCTTGGAAATATTCTGTTGTTGTGCCAGTTTTTGTTCGTTCTTTATACAGTTTGACATTTTCACAGGCTTGAGCCTTGAATTCTTCCAGCTTATTCAAGTCTAGTAAGCGTTTCTTTCCAACACCCATCCATTCCATATTAAGCTTCTTGGTTGCCCAATAAGCTCGGTGTTCCAACTCAACTGGCTAATGACATGCCTTTCCAAAAATGAGCTTGTATAGGGAAGTTCCCAAAGGAGTCTTGAAAGCTATTCTGTATGCCCAAAGGGAGTCATCTAGCCTCAAGGACCACTCTTTCCTCTTTGGGTCACATTTTTCTCTCAAAAGTGCTTTTAATCTCCTTGTTTGAGATCTCTGCTTGGCCATTCGATTGGGGATGGTAGGCCGTGACAATTCTTTGCTGGATTCCATACCTGCACAAAGCTGTAATTAAGTTACATTTAAAGTGAGTACCTTCATCATGAATGATAGCTCTAGGGGCACCAAATCTCGTAAAGATATACTTATGTAGAAATTTGGCAATAGCCTTGGCATCGTTTGTCGGTAGAGCTATAGCTTCAACCCATTTTTAAACATAGTCAACAGCCACAAGGATGTATAAGTTTCCGAATGATGAGGGAAAGTGTCCTATGATGTCTATTCCCCACACATCGAATAGCTCTACTGGCATAATGTTCTGGAGTGACAATTGATGTCTGTTGGAGATGTTTCATGTCCGCTGGCATCGATCACATGCCTTGGCAAAATAGTAGGCATCCTTGAATAACGTAGGCCAAAAGAATCCTGACTACAGCACTTTGGCCGCTGTCTTCATCCTAGTAAAATGGCCTCCATATGGTGTTGTATGTTAGAGTTGAAGAATATTGCGATGTTCATCCTCTAGCACACAATGACGTATCACTTGGTCAGCACACTACTTGAACAAAAATGGCTCATCCTAATAATATTGTCGAACATCTCACAGAAATTGTTTCTGGGCATTACATGTCAGATCTGGTGGCAAAATATTGCTGACCAGATAATTGACAATGTCAACATACCATGGCATAGAATTGACTGCAAGCAAGTATCATCGGGGAATCCATCCCTTATGGTAGAAGCTTTGCCATCTTCATAGTGGTGCTCTAATCGCGATATAGGGTCAACTATCAAGTTCTCACTCCCCTTCTTGTCTCTAATCTTGAGATTAAATTCTTGTAGCAAGAGTGTCCATCAGATCAGTCTGGGATTGGCGTCATTCTTTGCCAAGAGATACTTTAGTGCCGAATGGTCTGCGTACACCACAACTTTATTACCTACTAAGTAATATATTAGTTTGTTAAATGCAAAGACAACCTTGAGAAACTCCTTCTCATTTGTGGTGTAATTAAGCTAGGCCTCATTCAACGATCGGTTGGCATAATAGATGGTATGGAAAATTCTGCCACAACTCTGTCCTAACACAGCTCTAATGACGTAGTTGCTGGCATTGCACATGAGCTCGAATAGCTTATTCCAATCTGGTGCCACGACAATTGGGGCATTAATCAGTATATCTTTTAATTCCTAAAACACTTTTAAACAAGAATCATCAAATGCAAAAGTGGCATTTTGTTCCAAGATCAAACATAAAGGTTTAGAAATTTTAAAAAATGTTTAATAAAACTTCGATAAAAACCTGTATGTCCCAAAAAATTTCGGATGCCTTTAACGCTTCTAGATGGTGGAAATTGTTTGACTACATGTACTTTGGCTTTGTCTACTTCCAATCCTCTCTTGGTCACTTTATGTCCAATAACTATTCCCTCTTTCACCATGAAGTGGCATTTCTCCCAGTTCAAGACCAAGTTGGTTTTAATACACCTCCGTAAAACAAGTTCCAACTCTAAAGGCATTCCTCGTAAGTTTTGCCAAAGACTGAGAAGTCATCTAAGAAGACTTCTAATTGTTTTCGATCAAGTCATAGAAAATCGACATCATGCAATGTTAAAACGTTGCTAGAGCACTGAAAAATCCAAAAGGCATTCTTCTAAAAGTAAATATCCCATATGGACAAGTGAACATAGTTTTCTTTTGATCTTCTAGAGTGATGACAATCTGATTGTAGCCCGAGTAGCCGATAAAGAAGCAATAAAATGCCTTACCTGCCAACATATCCAACATCTGATCAATGAAAGGCAGTGGAAAAATGTCTTTTTGGGTGGCATTATTTAACTTCCTATAACCCATGCGTACTCTCCAACCTGTGACGATTCGTAAGGGGATCAACTCATCTTTTTGTTCTAAACCACGGTCATTCTACCCTTCTTGGGCACACATTGCACCTGGCTAACCCATAAGCTATCAGAAATAGGATAAATTATCCAGGCATCCAGCCACTTAATGACTTTTTTCTTGACTACCTCCTTTATGCTTGGGTTTAATCTCCTCTGGGCCTCGACTGTTTTGCCATAGTAATGTTCAAGAATGATTTTATGTAAATAGTCAGGTTTATTCCTTAGATATCTGCTAAGGTCCATCCCAAGGCTTGCTTGAAAGTGCCCAATGTTTTCAGTAATCTCCTTTCCTGGTCATTGGTTAGATCAGCTACAATAATTCCTGGCAAAGTAAAGTTGTTGCCTAAGTAAGCATATTTGAGGTGTTATGGCAAAACTTTTAGTTCTAGTTCTAGTGGATTCTCAATAGATGGTTTAGGTGCCTTGATTTCTCTGCCAGTCAAACCCAATGGCTCAGGTTTCCCGAAATAACTCACGACTTTATTCTCTAAGGTTGGTTCTTTAGATTCTTCACTCATTTTTTCTCTAGCATCATCATCTGGAGCTTGGAAAATCTGTCATATCCATATTAAAAATGGACTTCATCATCCTAGTAGCTTGGCATTCCTGAGGTTCATCTACGTACTTAAGAGCTTGAAAAACATTAAACGTAATTTGTTGGTCATTCATGCGCATAGTCAGTTCACCTTTTTTAACATCAATTAAGGCCCTACCCATGTCAAGGAATGGTCTTCCCAATATAATTGGGACATTAACATTTGCCTCATATTCTAAAATGATAAAATTAGATGGGAATATAAATTCATCTACCTTTACTAACATATCCTCAATCTTACCCTTGAGGTGTACAAAAGATCGATCTGGCAGCTGAAGTGTTACTATGGTAGGCCTTGCTTCGGTTCCAAGTTTCCTAAAAACTGACATTGGCATCAAATTGATGCTAGCTCTCTTACACAGTGCCTTCCCCATAAATCTATTTCCAATTATGCAAGGAATAGTGAAACATCCCAGATCTTGCAATTTTGGTGACAATCGATTGAGTATCATTACACTGCATCCTTTAGTAAGAGGGACAATCTCGAAGTCACACAATCTTCTCTTTTTGGACAAGATACCCTTCATGAGTTTGACATAGTTGGGCATTTTCTCGAGAGCTTCCATTAATGGTATATTAATTTGCAATTGTTTAATAACTTCCAAGAAGTGCTTGAACTATTGGTCTTGCTTTTGTTTCTGTAGCCTTTGTGGAAAAGGTTGTGGTGGGTAGACAAATGTCGGCTCCACTGGTTTTGCCAAGGTATTGTTGGCATTGGATTCAGGTCTGGTATTTTTAGTGCTCGCCTCTTTTTCTTTGCTTCTTCGGATTCATCTGCTGCACCAACTTTTCATCCTGGCAATTATTTGATTGCTTGACAGATGTGTCATTCTCACATTGCTTTCCATTCCGCAAAGTGATTGCTTTGCACTATTCTCTCTCTTTTTACTGAGCATCCTCCGTATTGCTTGGCAAATTCCCCTGGGGTCTATTACTGAGTGCATTGGCAATTTGCCCTATCTAAACTTCCAAGTTTCGCATATATGCTACTAAAATATGAACGGTGGCATCATTTCTCTCCATGTACCCAGTTAAAAAATTCTCCTGGGTAGATCACTACCCATGATTGAAATTATTTGGTGCTTTTTGTGTCATCACATTCTGATTGACTCTTGGTGGTACATTGTTGTTTTGACACTGGCCATTAAATAGGTTACCGCCTTGGTTTTCCCAAGAAAAGTTTGGATGTTGCTTCCAACATGCATTGTAAGTATTGGCATGTGGGTTAAAATTACGATTGAAATTTCCAACAAAATTTACTGACTCGGGGTTTGTTGGGCATTTATTAACATTATGATCTTCTCCACAAATTGTGCAAAATGGTTCCAATGCCTTTATTTCTCGATTATCAGCGGGTTTATGCATTGTTTTCACTATATTAGTTAGGTTGGCAATTTGAGCATTGATTGATGATAATTCATCAAGCTCTAATTTTCCAACAACTTTTGTCCTAGTTCCCAGTCTGGCAGTAGGATATTGGAGATCATTGGTGGCAATCCTTTCAAGGATTTCAAATGCCTCAATGTAAGTTTCAAATGCCTCAATGTAAATTTTGTCTATCAATGAACCATTTGCTGAAGCATCAACAACAGTTTTGGCATGAGAATTGAGTCCATTATTAAAGGTCTCTATTTGGGTCCAAGGAGGAAATCCATGCATGGAAATCTCCTTATCATGTCCTTAAAATGCTCTCGGGCATAATACAAAGTCTCATCATCGGTCTGTCTAAAAGTAATAATTTCACTTCGTAGCTTGGCATTAAGTTTAGGTGGCTGGAATCTCAAAAGAAACTTCTGGCATAATTCTGCCCACAAGTTAACTGAACTAGGTGGCAAAGAACTGAGCCATGTTTTTACTCTGTCTCTCAAGGAAAATAAGAACAGTCTTAACTTCATTGTCTATTCAGTTACACCAGGTTGCTAAAATAGTTGGCAAACCTACATGAATTACTTCAAATGTTGCCTTGGGTCTCCAGTAGGCGATCTATTAAATTGACCTACATTCAATAGCGTTTGAATTATTACTGGTTTAAGTTCAAAATTGACTGCATTTACCTTTAGACCAATTAGCCCTGGCATCCAATTGTCCATATTTGGTGCCAAGTGTTCTCTAATGGGTCTCTCTTCAAGAATCTCTGCAGCGACCATAGGTGCAGGTGGTATCTCATTATTTATCGGCGTATTCTCCTCGTTGTTTATGACACCATCCCCTCCATTTCCATTAAGAGCCATTTCTTGAAGTTTTCTCTTCAATCTGTGTAAGGTTCTTTCAATTTCTAGGTTGTATGGACAATCTTCTTTCACAGTGCGGCTCCTGGTCATACACCAAGAAAAACAAAATAAGTAAAATAAAATAAAAACAAGAAAAAATCAAAACAATAAATTCTATTGCAGTCCCCGAAAATAGTGCCAAAAACTTGTCGACTTTGCTAATGTAGGGCAAACAATTAAGGATTCGGTATCAATATGCAAGGAAATATTGCCAAAAGTAGGTCTTTGTGCATGCAAGTATACACGGTCAGCAAGTAATACAATAGTAAGATGAGTATCGTATCCATAGAGATTGTCCAAGAATTAAATGCCATGATGCTTTGCTTGTGAATAGGAACAAATGAGTTTGAATGGGATCTTGGATTTTTATTTTAGAAAATAAATTAAGAGAAATGCAGCAAAAGTGTAGATAGGTTGGCAAATAAATGTATTCAAGTGGATGACAAGCGTTAGCAAGGGATTCTTGGATTTTACACTAGTTAATATAGTAGTTAATAATTTCTAGCCTTGGTGTTATTGCCAAAAAGATTTTACAGTTAGCATTGCCTCTGTCGATAGCAATACCCTAAGTTAATCTCAATTAACCCCTATATGTCTATAGTGAAGTTTTTCAGACAATTAACTTGATGAAGTTTCAATCTTTGCTCCTAAGGGGTAGATTCACTTCTGAAGTAAGCTCATCTACTTGAACATCTTCTGTCGAAGATTCTTTCCTTAGTATCTGGCAATTACTCGTTATCTCTTATGTCTGTTAAGATATTAAGGGATAATATGTATGCAATGCCAACGGTCGTATGGCAAACAATATCAGAAAACAAAGCACTAGCAGATAGACAAATATTGCCAAGGCAATCAATTATTAAACACTGAAAACTAAGTGTTCATTGCAAAAACATCCTCAACTAGCTTAAAAGAAATTAGTTCATGGCTGGGGGTCCATCCACAAAATATCGTATCTTAACATCACCATTTAAAATAAATTTAAACTAAGAGAATGGGAAAAGAAGGAGGTTCGTTGATGTAGCCCTTCAATGGCTCCAGAGCTCTCAATTGATGCTTGGTCGAACCATAGTTTGCCCTCTAGCATTCTCTTTCACCACGGTGCAGCCTCCTTGGCTCATAGATCGGCTTCCTTTAAATAGGCACTCGTGGAAACCCTAGAACATGTTTGAAATTTGAAATTTGATTACACACCAAGATATGAGTGTTATCCTCTTATCTTCTTTTGAATTTTAGGGTTGATTGTTCTTGGTTCAACGGATCCTTTGACCGGGCATCGGACATCATTTCTTTTCCAACCGAGCTTGGCAATTTCTGGTCAGCATTGTCAAATGCAACTCGGCAATTCTCTTTTGCTTTTCTGCTCTTGTGTTGCTCTGCCAAGCCTGTCTTGCTCCTTACCTGCATCAAAACCAGCAAAACGACCCTTCACCATGGCAAAATAAACAACTCCTAACTCTTTAATGCAAATGCATGATTTTACTAACTAAATGCACGAATATACACCTAAAGACAAGCAACGACATAGCAATATATGTGTAAAATCAGTACTTCTGAGGAGTTAACAACGGTTCTAATTACAGGTTCAGAAAACAAAAACCTTATAAGTTTATATTAGTTGCCCCTTGAAAAAAGACATTATCAATTCTTTCTCTTGTTTTTTTGTCGAATTCATCTGGCATTCTCGTTCGTTTGTTGTTTTGTATGTGCTAGACTGCTTGAGAGGAGGGGGGGACCAGAGAGAGAACATCATACGTAGACATGGCATGCTCTGACCCCTTGTGAACCAATCTGATATGGTGAGAGTGTTCGATACGTCCACCTTCTTTTCTAACATGGTCATGAGACGGATCTCGTCTGTTAAAGAAGGGGTAGATCAATAGGCACAAGCATCCGATAACTTTCGTCTCAGATGGTGTCAGCTAAAGATCAACGATCATGATGGTTCACATCTAATGATGATAAAAGCTTCTAGAACTTTGAGATGTGTGTGTAACTCACGCAGGATTCGGACAGTCTTGGGCCAGTGATCTGCACGCGTACGTGGAAGGTTAGGGAATATCTCCCTGACTCGATCTGGACTGTCAAATCAAATTTGAATATGACAACTGCTAGTTAACTACGCGAAGAAAACATAAGTTAGGGTTTAAATTATCCATTAGGGTTTTATCGTTGGGTCATCTATATAATGGGCCGTGATTATGGACTTCTAGTACCTCTGAAATGTAAACAAACATTTAATAGACGGACTCATATAAAATTGGACTTAACATTTAATTGTTTTATTTAATATGTTGTATGTATACATAATGTATATATATTATTTAATAATAAAATTAGACACTTATAGAATTTGGTCGGTTGGCCAAGCTGCTAATCTTTGTTCCCTCATATTCCCTTAGGGCATGGGTTCTAGACCCACTCGAAGCACCCTCTTCCTTCCCTAGAGTCCTCCCTTTCCCTCACCTCTAGGTAGGATTAGAAATAGGATTTGTCAAAATAAAATAGTAAAAAAAGTCAACAATCTTTAGAGCATGTGATTAAAAGCTCTTAGTTGACATTATCCTCTTTCTCCTAGGTTCTGAGTTCAATACCAGTTAGGAGCAAAATTTTCCTTTCCTCTCTCCTAAGTAGAAATTGTTCAAAAATAATAATAAAAAATAGAAGAGGGAGCCAGATAAAAAAACGTGACAACGTAGCTTTAAGAGCATGAAATGAATAAATCAAGAAGGGGCAACCAACAGTATTAAATGAGCTTCCATAGTTCCAAAAACTGTTGCGTCTTTGAGGGTTTGAAGTAGCAAACAATTATAGTGTCAATTTATGTAAATCACAAAAAAGATGAAGAACGGAATTAAAACCGAGTAACCGAAGGGTTTGAGACTGCCCATTCCATTTCTCTTTTATTAGGACATCCAGGTTATGTAAACTGCATTGCAGCCGCAAGAAGTGGCGAAATATGACCCTTGCTAAGGCCAATAGTAGCCATTTTCCATGGCAGAATTGGGCTTTTATATTATGCCAAACTTGTATTTCGTTTTTAATTAAAATTATTGGGTTTCTGAAATATCATAGCAATGGCCTAAACTCATGATTTTATGACACTGTATTTCAGTTCATGTATACAGCGGACAAACTTTGTCATCTTTCTTGCTCATCCCGAGATGTGTGCACGAGCCGAATAGATATCTTAGGTGTGTTTGGTCCAAATAATTTACATTGTCTCACATAACATTTTACAATGATATTATTTGATTTGACTTTATAATATTATCGGATGGTTATAGTGAAAGATTATTAATAGTAAACGTTATTTAAGTATATGTTGATAATGTCATTACAACCCATTTCTTTAAAAATGTAACATATTAAATAAATAGGTCAACTACGTCAAATATAACTAAACTTTAAATGTGTATCGATTATATTATTCAATGTTATTATTGAAACCTTAACATCCAAACGACTATTAAATACAAAATGGTGCCATTTTGAAGAAATAAATAAATGCATGCCTTTGGGGGATTTGATTATGTGTATTTAGGATGAAAGTGTAAAGCCTAATAACAATCAAGTCAAATAGAAAGATGTTACTCTATTGGCAAAAATAACATTTAGATTAAACTGTGTACGTATTATAATCGATTTTAGTTTAGTGGTATAATCGGTACGTGTCTATACAAGTTCAACCCACACTATCCCTCTTATTTTCTAACATCTATGGGACTCGCTGCAATTATTCATGGCATTTGTCTTCCCCTACATCTCCAGTCAAAAAATGCATGAATTGCTGATTGCGACATGGAAGGGAAAGAATTCCGGTCAAATGTTGAATGTATGAAGAGACAAAGCAAGGGCCAAGGTTGCCTGTTTGGTGTTCTCTTGAATTCCTACTCTCCGGACAACTACATGTTGGATTCTATTGGCTACACATAATCAGTGTTTCCACATTTGCTTTTGGCATTTTTAGATTTTCTGCGTTGGTGTAAACTTCACCGTATCTATGTCGCTCTTCCCGTATCTAAAAACGTACCAGGGTTCGCGATCCCAATACAGAATTCTTTTACAACCAAGTGAGGTTTGGTTTTTCAACTTTTATTCCTTTGTCCTAATTACAAATCATCCATTCTATTACACTTTCCAGCGATTCTAGAAAATAGCTCTTCCACTTCTATATAAAAATTTCATTTCTTGAGTTGGATACTGGTTGTTATATTAGAGAAAATCATTTTAAATTTTTTACCCGCGTTTAGAGATGAAAACCAGTTAAATATTTGTAATTATGTAAAATCTGAACTTAAATTTGTAGTACTTTCAAATCATAAGTTGTTTATTTTTTAATTAAATCATCTGTTTGATATACGAATCCGTTAATTATCAGAATTTAGAAAATCCAACAAATTTTAAAATCGAAATTTAAAAAGTAAAGCAGATCCATAAAAGTAAAATGTATTTATATAATGAATATCTAAATCCGTTATCTATCAGAATAAAAAAGTCAGATAAGAATATTCGAAAATTAATATTTGTGTTTGCTACATGTAGTCAAGAGCTTACGAATATGTTCTAAAAAAATATACGAATATGGTCAACGATCTCTAAAGCAAGTGGTCAAAGTCTCAGTTAACACCCTTCTCTCCCCTAGATTGTAGGTTCTAAACCTATTAGGAGAAAATTCCCACATCCACCTCCCATAGGTAGAAATTGTTCAAAAAGAAAAAGATATACATATATCTAATATACAAATAAAAAGTTAATTTGTAAATATCTACATTTATGCTATCCATTGTTAGACCTGGCAAACTTGACCCAAGACCCAAAAATCGAACCGATTTACCTGAACCGAGACCCGAAATTGACCCGAACATGTTAACCCGAAATTTGATCCGAAAACAAACAAACCGAACCGAACCGAAACTGATCCGAATTTTAGTTGAACCGAGATGGACCCGAACCAAAGGCAACCCAAAATATAGAAAAAATATTAATAGAAATAAATAAAGATAGGATATGAACAACCGCATAACTCACCAAAAAGTTAAATATATTAACTTTATAAATCTATATATAGGGTGTAAAAAGCTAACCGGCCTAAAAGCTCGATTATAACATACCAATCTCTCATTGACCCGAACCAAAATCAACCGAATTGAAAATAAACCGACACGAAATGACCCAAATCACAATAGACCCGAACTAAAACGAACCTAACTGAACCGAACCGAAACCGAATTTGAACCGAATAATATCAAACCCGAAATGACCCAAACCAAAATGACCCGAACCGAAACCGAACCGAATGACCCGTTTGCCACCTATCGTGGGCGGAGATAGGGGATTGCATGGGCCATGCCTCCTCTCCAAATGATAAATTTTCAACTTCAATTTCTTTATAATCTAAAGTTTGAAAAGTTAAAGGAAATGGTGAATTTCTATTTGGACATCTTCAAATACATACAATTTTAGTTTTATTTTATGAAAAATTATATAAGTATACGTTAAAATAATAATAAAATTATATTTGAATCATTAAAAAATTTATAATTTAATTCTGACCCAAAAATCTTCTAACTTTGTCATCCCTTTCTTGACTGAAGAAATATGTGAATTTATTTATTACCAAACTGTTGTTCTCTTTCTTCCTTTCTTTTTTAATAACCAAAATGTTGTTTGTTAATAATTAACCAACTTGGGACCAGGTGAGGAATATAGTTGAAAGGCACCAAAATATTAAAGTAAAATTTGTAAAGAAATAGGCTTTAGTACGAAAGTGTTATATGCTACGTCCCTTTCAATGTTTTTGCACATATTAAATTTAAATATTATGTATACTATTATGATTATAATAAATGTTTAAATTTTCATATGATAAAATAATATTTTTAAATTATATAATTCATGTGTTACATATGAAAATGAAAAAAAAATTAAGAACTAAAGTCTCAATTTCAACCAACAAATGTTGAATGCAATAGCAAGATACATTGTACTCCCATGGAGAAAATATATATTCAAATTTTGGAGATGATATTATTGGGAGAGAAAATCACGAGTCTCGAACATGAATCATTAAATAAACATGAACTACACCCAAAAAAATTGTCAATTTCAAAAGTAATAATCTAATTAAACTATGTACAATATGCATAAATATATTTAATATTATAAGAGAAAAAAATATACGTTTAGGAAAAAATAAAGAATATTAAATTTATAAATTATATTAAATATTGCAATGTTTTAATTATAGGTGAATTACACATATCGTCACTTAACTGTCTTCTCTCTCTTTCACTCAACTATTTTCTCTTTACTATTTTGTTCACTCAACTTTAAAATTTTTTAATTTAATAACTGAATTTTATACATTGAACATTTTTATCACTCTGAAATATATTATTATTATTATTATTATTATTATTATTCGATGACATGATATTTTTTAATATTATTAAATATAAAAGCAATTTAAAATAAATAATAAAATCATTTTTTTATTATTAAATTTAAAATAATCTTCGGTTCTTGTCACCGTTGACCACCGTTGGCCTTCAGAACCTGCAATCGTTTGATCCCAAATTGTACCGAGAGACTCGTTTTGACATGATGAATCTGAATCTGGTGGTTGTTTCATCAAAAAAGTCTCGAAAATCACGAATCTCGACTGAAACATTTCAGTTTCCTCACTTTTGATCTCTTATGCGTTGACTTTCAGAGCATTTTCCCGCAAAATGGAGGTTGGATTCAGACTCAGGGCTGAGACGAGGTGACCAGTAAAATTTAGGACCGAATGACCACCATCTACGATCGTCGACAGTGATTTCCAATGACGGCGAACGATTGACAGCGTAGTAAAGATGATCAACAACTAACCGATTAGGTTTAGTTTTATATTTTTATTTTAAATTACTTTTATATTTAATATTATTAAAAATGTCATGGAATAGGAAAAATAAAAAAAAATATTTCAAAGTGACCAAAAATATTCAATGTATAAAGTTCAATTATTAAATTAAATTTTTTTAAAGTTGAGTGACCAAAAATAGGAGAAAGAAGATAGTTGAGTGATGATATGTGTATTTTACACTTTGATTTTTCTTTTTCTTTTTAACATACATTTTGATACGATGTCTATACTACTCAAACTCTTCCCCACACATAAATAAGAGGATATTAAATGCTTAAGCATGCTCGATTTCATATCTATTTGTATATCGTACCAACAACATGTGAACTTAACTAAACTTAATCTCTTTTATTTTTTTCTTATAAACATAAGAATGAAAATACTATTTCAATAAATAAAGTACGCGTACATATTTGACTGATTGAAAACGTAAGTGCATAAAATCAAGTTGGTAATAATTACTGAGACTTAAAGAAGCCCTATTTGGATGCTCAACTATGGATATAATTTTCTTGACTTATAAGCTACAAACTTGGACTGTGTCTCGGTGCTTATAATTCAGTTGAGAATAATTGTATTGTATGGTATGGAATGGAAAGAATAATTCCGTGTTATTCATTGCCAAGACAATGTCCTAACCTAAGATTCTAAAGACCAATGGTATTTTTTTAATAGTCTAAAGGTGATTACAAGATAGTATTTATTCATACATATTCTTAACCCTTTGACAATGTATACATCTTGCAGACTAAGCGATTTGAACTCGGATCTCCTAAAATGAACATCATCTGCTTTTTCGTTGAGACAATTGTACTTTTCTTCAAGAAAGTTATTGTTTTAATACAACAAAATTGTGAAGTTGAACCGAATGCACTTCCAAAGAATTGGTCTTTGATGTTGATCGGAATGGGCAGGCATGCTTTCGTATTACACAATGCTATCACTCGTGCCAAATGCCCAAATCTTTGTCGGTTTTCTTTTCTCTGAATTTGACCGAATCTTGTTTGACTGAGAATGATCTCATGGTCATCAACATAATCATGCATCACCCATTACGATTGATTCTAAAGGGAATATCAAAAGGAAAAGTCTTGGGTTCCGAAGAGTTTATGCCTTGTTGGACTTCATTTTCCCCATCCCTCTATTATTTGTTGTTGGGTTGTGCAACTAAAAAAATGGAGGAATGAAGTTGAAAACCACCTAAACAGGAACGAAGCTAGAATCGAACACTATATTTTTATTAGACAAACATTTGAGTGCACGGATCCATCCTTTTTTAGTTTAGCCCATATTTGATTAAATATTTAAAAAGTCATTATACTTTTTGGCTTTCGCGTTCTTGGCTTCTCTTCTATCACTCTCGATTTCTTTCTTTCTTGTTGTTGAATTTAAAACCCTAAAGCATTATCTTGTATTGCACCAGTGGTTGTTTGGTAAGAACGTAACCATGCTTCTGAATTTTGTAGATGAAGTTGACATTGTTGCGTTGGTTGGAGCTGACAAGGTAAAAAGAGTTGGAGATAAATCTACCTTTGACCCACATGGACTTTCTCCTAGATACGGAACATTAAAAGATTGCGGGAAAGCAATGACCCTTTTAAATGAGGTTGCATGCTTTAGGGTTATGAAAACCCTAGCTTCCTCGCCTATATAAGGGAGACATGGACGACAATTCAAGAGAGCACGATTATAGACGACAGTCCTAGTCTTCAGCTATCGGAGAACCACTAGAGTCGAAGTGCTAGAGAATTCTGCACACGACAGACGCCATCGAGAGAGGCAGACGGAGTTGGAGACCTGCAACAACAGTTGGAAAGCACGGAGAAAGATCATTGAGGACGCTTGACCCTTTTATATCCCTTGCTTGATAAACTATCGTACTTTTATTATTTTATTATGGATGTTTTATGCTCAAACATGAGTTAAATACTTTAGTTGGGTTTAGTGCTTTATAGAATTCTATGTTTTAAATACTTTATTTTAAGGTATAGTTATTTTCCATTTATTTATTATGTCCATGGTTCTTCATGCATAGTTATTGTAAGAGCTATTGAAAGAGGCCTTTTAACTATTGATTTGTGGCTTAATATCGAGAGAGTTAGGTTAAACAAACGTGAACAGTGGTGCTAAGCTGTTAACTTAGTCTTTATTCAGCTTAGACATATGTTTAGGGTTTCAACGACTAAAATGGAGTTCTTAAACAAATAATAGAGTTGTTAGGGTTCACCATACATGTATTACCTTATCTACAATGTTATTAACTTCTAGTCATCGAGAGAGTCAGAAGGTCATTAGAAAATCTTGTCGAGTAGATAAAGATCTTAATAGTTTATGAAGACATGTATTGTCAATCGCTATAGTATTGAAATAAGTAATCAAGCATATATCTTTAGCAGTAAACCCACCCTCCATAATTATCTGTTATTTTTCGCAACATCTGTTCGCCTTAATCATAGGTACATTTACATTAATTTTTTTTAGTTTTGATAAATCAACAGCAATCAACACTTGCTCAAACATTCCTAAGTTCCATAACTTCTTAGTTATTGATCCAATCCTCGTGGGTTCGACACTCTACTCTATCACTTTATTACTTGATTTGACGAGTATATTTGCTCTAAAGTGCATCACTATTCGACAAGCATCAAGTTTTTGGCGTCGTTGCTGGGATTGGAAATTGATAATTTCGTTGTAATTGCACTTAAAATTTTATTTACATTTACTTTTTGTTTTTGTTTTTATTTTTAAGGTGTGTTCCAGTGCATGACTAGATGCTCAAACTCAGAATCTAATCTTCCATTTAATCCAGATATCGAGAGAACTTTGTGAGAGATACGCATAAAGAGAAAAAAATATGGTGAACGAGGACGAGAGAACAACAACCTAGACAACCAAAGAAATCGTAACCAAGAGGCACCATTGGTAGATGGATAAGGAATTGTTGAAAATGTAGCCCATAATAGAGGACAGGTAAGACATGAGGCTCCACCACATGCCATACATAGAAGGCCTATTAGAGAAAACATTGAACCCATTATCAATAACCTCAGCCCATCGATCGTTGTGCCTGATCTAGGGACAGCTCACTTTGAGTTGGAGCCTATTTTGTTCAACATGCTCAACTCCATCGGACAATTTGGAAGATCTGCAAGAGAGGATGCTAGAGAGCACATTCAAGCTTTCTTGGAAGTTTGTAACTATTTTAAACAACTAGGAGTTCCCGATGATATGTTGAGACTCAAACTATTCCCTTACTCCTTGAGAGATCGAGCCAGAGCATGGTTGAAAATGAGTTCCTCAAGATCTATCACATCCTGGGATGATTTGTGCAGGAACTTTTTATACAGATATGATCCACCGAACGTGCACAATTAGAAGTGAAGCGAGATCATCTCATTCACATAGTGTGATGATGAATCCATGTATGAATGTCGGGACAAATAAAAATATATGCTACACATGTGCTCGATTCTTGGATTCCATGATTGGCTACTGTTAAGTGCAAAAAAGTACTATATTTTTTTTACCCTTTTTACTTATATTATTGTTTAGACTTATGCCTATTTAGTTGCATTTGTAGTATTTCATGCATAAATTTGTAGTTTTTCCATTTATTGGGCTTGGCCTTGCGTTTAGTTTTTTTTGTGGAGAAAATGTTGATGTTTTGCTTTCTTTTATGCTAGACCGGGATCGTGAAAAGAAGGATCAGATCTTGGAGGAGTTCATCTTCTCCACATTTTATTTTATTTCTTTTCTACTTTTAATACCCGATGTTTGGGTTTTATTCCTTGTTTATTTCTTCCAACCCAGCCATGAACTAAATTAAATTGGCTTGGATTATTGGGTTTTGGTGTTTGTGATTGGATGATAGTTTTTTGTTTTTAGTTCAATAAATCATTGTTTATCCATTCTTGGTTTGTCATTTAATTCTAAGTGAACTCGAGAGAGGGACTTGGATGAATCTATTTATCTAGATTTAAGAGAGTTAGATTCACGAAAAGAATTGGATACGGTTTCCATTTAAACAGTCGTTGGTCAAAGCTGATTCGCCTTAGAGATAAGGGACTGAATGTCAACGACTAAGAAGAGTGCATCGAACGATGATATCCACCCAAGGTTAATGCATAGATGTATCACCGAGGCTTTCATAATCATTAGTTCTTTGGCTAGAGATAATTTGAAGGCATTGAAGAACACTATATCTGTAATATCCCAAATTTTTGGCAAGTGACTAAATTATAAATTTTGAAAGTTTAGGGGGTTAAAGTATAAACCTTGGAAAAGTTTGGGGACTAAAGTAAAAATTTCTCCAACAAGTAATTTTATTCAGTAGAAGAGTGAATCGGATCGAAATAAGTACCTTGATATCGGTTTTAAGAATTAAGATGCAGAAAAAGGTACCAAATTTGGATCGACTGAAATTGTTAAGCGTGCTCAGGCTAGGGAAATACAAAGATGGTGACCTTTGGGAAGGTCCCATAAAAGTGTTTCTGATCGATATTTTGCACTCAGTAAAACTAGAAAATATTCGTATGGATTTCAAATAAAGGATTTCTACGATAAACCTTATGCTAAGAAGATTTTCAATAATTATCGGAATAATAGACTGAGTTAAGAAAATTCAGTCTAAGTCTTTATGAAAGGAAATTTTTTTAAGGTTTAAAAGTATCATGTGATAGATAGTGAGTTGTATTGGGTACTTTCAAAGTTGGTAAAAATTTGAGGAAAATTGAAATGGGAATTGAAGTTCAGTGACCAAAATGAAAATTTTGAATGTTTTATGGCCAAAGTATAAACTTTGGGAAAGTTCAGGGACCAAAGTGTAATTTCTAAAAGTTATGCAAGTTTACCTCGTAAATGAATAGTTCACCCCCAAGAGTAACACTTTCGTGTTACCCGATTTTTTTGTACGAAGCGTATATTAATGGTTATAAAGCTTTAAAGTTCGTAGGAAGAAAATTTGGAAATCGTATTGAGTGAAATTTGAATATTTGGATCAAATAAATGCCATAAATAAAAATATAAGATATTTTGGGACATGGCCAGTTGGATTGGAACCAATTTGATTCGATTTTAATGGAATGGCAATTTTCAAGACATGCTGTAAATAAAGATTAGCTGGAGGGCAAATTGGACATTTACCATGGATTTGATCTTGGCCATTGAGTTTTGATGAGATTAAATCTTGGCCATTCGATGAAAAGTGTATTTTAGTAATTTCACTATTTAAATGAATTTAAAATTCATTTATACAAGACAAGTGGCCAAATTGGATGAAAATAAAAAGATGAAGACCATTCTTCATCTTCAAATTTCGAAATATGAGGGGGAGAAAGAAAGAAAATTGGAGAAAATTTTCCATGTTCGATTCAAGCCCCGAAACTCAATTTTCAGGTAATTTTTCAAACTACAAAGTTGTTCTACTCATCAAGCTCTATCTTTTGGTGTAAAAAAATTGTGGGAAACATGCTTGATTGATGAAGATTTTGTATGAGAAGAAATTATGGTTTATGGACTCAATTGGGGGTTTTGAGATTTTATGATTCCATGTTGAAATTCAAGTTGAAATCAAGCTTTTGTGATGTTAAAATCGTGTTATTGAGTTGGGATTTAAACTCTACATGTTCTGATTATTATGAAGATGATTAGGGTTTGTGGATTCAAGTTTGATTTAGGGTTTGTGATGTTGGATAAATGATCTAGTAAGCTTGTTTTGTTGTTTGGAAGCAAAACCCTAATTTAAATGTTTAGGGACCAATTCAGCAAGTTTAAAAGTTGAAGGACTAAATTTGATTTTTATGGAATTGGTGTGTACTTATGTTATTAGGGATGTTGACGATATGAAATTGAAGTTAGAATGCAAAACCGATGTTAAAGCGAGTTAGTGACCATTTTGACAAATTGTATAGAAATATTTTATAGAAATATTTCTTTGAAGGTTGTACAAAGCTGCTTGAAAATGAAAATTTAGATATTTTGTATCTAATGTTAGTTATCAAGTTCAGAAGAATTATTTGAAGCTCAAAATGGTTATTAAGAACTAAAACGAGGTTTTGAAAGTATAAGGAAGAATGGAAATTTATGGAAAATTTTTATGTTGAATGATCAAATAGCTTAATTGAAATATTGTTAGAAGTGAATCTAACAAATGTTTATTTATATTCATGTAATAAAAGAAGTTGGATCCGAATCAAAAGAAGATTCGAAGTACTATGAAAGGAAATGATCAATAAAGCTTAGTGAGGCATATTAATAAATGGCCCAGGTGAGTGCATTTCTAAATGTTTGCATTACATTGAAATTGGCATTGCATTTCTTTATAATACATGATATGATACAATGCTCGACATGGCAAGCTTGATGGAATACCAGGTACGAATTATTGTTTGCATAAATGATGATGCATTATGCATAATGGCAATGTATGTCTATACAAGGAATATGGACAATAACATGATTAAAATGAAATAAGATACACCCTGGGGATCCAAGCCATAGTGCAAAATGCACTAACGAGGTGTTTTAATATAAGGAGCAAAGAGCGTCCTTATATGAGGAGCAAAGAGCGTCCTCCTGAGTACGTACTCTACAAAGCACTACGGTGCAGATAGGCTATGCGGTTTCCATGGGCCTCTAGCCAGACACGATGATAATAATAACAAGATGATTACATGGTAGATCATGAACATGCAAATGACTGCATGATGATACATGATTCATATGACAGAGATGGTACATGATACAAATGTTACATGAAACATGATATAGATGCAACATGATATATGATACAGATGTTACATGATTTCATGATACTTGAAAAAGAAGTTACATGTTACATGTCTGAGAAGTACATGACATATGAGATAGAAATGTTATTGATATATGATAGAATGTTACATGATACATGATAGAAATATTACATGCTATATGATAGAACACATGTTACATAAATGATTACATGATGAAAGCATGTCTATGATAGAGAATATATTATGCAATGATAATATGATTTATATGACAGCTATGATACATGATACATGTACATTGTGATATACTTGCCTTGTCGTAGAGAAATATGAAATGCATTCTTATATGAAGTATTATATCACATGTAACACCCCAATTTTGTCCTGGATCTGGAGCATCACTTTCGGGTCACCCAAAATCGACCCATCAAAATTTCTCGTTTAAAACTACAAATTAGGAATTCTCAAAATAATCCATTACCATAAAATCCACGTAGATAATGATATTAAAAGGGGTTTACAAAACATAAGTTCCAATTAAAATACTCCGTTTGACCAAATACAGTAAATCAGAATAAAATACAGACTCGACTGTGGTAAGGTCCTATGAATACAATTAGTCCAAACTAAACATCAAGTATTGTACTCTGAAATTGGCTCGGTGCTAAGAAATCCTCCTCGATGTGCTCCTCCAAACGCAACCTGTTAACCTACGCATAGAAGAAACCACAATTCCGCACGCTGAGCTAACAAAGCTTAGTGGTACATTTCTACTCTACCACAATTCATGAATATCCTAAAATAAGCATGCATGATAATATATTCAAGAGTGCACAGAAAGGCTTCTCCGCATCTAAGGATCATTTTCTAGCCTATCTTAGCTAGAGCTTACCACTGTCCCAAGATACCACTATTATGTAAGAAGTCTACCAAGCCATCCCAGGCTTACCGTACATGAGGTCCCACCGACCACTGAATTACGTCCCATACCCTGATCACATAGCCCAAGGGTTATCTAGCCTATACCCGAGATCACAAAGCCCATCGAGTTACATCTCATACCCTAATCACAAAGCCCAAGGGTAATACAACTCGTACCTGAGATCACATAGCCCATCGAGTAACAACCCTACCCTGATCACAAAGCCCAAGGGTAACTAGTCAACATCGTTTATCCATACTACAACGTAAATAACATACATTCCCTAATGGCCAACGAAGCCCTACTATTTTTCCCGTGCTCACATAGTCGTAGGGTAAGGATCATATCCGGATCACCATAGCCACAGATACGTCCTAGACATACTTGGATCACAATAGCCACAAGCAGTCTTATCTTGCGATCACATAGCCGGACATGATTACTCGAGATCACATAGCCCATCGAGTTACTCGAGATCACATAGCCCTTTGAGCTGTATTTCCATATCCTGATCACATAGCCCAAGGATAGGTTTTGGACCACACCTAGATCACATAGCCCATGGACACGTCGGAAGTACTCGATCACATAGCCCGGAGTACCCATCTCCTTATTTAACTGGCCTTGCACTGACTCTAGGACATCTGAATTCCTGACCAAGACTCATACAATACCACATGCTCCCCCAGCATCAATACATCTCACCGAGAGATAAAGGCTTCCACCACCTCAAGGCATGACTCGTTTGTTACACTATTTAATATGTGTCTGTAGAATTCGTTTACGCCTTTCTCATTAGATTATCTCATTACTCACGGCAACCAGCCTACATGGGTGTCCCTTCAGCAGACAGCAAGGACCCCAAGCTACCTCGTAGCAATAACTGATCCACCACGGACCCCTATGGATTACCAAACCAAGCAACTTATCCAACTGTTACTAAGCCATTAGCCCTTAATCCACATACGGGTTGCTAACCTCGATTTCTTAGTTTTAGAGTTTGTTTTATACCTTTAGGGACCTACCAGATCCTTTACCATGAACTATAGAACCCCCGAGCTTGAACTCAACTTTCTTTGGCAAATTGCCCAACAAGTATTGGTACTCCAAAATAAGTATCAGTACCGCCCTCCTAGTATCGATACTCCCCCATGAGTACCGATACCCTAAAGTTTACACAAGTCTTTTAGTTTTAAGGGTTAGGGATTTAGCTTAGGGCTTAGAGTTTAGGGGTTTGAATTATAGGGTTTAGAATTTAATGTTAGTGTTAATAATTTAGGGTTTGGGGTTTAGTTTTTTAGGGTTTAAGTTTAATTTTGATTTATAATATAAATAAGCAAGCTTGTATAAAATTTGTTTTATACGGAATGCATATCAAATTTTAAACCCTTATTTTATACTTTACCCTTAATAACGTATATGTTAGATTTTTTTGTACGGTTAAGAGCAATAAAAATGTAAAATTCAGGGTTACGATACAATGGTGGTGGGAGGGGACGTTTTGCTGCTTCCTCTATCCAAAACTTTCAAAGAGTCATGTTTAATTTATTAAAACGAGATCCTTAATTTATAATATGAAAGAAGTATAATGCTTTTTTTTTCAAATAAGTTTTCTTTAATAAAAAATGTTAGGTTACTCTATTGATCAACGTAAAAATGATTTACAAACATCTAGAAATCTAATAATTTCACTTTAAAAACGTTGTTCTTCTTGCATGTTTTAAAACAAAATCATCTACAACGTTTTCAATATCAACTTCTTTCAAAAGATCGCTCTCAATTGCCGTCAAAACAAGTCTATTTAGCATTTCTTACGATATAATTGTCCGTAAGTATGACTTCAAAAATCTAAAAAACACATTTTCTTCGAATGTGCTTATGCTCGTGACATTTGGGAGTACCTTCTCAAGCTGTGTCTTTTGCGCATGACTGCTATGCGTTGAGATGATGAACTTGCTTGGGCAGTTGCTCATTTGTAGGGAAAATCTTTCTTTGTTTTCATTTTAAAACTTGTTTGGGGGGCTTATGTGTATTACATATGGGGAGGAAATGAACTATCGACCGTTTAGAAATGTTGATATTTTACTAGGTTGTGTACAGGATGCAGTTCGTATTCGACTGCGTAGTAAATATTTTACACTCGAACATGTAAATAGAAATCTTTGTGCAGCTTAAGAAATTCCTTCTTAGGGATGGTAGCCCAAGCGCATATATAGGGTCCTCTTGTAGTAGCTATGCTGCTTTCTTTGGATAATAAATTAGCACACAATATTTATCCAAAAAAATATGACTTCAAAAATTTCAATTTTAAAAAATTTTGTTATGCATAAACAACAATAATAAAAATAATTAATAAAACTCTATATGCAACTGTCACATTTAAAAAATTAATAGAATTAAGCGGCCTAAAATACAATTAATATTTGAATAAGAGTTTTTTTAATTGTTACATTTTTTACATTATGTATATACATTAGACAACTCATTTGGGCCCTTATTTTTGGGGGCCTTGTTCAGTCGAACCTATCGAACATGCTCAAAATCACCCCTGCTCAAAAGGTACAAGTATCATCAGTACCAATGCAATGTCCCCACCAACACTGACGCATTTTAGGTTTCTAATGCCAAAGTTTTTTTCTTTTACTTTTTCCGTCTCAAAAATATTGTCTCTTGTTAAATTTTTACTTAGTTTTAAGAAGAAAAAGTTTGTGTAAGAGATTTTTGTAAAGTAATTAAAATGATAATTTTATCCCTAAAAAATTAAAATTTATTTTATTGAAAAACTAAAAAGATGGTAGAAAAGAAAATGTATTTAGCAAAAGTTTTTGAACTTTTTAAAAAGACAATTTAAGTTGGATAATTTTAAAATATAAAAGGGATAAGTTTTATGGGAGTATTAATTAAGCTTCTTAACTGTTGGTTTTTTTCTTTTTAAAAATGTTTGTGGGTTCAGTCGTGAGTGTTGGAATTGTAGAAGCCAAAGCTACAAGGTGGAGGTGGAGCCTGGGAAAGTGCCAAAAATGGCAGAACCACTGCTCAATATTTTGTCATGTGAGAAGCATACACAGGTAAATTATATGGGGATTTTGTTTCTTCGGCTGAAGCAGGCTCCACCCCAATTGCCCTCCTCTTTCTAAATATTTCCCTTTTGTTTTTATGATACCTTACTCGTCTCCCATCATAAACATATGGAATCACTGTTTTTATCACTCCAATTCCATTGTGTTGCCTCATATACCATATTCTTTTAAATATTTTGGTTAATTATTATTATATGTGGTGAAGAAATGAGGATGTGGTTTTGGGGAAAAGCAATATGCTAATTTTGGCTTATAGATAGTGATGAAGTCTAAAGTTATTGTTTGCCTTAAAAAGAAAGGAACACCAAGAAAGTCGAGCAGAATCATGTTCACTGGCCATGCTAATTATGTCTATTTCATTCCACATTTGTTATTTTGATACAACATGGGGATTAAAAAGGAAAAATACAAAATAAAATTAAGTTAAAACGAAGAAAAGAAAATTTAACAGTAGAAAATTAGAGTGGGAAAGTGTCTATCAAAGTGTTTTTATGAAGGTGGTAACTGGGAACTGTACCGAAACTCTAATTAATGCTCAGCCTCAGTACTGTGTGAGTTAGATAAGAGAGGGTCTTCTTCAGGTGAAGCAGATTTTTCAATTTCATCATTAATTGTCACTATCCCTTCAAGATCAGCCTTGTTCTTGTTGTTATCCTTGTGATCTTCTTGTTTTCTTGATATGGGCAATGGAGATTGAAGTTTACTACTGTTACTGCTGCTTTGCGTGAGCATTTTTGCTCTTTCTACCTGAACCATCCAATCTGTTTTATAGAGAACCAATAGCATGAGCAATGCACAGGTTGCTTGGGCAGCAAGTAAGCCGAGCCAGAGCCCGGGAAACCCCATTTTGACGATGAACCCCATCAGGATAGCTACCGGCATCCCCACCAAGTAAAACGAACCCAAGTTTATGTTTGCCCCGATGGTTGGCCTGGCAGTGCCTCTTAACACCCCACAACCAGTCGTTTGAGGGCAATTCCCCAGTTCACAAAGCCCCAAGATCGGTAATGCAACTGCTGTAAGCTCGAGGATTTCAGCATCGCTGGTGAAAAACTTGCCCCATTGGTGTCTCATCAAAGTGGTGAAGAGCATTGCTGAGAGACCGATAACCAAGGCGCATAAGACCGAAACAATCATGGAAATGCGAGCTTTTCCAGGTCGGTTTGCACCGAGTTCGTTACCGACTCTTGTAGATACTCCAACACTTAAAGCCGAAGGGAAGCAATAGACTAGAGATGTTGTCTGAATAAGGATCCCCATTGAAGCAATGGTAGCTTTGGGGTTAACGAGTAGGCCACAAAGCAATATCATGAGCTCATACCACCACCATTCAAGGCAAACTGAAGCACAAGTTGGCAAAGCAAGAGCAAGAAGAGATGACCATCCCCTAACACAATCAGTGCTTGGAGTTACCCAAGAATTTTTATATACACCAGAGAAGTAAACAAATGAAGAAACCAAAAGGAAGACATTGAGGTTAGTCCACACCATAGCTATAGCCACCCCTGCAACACCGAGCTTGAGATGAACAACGAGAAGGAAATTCAATGGGACATGGAGAAGCACCGAGATGGCCGAACAGTAAGTTACAGGTAATGTAATGCTTTGAGCCCTGAGGTAGACACGAAGTGGGTGAAGAAGTGAAAGGAAGAAAAGGTCAGGGATTGAGAACACAATAAATGTATGAGCCACTGATGATATCTCTTGGTCTTGACCACACCAAAGAAGGATAGCTTTCATGCAGGCCCACATGAAAGAGATAGGGATAGAAGCTGATAGAAGAAGAAGCACCGTCCTCTGTAAAGTTAACCCAAGAAGTTTCAATTGTTTTGCACCATAAGCTTGTCCACAAATGGGTTCCATTCCCATGGCTAAACCAGAGATTACAGAGTAGCCAGTAATGTTTGCAACACCAATGGCCAGTGATCCACCAGCAAGCTCAAGCTCACCGAGGTAGCCGAGAAAAAGCATGGAGATCATAGCTCTTGAATACAGAAGTAAACTACTAATAGCTGTCGGGCCTGAGATCTTCCCTATGGCTTTGATTTCTTCCAGGGCCTGAATACAAAACAAAGCAAGAAAATTAAGACATTTGGCAGCTAATGATCAAACAGAAGGTACCCTTCTTCTAAATAAACAAGTACTAGTTAGAGTTCATATAGTTTAAGCTGTTTTAATACCTCAGAGAGAGTTGGCAGCCTATGTAGTTGCTGTTCATCATGATTGAGAAGATCCACAGTTTTATTGAAAGGGTCTTTGCTTGCAGGAAGAAATGAGGTCGTTGGAGAAGATAGCTTTGGGCTACACATAGCTAGCTAGATGTTAAGCTATATTGTAATGGATAAAACAAGTTATGGGACAGGGAAGGGAAGGGCAGGGAAAAGAAGAAAGTAGACCCTGTGCTTATACGGTTTGTTTGTTTGTTTTGAAGGGGTTTTGGAGAGAACGGGAAGTGGATATTTATACACAGAAGAACGGGGGCCTACTCTTGGGGTTGTTAAACATGTCGATATTAGACAAAATGGAAGGCAAGCCAATGCTGGAAAAGTGTATACATAAGAAACACTTTTGTGTTGGAAGCGCCCATCCTTTTGTTTTAGCTTTTTTGAGTTTCTTTCTTTCCTTCCTCATCTCTTACTCTGAATTTCAAGGTTAGTTAGTCTCTTAGAATTGTTATTCCTTTCGTTCAACAACAGAGGTGGAGAAGTCTAGTTTGAGATAAACAAAGAAAACTCAAAGCTTTTGAGTGTGGAAAGGAATCCATTACGGATATGTATATAATTAACATTATTAATGATAATGTGGGGACCCTAGTTTTATTGGCATTTTGTATGGATAATGTGGTGAGTCTAATACTTTTTTGAAGAGTTAAAATAAAACTATACTTTGTGATTAAGTGGATAATCTTGAAAACCAACTTCACTGCCGTATCTCACCTCTCTTTAAGTTACTCTGTATAATCACTATTAAAAGAGATAAACTGCCAAGTGGAAGTCTGATTGACAAGCAAATGAATTCCGATCATCTCTTTTTAACGAAATGACAGGAGCATATCAGTATATATGCAATTTTTGACAATGGTTGAGCATATTTCTCTCTCTCTATAGACATATAACTTCACCGTGCAGATAGATCTGCATGTTCCATTTTCGCATAACCCATGTGATGAAATGCAACCACTGAAATAACATAAAGAAAACGCAATATGGGAGAGATGACAAGCTTTTGGTCATACAATTGTATGAGGCCCCATATATGCAACGTGTAAGAGAGTGAAGCTGGCAGCAGATACAGGCCTGCCATTGAAGCATTATATTATAAAAAAATTAATGTCATCTTAAGTAACAAAATATAATCCTACTGAGTCTTTAAGATAGGCCTTTCTAAAGTTTATATATAAATATACATTGTGTCGGCTGTTGAGGGGTTGATATTTTGTAAGAGAAATGCAAACAATCAAGGGTGGCAGCGTCTGGTGTTGTTTATATGTGTATATTTATGGCTGAGTTCAATTTCCTGATCCTCCAAGTTGCTCATTTCGAGTTGTCGGGATTGCCGGATTCCAAATATTATAGAATTGAGAGAAAACATGGGGGTCCAAAATGAGGGAACCAATTCATGCTTTTCTTCAAGGAAACATTTTAACTTTATGTTTGGATTGAAAAAAATAAAGGGAAGAAAGTTAAGGAGAGTGAGATAATTTTATGTTGTAGAAAATATTTCAATATACTGACGGCGAAAATTTTATTTTTCATAAGTATCTTTAAGTTTAAGTTTTAGGGTTTTAAATTTAAAGGTTAACGATAGAATTTAGGATTTAGAGTTTCAGGATTTATGATTATGATTTTGGAGTTTAAAGTTAGGGATTTAGATTTTAGGGTAAAGTACCCAAATGGTTACTAAATTATACCCGAAAAAATAAAATGGTAACCAAACTTTTAAAAGTTACAAAATGACAACTAAACTTTATATTTTGTTATAAAATGGTAACTGTGCCGTTAACCTCAGTTAAAGAGGTGGCATGGCTGTTAATTTTTTGTATAATAGCATATTTAGTCATCCATAGTTACACATTCAATAAATTTAACCCTCAATTTTTACGCATTGTTATAATTTAGTCCTAATTCTAAAAGAGAGAAAAATCTTGTAAATTACTCCATTCAATAAGTACCATAAGATGTTAACTTTTGTCAGATGTCTGCTATTGTAACAATGTGTAACTATGAAGATGGAGCTGGTTCAGGCGTTGGAGTATAAATTGAATGTTAAATTCTAATAAATTCAATCAATGTGTTTTTGGAGCTGGTTAATGCTCTCGTTGCTAACTCGATTGTGGAGCCATTAGCACGAAGCATCCAAATCCCAACAATATAAAAATATATATATATATAGCTGCTTTAAATTTGAAGGAAACCATAGAGATGGAAAGGCTCCCTCCAATCCTGTAAGCAACCAGGTTTGGGCACCATGCAAAAGGGTTAAATTATAACAATGTGTAAAAATTGAGGGTTAACTTTTATGAATTATGACTAAATTATAACAATGTGCAAAAATTAAAGGTTAAATTTATTGAATTTCTTCGAATTATGACTAAATTGATTGAATGTGTAACTATGAAGGACTAAATATACTATTATACAAAAACATTAACAGCTATGTCACCTTTTTAACGAAAGTTAACGGCACAGTTACCATTTTGTAACAAAACATAAAGTTTAATTGTCATTCTATATCTTTTGAAAGTTCGGTTACCATTTTGTTTTTTTCCGGTATAGTTTAGTGACCATTTGGGTACTTTACCCTAGATTTTATATTGTGAAGTTTTCTTTTGACAAATCCTAATTCTAATCCTAATCCTAACTAGAGAGGGGAGAATGAGGGACTCTAGGGGAAGGAAATGGTGCTCCTAGTGGGTCTAGAACCCATGACCTAAGGGAATATGAGAGAATAAAGATAGGCAGCTTGACAAAACCGGCCAAATGTGTTTGTTCTATATTCACTTTTCGGAAATTATATAGAAAAATAACACCCAATTAAGATTATGTAGAAAAATACCCCTTTTCAGTCCAAGTAGGTCAAAGTCGAGCTTAGTTAAAAGTGAGTTTTGAACTCGCGCTTAGCTAAGCGCGAGTTTCATGTTGAGTTGGTAGGTAAGAAAGAAAAAAATTTACCAAATTTTTTACACAATTTGCTTTTAGCTAAGCACGAGTTCGAAACTCGCTTTTAGCTAAGCGCGAGTTCGAAACTCGCTTTTAGCTAATCACGAATTTAACATACGTAGACTGAAAAAAGAGTATTTTTTGACATAATCTTGATTGGAGATTGTCTTTCTAGATAATACCAAAAAAAAAATCATTTAATTCACCTTTAAACTAACGTGCATCAAATATTTATTTTTTATGTTTGGATACAAGTTAAGGCAGTTTAACATCCTTGCTTTCTTTTGAAATACTATATTGGGAATCGTGTTATTTACTATTTTATTCATTATTTTACAATACATTAATATAATTATACATATGCATAGGACTCGTTTATAAATTGTTTAAATCATACTTATAAATTAATTATACATTAATATTTGATACATTGACAGTGCATCAAATATTTACTCTTTTATGTTTGGATATAAGTTAAGGTAGTTTAACATCAATCGTTTCCTTCAAAATACTCTGTTGGAATCTTGTTATTTACTATTTTTTTTCATTACTTTACAATACAATATTAGAGTTGTGATCCAATTTTTTTTAGGATTTGTTTTAAAGTAACAATCTTATTTTTAATATATCTTGTTTACTTTACATTAATTAAAGGTAGGAAACCTATGTTGGGTAGAATTACTTTCCATATAAGTTTCCTTTGTAAACAAGCAACTTATCCCTATAAATAGATATTAAGGATTATGACTTTAGAAAAAACACAAGATACACCATAGGGATGGGCACGGGTCGGGTTTTTGGCCGATCCGAAAAAATATACTCTAAACCTGAATCTAAACTGACCTCATCTTTTAAAAATCTCGACCCAAAAATTATATACTTAAACTCGAACCCGACATATTAAAAAAACTAAATTTTAGGAACCTAATTATAAAAAAACAATTTTAACGACCTAATTATAAAAAAATATTTAAAGTGGGAGCATTACTACAAATATCCCTAAAATATATATGGAAAAATTACAATATTAGTCTTGGGTCGAGTCGGGTATTTTTCACCCTAAATCCAAACCCGACCCAAAATCACCCGTAATAAAAACTCGACCCGAGTCGAACCCAATTTTTTTTACAAAAAAAATTTGACCCGGTCGCGTAAAATCCTCATCCTTAATACAACATGTAGATCAAGGACTCTACATAGCGTTAAGCCGCAAACATGTGGTGATTTTTTATTCTTCGTCATAGTAGAAGTTCTCATCATATGCTTGTGGTTTTTCCCGTTTTGGGTTTTCCACATAAATCTTGGTGTTATTTATTTTCTTCTTTTGTTTGCGATAACCATCTTCGTTTGTTAATCGTTATCGTTTGTCCCTGATATAACAAATTAGTATTAGAGCTCCAGGTTTTAATCCCTATTACGATAATAGCAACAATGAAGTATGTTATTCCGTTATTGGATCGCAACACCAGGTTCTTATCATGGCAGGTGAAGATTTAGGATGCACTTGCACAAATAGACTTAGATGATGTGTTGGAAGAGTTTGATGAGATGTCGCAAGAATGGTCGGATGCAGAAAATTGCCATAGTGATTGGAAAACATATCCCAGATTTGCGTGCACTTATCAATCCATATTTTGCATAATGGTACAGTAGGATATGGCCAGACTCCTCCACCATAGACTTCTTCACCACTGATAGAATCTCAATATTCTATTGTGGTGGACAGACCTATAAGGGATTGATGTGTAAAATATAGTATGCACAATTAGATCAAGTATACCCGTCGCACAAGTAATAAAGTGATAAGTATCGAGTGTCGAACCCACATGGATTAGAGTGATAAACTCAAAGTAATCATAGGAAAAGAATTAAAGAAATAATAATATGGTGATAGAAGCTATAAACTAATGCTATGGCAAAGAAAAGTAAAGAGAAGCAATTATCAAAGAACAAACAGATGTTGTAGCAAAGATTCTAATGAGGATGGGTGATGGGTTTATTGCTAAGTACAATGCTAACTATCATTTGAATACTATAACGGTTGACAATACATGTCTGCGTAAACCAATTATATACTTATCTACTCGACACAATTTTCTAATTAACTCCTAGACTCTCTCAATACCTAGAAGTCGATAATCAGAAGCTATAACAATACATGTCTGCGTAAAACCTAACAACCTATTATTTGTTTAAGTTCTCCTTATTAGTCATTGAAATCATAAACTTAACTCTCTCGATATTAAGGCACAATTCAATAGTCAAAGGCTTCTCTTGATAGCTCTTACAAGATTAAGCATTAAGATAAAGGAAAAGAGTAGATAAGAAAAAGATGCTATGGCATTGAATAATAATAAAGCAAAGTATCTTAAACAATAAACCCAACAAAAAGTTTTGTTAGGATGCTCGAATGATCAGCCGAGATAGCCAAGAGGGGGTGGATTGGTTTTTGATTGATAGTGGTGGAAGTAATGGAATTTAAAGCTTTGTCACAAGGATTTATAGTGGTTCGACTTTCTAACCAAAGTCTACATCCACTACCTTAGCTTCCCACTAAGCATTTTCCCAAATTCACTCTTGAATTTCTTTCCTTTTTGGGGGCTAAAGGAGATAACCCTTATAACCCTCAAAGCTTATGCCCCAAAGCTTTGAGAAACCTCTCTTACAAGAGAAAAGAAATAAGCAAACTATGAAAAGTTCACAAGGCTGATTTGTTTGCAATTCTAAGAACTCACCCAAAACCTAACACTTGAGCATATATAAAAATTAAGCTCACAAGTGTGTTCTACAAAGAAAATGACAATTAAAGCACAAAAACACTTTCTCTATACATGAATGTTGGTAGTGTTGTTTCTTGTTGTTGCATGTCTGCTTGAAGGTCCCTTTTAAGTCATCTAATGAGTTTTTGACCGTTACTAGCCGTTGGGGATGATTTGGAGCCGTTGTGGACTTTAATTCCAACATTAAATGCAGTTCTAGAGCAAGGCGTATTGGTACACGGGTTCTGGTATCGGTATGATACCTAAATACGAAAGAGCTGTTAGGCGTTTTAACATAGGGTATCGGTACACGATACAAGTGTATCAGTACAGGCCCATAAGTATCGGTAGGGTTGAAGCTGTATAGGTACACAATTTGGTTACTAGAATTTTGCCAAAACAAGGGGACAAAGGGGAGTATCGGTACTCGAGAAATCGTACCAGTACGGACACTTTTGGGTATCGGTACGGGTTAAACTATACCGGTACTCATGGCCTATTTTTGACACTTTGGCTATTTAAAATCATTTAAAACATTTCAAAAACCCTTTGAAAACATTTCAAACATATTTTTCAAGTTTATGGACTTTTGAAATATTTTTGCAAATTAGTTTAAGTCCAAAAACATTTTTCTTTAAGTTATATCAAAATCAAATATCTTAACAATCTCCCCTTTCTTGATATAACGAAACCACTTGAAAAATTGTTTTGTGAAAACTCCCTATTAGGAAATTGTTTTTGTGAAAACTCCCTCCTAGGAAAATGTTTTTAGAAAAAGAGAATATTTTTAGAAAATATTTAAAGCTCCCATTTTTCTTTGTAAAATTGAATTTGTCAAGCTTATCTCTCCCCATTTTTGTTATATCAAAAATAATTTCAAAACTAATTTTGAAATCACGTTAAGTTCAAAACACCAAAAGTTGAAAGGTTGAAACCAATCATTGGAAAAATTAGGTATCAATTGATGGGAAATATCAAATATTGGTGTAAAATAATAATGGGAAAAGACCAAAAAGATTTTAACATGAAAAGAACTAAAAAAATGGCTCCCCTTACTCAAGCATCAAGTAAAATGTTATTCCAACAATTCAAGAGAAATAAAATGAATTTCATATAAATAAATCAAATAAAACAAGAAATTCAATTATCATGCCATATACATAGATAAATCAATAAACACATGAAGGCATGGCAAAAAGGGTCAAATAGTCCCTTTTTGACTATGGTGCCGGTATGGAAGATGTCGTATTGATACTTGGTTAAAGTATGTATCGGTACGGTATGGGCTGTACCAATACCGAAGGCACAAAACTGATGAAAATTGTAGCAAAAACAACCCAAAAAGCCTTACAACTTAGTCTTAAGTTCATACAAAGGCTTGAGGAGATCCTAGATAAACATTTTGCACATATTGCTACACATCCTACTCAAAACATAACATTTAAAACATACAAAACATGAGTTTCACCAAAAATTCAACCAACCATTACAAGTTAAGGCCAAAAACATAGATATGAGCATAAAATGACAAAAGCATGTAACTCATGCAATTGAGACTCCCTCTAACTATATGCAATTATGCACAACATGGAGTAATACAAACATGCTTAGATCAATATCAAGATCAAACAATTAACACATGATCAAGCAAATTGCATAAAACTAAATTTTACCACTTGAACCAAGGTTGGATGTTAAGCCTCTCCTTCTTCAAGTGTCTTTCTCCCTTGTGTGTCAAGTGTAACACCCTCGACCTGGATGTCACAATTTGGGCCTCAAGCCCAAATCCAAAAACACGTAAAATTTCTCAAACTGAGTTTAGCCCGACAAGGTCTTTCTCAAAAGCATTTAAAGACCACAATTGAAAATATAGTTAAATCATTAAAGTGGCACAAAGAAGCTCCAATTCAATTTAAAACATTTAAACATTCAGTTTGATTTATACAATTTTGAAATAAGAAATAAAGACTCAACCACATAAGGTACTATGAATACATATCCCATTAAACACAAGTACCGTACTCTGGAAATCGCCCTATGCTAGAATCCCCGAACTAATAGTTCTCCTCGATCCCACAATCTGACGATCAACTTACGCACGAAAATAATAATTTTGAGTGCTAAGCTTACAAGCTTAGTGGTATGCATCTACTATACTTCATGCTAATCATAAACTTGAGCATGGAAGATAGTACGAGCAATAAGGATAGATAAATAAACATGTGGCACTACCATTATTAGCCTAAGCACATGTTCTTAACAGTAACACATCATACATGGCACACAAGACCCAACTATACCCGGAATCTCACCAGATCAACTGAGCAAAAGTACACTAAGTCATACCACAAACCTAGAGTGATGCCCAGTGTCACACAGCCTCAGGAACGTACACTCTCTCTCTAAGTGAGGCCCGGTGTCACACAGCCTCGAGAACGTACACACCCTCTCTAAGTGAGGCCTAGTGTCACACAGCCTCAAGAATGTACACACTCTCTCTAAGTGAGGCTCGGTCTCACACAGCCTCGGGAACATACACCTATACTCGGTATCTCTCGTCGAGTATCATCGAATAAGGCTAAGTGTCACACAGCGTCAGGACCGTACATTCGGCATCTCTAACCATGATGTTGCAACACTCTTTCTTTGGGTATCTAAATCCCATCAATCAAAGTTGACTCAACCACACAAGTGCTCTTACTTGGCACGTAACCACACACAATATTGACACGATCACCATACATCACACTTAATTTCTCAATCGACCAAAGATCTCATATGGTTGCTATTACCACAAGCCACCTAATTAAGCTTACTGACTTATTAATTCGTTATGGAATAGTACATTAATATCCTTATTAATTATCCCATTAATTTGTATTAGCTCATTAACATCCCACGCCAATTTCCATCTTTTAATAGCATTATTAATTATTTCATTTAGTGGGTATCGATACTTGAATGCGAGTATTGATACAACACCCCTAGTATTAGTACTCACACGCGTATGTTGGGTCACACCGGTACACCCCATGGTGTACCAAAAAATTATTCGGCGATCACCATCAGAGATCCATATACGAGGAACAAATTGGGGGTGAAAAGGGTGAAGAATTACCTGTTTAAAATCTAGAATTTTGAATTCGGAGAAGATAGATATCCAATCACGATTCCACGATGTCGATTCCTAAGCCACAACGATAACGATTTTGACCTCTACTTAGTTCATCCAGTTGAAACAAGCATATAAAACTCTCTAAAATAATTAGAGAGTTTTCCAAAAAGCATTAATGACTGCTAGATCTCTCATGTCTTTATATAGCCTTTGAAAATCCTAATTCAACTCATATTAGGATTTCAATAGATATATATTAATATATATAATCCTAATTTAACTTTAATTAGGGTTTCAATATATATATATATTAAATATATATAATCCTAATTCAACTTAATTAGGATTTCAATATATATTGATTAAAATTGAATTATATTATTTATATATTAAAAGATTCATAATTACAATAATTATTTTCTTTTAATATTTATCAAGTAGTTAAATTATATATATCAAATATATATTAATTTAACTAAATTCATGTACAACAAATTTGTACATATATAATTCATTAATATATGCTTATTTCAACTATGGGTGTAACCCTGTAGGTTCTTTGTAACATTAGTAGTAAATATTAGAACATTTCTAATATTACAAACAATGAGTGACATCTAGCAATATGTCATTGTCACCTAAGTTACAAAAAATCATGATTTGACATATCCTCTTCGTGATTAACTCTTTTTAATGTATTATATACTTTTGTCCTTTATATCTAGATTGGACAGAAGTCATGGAACAGTCACACTTGTATAGTCCATCCAATAGTTCTTGATATCTTGAGTAGACTATTATAAACGAATAACTATGATATCTCATACCAACATATTCGAGAATGGTCATGCATTTCTATTCTCTCTCAATCAAGTGGCCTACAATATTACTCCTATTATGTAGGAGGAAGAAATCCTATCTTGATCAACCATATCCCACTACATAGATTGTGACATATCCAATATCAGTCTTTATAGTATAGTTAGTTATGATACATGTTTGACTATATCAAAATATGTCACTCACGATGTTGAAATAATGATGATCTCAAGTCTGAGGATCATACATGTAGTTATCACTATGAGCAATGTTGTGACTATCACATAATAATCCAAGAAACATGCTTATAGCGGGTCAGTCAAGTATGTTGTTCTCTAACACATACTTATGTATTGATTTAGACATCTCCATTTCAATGACAACACTTTGTCATAAATCATCTACAAATTAGTCTTAATGCATTATTGATGTCCATGCCCACAATAATACTTGACTAAGGACATTTAAGAATAACCATATTATTCTAAGGACTTTATTATAATTCAGTTTATTTATGCACGCAGAATAGTAAATGAAAATAATAATGGCAATGCCTCGGTATTAATAAACAAGGTAAAAAATGTCATTTGCAATTATCTTATGATTGGTCATTGGGCAAACTCTAACAATCTACCACTAGCACTAAGACCAATCACTCATGTATCTAATACCAAGTGACTTAGTGTGACGATCATGCTTCTAATGCGTCAGAGGCTTTTTCAGTGGATCGACAATGTTATCATCTGTTGGTACTCTACATATTTTCACATCTCCTTGATCTATGATTTCTCGAATGAGATGGTAACGCCTAAGTATGTGTTTGGATCGTTGGTAAGATCTGGGATTTTTTGCTTGTGCGATGGCTCCATTATTATCACAACGTAGATCTATAGAATTCAATATGCTTGACACAATTCCTAGTTCAGATATGAACTTCTTGATCCAAACAACCTCTTTTGCAGCATCGTTTGATACAACATACTCGACTTCTATTATAGAATCAACTACTATAGCTTGCTTTGAACTTTTCTAGCTCAAAGTGTAATATCCCAAATTTTTGACTAGTTAGATTGTGATAGAGTGACTATAAAGCAATAAAGCTCAAAGAAAGAAAATTTGGAAATCGTATTGAGTGAAATTCGAATATTTGGATTGAATAAATGCCATAAATAAAAATATTAGATATTTTGGAATGAGGCCGGTTGGAATGGAACCAATTTGGCTCAATTTTAATGGGGTGACAATTTTTAAGACTTGTTGTAAATAAAGTCTAGTTAGAGGGCAAATTGGTCCTTTGATATGGATGTAATTTTTGAAATATTTTGAAACTTTGAGGGCAATTTTGAAAGGTCAAAATACACATGTATGAGATCTTGACCATTGATTTTGATGAGATTAAATCTCAACCATTGGATTAAAAGGGCATTTTAGTAATTTCACTATTTAAATGAATTTAAAATTCATTTATATTTACAAGTGGCATAATTGTAGAGATTGAAAGTTAAAGAACCAAAATATGAAGACTATTCTTCATCTTATTCATTTTGAAAATAAAGGGGAAAGGGGAGAAAATTTCCAAGTTCGATTCAAGCCCTGAAACTCGATTTTCTGGTAATATTTTCAACTACAAAGTTCTACTCTTCAAGTTCTATCTTTTGGTGTAAATAAATCATGGAAAACATGCTTGATTGATGATAATTTTGCATGATAAGAAATTAGGGTTTATGGAAAAAGTTTGGGGCTTTTGGAATTTTTTGATTTCCTGATGAAATTCAAGTTGAAATCATGCTAGTATAATGTTAAAATCATGTTATTGAGTTGATATTTAAACCCTACATATTTTAGTTTGTATAAAGATGATTAGGGTTTATGGATTCAAGTTTGATTTAGGGTTTATGAAGTTGGATAAATGATCTAGTAAGCTTGAATTGTTATTTGGAAGCAAACCCCTAAATTAAAGGTATAGAGACCATTTCGACAATTCTAAAAGTTAAAGGAATAATATGAATTTTTATGATTTTGAAGTGTATTTATGTTATTATTGAAGTTGGAGATGTGAAAATGAAGTTAGAATGTTAAACTGATGTTGAATCGAATTAGTGACCATTTTGACAAATTGTCAAAGTTAAGTGACCAATTTGGATATGAGGTTTTAGATAAGGATTAAATCTGAATTTTAGTTGAAATAATAGAATTCAATTAGTAATGTTTATTTGAGGACTAATTTGCAAAGTTAAGAAGCTTGAATCCTTATCTTTGAATTTTAGTGACTATTTCGGAAATAACGAAAAGTAAGAGGGAATTATTTTTGAATAATTATTTGATGAAGAAAGTGGTACTTTAGTGGTTTGAATATAGTGAGGGGACCAAATTGAAAAATAGCAAAGTAATGAGAAATTGATATAAAGTTTGAAGTTATTTAAGGAAGTTGGGTAGGAAAACTGGATTTGGCAGTAAGTTTGAAAATTCACCATAAATTCTACAAAAATGGTTAGATGGTAAATTTTATATCGATGTAAAGATTGATTCTTCTTGTTTCGTTTAAAACAAATGGTGATCGATTTCGATTCATATATCAAAATATATGTATTTTTAAGTGGTGAAAGGTCAGAAAACAGAATAGTAGTCTGTTCCGAAATTCAATACTGGAATTCGACTTTGAAAATTTTCCATAAATTGTACAAATTGAATATAGGTTATTATTTTATATGGTTGAAAATCTTATCAAATCTAGTTTTTTTTCATCAAACGGAAACTGATTTCGAGTTCCGAGTTAAAAGATATTAATTCTTAATCGAATAAAGGTCAGAAAAATTACAGAACAGTTTCTGTTAGGACAACCCTGCAAACGGGAGTTTGATGATTTTTTTCATAATTTTTGTAGATTTTATTAAATTATGTGGATTATACCATTAGAATCGTAACAAATCTAGTTTCTACGGTATAAAGGAGATTAAGATTCAATATGTATTCTGCACTGTAGAAGTAAATCTTTGATGGTAGTGCAAGTTGACAGAAAATGGAAATTGAGGCAATTTGTGTCTAATGTTGATTAGCAAGCTTGGAGGAATTATTTGAAGATCAAAATGGTCATTAAGGACCAAAAATGAGTTTGTGAATAGTATAAGGAAGGAAAGAAATTTATGGAAATTTTTTATGTAGAATGATTAAATAGCTTAATTGAAATATTGTTAGAAGTGAATCTAAAAAATGTTTATTTATATTCATGTGATAAATGAAGTTAGATCCGAATCAAATGAAGGTTCGAGGTACTATAAAGGAAAGGATCAATAGAGCTTAGTGAGGCATATTAATAAATGGTCAAGGTGAGTGCATTTCTATATGTTTGCATTATGTTGAAATTGACATTACATTTCTCTATAATATGTGATATGATATTTGCTCGACATGGCAAGATTGATGGAATATCAGGTATGAATGATTGTTTCATAAATGATGATGCATTATGCATACATGAAATATGGATAATGACAAGATTAAAATGAAACAAGTTAAAATGAAACAAGATACACCCTAGGGATCCAAGCCCATAGCGTAAAATGCACTAACGAGGTGTTTTAATATAAGGAGCAAAGAACGTCCTTATATGAGGAGCAAAGAGCGTCCTCTCGAGTACGTACTCTACAAGGCACTACAGTGCAGATAGGCTACGGGGTTTCCATGGGCCTCTAGCCAGACACGATGATAATATAACAATATGATTACATGAAAGAACATGATACATGATAGAAATGTTACATGACAGAGATGTTTCATGACATAGATGTTACATGATACATGATAGAGATGTTACATGATACATGATACAGATGTTACATGATATATGATCCCGATGTTACACGTTACTTGCTACATTGTTATATGATACATGATACAAATGTTACATGAATACATGATACATGAAAAGGAAGTTACATGTCCCATGACCAAAAAGGACATGACATACATGATAGAATATATGTTATGAAAATGATGGCATAATGAAAACATGACCATGATAGAATACATGTTATGCAAATGATGGCATAAAGGAAGCATGATCATGATAGAGTACATGATATGTAAATGATTACATGATGAAAGCATGTCCATAATAGAGAATATATTATGCAATAATAACATGATTTATATGATAGTTATGATACATGACATATATACATTGTGATATACTTGCCATGTTATAAAAAAAGAAATGCACTTTTATATATAACAGACTGTATTACATAATTTCATGTTTTTAAAATAAATAAGTTTAACTGCCTCACTAAGTTCGTACTTAGCGTGTGTTTTATTTAACAAGTAGGTTCTTCAGATCAGAATTAACAAGGAGGAGCCACTCATTTGGAAGTCAAGTTATCGGTAAGTGAAAGTACGTATATTTTTAAAATATTCAGGAACAAGTGGGCATGTAATTATATTTTCAAGAAAACTGTTTTGCAAGCTTTAAAGTATATATTTTCGAAGTATGATAGTACAAGGATACATGGAGTACGAAAATGAACTAATGTTACCAGTAAGGTAAAAGTATAATGGTTTAACCAAAATTTAAATCTTATCGCTCAGAATTTTTATAATCAAGAAACGGTCTAGGCCACAATCGACGTTTTCACCCTGAACAATATTTTATTTTAAATAACTAAATTTTATGTTTTATAAACTAATTCAGGGTTAAAACTAGCTATAATTGTCTAGAATTGTTTTCAGTTGAAACTTATAGAAAATGATGTTTACCAAAGAGTTAAGAAAATTTAGTATATGTTTTTAATAACATCTGTAATGTATATTCGTATTACGGATATACGTTATGGGTGTTACATTTTTTGGTATCAAAGCAAAGGTTTAGCCGATTCTGGAGGCTAAATTAAGTCATAAATGATTTGTTAATAAGTACATGCCCCTAGGATGTTATGATAAAGATATACTACTTGTATAACTTGACATGGCTCCTCACTAGTATGAATAGGTTTGAATAAGTTACTGATAATGATAGATAATATTAGATACTGTTGGATCACGATACACAGTTAAGTGTGATGATCAGGAGGAGGTTTAGAGATAAGTATTGAGGTATATTATGTTTTACCTCCAGCTCCGATAAGGGCATTAATGATCAAGGAGCTTAAAAGTTAGAAGTTCTTGAATATTATGGTGAGAGTGGTCTAATGGCTGCCAATTTATTGCTAAATAATGTCAAGTGTTGCGCGTAATAAGTGCTCCGCAATTGTAAAAGTGTACACGTCGCAAGTTATAGTATAAAAGATATCGTTTCCATAGGGATTGGTGCCACTTCAAGAATCTAATCTCTTGCACTGTAAAAAGTAAAAGAACACAAGTAGAAGATTGTAGGAGTTTAACTAACAACTAAACTAGAAAGAAATAAAGTAAAAGAAGATGTAATCAAATGAGAGAGAATAGGCTAGGTTATCGTAAGTTGAGGTGTGATAGCCAATTGGATCATCTTGGTAAAAGGGTGCAAGGGCAACTCAGTTTCCGTGGCAACTTGCGCAGCAGGGTTGCCTTGGCAACTAATCGACGGTTGCCTAGGCGACTGGCTGGGCAACAACTTCAAGGTTCGGTGGAGCATTCTTCAATGGTTTCTTCTTATCCCTAAGTTGAAACTCTAGCTAATTATGCATGCCTTGATAATACATCACTGCGTGAATCAAGGGTGAAC
Organism: Hibiscus mutabilis; assembly: GCA_019671005.1. NCBI lineage: Eukaryota > Viridiplantae > Streptophyta > Magnoliopsida > Malvales > Malvaceae > Hibiscus > Hibiscus mutabilis. The sequence continues at coordinate 15,985,060 of CM033724.1, read as the reverse complement.
AACAACTAATCTTGCGCTCCTCTTAGCCGTTGAAATCCTTAACTTATTCCTAAGCCGGATTAATCTTCACCATCAATAGATTAAATAAAGACCATACTCATTCGTTTCTTGAATCTAACTCTCCTGATATTAGATAAATAGATGAAGTTACGAGATCCTCTCCCAATTCACTCGCAAACAAGAATAAAAACCAAGAATGAGTAAACCTTGAATTAAAAGTGCAAACTCTTATTACCTAAACAAAATCCAATTCTTTCTCACAACCACAAAACACAATAACCTTAGCCAAATAGATTTAGTTCATGGCTAGGTTCCAAAGAAACACAAAACAAAGAATCCCTAACATAAACCTAATCGAGCAAGAAAGAAAAAGGTGAAGAATGGTTGAAAGCCCTTGTCCAAATCTCTCCCCTTTGCTCTCTCTTGGAGTTTGACGACTTGGTCTCCTTTAAATAGGAGATGGCTAGGTCAAAGTCTTTCTTGAGGAGGAAGTTAAGTTGGAATTAAATACTTTAAAAGAATATAATTCTTTATTATATTTAAATTACTTCTAGATCTTCTCCCATCTTCTTGGGATTTAATTTCTCTTTGACCACTTTATGGAAATCAAACTCCTTCGGGATTTAACTTTGCTCCACGTCATCTTAGGCTCATCTAGTCATCAATTTCGACTGCCATATCATCTTATCCCTTATTGACAATTGCCCTGGCAACTAGCTTAACATCTCCTTCATGCAGTGCCCTGGCAACTACGTCGACATCTCCTTCATGCACTTCCCTGGCAACTGGTTCCAGCCTTGTTTAGGCAAGTGATTCTGCACGCACACAAAAACAACTATCGACAGCACCCTTTTTCCACAAAATTAAGCAAAATATGAAATCAAGCTTAACCACCAAGGAAACAATGCAAACATGCATGAATGGCTATAATGCAACTAATATGAGCCTAAGTCTAGCAATAATATGAACAAAAAGGGTGAATAAAATAGTACTTTTAGACACTTAACATACCCTCAAACTCGAACTATTGCTTGTCCTCAAGCAATGCAAACTAATAATTACCCGCCAAGACTTCAATTTTCACAAACTTAGCTTTGAACTTGATTTCAATCCTCAAAACCGTGGCACAAAGTATGATCGACTTTTCATTTTTCAGATAACTTATGAATTACTCGGAATCAAACTATAATGCTTGTGAGTGTGTGCGAAGTTGTGTGCAAGTTGATTTTTCGGATTCTATGCAAACAAGAGGTTTTCAAATTACTTCCATGGGTTCTTTTAACATGTTTTAATTAGAGAAGGTTTCAGGCACCTCTAGTGTTTTGTTTTTAGTTTTCTTAAGTTAATTAATTTATTCGACTAGAGCCAGTTTCGGGCACCTCTAGCGATCAATTTTTAGCACATACTAGAGCCAATTTTGGGCACCTCTAGCATTCATCCAATTTTTATTCTAATCCCCCAATTTTTTAACTATCAACCTAAGTTCGCTAGAATTCCTTAAATCAATCAAGCCACAACAGTGTTTCATCAAGTTTAGCATCATAGTGTGATTCTAAGTGTTTCCACGGTTATCCTATAATAAAAATTCTATCAATTAAGTGCATTGGCAAAGTCATCATCGGATATTCATCAAATCTAGGCAATTATTGTTCCAACTAAAGGCATGGGAAGCAATTTATGTATCTTATATGCAATACTTAAGATGAATGCAACTAAACATGATAACTAACTAGTAACAATCCCCCAAACTCGAGTGAGGCATTGTCCTCAATGCATGCAGCAAAGAAAAATAAAAATAACAATAAAGAAAAGTAAAATGCAAATGAGGACTTACTCCGAGTGTTCATCGTCATGGATGATTAGTTTCCTTTTGGCTGGTGTCATGATTCTTTTGCTTGAACGCGGTGGTTGCTTTCTTGTTACCGATGGTGGAATTGATCCTCGTACGGGGTTGTCCTCATCGTCCTCATCATCCTCACCCTCAATATCATTGGCCTTTCGCTTGGGCTTGGAGGATTCAATTGGTGCGGTCTTTGTTGGTGCAATGGAGGACTCGTCCAAATAAGAAAAATCAGATAATGATTCAGTACGAGTTGATTTGGGCATAAGCGCTTTACCTTTGGTTTTTGCAGTGGTTGCAGGGGCGTCTTTAGCTTTGGTTGCCGCTGCATCTTCAGTGTTGGTTGTCGTGGAAACTGCTGGGGCATGCGCAGTGTAGGTTGCCACAACATCATCTGTTACGATTGTCGTGGCAACTGCTTCATTGGTTGCAGTAGCAAGGATTTCGGCAGGAAATATGGGGAAGGGGAAGGGGAAGGGAAGGGTTTGGCCGGCTATGTAGGGTTTATTTAGGGTAAATTGGAGGCTTAATATAAGCCTTAGATTTAGCCCATTAGTTTCCTTGTTGAACAAGCTTCCATAAATTCCTCTTTATTTTGAACTCTTTTCCTACAATTCAAAAACAAATAAAATAAGGATTAAAATTAAAGATAAACTAATAAAAGAAAATAAATAAAGATGTGCAAAGAAATTCTTAAACTTAAAATTTAAAAACAATTAGATAAATATGAAAGAAAGATGTAGTCTTAATCTTAAAGAAAATAAATAAATCTATCCTAAAAAGAGAAATAACCGAAATTAATAAATAATAATAAAAAATTAAATAGTTCGAAAAAATAAAAATAAAAATAAAATATCGAAAGGAGAGCATGCCCATGCATCTCCTAAGGTGACCACTTCTTTGTTACGTTCCACATGGACACCGTTGTAGTGCTTTAATCTTTTTCCGTTAACTTTGAATTCATGTTCGTCAGTGATGGACTTGATTATCTCGGCACCATGAGAGAACAGTTTGACAACTTCGAATGGTCCAGGCCATTTTGATTTCAGTTTTCCTGGGAAAAGTTTCAGCCGAGAATTGAATAAGAGAACTAGTTGCCCTGGCATAAATTGTCGTGGCAATAGTTTCTTGTCATGTCATTGCTTTGTTTTCTCCTTGTAGATTCATGCATTGTTATAGACGAGTGCACATAATTCTTCTATCTCGTTGAGGTCCAACAAACGCTTTTGCCCGACACTTTCCCAATCCATATTCACGGTCTTGATTGCCCAATATGCCTTGTGTTCGATTTCCACCGGTAGATGCCATGTTTTGCCATAGACAAGTCGGAAAGGAGCCATACCTAGGGGTGTTTTGAATGTAGTGCGATATGCCCAAAGTGCATCATCTAGTCTTATTGACCAATCCTTCCTAGCGGGATTTACAACTTTCTCGAGTATACCTTTCAATTCCCGATTGGAAATTTATGCTTGCCTATTGGTTTGTGGGTGATATGCCGTGGCAATCTTGTGAGATACACCAAAGCGTTGTAACATCTTGGCGATGGCTCTGTTGTCAAAGTGCTTGCCTTCATCACTGATAATTGCTCTCGGCATCCCAAAGCGTGTAAATATATTTTTCTGCAAGAATCGTTGCACGATCTTGGAATCATTGGCGGGAACTGCAGCTGCCTCAACCCATTTAGACACTTAGTCGACGGAAAGTAGAATGTAGAGGTTATCGAATAAAGATGGGAAAGGTCCCATAAAATCGATCCCCCATACATCAAACAATTCCACCTCGAGGATGTTTTGGAGCGGCATATCATGTCGTCTAGAGATATTGCCCGTCCTCTGGCAACGATCACATTGCTTGTAGAACTCTTGGGCATCTTTGTACAATGTTGGTCAATACAAACTGGATTGCAAAACTTTGGCCGCGGTACGTGTTCCTCCAAAATAACCTCTATAGGGTGAAGAATGGCATTGCCGGAGTATATTCTGATGCTCCTCTTGAGGGACACATCGGCATATAACGTGATCTGCACATTGTTTAAACAAAAGAGGCTCGTCCCAAAAATAATGCTTAGAATCATGGCGAAATCGCTTTTTTCCTTGATGAGTAAGGCCATAAGGTAAAATACCACAAATAAGGAAATTAACCAAATTTTGCGTACCAGGGTATTATCAAGGCATCCTTGGTTGCCATGAAAACTGCTTTTGTGGTTGCCGAGACGTGCGCGTCAAGGGTTGCCAAGGCATGCGCATTAGTGATTGCTGAGGCATACGCGTATGGAGTTGTCGAGGCGTGTGCGTAAAGGGTTGCTGAGGCATGCACGTCTAGAGTTGCCGAGGCGTCGAGGGTTGCTGAGGCATGCCCATCCATGGTTGTCGAGGCATGCACATCCATGGTTGTCGAGGCAACTAACAGTTGCTTATCCGGGAATGCATCGCATATCTCTAAATTCGCGTCTTCTTCCCTATTGCATTCTAAGCGTGATAAGTGATCAACCACTTGATTTTCTGTTTCTTTCATGTCCTTAATTTCAATGTCAAACTCTTGTAAAAGCAATATCCAACAAATCAAACGAGGTTTGGCATCTTTTTTAGCAAATAGATACTTAATTGCCGAATGGTTCGTATGGATAATTACCTTTGTACCAATCAAATAGGATCGAAACTTGTCAAATGCAAAAAATACGGCTAGCAACTCTTTCTCCGTTGTTGTGTAATTCACTTGAGCGCTATTAAGGGTTTTACTAGCATAGTATATCACATGAAAGGTCTTACCTGTGCATTGGCCTAGGACTGATCCTACCGCAAAATCACTTGCATCACACATGAGCTCAAAAGGTAACGTCCAATCGGGTGGAACTACAATGGGTGCCGAGGCAAGCTTTTCCTTTAGGGTTTCGAATGCTTGGGCACAAGAATCGTCAAAATTGAAGACTTTATCCTGTTCAAGCAAATTGCACAAGGGTTTAGTAATTTTAGAAAAATTATGAATGAACCTCCTGTAAAAAACCTGCATGTCCAAGAAAGCTTCAGATTCCTTTAATCGAACTTGGTGGGGGTAATCTCTCAATCACGTCCACCTTGGCTTTGTCTACTTCAATTCCCTTGGATGAAATCTTGTGGCCGAGCACAATTCCTTCATCTACCATAAAATGGCACTTCTCCCAATTAAGGACTAAATCGAATTCTTCACATCTTGCCAACATGTTCTCTAAATTGCCGAGGCAACTGTCGAAGTCATTACCAAATACGAAAAAATCATCCATGAAGATTTGAAGAAAGTCTTCAACCATGTCTGAAAAGAGTGCCATCATGCATCTTTGGAAGGTTGCTGCGGCATTATACAATCTGAACGACATCTTTCGAAAAGCATAAGTACCGTATGGGCATGTGAAGGTTGTCTTTTCTTGATCTTCTGGTGCTATGGCAATTTGATTGTAACCTGAATAACCATCAAGAAAACAATAAAAGGGTTTACCTGCAAGACGGTCAAGCATTTGATCAATAAAGTGTAAGGGGAAGTGATCTTTCCTAGTGGCTTTGTTTAGCTTTCGGTAATCCATACAAACCCTCCAACCGGTCACAGTCCAGGTTGGAATGAGCTCATTATTTTCATTACTTACCACTGTTATACCTTCTTTTTTCGGTACACATTGTACCGGACTTACCCATGTACTATCAGAGATATGGTATATGATGTCGACGTTAAGCCACTTGATGATTTCTTTCATTACAACCCCTTTCATGGCATAATTCAATCTCCTTTGGGCCTAAATCGAAGGTTTCTGATCACATTCCAACAAAATCTTATGCATGCACACTGTCGGGCTAATTCCCTTCATGTCAGCAATTGTCCACCCTATTGCCTTCTTGTGTAGCATCAAGATTTTGATCAGCTTCTTTTCCTGCTCAGGCTGTAACTTAGAGGAAATAATTATAGGCAATGTATTATCGGTTCCCAAGTAAGCATATTTTAGTTTACCTTCCTTACTTGAGTAATCCGGTGGTTCAAATTATGTACTTGGTCGATTGACTAACCAATTTGCCTCTTCTTGTTGTTCCTCATCGATTGGTTCTTCATACTCCACAGGTTCATCTTGATCGGCAATGTAGTTACCGAGGCAACTAAATTCCTCATCAAAGTTAAACTCTGCCGTGGCATGAAGAAGTTGGCATTCTTCTGGATCATCAACATGCCTTAGTGTTTGGAACACATTTCGTTTAACTTGCTGGTCATTCACCCTCATTGTGAGTTCTCCCTTTTCAACAACGATCAAGGTTCTCCTTGTTGCTAGGAAGGGTCTCCCGAGAATGATAGGTGCATGTTCATCTGCTTCACAATCCAAAATAATAAAGTTAGAGGGAAAAATAAATTTATCAACTTTTACCAGTATGTCTTCAATTTTTCCCTCTGGATGTACATAGGATCTGTCGGCTGGTTGTAGCATAACTGTTGTAGGTCTGCCTTCCCGATTCCTAGTTTTTGGAAAACCGATTTAGGCATCAAGTTTATGTTGGCTCCAAGGTCACATAATGCTTTCTCGACATAGTGGTTTCCAATGGAACAAGGTATTGTGAAACTTCTGGGATCTTTCAACTTGGGTGGCATGCGATTGTGCAACATGGCCATGCATCCCTCTGTTGCGGCAACTGTTTCAAACTCTCCTAACCTTGTTCTCTTGGACACAATGTCTTTCAAAAACTTGGCATAGTTCGGCATTTGTTCAATTGCCTCAACCAACGACAAGTTGATATGGACTTGCTTTAGGATATCAAGAAACTTCTTGAATTGATATTCTTGCTTTTGTCACTTCAACCTTTGTGGGAATGGTGGTGGAAGTCGAATTTCTTCGATCCTTTCATTGGTCTGGAACCTGATTGATAGCATTGCCAGGGCAACTAGAGTTGTCGTGGCGTGCCTATCGTTGGTTTTCGAGGCATACTTATCACTGGTTGCCGAGGCATGCTTATCGCTAGTTGTCGCGGAATGCTTATCGCCGGTTGCCGAGGCATGCTTATCGCTGGTTGCCGCGGCATTTCCTGGTTCAGCATCTGAGGCTTTGCCGCCGAGTTCATCTTGTTCTTTTTGTGGAGTTTTGTTTGACGAGCGAGCTTGTGCCTCCTTAGGTTATCGGCCACTTCTAGTGGCTATTGCCTTACATTGCTCATGGCCAGTTCCTCTTGCGACTTCAGTATTGCTAGGTAAACCTCCTTGCGGTCTAGTATTCAGGTTTTGAGTAAATTGTCCGACTTGAGTTTCCAATGATTTGATTGCTGCCTCTTGGTTTTGTAATCTCATCTCGATCCTTTTAATAAAAGCATCAGTTCTTTTTATGAAGTTACTATTCTCAGCCATATAAGATTCAGTTTTCAACATAAAAGCATTGAGAGAATTTTCCAAAGAACTAGATGTTGTCAGTTGTTGCTGCGACAACTGTTGCTGTGGCATATTCTACTGGAATCCTGATGCTTGTGCATTCTGATTGTTTTGGTTTAGAGCATTGTTGGGATTACTCCATGAAAAATTTGGGTGCTTCTTCCAAGCTGGATTGTATGTATTGAACATCACATTGTTGCTCCGGTTGTAATTCCCCACATAAAAGCTAGATTCCAGATTCTGCATACATTCAGAAGAATCATGGTTAACACCACATAACTCACAAAAGGAATCCATTACCTTGACCTGCTGTGTGTTTTTTGGTTTCTGCATGTTCTGGACCATCTTGGTTAGAGTGGCCAATTGTGCCAAAATTGAATATGATGATCCTAGTTCATGTATTGTGGCTTGGTGTCTAACTCCTCCTCTTCTAGCATATGGGAACTGATAATCATTCTTGGCAAGCCTGTTCAGAATTTGCATTGCTTCTTCCGGTGACTTATCTAGGAGTATGTCGTTTGCCGAGGCATCTAGCATCATCCTTGTTGGTTTATTCACAACGTTGTAAAATATTGTTACTTGTGTCCATACTGGGAATCCATGTAGGGGGCATTTGTGTAGAAGTTCTCTATATCGCTCCCAAGCCTCATACATGGATTCATCATCTGCCTGCAGAAAAGAAGTAATTTCGTTACGAAGCTTATCAGTCAAATTTGTAGGATTAAATCGAGCAAGGAAATCACGACAAAGATCGGTCCAAGATCCTATTGATATGGTAGGAATACTATTCAACCATGCTTTTGCCCTATCCCTCAGTGAATAGGGGAATAATCTTAGTCGTAAAACATCAAGGGCGACTTCTTGTATTTTGAATGAATTGCAAATCTCGAGGAAAGATTTAAGATGTTGTTGTGAATCTTCAGTTCCTGAGCCACCAAATTGACCAATTGTGTTGATCATATTGAACATCACCAGTTTCAACTCAAAGTGGTCGGCTTCAATTTCAGGTGTGACAAATCCTGGATTGAGTCCTTCAAGATCTTCTTCAAGATACTCTCGAATAGTTCTATTTCGTGCAAAATTCACTCTTCCTCCTGCTGGAACATCCTGATTCATATTGCCGTCTTGATTAGCCATTGCTACTCTTAACCTTTGTCTGAGTCTTTGCAAGGTTCGTTCGATTTCTGGATCAAAGGGATATTATAATGTAGTTGGTCTCGCCCTGGTCATATACCAATGCAAAACCAAAGTTTGTTAGCCCTTCGAATCTTTAAACAATAAAAATAAAAAGTGCAAGAAAATAAAAACAAAGTTGTTATTGCCAATCCCCGACAACGGCGCCAAAAACTTGTTGCGCGTAATAAGTGCTCAGCAATTGTGCAAGTGTACACGTAGCAAGTTATAGTATAAAAGATATCGTCTCCACAAGGATTGGTGCCACTTCAAGAATCTAATCTCTTGCATTGTAAAAAAGTAAAAGAACACAAGTAGAAGATTGAAGGAGTTTAACTAACAACTAAACTAGAAAGCAATAAAGTAAAAGAAGATGTAATCAAATGAGAGAGAATAGGCCAGGTTATCGCGAGTTGAGGTGTGATAGCCAATTGGATCATCTTGGTAAAAGGGTACAAGGGCAACTCAGTTGCCGTGGCAACTTGCACAGCGGGGTTGCCTTGGCAAGTAATCGACGGTTGCCTGGGCTACTGGCTGGGCAACTGTTTGGGCGGCTGGGCAGCAACTTCAAGGTTCGGCAGAGCGTTCTTCATTGGTTTCTTCTTATCCCTAAGTCGAAAGTCTAGCTAATTGTGCATGCCTTGATAATACATCCCTGCGTGAATCAATGGTGAACAACAACCAATCTTGTGCTCCTCTTAGCCGTTGAAATCCTTAACTTATTCCTAAGCCGGATTAATCTTCACCATCAATAGATTGAATAAAGATCATACTCATTCGTTTCTTGAATCTAACTCTCCTGATATTAGATAAATAGATGAAGTTACGAGATCCTCTCCCAATTCACTCGCAAACAAGAATAAAAACCAAGAATGAGTAAACCTTGAATTGAAAGTGCAAACTCTTATTACCTAAACAAAATCCAATTGTTTCTCACAACCACAAAACACAATAACCTTATCCAAATAGATTTAGTTCATGGCTAGGTTCCAAAGAAACACAAAACAAAGAATCCTAACATAAACCTAATCGAACAAGAAAGAAAAAGATGAAGAATGGTTGAAAGCCCTTGTCGAAATCTCTCCCCTTTGCTCTCTCTTGGGGTTTGACGGCTTGGTCTCCTTTAAATAGGAGATGGCTAGGTGAAAGTCTTTCTTGAGTAGGAAGTTAAGTTGGAATTAAATACTTTAAAAGAATATAATTCTTTATTATATTTAAATTTCTTCTAGATTTTCTCCTATCTTCTTGGGATTTAATTTCTCTTTGACCACTTCATGGAAATCAAAGTCCTTTGGGATTTAACTTTGCTCCACGTCATCTTGGGTTTATCTAGTCATCAATTTCGACTGCCATATCATCTTATCCGTTATCTAAAATTTCCCTGGCAACTAGCTCAACATCTTCTTCATGCACTGCCCTGGCAACTACGTCGGCATCTCCTTCATGCACTGCCCTGGCAACTGGTTCCAGCCTTGTTTAGGCAAGTGATTCTGCACACACACAAAAACAACTATGGCAACACCCTTTTTCAACAAAATTAAGCAAAATATGAAATCAAGCTTAACCACCAAGGAAATAATGCAAACATGCATGAATGGCTATAATGCAACTAATATGAGCCTAAGTCTAGCAATAATATGAATAAAAAGGGTGAATAAAATAGTACTTTTAGACACTTAACATCAAGATTTAGATAAAATAAAAATTGTTCATGCTACAGAAAAGTTAAAGGGGGTTGTATCCTTGTTAAGGGAACATGCTTGAGTTTGATGGACGAGCACCATATAGATAGAATCCGTTGCTAAGGTGACATGGATATTTTTTTCAAGAAGCGTTTAAGCTGATTTGATGTCAACTGAAAGGTACATATGTGAGTAATTATGATGTGATTGTCAGTAATCTACCTGAACATAGTACAATAGTGACATAAATATGTAAGAATTGTTTGTAAATGATCCAAGGGATGGAGTTTCCAATAGATTTGATGGAACTTTCAGTCTATAAATTTGAAATTATTCATGGGATATGATGGTTATCTATTTTTGATGCAAAGATAAAGTGCAAGAAGAAATGACTGGTACTTTCAGGACGGAATGTTTTTGAAGTGATAGTTGTAGGAAAAAGGAAATGATTGCCTCAATTCAGAGATCTCTGCAACAAAAGCTCAAAAAACGATATGTAATGGATATGAGGCATATTTAGCCCATGTGGTGGATATGCAAGTAGTAAGTAAGAAAATAGAGAATATTCCAAATATATGGGAATTTTCAGATATGTTACTAGATGAATTGTCAGGACTACCACCCGACAGAGATATACAATCTAGAATTGATATTTATCCAGAAACAGAATTAGTGGATGGCACCGTATAGAATGGCGCCAACTAAATTAAGAGAGTTAAAAGACTCAATTACAAAGAATTGTTAATCTGAGGTTATACTCGACCGAGTGTAACATCATAGGGTGCTCCGATATTAGTTGTAAAAAAGAAAGAAAGATGGTTCATTACGATTAAGTACATATTATCAACAGTTAAGTAAGATAACTATTAAGAACAAGTACTTGTTATTGAGAATTTAAGATTTGTTTGATCAGTTCAGGGGTACTACAGTGTTTTTAAAGATCGATCTTCGATCGAGCTATTATTAGTTAAAGGTTCAAGAAGAAGATATTCCTAAGATAGTATTTAGAACTCGTTATGGATACTACGAGTTTATAGTAATGTCATTCGGATTTACAAATGCGCCTGCTGCATTTATGGATTTAATGAATAGGATGTTTCAACCCTATTTGGACCAAATTGTAGTAGTTTTCATAGATGATATTTTGGTATATTCAAAGATTAAAGTTGATCATGATTATCATATCTGAATAGTACTACAAATATTGAGAGACAAACAGTTATATGCCAAATTCTCCAAGTGTGAATTTTAGTTAACATAAGTTATATTTCTTGGACATGTAATATTAATAGAAGGAATAAGAGTTAGCCCTAAAAGGGTACAAGTTATTACGAAAGGAAGTCCCGGTTGAATGGATTGAAAAATGTCAAGAAAGTCTTGACAAGTTAAAGAAAGCTTTGACATAATTATTTGTTCTAATATAGCCAGAGCATGAAAAGTAATATATTTTATATAGTAATGCATCTCATTGTGGTTTGAAATGTGTATTAATGCAAGAGGATCGTGTAGTAGCTTATGTTATGAACCAACTTAAGACTCATGAAAAAATTACCCGACACATGATTTAGAGAGGATGGTTGTAATCATGGTTTTGAAGATCTGGCGATATTATTTATATGGTGAAAAATGCTATAGTTATATGGATCACAAAGGTTTAAAGCAACAAATAATGAAAAAAGAATTAAACCTATGGTAACAAACATAGGTTGAATTCTTAAGAAACTACAATGTAGTTATAGATTATCATTTCGAGAAGATTAGTGTAGTAGCATATGCATCAAGGCAGCTCAAAACTCATAAAAAGAAGAGAAAAGAAAAGAAGTAAGTTGAAACAAGTGAACCACAAGACTATGAAATGAAGTCAAATGGTTGCTTATATTATCAAGAAAAAGTTTACTTTCCTGATAATGGTGATTTGAAGAAAGAAGTTTCGATTGAAGTTGTCATAGTCCATTGACTATGTACTCTATAAGTAGCAAAATGTATTAAGATCTAAAGACGCAGTATTGGTGGCCAGGAATGAAAAAGGATAATTTTAGAATTTATGAAAAAGTGCTTGACATGCTAACAAGTAAAAGCCAAAACATCAAGAACCTTCTAGATTGATTCAGCCTATTTCTATTCCCCAATAGAAGTGATAATGGAATTTGTAATAGAATTACCAGTAACAATAGTTATCAGACAAATATTAAGATGACACCATTTGAAATACTGTATGGAAGAATATGCCGAACTCTTCATTATTGGTTTGAGCTACATGATCGAAATGTTTGGTATAACCCAAAAGTTGGAGGGGTTGATTTGACACGAGAAATAGAGGATAAAGTAATAATTATTTAATATAATCTCAAGGTTGCCGCGGATCAAAAAAAGGCTTATTCAAACAAGAAGAGAAGGATGTTAAGTACGAAGTTGAGGACAAAGTGTTTCTAAAGGTTTCACCTTGGAAGAATGTGTTACGTTTTAGTCAAAAAGGAAAGCTTAGTCCCAGAATTATTGGGCCATACGGGATTCTAAAAGGAGTTGAACTAGTGGTTCATCAACTGGAGTTACTTCCAGATATGAGTAACGATCAGTGAAAATCTTGGTATGTGAAGTCAAAGAGTTAAGGAACAAGAAAATTCCATTGGTTAAAGTCTTTTCGAGAAATCATAAAGTGGAAGAAATCACATGGGAAACTGAAAGGAGAATGCAGGAGTAATACCCGAAATTGTTTGAAATGGGTAAACATTAAAAATTTGAGGACGAATTTTCTTAAGGGGGGAGAATTGTAATATCCCAAAATTTTGACTAGTGACCAAAATGTAATTTTTGAAAGTTTAGGGGTTAAAGTGTAAACTTTGGAAAAATTTAGGGACCAAAGTATAATTTTTAGAAGTTATGTAATCTAACCCCGTAAATGAATAGTTCACCCCCAAGAGTGACATCTCCGTGTTACCCAAAATTTTCGTACGAAGTTTATATTAATGGCTATAAAGCGATAAAATTCAGAAATTTGGAAATCGTATTTTAGATCGAATAAAAATTGTTAAGCGTGCTCAGCCTAGAGTAGCACAAGAATGGGTGACCTACTGGAAAGTTTCCATGTTAGTGTTTTTGATTAATAAAAAGGATTCATCATTAGTCAACAATATTCGTAATAGATTATTGTTATAAGATTTTCATGTAGGGATTGTACCTGATAAATTTCTCGGTAATTATCGGTACATCGATCGAGTTGAAATTTTAAAGACAGTTCCAAAGGTTATGGAAAATTCATAAAATATTATTTTATGAATATTTTATTATTTTTGTTTGGATTCTAACTATATCTAGTTAGATTCTGATAGAGTGACTATAAAGCAATAAAGCTCAAAGAAAGAAAATTTGGAAATCGTATTGAGTGAAATTCCAATATTTGGATCGAATAAATGCCATAAATAAAAATCTAAGATATTTTGGAATGAGGCCGGTTGGAATGAAACCAATTTGGTTCAATTTTAATGGGGTGGCAATTTTTAAGACTTGTTGTAAATAAAGTCTAGTTGGAAGGCAAATTGGTCTTTTGACATGGATGGCATTTTTGAAATATTTTGAAACTTTGAGGGAAATTTTGAAAGGTCAAAATACACATGGATGAGATCTTGTCCATTGATTTTGATGAGATTAAATCTCAACCATAGGATTAAAAAGGCATTTTAGTAATTTCACTATTTAAATGAATTTAAAATTCATTTATATTTACAAGTGGCATAATTGTAGAGATTGAAAGTTAAAGATCCAAAAGATGAAGACTACTCTTCATCTTTTTCATTTTGAAAATAAAGGGGAAAGGGGAGAAAATTTCCAAGTTCGATTCAAGCCCCGAAACTCGATTTTCAGGTAACATTTTCAACTACAAAGTTGTTCTACTCTTCAAGTTCTATCTTTTGGTGTAAATAATTCATGGAAAACATGCTTGATTGATGAGAATTTTGTATGAGAAGAAATTAGGGTTTATGGAAAAAGTTTGGGGCTTTTGGAATTTTATGATTTCTGATGAAATTCAAGTTAAAATCAAGCTAGTATAATGTTAAAATCATGTTATTGAGTTGAGATTTAAACCCTACATATTTTAGTTTGTATGAAGATGATTAGGGTTTATGGATTCAAGTTTGATTTAGTGTTTGTGATGTTGGATAAATGATCTAGTAAGCTTGAATTTTTATTTGGAAGCAAAACCCTAAATTAAAGGTATAGGGACCATTTCGGCAATTTTCAAAGTTAAAGGAATAATCTGAATTTGTATGATTTTGAAGTGTATTTATGTTATTATTGAAGTTGGAGATGTGAAATCGAAGTTAGAATGTTAAACCGATGTTGAATCGAATTAGTGACCATTTTGACAAATTGTCAAAGTTAAGTGACCAATTCGGAAATGAGGTTTTAGAGAAGGATTAAATCTGAATCTTAGTTGAAATAATAGAATTCAAGTAGTAATGCTGATTTGAGGACTAATTTGCAAAGTTAAAAAGCTTGAATCCTTATCTTTGAATTTTTAGTGACTATTTCGAAAAGAACGAAAAATTAGAGGGAATTATTTTTTAATAATTATTTGATGAAGAAAGTGATACATTAGTGGTCTGAATCTAGTAAGGGGACCAAATTGACAAATAGCAAAGTAAGGAGAAATTAATATAAAGTTTGAAGTTATTTATGGAAGTTGGGTAGGAAAACTGGATTTGACAGTAAGTTTGAAAATTCACCATAAATTCTACAAAAATTGTTAGATGGTGAATTTTATATCGATGTAAATATTGATTCGTCTAGTTTCTTTTAAAATAAACGGTGATTGATTCCGATTCATATATCAAAAGATATGAATTTTTAAGTGATGAAAGGTCAGAAAACAAAATAGTAGTATGTTCTAAAATTCAATACTGGAATTCGACTTTGAAAATTTGCCATAAATCGTACAAATTGAATCTGGGTTATTATTTTATATGGTTGAAAATATTATCGAATCTAGTTTTGTTTCCAACAAACAGAAACTGATTTTGAGTTCTGAGTTAAAAGATATTAATTTTTAATCGAATAAAGGTCAGAAAAATTACAGAACAGTTTCTGTCAGGACAGCCCTGTAAACGGGAGTTTGATGAATTTCCATAATTTTTTTAGATTTTATTAAATTAGGTGGCTTATATCTTTAGAATCGTTAACGAATCTAGTTTCTATGGTATAAAGGAGATTAGGATTCAATATGTATTCTGCCCTGTAGAAGTAAATCTTTGATGGTAGTGCAAGTTGACAGAAAATAGAAATTGAGACAATTTGTGTCTAATGTTGGTTAGCAAGCTTGGAGGAATTATTTGAAGATCAAAATGGTCATTAAGGACCAAAAATGAGTTTTTGAACAGTATAAGGAAGGAAAGAAATTTTAAATAGCTTAATTGAAATATTGTTAGAAGTGAATCTAACAAATGTTTATTTATATTCATGTGATAAATGAAGTTGGATCTGAATCAAAAGAAGGTTCGAGGTACTATAAAGGAAAGGATCAATAGAGCTTAGTGAGGCATATTAATAAATAGCCAAGGTGAATGCATTTCTATATGTTTGCATTATGTTGAAATTGGCATTACATTTCTCTATAATACGTGATATGATACATTGCTCGACATGGCAAGATTGATGGAATATCAGGTACAAATGATTGTTGCATAAATGATGATGCATTATGTATACATGAAATATGGATAATGACAAGATTAAAATGAAACAAGATACACCCTAGGGATCTAAGCCTATAGTGCAAAATGCACTAACGAGGTGTTTTAATATAAGGAGCAAAGAGCATCCTTATATGAGGAGCAAAGAGCGTCCTCTCGAGTACGTACTCTACAAGGCACTACGGTGCAGATAGGCTACGGGGTTTCCATGGGCCTCTAGCCAGACACGATGATGATATAGCAAGATGATTACATGAAAGAACATGATACATGATAGAAATGTTACATGAAAGAGATGTTGCATGACAAAGATGTTACATGATACATGATAGAGATGTTACATGATACATGTTACAGATGTTACATGATATATGATTCCGATGTTACATGTTACTTGCTACAGATGCTATATGATACATGATACAAATGTTACATGAATACATGATACATGAAAAAGAAGTTACATGTCACATGACAAAAAAAAGGACATGACATACATGATAGAATATATGTTATGAAAATGATGGCATAATGAAAACATGACCATGATAGAATACATGTTATGCAAATGATGGCATAAAGGAAGCATGATCATGATAGAGTATATGATATGTAAATGATTACATGATGAAAGCATGTCCATAATAGAGAATATATTATGCAATAATAACATGATTTATATGATAGTTACGATACATGACATATATACATTGTGATATACTTGCCATGTTATAAAAAAAGAAATGCACTTTTATATATAACACACTGTATTACATAATTTCATATTTTTAAAATAAATAAGTTTAACTGCCTCACTAAGTTCGTACTTAGCATGTGTTTTATTTCACACATAGTTTCTTCAGATCAAAATTAACAAGGAGGAGCCACTCATTTGGAAGTCAAGTTATCGGTAAGTGAAAGTACGTACATCTTTAAAATAGTCAGGAACAAGTGGGCATGTAATTATATTTTCAAGAAAACTGTTTTGCAAGCTTTAAAGTATATATTTTCGAAGTATGATAGTACAAGGATACATGGAGTATGAAAATGAACTAATGTTACCGGTAAGGTAAAAGTATAATGGTTTAACCAGAATTTAAATCTTATCGCTCAGAATTTTTATAATCAAGAAACGGTCTAGGCCACAAGTGACGTTTTCACCTTGAACAATATTTTCTTTTAAATAACTAAATTTTATGTTTTATAAACCAATTCAGGGTTAAAACTAGCTACAGTTGTCTAGAATTGTTTTCAGTTGAAATTTATAGAAAATGCTGTTTACCGAAGAGTTAAAAAAAATTAGTATATGTTTTTAGTAACATCTGTAATTTATATTCGTATTACGGATATACGTTATGAGTGTTACACATAAAACCTCCATTAAGGCATACCACAAAACCTGATTGCAATCGTAAGTCATCCTTATCAGTTTGAAAGCTGGCATTAGTATAACATTTTATATTAGCTCTTCCTCACCTCCATATATAAGGAATGTATCCTTAGTTCTTCTTAAGCACTTAAGGATGTTTTTAACTATGACCCGATGACCTTCACCAGGTTCTTCCTAGTACTGACTTGTCATACTTAAAGTGTATGATATATCTAGGCGAGTATATAGCATGACATACATGATAGATCCAATTGCTGAAGCATATGGAATTTTACTCATGCGCTCTCTTTCTTGGGGTGTTGAAGGACACATTTCCTTCGAGAGTGAAATTCCATGTCTCATAGGTAGGAACCCCTTTTTGTATTCTTCCATACTGAATCTTTTTAGTACGTTATCTATGTATGTATTTGACTCAGTCATAGGAGTCATCTCGATCTATCTCTATAGATCTTGACTCTTAATATGTATGTTGCCTCACCCAAGTCTTTCATGCAAAAACATTTTCCTAACCATGTTTTTACAGACCGTAAGCTTGGTACGTCATTTCCTATTATCATTATGTCATCTACATACAGTACCAAGAATATGATAGTGCTCCCACTAATTTTCTTGAAAACACACGGCTCATCTTCATTTTTGATAAAACCAAACTCTTTGCTTGCATCATTAAAATAAAGATTCCAACTTCGAGAAGCTTGATTCAATCCATAAATGGACCTTTGTAGCTTACATATTTTTTTGACATCTTTTGGATCGACAAAACCTTCAGTTTTGTCATGTACACATCCTCATCTAGTTTTCCATTAAGGAAAGCGATTTTAACATCCATTTGCCATATCTCATAATCATAAAATGTAGCTATCACAAGTAAGATCTGAATAGATTTAAACATAGCAACAAGTGAAAAGGTTTCATCATAGTCTATACCATGAATTTGACGAAAACCCTTAGCGACTAATCGACTTTTGTATGTTTGTACATTACCATCCATGTCGGTTTTCTTTTGAAAGCCTACTTGCACCCTATGGGCTTAACCCCTTCAAGTAGGTCAACCAAGGTCCAAACTTGGTTTTCTGAGATGGAATCCATCTCGAATTTCATGGCTCTAGCCATTTCTCAGAGTCTGGGCCCGTCATTGCTTCTTGATAAGTCTTAGGCTCATCTTGATCCATAGAGAACATCACCATGCAATGTGACAAGAAATCTATATTTCTCAGGCGCATTGCTTTCTCTCAAAGATCTTCCAGTGGTTGTGTTTTCAAAACTGTTGAATGTTCCTCAACAACTTGTGGAACTTGTTGTTGTTCAATCTCTAGTTTAGTGATCTGTGGTTGATCTCGATTTTCATTGAGTTTAATATTTCTCCTACTTCCTTTTTGGAAAAAAGTTTCTCTTTCTAGGAAGATTCCTATTCGAGCAACAAACACTTTGTTCTCGATAGGATTGAAGAAATAACATTCTTTAGTTTCTTCAAGATAACCCACAAAATTACATTTATGAGATTTGGGTTCGAGCTTTGCAAACATCTGATGTTTAACATAAGCTTCACATCCCTAAAATTTCATAAAAGACATACTAGGACGTTTCCCAGTCCATATCTCATATGGTGTCTTTTGAACTGATTTAGATGGAACACGATTGAGTGTAAAAGTATCTATTTCTAGCATATATCCCCCCAAAAAACTGAAAGATCGTCATGACTCATCATTGATCGAACCATGTCTAACAATGTTTAATTTCTTCTTTCAGAAACTTCATTCCATTGTGGAGTACTAGGAGGTGTAAGTTGTGAGACAATCCCACATTCCTTAAGAAGATCACCAAACTCTAAGCTTAAGTATTCTCCTCCTCAATCTGATCAAAGAGTCTTAATGCTTTTTCCTAGTTGGTTTTGTACTTTATTTTTAAATTCCTTGAACTTTTCAAAGGCTTCAGATTTATCATGCATTAGGTAAATGTGCCCATATCTACTAAAGTCATATGTGAAAGTAATAAAGTATTGAAACCCTCATCTGGCTTGTGTATTAAGTGGTCCACATACATCACTATATATTAATCTCAATAAATCACTTGCTCACTTTTACCATTAAAATGAGCTTTGACCATCTTTCCCAGTAAGCAATGCTCGTATACATTAAATTGTTCAAAAACAAATAAACCAAAAATCCATCTTTATGAAGTTTTAAAATGTGTTTTTCACTTATGTGACACAAGCGATAATGCCAAAGATAAGTTTGATTAGAGTCATTTATTTTTGATCTTTTCATATTTATGTTGTAAATGGAATTCTCTTGATCCAAAATATAGAGGCTATTTATTAATTGTGCTACACCATAGAAAACATTATCGAGATAAAAAGAACAACAATTATTCTTAATAATTATATCAAAACCAATCTTATCTAAACAAGAAATCAAAATGATGTTTTTAGTCGAACTAGGCACAAAATAACAACCCTCTAAAAATAAATTAAGTCCACTAGGCAACGATAAAGTATATGTTCCTATAGCTAATGGAGCAACTCTTGCTCCATTACCAACTTGTAGCTCCACATCTTCTTTTCTCATATTTCTACTCATTTTTAGTCCTTGTACAAATGTACAAATATGAGAACCACAATTGGTATCCAATACCCAAGAAGTAGGTGTTGATAAATTAATATCAATAACATATATATCTGGTGTGGATGCTCCGCTTTCATTTGCCTTCTTGGCTTTTTTAAGATAACAAGGGTAGTCTTTCTTCCTATGGCATGTCTTATTACAATGAATATATTTTTCTTTTAGTGACCTGTCAAGGAAGTTCATGTTGTTCAATTTGTCCTTCTCAAGGATCGATCACACTGATAACGAATTTGTATTTGACATAATAAGTCTACAATAATAAAATATGAATTTTTGAGTACGTTTACCAAGTTTGATTATAAAAGGACTTTATACTCCCACTACTTTTATTAAAATTTATAACCCTCAAATATTAATGTTGAAAATACTTTCTATGAACTTTTTCTAGTGGGTAAGGATCCAAAATTCACATTCTCTTAAGTCAGCTTTGGCTTTTCTCTTAAGATTATGATTTATCTAGGTAAACAACATTTGCTAATTACATCTCATGTAACTCATTCATTTGGTGAACAACTCTTGTTCATAATCATCTTATGATTATCTAAATAACTAGCATTTAGGTTTCTAATCCTATTAGAGTAACTGTTGCATGTAATAAGTGCTACGCAAATGTGCAAGTATACACGTCACAAGTAATCAAGTGATAAGAGTATCGTCTCCATAGGGATTGGTTTGGGCTACTTTGCTTAAGTTACTGCACTGTGAAAATAAAAACACAATTGATAATAGAGGTTTTAATTAACGAGAAAACTAAGAGCAATAAACTAAAAGAATAGATGAAATTAAAATAGAGTAAATAGGCCAGGTTAACGTGAGTTGAGGTGTGATAGCCGATTGGATCGTCTTGGTAAAAGAGTGCAAGGGCAACTCAGTTGCCGTGGCAACTTGCACAGCGGGGTTGCCTTGGCAACTAATCGATGGTTGCCTGGGCGACTAGCTGGGCAACTACTTGGGCGGCTGGGCAGCAACTTCATGGTTCGGTGGAGCGTTCTTCAATGGTTTCTTCTTATCCCTAAGTCGAAACTCTAGCTACTTGTGCATGCCTTGATAATACATCCCTGCGTGAATCAAGGGTGAACAACAACCAATCTTGCGCTCCTCTTAGCCGTTGAAATCCTTAACTTATTCCTAAGTCGGATTAATCTTCACCATCAATAGATTGAATAAAGACCATACTCATTCGTTTCTTGAATCTAACTCTCCCGATATTAGATAAATAGATGAAGTTACGAGATCCTCTCCCAATTCACTCGCAAACAAGAATAAAAGCCAAGAATGAGTAAACCTTGAATAGAAAAGTGCAAACTCTTATTACCTAAACAAAATCCAATTGTTTCTCCCAACAACAAAACATAATACCCCATCCAATCAAGTTAGTTCATGGTTGGGTTCAAAAGATATACAAAGAATAATCCCCAAACCATGAATCTAATGGAAGCAAAGAAAAAGAAGAAGAAATCGAACTCTCTCCCCTTGCTCTCTTGTCGAAATTTTCCCTCTTCTTGCCTTTTGGGGTTGTAGAAATTTTCCCTCCTCTTCATGGAAATCAAACTACTTTGGGATTTAGCTTTGCTGCACGTCATCTTGGGATTGTCTAGTCATCAATTTCGACTACCATATCACCTTATTCTTTGTCGACAATTGCCCTGGCAACTGGCTCGGCGTCTCCTTCATGCATTGCCCTGGCAACTAGCTCGGCATCTCCTTCATGCACTGCCCTGGCAACTGGTTCTAGCCTTGCTTAGGCAAGTGATTCTGCACACACACAAAAACACACCAAAGCAGCATCTTTTTCCACAAAAATCACCAAGTTATGTAATCAAGCTCAACGGTGGAAAGAAACATGAATTAATGCATGAATGACTAATTATGCAACTAATATGAGCTTAAGTCTAACAATAATATGAGTAAAAAGAGTAATAAAAATAGTATTTTTGAACACTTATCACACCCCCAAACTCGAACTATTGCTTGTCCTCAAGCAATGCAAACTAACAATTACCTGCAAGACTTTAATCATCAAAGACATGCTTCAAACTTGAATTCAAACCTCGGAACCGTGGCACAAAGTATGATCACCTTTTAATTTTTCGAATAGTACAAAAATTACCTGGAACCAAACTATAATGCTCGTGACAATGTGTGTGCGTAGTTGTGTACAAGTTGATTTTCAAGATTCTATGTGAACAATAGGCTTTTATCAATTTAACTACTAGGGCATTTATTTTTATTTTCACTGGAGCCAATTTCGGGCACCTCTAGCAAAGTAATCAATTTCTCATTTTATTTTAGTCGACTAGAGCCAATTTCGGGCACCTCTAGCGATTCTTTAATGTGCATTAACTACTAGAGCCAGTTTTGGGCACCTCTAGCAAGAAAGTGCATTTACTACTAGAGCCAGTTTCGGGCACCTCTAGCAAGAATTTAACTTTTAATTTTCAATTTTAAATTTACCCAAATTTTAAGCAACCTAAGTTCACTAAGTTTCTTTCAATCAACAAGCCACAACCGTGTAAAAAAAATTCAGCATAGTAAAATTCTAAGTTCTTTTCATGTAATCCTAAAATTAAAGGTTCTTTCAATTAAGTGCACTGGAAAAAATTCATCATTCGATATTCAACAAGTCTTAAGCAATTAAATCCAATTAAAGGCATGGCAAGTAACATATGCAACCTATATGTGATTGCTAACGATGAATGCAACTAAACATGAAAATAACTAGAAACCAACACCCCCAAACTCGAGAGAAGCATTGTCCTCAATGCATGTAAGAGTGAAACAAAATTTAAAAGAAACTAAATGAAATGAGTTAGTCGGAGAGGTCGTCACCTCGAGTGATAAGTTTCCTTCATGCCGTTTGCTTGATTCATTTTCCGGTCAGTGGTTGAATGCTTGTGGCTGGTACCGTGTGAATAGCATTTCTTTGATTTGATCCATGTTTGGGCATCAGAAATTGCCGAAGCCATTGTTGTTGGCTGGGCATCGCCAGTTTCTGTGTCGTGGCTACTGCTGAGGTAGTTGCAGGGGTGTCCTCTATTGCGGTTGACGTGGCAAGTAGTCGGTGAGTGAATTTCCTTAGCATGTTGGTTGTGAGTCTTGTTGTGGAAAAGAAAAGAAATCAAAGAAAAACCTGGAAACTAAAGATAATGAAGAAAAATAAAATAAAATATCTTCTAAAAATAAAAAGAAAAAGGAAATATTGAAAGGAGAGCATGCTCATGCATCTCCTAAGATGACCACTTCTTTGTTACATTCCACATGGGCACCGTTGTAGTGCTTCAATCTTTGTCTGTTAACTTTGAATTCATGTTCGTCAATGATGGAATTGATTATCACGGCACCATGGGAGAATGGTTTGACAACTTCGAATGGTCCCGACCATCTTGGTTTCAGCTTTCTCGAGAAAAGTTTCAGCCGAGAATTGAATAAGAGAATTAGTTGCTCTGGCATGAATTGTCGCGACAATATTTTATTGTCGTGCCATTGCTTTGTTTTCTCATTGTAGATTCGTGCATTGTTATAGGCGAGTGCACGAAATTCTTCTTATCTCGTTGAGTTCCAACAAACGCTTTTTTCCGGCACTTTCTATCCATATTCACGGTCTTGATTGCCCAATATGCCTTGTGTTCGATTTCCACGGTAGATGGCATGTTTTGCCATAGACAAGTCGGAAGGGGACATACCTAAGGGTGTTTTGAATGCAGTGCGATATGCCCAAAGTCGTCATCTAGTCTTCTTGACCAATCCTTCCTAGAGGGATTTACAACTTTCTCGAGTATACCCTTCAATTCCGGTTGGAAATTTACGCTTGCCCATTGGTTTGTGGGTGATATTGCCCGTCCTCTGGCAACGATCAGATTCCTTGTAAAACTCTTGGGCAACTTTGTACAGTGTTGGCCAATACAAAACGGATTGAAAAACTTTGGCCGCGGTACGAGTTCCTCCAAAATGTCCTCCATAGGGTGAAGAATGGCATTGTCGGAGTATATTCTGTTGCTCCTCTTTAGGGACAAATCAGCGTATAACCTGATCTGCACATTGTTTAAACAAAAGAGGCTCGTCCTAAAAGTAATGCTTAGCATCATGGCGGAACCGCTTCTTCCCTTGGTGAGTAAGGCCATAAGGTAAAATACCACAAAAAATTAACTAAATCCGCGTACCAGGGTATTGCCGAGGCATGTGCTGCCGTGGCGACTGCTCCCAAGATTGTCGAGTCGTGTGTGTCTAGAGTTACCGAGGCATACGCGTCCATGGTTGCTGAGGCGTGCATATCAGTGGTTATCAAGGCGTGCGCGTCTGGAGTTGGCGAGGCATACGCATCCATGGTTGCTGAGGCGTGCACGTCAAGAGCTGATGCGGCATCGAGGGTTGTCGAGGCATGCGCATCCATGGTTGCCAAGGCGTTAGGGGTTGCTGCAGCATCAAGGGTTGCCGAGGTGTGCGCGTCTGGAGTTGCTGAGGCGTGCGCGTCAAGAGCTGCTGCGACGTCGAGGGTTGCCGAGGCATGCGCATCCATGGTTGCCGAGGCGCCAAGGGTTACCGAGGCGTGCACATCCATGGTTTTCGAGGCAACTAAAAGTTGCTTATCCGGGAATGCATCGCATATCTCTAAATTCGCGTCCTCCTCCCTATTGCATTCTAAACGTGATAAGTGATCGGCCACTTGATTTTTTGTTCCTTTCCTGTGCGTAGGCCTAGGACTGCTCCTACAGCAAAATCACTTGCATCACACATGAGCTCAAAAGGTAGCGTCCAATCTGGTGGAACGACAATGGGTGCCGAGGCAAGCTTTTCCTTTAGGGTTTTGAATGCTTGGGTGCAAGAATCAGCAAAATTGAAGACTTTATAATGTCCAAGAAAGCTTCGAATTCCTTTAACCGAACTTGGTGGGGATAATCTCTCAATCATGTCCACCTTGGCTTTGTCTACTTCAATTCCCTTGGATGAAATCTTGCGGCCAAGCACTATTCCTTCATCTACCATAAGATGGTACTTTTCAAAATTAAGGACTAAATCGGTTTCTTCACATCTTTCCAACACCTTCTCTAAATTGTCGAGGCAACTGTTGAAGTCACTACCAAAAACGAAAAAATCATCCATGAAGATCTCAAGGAAGTCTTCGACCATGTCTGAAAAGAGTGTCATCATGCATCTTCTAATGTTATTGCATATTTGAGAAAACTTGAGGATGGTCATTTTCGATACTTCTTATAGTCCATCTGCACCCTTCATCGAGTGATAATATTGCCCAAAAAGAATTGGGCCAATGTGCTCGCAGCTACTCCCTTTTGCGTTACCATGGTGGATGTGTCTTCTTTCGTGTTCCCTTGTAGTCCATGCACATCTTCCACCTTTCTACTGTTCTGAAGGCATGGATATATTATTAGGAAAAATTATATCAACATCCAACCATTTAATTACCTCATTCTCATCGGGCTCCATCATGGTTGGATGTAGCCTTTGTTGCCGTGGCAATTAGTTGCCAAAAATTGCTGTAAGTCAAGGGAAGAACCAATTTTCTGAAAAGCTTTATGAATCCAAACACCGTTTTTCTTTTGGCCTCTCAAACATCTCCATCAGTAGAGATTTGATGTCTTCAAATCTACCAACCGGTTCCTTAAGACATACCGCAATGGACGAGGTGAGTTTTTAAAGAATTCGAAAGATTCAACCATTACATGCTCATGTTCCATTGGCAAAGTATTATTATCTCGTTGATCTTGCATGTGGTCGTGTAATTGCCGTGGCAATTGTAGATGAGAGCAATCTACAGATTCTTGCTTCAACATCAATGTTGTAACCTTATAGGTTCCTCAGAATTTGCTGTAGTATTGTTGTTCTTAGCTTCACTGAGTGTTGTCGCGGCATTGCTCTGTTCAGGCTCCTCAATCATTGCCGAGGCAATTTGTTGTTCAGGCTCATCATGTGTTGGGCAGTCTCTCTCATTGGTATCCTCTTGACTTTGAGGTTCTAGTTGTTCCCCACACATCGGAGAGCTTTCTTTGCATTGCTCCTTATCCTCTTACCTTGGGACGTCAGTATCCCTAAGAATGAATTATTGGTGCATGTTATCCATGAAATATGTGGATCTCCCAAATTGATCTTTTGAATCCCCTAAGGTTGCATTCCACTGAGCTTCGTATCCGTAGATCTTGATAGCTCTCGAATCTCTTCAATTGATCCGTCAAGTCTAGCCAAGGAAGCTTGTAACGTTTCCTCCAAAGAATTGGAATGCTCTTGAAAAGGACTACATTGCCATGGCATATCATTGTTTCTTTTGGCAAAATTGTTATGGTAAAAAAAATTTGAGCTTTTGACCATACCATGAAGAATTTTGCTGCTGGTTCCTCTATGGTCCTCCATGTAGTTATATGCACCGAAAATGTGAGGGCAATTTTCAAACACATGATGTTCTCCACACATAGCACAAGATTTTTCCACGGTATAAGTTCTTTGGGCTTTTTTCTCGGTTGGTATAGGTAATCATCAAAGGGTGCAAGAAACTCTTGATTGGATTGATTCATATCTTCCAACATCATCTCTCGAATAGATCAACTTTTATTTCCGACATGTTGATGTCCCTTAACTTGTAGCGCACCTAATTTTTTTTTTTGATAAAAAAAAAAAAAGAAAAGTTAGTAAAACTAAGAGAAAAAATGCAATAACAAAAACAACTAACACCAATTGCCAATCTCGCAACGACGCCAAAAAACTTGCTGCGTGTAATAAGTGCTACGCAAATGTGCAAGTGTACACGTTGCAAGTAATAAACTGATACGAGTAACGAGTATCGTCTCCACAGGGATTGGTTTGGTCCAGTTTGCTTAAGTTACTGCACTATGAAAATAAAATCACAATTGATAATAGAGGTTTTAATTAACGAGAAAACTAAGAGCAATAAACTAAAAGAATAGATGAAATTAAAATAGAGTAAATAGGCTAGGTTATCGTGAGTTGAGGTGTGATAGCCGATTGGATCGTCTTGGTAAAAGAGTGCAAGGGCAACTTGCACAGCGGGGTTGCCTTGGCAACTAATCGATGGTTGCCTGGGCGACTAGCTGGGCAACTACTTGGGCAGCTGGGCAACAACTTCAAGGTTCGGCGGAGGGTTCTTCAATGGTTTCTTCTTATCCCTAAGTCAAAACTCTAGCTACTTGTGCATGCCTTGATAATACATCCTGCGTGAATCAAGGGTGAACAACAAACAATCTTGCGATCCTCTTAGCCGTTGAAATCCTTAACTTATTCCTAAGCCGGATTAATCTTCACCATCAATAGATTGAATAAAGACCGTACTCATTCGTTTCTTGAATCTAACTCTCCGATATTAGATAAAAAGATGAAGTTACGAGATCCTCTCCCAATTAAACAAGAATAAAAGCCAAGAATGAGTAAACCTTGAATAGAAAAGTGCAAACTCTTATTACCTAAACAAAATCCAATTGTTTCTCACAACAACAAAACACAATACCCCAACCAATCAAGTTAGTTCATGGTTGGGTTCAAAAGATATACAAAGAATAATCCCCAAACCATGAATCTAATGGAAGCAAAGAAGAAGAAGAAGAAATCGAACTCTCTCCCCTTGCTCTCTTGTCGAAATTTTCCCTCTTCTTGCCCTATGGGGTTGTAGAAATTTTCCCTCCTCTTCATGGAAATCAAGCTCATTTGGGATTTAGCTTTGCTCCACGTCATCTTGGGATTGTCTAGTCATCAATTTCGAATACCATATCACCTTATTCTTTGTCGACAATTGCCCCAAGACTTTAATCATCAAAGACATGCTTCAAACTTGAATTCAAACCTCGGAACCGTGGCACAAAGTATGATCACCTTTTAATTTTTCGAATAGTACAAAAATTACCTGGAACCAAACTATAATGCTCGTGACAATGTGTGTGCGTAGTTGTGTACAAGTTGATTTTCAAGATTCTATGTGAACAATAGGCTTTTATCAATTTAACTACTAGGGCATTTATTTTTATTTTCACTGGAGCCAATTTCGGGCACCTCTAGCAAAGTAATCAATTTCTCATTTTATTTTAGTCGACTAGAGCCAATTTCGGGCACCTCTAGCGATTCTTTAATGTGCATTAACTACTAGAGCCAGTTTTGGGCACCTCTAGCAAGAAAGTGCATTTACTACTAGAGCCAGTTTCGGGCACCTCTAGCAAGAATTTAACTTTTAATTTTCAATTTTAAATTTACCCAAATTTTAAGCAACCTAAGTTCACTAAGTTTCTTTCAATCAACAAGCCACAACTGTAAAAAAATTCAGCATAGTAAAATTCTAAGTTCTTTTCATGTAATCCTAAAATTAAAGGTTCTTTCAATTAAGTGCACTGGAAAAAATTCATCATTCGATATTCAACAAGTCTTAAGCAATTAAATCCAATTAAAGGCATGGCAAGTAACATATGCAACCTATATGTGATTGCTAACGATGAATGCAACTAAACATGAAAATAACTAGAAACCAACACCCCCAAACTCGAGAGAAGCATTGTCCTCAATGCATGTAAGAGTGAAACAAAATTTAAAAGAAACTAAATGAAATGAGTTAGTCGGAGAGGTCGTCACCTCGAGTGATAAGTTTCCTTCATGCCGTTTGCTTGATTCATTTTCCGGTCAGTGGTTGAATGCTTGTGGCTGGTACCGTGTGAATAGCATTTCTTTGATTTGATCCATGTTTGGGCATCAGAAATTGCCGAAGCCATTGTTGTTGGCTGGGCATCGCCAGTTTCTGTGTCGTGGCTACTGCTGAGGTAGTTGCAGGGGTGTCCTCTGTTGCGGTTGACGTGGCAAGTAGTCGGCAGTGAATTTCCTTAGCATGTTGGTTGTGAGTCTTGTTGTGGAAAAGAAAAGAAATCAAAGAAAACCTGGAAACTAAAGATAATGAAGAAAAATAAAATAAAATATCTTCTAAAATAAAAAGAAAAAGGAAATATTGAAAGGAGAGCATGCTCATGCATCTCCTAAGATGACCACTTCTTTGTTACATTCCACATGGGCACCGTTGTAGTGCTTCAATCTTTGTCTGTTAACTTTGAATTCATGTTCGTCAATGATGGAATTGATTATCACGGCACCATGGGAGAATGGTTTGACAACTTCGAATGGTCCCGACCATCTTGGTTTCAGCTTTCTCGAGAAAAGTTTCAGCCGAGAATTGAATAAGAGAATTAGTTGCTCTGGCATGAATTGTCGCGACAATATTTTATTGTCGTGCCATTGCTTTGTTTTCTCATTGTAGATTCGTGCATTGTTATAGGCGAGTGCACGAAATTCTTCTTATCTCGTTGAGTTCCAACAAACGCTTTTTTCCGGCACTTTCCCTATCCATATTCACAGTCTTGATTGCCCAATATGCCTTGTGTTCGATTTCCACCGGTAGATGGCATGTTTTGCCATAGACAAGTCGGAAGGGGGACATACCTAAGGGTGTTTTGAATGCAGTGCGATATGCCCAAAGTGCGTCATCTAGTCTTACTGACCAATCCTTCCTAGAGGGATTTACAACTTTCTCGAGTATACCCTTCAATTCCCGGTTGGAAATTTCTGCTTGCCCATTGGTTTGTGGGTGATATTGCCCGTCCTCTGGCAACGATCAGATTGCTTGTAAAACTCTTGGGCAACTTTGTACAGTGTTGGCCAATACAAAACGGATTGAAAAACTTTGGCCGCGGTACGAGTTCCTCCAAAATGTCCTCCATAGGGTGAAGAATGGCATTGTCGGAGTATATTCTGTTGCTCCTCTTTAGGGACAAATCAGCGTATAACCTGATCTGCACATTGTTTAAACAAAAGAGGCTCGTCCTAAAAGTAATGCTTAGCATCATGGCGGAACCGCTTCTTCCCTTGGTGAGTAAGGCCATAAGGTAAAATACCACAAAAAATTAACTAAATCCGCGTACCAGGGTATTGCCGAGGCATGTGCTGCCGTGGCGACTGCTCCCAAGATTGTCGAGTCGTGTGTGTCTAGAGTTACCGAGGCATACGCGTCCATGGTTGCTGAGGCGTGCATATCAGTGGTTATCAAGGCGTGCGCGTCTGGAGTTGCCGAGGCATACGCATCCATGGTTGCCGAGGCGTGCACGTCAAGAGCTGATGCGGCATCGAGGGTTGTCGAGGCATGCGCATCCATGGTTGCCAAGGCGTTAGGGGTTGCTGCAGCATCAAGGGTTGCCGAGGTGTGCGCGTCTGGAGTTGCTGAGGCGTGCGCGTCAAGAGCTGCTGCGACGTCGAGGGTTGCCGAGGCATGCGCATCCATGGTTGCCGAGGCGCCAAGGGTTACCGAGGCGTGCACATCCATGGTTTTCGAGGCAACTAAAAGTTGCTTATCCGGGAATGCATCGCATATCTCTAAATTCGCGTCCTCCTCCCTATTGCATTCTAAACGTGATAAGTGATCGGCCACTTGATTTTTTGTTCCTTTCCTGTGCGTAGGCCTAGGACTGCTCCTACAGCAAAATCACTTGCATCACACATGAGCTCAAAAGGTAGCGTCCAATCTGGTGGAACGACAATGGGTGCCGAGGCAAGCTTTTCCTTTAGGGTTTTGAATGCTTGGGTGCAAGAATCAACAAAATTGAAGACTTTATCATGTCCAAGAAAGCTTCGAATTCCTTTAACCGAACTTGGTGGGGATAATCTCTCAATCATGTCCACCTTGGCTTTGTCTACTTCAATTCCCTTGGATGAAATCTTGCGGCCAAGCACTATTCCTTCATCTACCATAAGATGGTACTTTTCAAAATTAAGGACTAAATCGGTTTCTTCACATCTTTCCAACACCTTCTCTAAATTGTCGAGGCAACTGTTGAAGTCACTACCAAAAACGAAAAAATCATCCATGAAGATCTCAAGGAAGTCTTCGACCATGTCTGAAAAGAGTGTCATCATGCATCTTCTAATGTTATTGCATATTTGAGAAAACTTGAGGATGGTCATTTTCGATACTTCTTATAGTCCATCTGCACCCTTCATCGAGTGATAATATTGCCCAAAAAGAATTGGGCCAATGTGCTCGCAGCTACTCCCTTTTGCGTTACCATGGTGGATGTGTCTTTCTTTCGTGTTCCCTTGTAGTCCATGCACATCTTCCACCTTTCTACTGTTCCTGAAGGCATGGATATATTATTAGGAAAAATTATATCAACATCCAACCATTTAATTACCTCATTCTCATCGGGCTCCATCATGGTTGGATGTAGCCTTTGTTGCCGTGGCAATTAGTTGCCAAAAATTGCTGTAAGTCAAGGGAAGAACCAATTTTCTGAAAAGCTTTATGAATCCAAACACCGTTTTCTTTTGGCCTCTCAAACATCTCCATCAGTAGAGATTTCGATGTCTTCAAATCTACCAACTTCGGTTCCTTAAGACATACCTGCAATGGACGAGGTGAGTTTTTAAAGAATTCGAAAGATTCAACCATTACATGCTCATGTTCCATTGGCAAAGTATTATTATCTCGTTGATCTTGCATGTGGTCGTGTAATTGCCGGGGCAATTGTAGATGAGGGCAATCTACAGATTCTTGCTTCAACATCAATGTTGTAACCTTATAGGTTCCTCAGAATTTGCTGTAGTATTGTTGTTCTTAGCTTCACTGAGTGTTGTCGCGGCATTGCTCTGTTCAGGCTCCTCAATCATTGCCGAGGCAATTTGTTGTTCAGGCTCATCATGTGTTGGGCAGTCTCTCTCATTGGTATCCTCTTGACTTTGAGGTTCTAGTTGTTCCCCACACATCGGAGAGTTTTCTTTGCATTGCTCCTTATCCTCTTACCTTGGGACGTCAGTATCCCTAAGAATGAATTATTGGTGCATGTTATCCATGAAATATGTGGATCTCCCAAATTGATCTTTTGAATCCCCTAAGGTTGCATTCCACTGAGCTTCGTATCCGTAGATCTTGATAGCTCTCGAATCTCTTCAATTGATCCGTCAAGTCTAGCCAAGGAAGCTTGTAACGTTTCCTCCAAAGAATTGGAATGCTCTTGAAAAGGACTACATTGCCATGGCATATCTGTTGCTGCGGCAAAATTGTTATGGTAAAAACAAATTTGAGCTTTTTGACCATACCATGAAGAATTTTGCTGCTGGTTCCTCTATGGTCCTCCATGTAGTTATATGCACCGAAAATGTGAGGGCAATTTTCAAACACATGATGTTCTCCACACATAGCACAAGATTTTTCCACGGTATAAGTTCTTTGGGCTTTTCTCGGTTGGTATAGGTAATCATCAAAGGGTGCAAGAAACTCTTGATTGGATTGATTCATATCTTCCAACATCATC
The DNA here is from genome assembly GCA_019671005.1 of Hibiscus mutabilis. Lineage (NCBI taxonomy): Eukaryota > Viridiplantae > Streptophyta > Magnoliopsida > Malvales > Malvaceae > Hibiscus > Hibiscus mutabilis. The sequence continues at coordinate 15,952,998 of CM033724.1, read as the reverse complement.
TCTCGAATAGATCAACTTTTATTTCCCGACATGTTGATGTCCCTTAACTTGTAGCGCACCTAATTTTTTTTTGATAAAACAAAAAAAAAGAAAAGTTAGTAAAACTAAGAGAAAAAAATGCAATAACAAAAACAACTAACACCAATTGCCAATCTCCGGCAACGACGCCAAAAACTTGCTGCGTGTAATAAGTGCTACGCAAATGTGCAAGTGTACACGTTGCAAGTAATAAACTGATACGAGTAACGAGTATCGTCTCCACAGGGATTGGTTTGGTCCAGTTTGCTTAAGTTACTGCACTATGAAAATAAAATCACAATTGATAATAGAGGTTTTAATTAACGAGAAAACTAAGAGCAATAAACTAAAAGAATAGATGAAATTAAAATAGAGTAAATAGGCTAGGTTATCGTGAGTTGAGGTGTGATAGCCGATTGGATCGTCTTGGTAAAAGAGTGCAAGGGCAACTTGCACAGCGGGGTTGCCTTGGCAACTAATCGATGGTTGCCTGGGCGACTAGCTGGGCAACTACTTGGGCAGCTGGGCAACAACTTCAAGGTTCGGCGGAGGGTTCTTCAATGGTTTCTTCTTATCCCTAAGTCAAAACTCTAGCTACTTGTGCATGCCTTGATAATACATCCCTGCGTGAATCAAGGGTGAACAACAAACAATCTTGCGATCCTCTTAGCCGTTGAAATCCTTAACTTATTCCTAAGCCGGATTAATCTTCACCATCAATAGATTGAATAAAGACCGTACTCATTCGTTTCTTGAATCTAACTCTCCCGATATTAGATAAAAAGATGAAGTTACGAGATCCTCTCCCAATTAAACAAGAATAAAAGCCAAGAATGAGTAAACCTTGAATAGAAAAGTGCAAACTCTTATTACCTAAACAAAATCCAATTGTTTCTCACAACAACAAAACACAATACCCCAACCAATCAAGTTAGTTCATGGTTGGGTTCAAAAGATATACAAAGAATAATCCCCAAACCATGAATCTAATGGAAGCAAATAAGAAGAAGAAGAAATCGAACTCTCTCCCCCTTGCTCTCTTGTCGAAATTTTCCCTCTTCTTGCCCTATGGGGTTGTCGAAATTTTCCCTCCTCTTCATGGAAATCAAGCTCATTTGGGATTTAGCTTTGCTCCACGTCATCTTGGGATTGTCTAGTCATCAATTTCGAATACCATATCACCTTATTCTTTGTCGACAATTGCCCTGGCAACTAGCTCGACGTCTCCTTCATGCATTGCCCTGGCAACTAGCTCGGCATCTCCTTCATGCACTGCCCTAGCAACTGGTTCTAGCCTTGTTTAGGCAAGTTATTCTGCACACACACAAAAACACACCAAAGCATCATCTTTTTCCACAAAAATCACCAAGTTCTGTAATCAAGCTCAACGGTGGAAAGAAACGTGAATTAATGCATGAATGACTAATTATGCAACTAATATCAGCTTAAGTCTAACAATAATATGAGTAAAAAGGGTAATAAAAATAGTATTTTTGAACACTTATCAGTAACCTAGTTAAGTCTTTAACAAATATTTCAACCAGTGAATATCACTTCCTTATTCTTCGCGTTTGGCCAAGATAGATATGAGTACCTTGCTTTAGCATAACCTACATTGTATCGATCTAGACTTTAACGAGGGTTAACATTGGGAGGCAATAAAAGACTTAATATTTTATTGAGGGGTTTTTGTGAATATTATCTCAATATTTAACATTTGATCTTATCAATTAACTAGCATGCATCTCATACATTCATTTTATCACATACATGAAAAATAGTAAATGCAATAGTTATAGCTCATATTCTATGGTGGCTCGTCCCAAGCCAATGGGAGAACCAAATTATTCTAAGGATAAAATCACTTATCGAGTATCTTTTTGTCGGCCTATCTTTTCGTTCCTCTGGTCCATGTTTCTTCGTATAGGTTACAATTTCAAAAACTCGTTTTACATACGAGGAAGTAAGATGAGCAGAGAATTACAATAGAAGTAGAGAGAGGCACGACACGCATGCTGTATTTATAAAACCTTATAAATCAAACTCAATGGGCTATTGGACTATAACCATGCATTCCAAACACCGTGCATATCAATCATAACATACACTTATTTTATCTTGATTATTAAAATTACAAATATGTGCCTATGACCTTTGTTGCCTTCATAGGGTTAAAGGGGAGAAATTTAAAACTGCGTTTATATTTTATGTGGAGAAAAACCCCACAATTTGATAAGTTTTATCAATAGATTCGTGTTTTTGGGATTCTTAATCCTTAAGGTTTTTCGTTTGGGACAACTTTTGTTCATGTGCAAAATACTACCAACCCTAAAATTCCATATTGAGTATGTTAAAAATTAACATATAATATTTCAAACTCTATCGACAAAGATCTTGATGATTAACTTTTAATCATTAATCTTAAGAACATCTTTTAAGTGGATTAACAGGTTAACCGTGATTGAAATGATTTGCTCGTGCAAATATCATATATATGCTAAATAAATCGAAAAATAACATGTATCTCATACCATTACATTATACAAATAATTAAAAACCGAATCCCTATTGTACAAGTGGCTCTGATACCACAGTTGGTTTATGCCGGTACACTCTATGGTGCAGCGGAAAAATTATTCGGCGATGACCACCAGGATCCATGTACGAGGAACTAATCAGGGTGAAAAAAGGTGAAGAATTATTGTTTAAAATCTGGAATTCTAAATTTGGAGAAGATAGATATCCAATCACGATATCGATTCCTAAGCCGCGATGATAATGCTCCGACCTCTACTTAGTTCACCCAGTTGAAACTAGCATATAAAACTCTCTAAACTATTTAGAGATCTCCACAAAGCATTAATGACTTCTAGATATCTCGAGCCTTTATACAGCCTTTGAAAATCCTAATTCAACTCATATTAGGATTTCAATATATATACACACACATTAAATATATAATCCTAATTCAACTTAATTAAGATTTTAATATATATATATATATAAAATATATATATATATATAATCTTAATTCAACTTAATTAGGATATCAATATATATTGATTTAAATCGAATTATATTATTTATATATTAAAAGAGTCGTAGTTACAATAATTAGTTTTTAATATTTATCCAATAGTTAAATTGTATATATCAAATAGATTTTAATTTAACTAAATTCGTGTACAACAAATTTGTACATATATAATTCATTTAATATTTGCTCATTTCAACCGTGAGTGTGACCCTGTAGGTTCTTTGTAATATTAGTAGTAAATATTAGAACATTTCTAATATTACAAACAATGAGTGACATCTAACAATATGTCATTGTCACCTAAGTTACAAGAAATCATGATTCGACATAACCTCTTCGTGATCAATTCTTTTTAATGTATTACATCCTTTTGTCCTTTATATCTAGATTGGACACAATTCATGGAGCAGTCACCCTTGTATAGTCTATCTAATATTTCTTGATATCTTGAGTAGACTATTATAAACGAATAACTATGCTATCTCATACCAACTTATTCGAGCATGGTCATGCATTTCTAGTCTCACTCAATCAAGTGACCTACAATATTACTCCTATTATGTAGGAGGAAGAAATCCTATCTTGATCAACCAGATCCCAATGCATAGATTGTGACATATCCAATATCAGTCTTTATAGTATAGCTAGTTATGACACACGTTTGACTGTATCAAAATATGTCACTCACAATTTTGAAATAATGATGATCTCAAGTCTAAGGATCATACATGTAGTTATCACTATGAGCAATGTTGTGATTGTCACATAATAATCCAAGAAATATGCTCATAGCGGGTCAATCCAGTATGTCGTTCTCTAACACATACTTATGTATTGATTTTGACATATCCATGTCAATGTCAACACATTGTCATCAATCAACTAAAAATTAGTCTTAATGCATTATTGATGTCCATGCCCACAATAATACTCAACTAAGGACATTTAAAAATAACCATATTATTCTAAGGACTTTAGTATAGTTCAGTTTATTTATGCACGCAGAATAGTAACTGAAAATAATAATGGCAATGCCTCTATATTAATAAACAAGGTAAAACAAATGTCATTTACAATCATCTTATGATTGGTCTTTGGGCATACTCTAACAACGTACCGATATCTTATTCACGAGTTCGTTCTATTTCCTCATATTAAGATATTATAATGCCTACTCGATCCCTAAAGCTTATGAAAATCATTAGGGTTGGCTTACTAATGCATTTAATCAATTAACATTAATTACTGGCCTCATGACCATTTATTCGAACATTACCATTATTTATCCCTTACACATAATTCCCATCGAATCCCATCAATCTATTTGAACAATCACACAAAGCATCAAAATTATCAACCAAATCAAGTAATCATCAAGTAATTATACGAACATTTCAAACGACCCTAAACAGTCTCTAAAGCTTGCACGAGTTTCGATATATTCACAACATCATCATGCCTCACACAAATATCATATCTCATAGTATCGGTCTCCAATCATGCATATCCATCATCTACCTAATTTGCATATACTAACACGCAAGGCTATCACATTTATGATGCTCATGAAGCAATATGAGTTCGAGGTGATACTAACCTTAAGCCAAAGCGATAAATCCTCATCCAAGCTTCCTGATTATTCCATTTGGTTTAAAATCCAACCCCGAATATTCCTCATATAAAATGAATACAAAAATACATTAATTCCCTACACCCCTAATCAAAACAAAAGGTCAAATGCGTAAAAACCAACTTACTAAGTTTGAATTTGGAGAAAAAAAACCAGGCCAACAAACTCAGAACGTCAAGAAACCCTCAGGTAAGGTCCTCTAGAAAATTCAAAGCCGGTCAACAGTCAATTCCGGTCAACGGTGGCACGACGGCGGTCAATGATGACACAACAAAAAAAGGTGGCGACGGCGTGGCAGTGGTCAATAGCAACGGTGTCAAGGTAAATAGCAGCTCGACTCGGTGGTCAATAGCTCGTCAACGCGGCTCGGCTCAAAGTCAATAGCTCGTCAATGCGGTTAGGCTCGGCGGCTTAGCTCGGTGGCTCAGCTCCAAGCTGCTCGGCTCAAATGGCTCCAACCTTCTAGAAAGATGCCCACGCGTAGGCAGCGACGTGTACACCGGATCTCGGCAACGGATGATGACCAAATTTACTGGTCGACTAACCTCGAGCTGGTGATTCCGATGGTGGTATCCATTCTTTGTTTTGAGCCCTCTAACCCCCTCAACTCAACAGCCCAAAACTCTCTTTCTTACCCCCTCTGATAGTGACTTCGATGGTGGTGTCGCTGGTATCCTTGAACTCTCTCGAAGAGATGAACACAATGGTGGTGGAGATGTCAAAAACGGACAACTAAATCTCCGTATATTAGAGTTTGAAATCTCCTCCCTCAACTTTTCTCTCATTTCCTCTTCTCTCTCCCACTATTCACTTTTCCTTTTCTCTCTCGTACATCATATCTCTTCCACTTTCAACCACCCACCCACATATTTAAAATTAAACATTCTCTTCCAAATTAATGGACCCAAGCCTAAAAGCCCTTAACCTATTCATCCAAAATAATGACACATAACCCAGGTATGAGACCCGATTCACTAACCCGGGAATGTAGATCGTTACATTAAGAGCTCCCAAATTTTGACTTTGCTCAGCAATGCTCAAGCATACCTACAAGTTGACAATTAGGTAATTTTTTTTATCCAAATTGCTTTGGATCCAATGGCATTAGTCTTAAATAATTTAGTCCCCTTAGGAATCAATTTTTCAATTTATTCCCTTTTGTTTGAAGAAATGAGTCCTTTTGGGACCCCAAATGTTCTTAATTATTTTGACCTTTAAAAATCTAGGGGAACTAGATTGTCTAACATAAAAGTTTGATTTAACAATTTTTTTCATTTTTCTTTTCAAGATTCTTGTAAATCAAAACCTTTTCTTTCTTAATATCGTCCAACTCCTTTTGATGATTTTTTTGAACTTGTTGAAGCAAATTTTGTAAATCAACATTCTTTTCTTCAAACTCATTGAGTTTTACTTCAAGTTCATCATTGGTTTTAGAAATAAAATCATTTTGAATTTTTAAATATGTAACCATTTTCTTTTTTTCAAAATGTGATTTTTAAAGTCTAAAACCAACTCATCATATGCATCTTGTAATTCATAAAAAAAATATGAAATTGAAGTAGATGAATTAGAAGGTACACTTACATCTTTTTCGATGGCCATGAGACAAATGTTGGCTACCTCATCATCGGTGGAGTCCTCTCCATCATTCCATGTAGCCACAAATTCCTTCTTCTTATGGCTTGATCTCTTCTTCTTGAAATGAGGGCAATCATACTTGGTGTGCCCTGACTTTTTGCATTCGAAGCATATAGTGGGGTCCCTCCTCTTTATTCTCGATTCATTTCTTGATTATTCCTTGCTTCATGAATCAAGTGAACTTCTTGAAGAGCTTGGCCATCTCTTCTTCTTCACTATCCTCTTCACTTGAATCATCTTGTTGGCTTGTGGAGGATTTAAGATCAACATTCAAGTCTTCAGTGCCTTGCTCTTTTATCTTCTTCTTCCCCTTCGACATCATTGTTGCGCGTATTGAGTGCTACGCAAACGGTGCAAGTATACACGTCGCAAGTAATAAAATGATATGATAAGTATCGAGTATCGTCTCCACATGGATTGGTTTGGGCCATTTTGCTTTAATTATCGCACTATAAAGGTAAAAACACAATTGATAATTGTAGGAGTTCAAACTAACAAATAAAATAAAAGAGCAAGTAAATAAAATAAAGATGTAATCAAAAGAGAGAGAATAGGTCAGGTTATCGTGAGTTGAGGAGTGATAGCCGATTGAATCATCTTGGTAAAAGAGTGCAATGGCAACTCGGTTGTCGTGGCAACTTGGGTAGATGGGTTACCTTGGCAACTAATCGAACGGTTGTCTGGGCAACAGGCTGGGCAACTGTTTGGGCAACTGAGCAGCAACTTCAAGGTTCAACAGAGCGTTCTTCAATAGTTTCTTCTTATCCCTAAGTCAAAACTCTAGCTAATTGTGCATGCCTTGACAATACATTCCTGTGGAATCAAGGGTGAACAACAACCAATCTTGCGCTCCTCTTAGCCGTTGAAATCCTTAACTTATTCCTAAGCCGGATTAATCTTCACTATCGGTAGATTGAATGAAGACCATACTCATTTGTTTCTTGAATCTAACTATCCCCATATTAGATAAATAAATAGAATTATTAGATCCTCTCCCAATTCACTCGCAAACAAGAATAAAAACCAAGAATGAGTAAACCTTGAATTGAAAGTGCAAACTCTTATTACCTAAACAAAATCCAATTGTTTCTCACAACAACAAAACACAATAACCCCAGCCAATCAAGTTAGTTCATGGTTGGGTTCAAAAGATATACAAAGAATAATCTCCAAACCATGAATCTAATGGAAGCAAAGAAGAAGAAGAAGAAGAAGAAGAATAAATCGATCAGCCCCTAGTCGAACTCTCTCTCAATCGAATTCCCTCCAGGCTTTCTCCCAATCGAACTCTCTCCCCCTTGCTCTCTCTTGGAGTTTGACGGCATGGGCTCCTTTAAATAGAAGATGGCTAGGTTAAAGTCCTTCTTGAGGAGGAAGTTAAGTTAGAATTAAATACATTAAAAGAATATAATTCTTTATTATATTTAAATTCATTCTAGGTCTTCTCCTATCTTTTTGGGATTTAATTTCTCTTTGACCTCTTCTTGGAAATCAAACTCCTTTGGGATTTAACTTTGCTCCACATCATCTTGGGCTTATCTAGTCATCAGTTTCAACTACCATATCATCTTATCCCTTATCGACAATTGCCCTGGCAACTAGCTCGGCATAACCTTCATGCACTGCTCTGGCAACTGCATTGGCATCTTCTTTATGCACTACCCTGGCAACTGCGTCGGCATCTCCTTCTTGCATTGCTCTGGCTAATGGTTCCAGCCTTTCTTTGGCAACTGATTCTGCACACACAAAAACACACCAAAGCAGTATCTTTTTCCACAAAAATCACAAAGTTATGTAATCAAGCTCAACGGTGGAAAGAAACATTAATTAATGCATGAATGACTAATTATACAACTAATATGAGCGTAAGTCTAACAATAATATGAGTCAAAAGGGTAATAAAAATAGTACTTTTGAACACCTAACACCCCCCAAACTCAAACTATTGCTTGTCCTCAAGCAATGCAAACTAACAATTAACTGCCAAGACTTTAATCATCAAAGACATGCTTCAAACTTGAATTCAAACCTCAGAACCGTGGCACAAAGTATGATCACCTTTTAATTTTTTGGATAACACAAAAATTACCCGGAATCAAACTATAATGCTCGTGACAATGTGTGTGCGTAGTTGTGTACAAGTTGATTTTCAAGATTCTATGTGAACAATAGGCTTTTATAAATTTAATTATCGGGGCATTTATTTTTATATTCACTAGAGCCAATTTCGGGCACCTCTAGCAAAGTAAGCAATTTCTCATTTTATTTTAGTCGACTAGAGCCAATTTCGGGCACCTTTACGATTCTTTAATGTGCATTAACTACTAGAGCCAGTTTCGGGCACCTCTAGCAAGAAATTAACTTTTAGTTTTCAATTTTAAATTTACCCAAATTTCAAGCAACCTAAGTTCACTAAGTTTCTTTCAATCAACAAGCCACAACTGTGTAAAAAAAATCAGCGTCATAGTAAAATTCTAAGTTCTTTTCATGCAATCCTAAAATTAAAGGTTCTTTCAATTAAGTGCAGTGGCAAAATTTCATCATTGGATATTCAACAAGTCTTAAGCAATTAAATCCAATTAAAGGCATGGCAAGTAACATCTGCAACCTATATGTGATTGCTAAAGATGAATGCAACTAAACATGAAACTAACTGGAAACCAACACCCCCTCAAACTCGAGAGAAGCATTGTCCTCAATGCATGTCAAAGTGAAATAAAATTTAAAAGAAACTAAATGAAATGAGTTAGTCGGAGAGGTGGTCACCTCGAGTGATAAATTTCCTTCGTGCCATTTGCTTGATTAATTTTTCGGTCGGTGGTTGAATGCTTGTGGCTGGTACCGCGTGAATACCATTGCTTTGATTTGATCATTGTTTTTCGAGGCAGGTTCACTTGCCTGGGCATCAGTAGTTGCTGAAGCCATTGTTGTTGCCTGGGCATCGCCAGTTTCTATTACTGTTGCAACTGCTGAGCTAGTTGCCGGGGCATCCTCTGTTGTTGTTGTGGCAAGTAGTCGGCAGGGAATTTCCTTAGCATGGTGGTTGTGAGTCTTGTTGTGGAAAAGAAAAGAAAACAAATAAAACCTGGAAACTAAAGATAATGAAGACAAATAAAATAAGATATCTCCTAAAAATTCCAAAAAATAAATAAAGAAAAAAATTACCGAAAATAAAATAAAGTTCCAAAAATTAAAAACAAAAATTAAAGATTCTTAGAAAGAGAATTTTTCATGCATCTTCTAATGTTACTACATATTTGAGAAAACTTGAGGAGGGTCATTTTTTATACTTCTTATAGTCCATCCGCACCCTCCATCGAGTGACAATATTGCCCAAAAATAGTTGGGTCAATGTGCTTGCAGCTACTCCCTTTTGTGTTACCATGGTGGATGTGTCTTTCTTTCGTGTTCCCTTGTAGTCCATGCACATCTTCCACCTTGCTATTGTTCCTGAAGGCATGAATTTATTATTAGGAATAATTATATCAACATCCAACCATTTAATTACCTCAATCTTATCGACCTCCATCATGGTTGGATGTAGCTTTCGTTGTCGTGGGAATTGCTACTCAAGCCAATTGCCGTGGTAATCAGTTGCAAAAATTCACTATAAGTCAAGGAAAAAACCAATTTTCCGAAAAGCTTCACGAGTCCAAACACCGTTTTCTTTTGGCCTCTCAAACATCTCTCTCAGTAGAGATTTTGATGGCTTCAAATCTACCAACATCGGTTCCTCTAGACATACTTGCAATGGACGAGGTGAGTTTTTAAAGAATTCAAAAGGTTCAACCATTACCTACTCATATTCCATTGGCAAAGTATTGTCATCTCGTTAATCTTGCATGTGGTCGTGTAATTGTCGCAGCAACTGTAGATGAGAGCAATCTATAGATTCCTACTTCAACATCAATGTTGTAACCTTCTGGGCATTAGGTTCCTCAAAATTTGCTGTAGTATTGTTGTTCTTAGCTTCATTGAGTGTTGTCGTGGCATTGCTCTGTTCAGGCTCCTCAATCATTGCCGAGGCAATTTGTTGCTCAGGCTCATCATGTGTTGGGCAGTCTCTCTCATTGGCATCCTCTTAACTTGGAGGTTCTAGGTGTTCCCCACACATCTGGGACCTCTCTTTGCATTGCTCCTTATCCTCTTGCCTTGGGACGTCAGTATCCCCAAGAATGGATTGTTGGTGCATGTTATCCAAGGTATATGTGGATCTCCTCAATTGATCTTCTGAATCCCCCAAGGTTGCATCCCATTGAGCTATCCTCACATCCATTTTCTATGATAGCACTCAAATCTCTTCAATTGATCCGTCAAGTCTAGCCAATGATGCTAGCAACGTTTCCTCCAAGGAATTTGAATGCTCTTGAAAATGACTATATTGCCATGGCATATCTGTTGTTTCGGTAAAATTCTCATAGTAAAAAAAATTTGAGCTTTTTGATCATACCATGAAGAATTTTGTCGTTGGTTCCATCTATGGTCCTCCATGTAGTCATATCCACTGAAAATGTGAGGGCAATTTTCAAACACATGATGTTCTCCACACATAGCACAAGATTTTTCCACGGTATAGGCTTTTTGGCCTTTTCTCGGTTGGTATGGGTAATCATCGAAGGGTGTAAGAAATTCTTGAGTGGATTGATTCCTATCTTCCCACATCAACTCTCGAATGGATCGGCTTTTATTTCCTGACATGTTGATTTCCCTTAACTTGTAGCGCACCTGAATTTTTTTGATAGAACAAACAAAAAAGAAAAGTTAGTAAAACTAATAAGAAAAATGCAAGAACGAAACCAACTAACACCAATTGCCAATCCCCGGCAAAGGCGCCAAAAACTTGTTGGGCGTATTGAGTGCTACGCAAACGGTGCAAGTATACACGTCGCAAGTAATAAATTGATAAGATAAGTATCGAGTATCGTCTCCACAGGGATTGGTTTGGGCCACTTTGCTTTAGTTATCGCACTGTAAAAGTAAAAATACAATTGATAATTGTAGGAGTTCTAACTAATGAATAAAATAAAAGAGCAAGTAAATAAAATAAAGATGTAATAAAAAGAGAGAGAATAGGCCAGGTTATCACGAGTTGAGGAGTGATAGCCGATTGGATCGTCTTGGTAAAAGAGTGCAATGGCAACTCGGTTGCCCTGGCAACTTGCGCAGCTGGGTTGCCTTGACAATTTAATCTTGGTTAGATTGAAACCAAATTTCATAATTAAGGTTTGGGATAAGTTATTCTACAATCAAGGATCTATCTATCAAGGTAAGAATAATGGGTTTCGGTTGAGGTTAGAAAATGGGTGTTTAGTGGGGGTTGAATTGGAAGAACGAGAGTGGGGGATTTGACTCCATTTCTTGTTGTAGAATTCTTCATTTTTCATATCCTAAGTTTCCAGCAAAGTTCTAACTCATTTTACAACAATTTTTATAGTGAAAGAGGTTGGAAACTCCTCCAAGGAGCAAGGAAAAGAGAAAGCTTGAAGGGTTGGCTTGAAGCTTTGTTTTCAGCTTTTAAATCAAGGTTAATACACTACAAACTCCTTTGTGTTCCTGGAAATCATGAATGTTGATTGCTTTGTGGCTTGGTTAATGTTTTTGTTGCTTGCTTAATCTAAAATTGGTGTTAATATGATGTAAAAATGGTAGAAAACCACTTGAACGACCTTTTATAACTTGTAGGTTTGATTAGTGGTCTTAACTTTGGGTTTTGAGGGCATGAGAGGTGATTTACGAACTCCAAAAAATGAATTTTGGGTTAGAGTATCGATATGGGTTGAACGCGTATTGACATCCTATGTTAAGCTTGATAAACACAAACAATTCTTGAAGAGCGTATCGGTACACCTAAGGAGGGTATTGATACCCCTGTTTTAAAAGAATTCTAGTAGCAAAAATAGGTATCAGTATGCTTAAGGGTGTATCAATACCGATGAGGGTATCAGTATACACCTCGTGTATCAGTATGGGGTGCTGGTTAAAACCTTACGTGTATAAAGCTGAGTATCATTACAATTGGATTCGTATCGGTACCCTAAAGGGTGTATTTGTACACATATGAGGGTATTGATACCCTCTAGGCAATCTGCTCGAAAAATGTGTTTTAAGTTCGAGAGGCCTATAATTCGAGGACTAAGGCCCAATGGGCTTCTAAAAGGGTAAAAATAATTTGGTAAAACTGAGAAACTGGATTTTAAACCCTATATACGTGTATAATGAGTAATAATATGATAAAACCTTATATAAGTTGTTGGGTTCGAACAACAAAGATCATTGGTAGATCGAATATTTTTTGAGTTCCACGTAAAGGCATTTGTTTGGATGAGTAACTTGATTGTAGGGATTTGGATACCCAATGAGAGGAAGAGTGTGTTGCAACACCATGGTTAGAAGCTATATGGCACCGAATCTCTTTTTAAGATGCTTGACGAGAGATTCCGAGCATAGAGGTAGGTTCTCGAAGTTGCATGGTAGCGAGCCTCACCCAATGAGTGTACGTTCTTGAAGCTTTGTGGCACGGGGACTCATTCTAGGTTTGTTAGTATGATGACTATGTTTCTTGTGGGGTTAATATCATTTTTATTGTTTGCTATGTGTTTAAGCGGCTAGAGGTAGTGCCAATGTTGTTATAGTATGTCATGATATCATCTTTAGTTGCATGCTCTTATTTATGATTTACATAAAGCATGGTTGATTGGAAGTGTATTTGTTGAACTTTGTTAGCTCAACGATTGAAATTATTGTTTTCGTTCATAGCTTAGTAGGTTGACGTACGTCGTCGGAGCATCATCAGAGTAGGACCTCAGCATCAACTTATTGTCTGAGTATAGTACTTAGATTATTTGGGCTATGTATACGTAGAACCCTATATTGTACTATAACTCTCATTTTGGATTTTAAATTATGAGTCGAATGCTTTTAATTATATATTTCAAATGGAGCTCTTATACAACATTTTAACTATTTGTTCATGTCAAATATTTGAACTTTATGGATTTTATGAAATGAAAGTGTTTAGGCTAAATCTAGTGGCAAAATTTTATGGTTTTGGTTTGGGCTTGAGGCCCAATTGTGACATCTAGGTCGGGGTGTTAAAATTGTGGTATCATAGCCTAGTTTTAGCTGATTCTAAGAAGCCCCGGGTGTTTAGAGTGTTATATAGGTGTCTAGCGAATACGTTGCCCATAAGTCAAAGTCTTACTTGTTTAAACTGAGTATTCGATGGTGTAACCTTATTTGTTTGCTTGTACAGAAAAAGTAATCATGTCGAGGAGGGCACGTGATCGTGAGGAGAGTTGTGGCTCATGTGGGGAGATCTATGATGATGATTACATCCCCTGTTTGGAGGAGATGTTGAAGGATAATGAGGATCGATGGGACAATTATTTCTCTCATCTGCACTGAGCCCTTCACGGATTGTGAGGGCCATACCTAGGCCTTCGACCACCCCTCGTAAGGCACCAATTGATAGGGTGCATCTCCATGGTGCTATGGACTTTTTTCAATCGGGATAAGACAATCTTGTTAAGTGGATCAATGGTTGAGGGATACTCGTTGGATCATGTGAAAGATGAGGTTGGAACCTAAAGACAAGTTGACATGTGTTCTCTCCTTGTTAAAGGAGAATGCTCGATTATGGTGGGAGATTGTAGAGTTGGAATGGTATCCTAACCAACCTTCATGGGATGACTTCTTGGATGAATTTGAGAAGAAGTATGTGGGAGAAGCCGACATTGATAGTTTGAGGGATTGATTCAACCATTTGGTCCAAGGGAACCGACCAGTCTTTAAATATGAACAAGAGTTCCTATAGTTTAATAGGTATGCCCTTGAGTTGGTTTCTACATAGAAGATGAGATGCAAGAGGTTCCTAAAGGGTTTAAAGAAAGAAATTTAAACCTATTTGACTGTTGCCCCACTACAAGTGTTTTTAGAATTGACTGCTAGTGCCAAGTCGCTTGAGTAATTGCAAGGTTTGACATATGGCCCGGTTGGTGGGCAAGGGAACTCGAGTGGGAGGACTCAAAACTTTTCCAACAACTCGAAGTCTTATAACAGTAGGAATAAAACTCGTTGGAACTAAAGAAAATGAGCTTCCAACTGGAATTCAAGATCAGACCGTAGGTAAAAGCCTGTTGGCCGTAGGAGGCCTTCATCATCTTCAGCCATGATGAGTCCGAATGGATCATAAAAAAGTATGCGCGCATCAGTTTGTGATCATTGTGGGCGTAATCATAGAGGCGAGTGTTGTGGGATGGCCAGAGTTTGCTATGGGTGTGGATCACCAGACCCTTTTGTGAGGGATTGTCCAGCAGTTGCTAACGCCACTCTGGTCTAGACTCTGAGGACCTCTTATCCAGCTCAAAGAGGTCGAGGCTTTACTAGAGGAGAAGTGAGCCACTTGTCCAAACATTAGAGTGGGGGTACGGTCTAGTCCACTATGAGGGCACCAACAAGACAGTATGTAGTCAAGGCTGAAAAGGACTGCAAGGCTACCGATGTCATATTAGGTACATTTACCTTATTTTTTGTTCCTATTATTACTCTCGTGGATTCGAGATCTACCCATTCCTATATCCGTAGTAGAATATCTTAGTAATGTGGTATCTTTGTTGAGGATCTTGAGATAAGGGTCCGAGCGACTAGTCTCTTGGGGTATGATGTTTTAGTGGATAAGGTGTATCAGAGGTGTCTAATTGAGATTTAAGGTTTAATCTTTCCGTCTGATATAATGGTGTTTCCTTTTTAAGAGTTTGATGCTATTCTAGGGATAGATTGGTTGTTTGAGAATGATACGTAGTTAGGTTGTAGAGAAAAGATCTTAAAGCTTCGCGGTTTAGATGGGGCCACATTGGTGGTGAAGAGTGAGAAAAACCCATGTCTTTTCAGTATAGCGTCGACCTTAACAGCATAAAGGACGATCCAAAAAGGTTGCGAGGCCTTCTTGGTTCATGTGGTTGACACAGGTGTTGAGATTCTAATGCTTGAGAGTCATTAAACTGTTAGAGAGTTTGTCGATGTGTTTCTGAAAGAGTTACCCAGACTTGCTGCAGATTGTGAGCTAAAGAATCAGATTCATGGAGTTGAGGGAGTTAAATAATCAGATTCAATAGTTGTTGGAAAGAGGTTTTATTCGACCAAGTATCTCACTTTGAGGTGCCCCGGTCTAGTTTGTTAAAAAGAATGATGGTTCAATGAGGATGTGCATTAACTATCGCCAGCTCAATAAGGTAATGATGAATAACCGTTATCCCCTTCCAAGGATAGATGAATTGTTTGATCAGTTGAGTGGTGACTGTGTATTCTCAAAGATGGACTTGAGGTCGGGGTACTACCAGTTGAAGGTAGTAGAAGATGATGTTCAGAAAACCACTTTAAGGACGCGGTATGGACATTATGAGTTCTTGGTAATGTCTTTTGGGCTTACCAATGCACCTGCAACTTTTATAGACCTAATGAATCGGATTTTTTAGCCTTACATATATCATTTTGTAGTGGTTTTCATCGATGATATCTCGGTGTATTTGAGCTCGGAGGAGGAGGAGCACGGCTATGATTTTCATGTTGTTCTTCAGACCTTGAGAGAGTGGCAGTTTTTTGCCAAGTTCAGCAAGTGTGAGTTTTGGCTCTCTGTGGTGGCATTTTTTGGTTACATTGTTGCAGCGGATAGGATCTATATCGATCCGCAAAAGATCCAAGCACTAGTATAGTGGAAACCACCCAGGAATATCAAGGAAGTTCATAGCTTTCTTGGGCTTACCAGATATTATCGTAGTTTTGTCAAAGGTTTTTCCATCATAGCAACATCTATGACCAAGTTGTTATAGAAAGGAGTCTCGTTTGAGTGGAACGAGAAAAGACAACAAAGTTTTGAGCAGTTGAAGGCTTATCTTACGGATGCTCCAGTTTAACGAAACACGAACTGAGAAGGGATTATATTGTTTTTAGTGGTGCTTCGGTTAATGGGCTTGGTTGTGTTCTCATGCAACAAGGTAAGGTGGTTACTTATGCCTTAAGACAACTTAAGCCTCATAAGCAGAACTATCCCACGCATAATTTAGAGCTTGCCATATTTATCTTTGCATTAAAGATTTAGAGGCATTATTGTATAGGGAGAGTGTTACATCTACTCCAACCACAAGAGTTTAAAGTATTTGTTCACCCAGAATAAGTTGAATTTGAGGCAACAATGATGAATTGATTTGTTAAAGGACTATGACTGCATTATAGAGTATTATCCCGATAAAGCTAATTGGTGGCCGATGCTATGAGTTAAAAGTCCATGTCAGATTTGAGGGTGATGTATGCCCGTTTGAGGATGACAAAAGATGGTGGCTTGTTAGCCGAGCAACATGTAGAGCCTACCTTAGTGCAAGAGATCAAGAGGACGCAAGTGTTAGACGAGGATTTGGTGGAAGAGATTGAGATGGTTAATAGGGGCGATGCGTCAGACTTTAAGGTACAAGATGGTGTGATCTTGTACTTCAAAGGTTGATTATCTATCGAAGCCTTAGAGGATTTGCGAGACTGTATCCTTCGCGAGATGCATCAAAGTCTGTTTACATTCCATCTGGATAGTAACAAGATGTATCAGGACCTTCATCCTTTCTATTGATGGTCTAGTATGAAAAAGGACAAGATGCTTTCTGTTTACGTATCTGAGTTTGTGACAAGATGCTTAACTTTTTAACAAGTTAAGGCTTAGCATCAGGTTTTTTCGGGCTTGCTCCAGCCTATCCAGATTCTACAATGGAAGTATGATCTCGTGACCATGGATTTTGTAACAGGTTTTCCATTGAAGCAAAAGAATCATGATGCCATTTGGGTGATAGTTGATCGTTTGACCAAGTCTTCTCATTTCTTGCATGTGTATATAGATTTTATACTTGAGAGGTTGGCTTGGTTGTACATCCAAGAGATTGTAATGTTGCATGGAGTGCCATCATTGATAATATTAGATAGAGATCTGCGTTTCACGGTAAGGTTATGGAAAAAGATACATGAGGCCTTGGATACCAAGTTCCATTTCAATACATCTTTTCACCCTCGGACCGATGGTCAGTCTGAGTGAGTTATCATGATTTTGGAGGATATACTCTGGTGTTGTATCATTTACTTCGAGAAGAGTTGGGAAGATCAACTACCGCTTGTTGAGTTTGCCTATAACAACAGTTTCCAATCAAGCATCAAGATGGCTCTTTTTGAGGCTTTATATGGACGTAAGTGTCATACTGAGTATGAGGTTATAGAAAAACCGAATAGAAGGTTCAGATATTAAAGAAAGATTGTAAACAACCTTTGATAGACAAAAAGCTTAAGCGGACCGGAAGCATAAGCATATTGAGTATGAGGTTGGTGACAAAGTGTTCCTCAAGGTGTCATTGTTGAAGAGAGTGATCCGCTTTGGGCGAAAGGGTAAGTTTAGCCCAAGGTTTATCGAGCCATATAAGATTTTAGAATGAGTTAGACCCGTGGCTTATCGGTTAACCTTGCCTCCAAAGATGGCACGCATCCACAATATGTTTCATGTGTCTATGTTGAGACGTTATACCTCTCGAGGATATTAAGATCAATACCGACTTGACCTATGATGAAGAGACGATAAGTGTTTTGGACAAATGAGTTAAGGAGTTGGACAACAAGTGTATCCTCTAGTGAAGATGTTGTAGAGGAATCATGAGATTGAGGAGGCTACGTGGGAATCCGATAAAGATATAAAGTCGTTTTATCCGCATCTATTTGCATCAGGTAAATTTTGAGGAAAAAATTGTCTTTGAGGATAGGAGAGTTCTAACAACCTAAATTTCAAAATTTTAAGGGTTGGTTTAACCCGAGCTATGGACCTCGTGTGTCAGCCCCTGAGGTTGGGCCGCATGAGGCTTTACAAGGTGTTTGTAGGATTCCTTAATGTTGGGATTGAGTTGGGTCTCGTGGATGAGTAAAGAAGAAGGTAGAGGGGCATTAGGGTAATTTAACTCTAATTTCAAGAGAGAAAATGCTATTGACATTTACATTTTTTTTGCTAAAAGAAACGGGAGATGATGTCACCTATGTCCCCTATTTTTTTCCTAACTCTTTTTCTTCCTTTCACCATTCCACAAGCCAGGTTTAATCTTGTTTAGATTGAAGCCAAATTTCAGAATTAAGGTTTGGGATAAGTTATTCTACATTCAAGGATCTATCTATCAAGGTAAGAATGGTGAGTTTTAGGGGAGGTTGGAAAATAGGTGTTTAGTGGGGTGTTGAATAGGAAGAACAAGAGTGGGGGATTTGACTCCATTTCTTGTTGTAGAATTATTCCATTCTCATATCCCAAGTTTCCAAAAAAATTCTAACTTGTTTTACAACAATTTCTTGTAATGAAAGAGGTTGAAAACTCTTCCAAGGAGCAAGGACAAGAGAAAGCTTGAAGGGTTGCTTTGGAGCTTCGTTTTTGGATTTTAAATCAATGTTAGTACACTACTAACTCCTTTGTTCCTGGAAATCATGAATGTTTATTGCCTTGTGGCTTGGTTGATGTTTTGGTTTCTTGAATGCTTGAGACTTCTTTAATGGCTTAATCTAAAATTGGTGTTAAAATGATGTAAAAATGATGTGAAAATGGTAGAAAACCATTTAAACTATCTTTCATAACTTTTAGGTTTGATTATGGGTCTTAATGTTGGGTTTGGAGGCATGAGAGGTGATTTATGAACTTTAGAAAATAAAATCTGGGTTTGAGTATCGATACAGGTTGAACACGTATCGATACCCTATGTTAATCTTGATGAACACATACAATTCTTGAAGGGCGTATGGGTACGCCTAAGGTGGGTATTGATACCCCTGTTCTACAAGAATTCAATTAGCAAAAATAGGTATCAGTACACTTAAGGGCGTATCGATACCAATGGGGGTATCAGTACATGACCCTGTGTATAGGTGCGGGGTACTAGTTAAACACTTATGTGTGTGAAGCTGAGTATCGGTACACTTGGATGGGTATCGGTTCCAGAAGGGTGTATCAGTACACGTATGAGGATACCATACCTTCTCAACAATCTACCCAAAAAATACATTTTGAGTTCGAAGGGCCTATAATTCGAGGACTAAGTCCCAATGGGCTTCTAAATGGGTAAAATGATTGGTAAAACTAAGAATCTAGATTTTAAACCCTATAATCATGCATAATGAGTAATAACATGATAAAACCTTGTATAAGTTGTTGGGTTGGAACAACAAGGATCCTTGGTGGATCGAATATTTGTTGAGTGCCACGTAAAGGCATTCATTTGGTTGAGCAACTTGATTGTTGGGATTCAGATACCCAGTGAGAGTAACAGTGTGTTGTAACACCATGGTCAGACTGTTGAATGCATGTTCCCGAAGCTATGAGGCACCGAATCTCATTCGAACATGCTTGACGAAATTGTTCAAGCATGGGGGTACGTTTCTAAAGTTGTGTGGCACTAGGACTCACCCAATGAGTGTACGTTCTCGAAGATGTATGGCATCGGGCCTCACTTCAGGTTTGATGGTATGATGACTATGCACTATGTGGGATTAATGTATTTTCCATTGTTTTCTATGTGTTTAGGTGGCTAGAGGTAGCGCCAATATTGTTATATTATGCCATGATATCATCTTTAGCTGCATGATCTTATTTATGATTCGTATGAAGCATAGTTGATTGGAAGTGTATCCACTGAGCTTTGTTAGCTCAGCATTCGAAATTTTTGTTTTCATTCGTAGGTTAGTAGGTTGATGTGCATCGTTGGAGCACCAAGTCGCTTGAGTAATTGCAAGGTTTGACATATGGCCTGGTTGGTGGGCAATGGAGCTCGAATGGGAAGACTCAAAACTTTTCCAACAACTCGAAGTCTTATAACAGTAGGAATAGAAATTGTTGGAACTAAAGAAAAGGAGCTTCAAATTGGAATTCGAGATCAGATCATAGGTCAAAGCCTATTGGTCGTAGAAGGCCTTCATCATCTTCAGCCATGATCATTGTGGTCATTGTGGGCGTAAGCATAGAGTCGAGTGTTGGGGGATGGCCAGAGTTTGCTATGGGTGTGGATCACCATACCCTTTTGTGAGGGATTGTCCAGCAGTTGCTAACGCCACTCTAGTCTAGACTTAGATGACCTCTTATCCAGCTCAAAGGGGTCGAGGCTTTGCTAGAGGAGAAGCGAGCCACATATCCAGACATCAGAGTGGGGGTACGGTCTAGTCCACTATGAGGGCACCAGCAAGACAGTACGTAGTCAAGGCTCAAGAGGACTGCAAGGCTACCGATGTCATATTAGGTACATTTACCTTATTTTCTGTTCCTATTATTGCTCTCGTGGATTCGAGATCTACCCACTCCTATATCCGTAGTAGAATATCTTAGTAATGTGGTATCTTTGTCTAGGATCTTAAGATAGGGGTCCGTGTGACTAGTCTCTTGGGGTATGATGTTTTAGTGGATAAGGTTTATCGGAGGTGTCCGATTGAGGTTTAAGGTTTAATCTTTCTGTCCGATTTAATGGTGTTCCCATTTTAAGAGTAAGATGCTATTCTAGGGATAGATTGGTTGTTTGAGAATGATACGCAGTTAGGTTGTATAGCAAAGATCCTAAAGCTTCGCGGTTTAGATGGGGCCACGTTAGTGGTGAAGAGTGAGAAAAACCCATGTCTTTCCAATGTAGTGTCGGCCTTGACAGCATAAGAATGATCCAAAAAGGTTGCGAGGCCTTCTTGGTTCATGTGGTTGACACAGGTGTTGAGATTCTAATGCTTGAGAGTCCTTAAACCTTTAGAGAGTTTGTCGATGTGTTTCTGAAAGAGTTACCCAGACTTGCTCCAGATTGTGAGCTAGAGTTTCTAATAGATGTGATATCAGGCAACACTAGTGTGTATTGCTCCATATTATATGGCACTCACAGAGTTGAGGAGTTATAGAATCAGATTCAAGAGTTGTTGGAAAGAGGTTTTATTCGACCAAGCAACTCACCTTGAGCTACCCCGGTCTAGTTTGTTAAGAAGAATGATGGTTCAATGAGGATGTGCATTAACTATCGCCAGCTCAGTAAGGTAATGGTGAATAACCGTTATCCCCTTCCAAGTATAGATGAACTATTTGATTAGTTGAGTCGTGACTGTGTATTCTCAAAGATCGACTTGAGGTCGGGTACTAACAGTTGAAGGTAGTAGAAGATTATGTTCAAAAAACCACTATAAGGATGCGGTATAGACACTATGAGTTCTTGGTAATGTCTTTTGGGCTTACAATGCACCTGCAACTTTTATAGACCTAATGAATCGGATCTTTTAGCCTTACCTAGATCTATTTGTTGTGGTTTTCATCAATGATATCTCAGTGTATTCGAGCTCGGAGGAGGAGAAGGAGCACGGCTATCATTTTCGTGTTGTTCTTCAGACCTTGAGGGAGTGGCAGTTTTTTGCCAAGTTCAGCAAGTGTGAGTTTTGGCTCTCCGTGGTGGCATTTTTTGGTTACATTGTTGCAGCGGATTGGATCTATGTCGATCCACAAAAGATCCAAGCAATAGTAGAGTGGAAACCACCCAGGAATATCAAGGAAGTCTGTAGCTTCCTTGGGCTTACCGGATATTATCGCTGTTTTGTCAATGGTTTTTCCATCACAGTGGCATCTATGACCAAGTTGTTACAGAAAGGAGTCTCGTTTGAGTGGAACAAGAAAAGACAACAAAGCTTTGAGCAGTTGAAGGCTTACTTACGGATGCTCCAGTTTAGCGCAACCTGAATCGAGAAGGGATTATATTGTGTTTAGTGGTGCTTCTGTGAATGGGCTTAGTTGTATTCTCATGCAATAGGGTAAGGTGGTTACTTATGCCTCAAGACAACTTAAGCCTCATGAGTAGAACTACCCTACACATAATTTAGAGCTTACCGCATTTATCTTTGCATTAAAGATTTAGAGGCATTATTTGTATAGGGAAAGTGTTACATCTACACCAACCACAAGAGTTTAAAGTATTTGCTCACCCATAATGAGTTGAATTTGAGGAAACAATGATGAATTGATTTGTTAAAGGACTGTGATTGCATTATAGAGCATCATCCCAATAAAGCTAATGTAGTGGTCGATGCTTTGAGTTAAAAGTCCATGTCAGATTTGAGGGTGATGTTTGCCCGTTTGAGGATGACTGAAGATGGTGGCTTGCTAGCCGAGCTACATGTAGAGCCTACCTTAGTGCAAGAGATCAAGATGACACAAGTGTTAGACGAGGAATTGGTGGAAAAGATTGAAATTGTTTAGAGGGACGATGCATCTGACTTTAAAGTGCGAGATGGTGAGATCTTGTACTTCAAAGGTCGATTATCTGTCCCAGCCTTAGAGGATTTGCGAAACTGTATCCTGCGCGAGATGCATTAGAGTCTGTTTATAGTCTATCCGGATAGTAACAAGATGTATCAGGACCTTTATCCTTTCTATTGGTCGTATAGTATGAAAAAGGACGTATCTGAGTTTGTGACAAGATGCTTAGCTTTTCAAAAAGTTAAAGCTGAGCATCATGTTTCTTCGGGCTTGCTTCTGCCTATCCAGATTCTGCAATGGAAGTATGATCTCGTGACCATGGATTTTGTGACAGGTTTTCCATTGAAGCAAAAGAAGCATGATTCAATTTGGGTAATAGTTGATTATTTGACCAAGTCTTCTCATTTCTTGCCTCTGCATATAGATTTTATGCTTGAGAGGTTGGCCTGGTTGTACATCAAGAGATTGTAATGTTGCATGGAGTTCCATCATTGATAATATTAGATAGAGATCTGTGTTTCGCGGTAAGGTTATGGAAAAAGATACATGAGGCCTTGGATACCAAGTTGCATTTCAGTACATCTTTTCACCCTCAGACTGATGGTCAGTCTGAGCAAGTTATCATGATTTTGGAGGATATGCTTTGGTGTTGTATCATTGACTTCAAGAAGAGTTGGGAAGATCAACTATCGCTTGTTGAGTTTGCCTACAACAATAGTTTCCAATCAAGCATCAAGATGGCTCTTTCTGAGGCCTTTTATGGACGTAAGTGTATGACGCCCTTATGTTGGACCGAGCTCAATGAGAGAAAGATCATGGGGTCAGAATTGAATAGACAAATCGAGAAGAAGGTTTAGATATTAAAGAAAGATTGTAAGCAACCTTTGATCGACAGAAAGCTTACGCAGACCGGAAGCGTAAGCAAAAGTGTTCCTCAAGGTGTCACTGTTTAAGAGAGTGATCCACTTTGAGCGAAAGAGCAAGTTTAGCCTGAGGTTTGTCGAGCCATAGAAGATTTTAGAGTGAGTTAGACCCGTGGCTTATCGGTTAGCCTTGCCTCCAGAGATGGCACGCATCCACAATATGTTTCATGTGTCTATGTTAAGACATTATTCCTCTTGAAGATATTAAGATCAATATCGACTTGACCTATGAGGAAGAGACAATAAGTGTTTTAGAAAAAAGAGTTAAGGAGTTGCACAAAAAGTGTATCCTCTAGTGAAGATGTCGTAGAGGAATCATGAGATTGAGGAGGCTACGTGGGAAGTCGAGAAAGATATAAAGTCATTTTATCCGCATCTCTTTCCATCAGGTAAATTTTGAGGAAGAAATTGTCTTTGAGGAGGGAAGAGTTCTAACAACCCAAATTTCAAAAATTTAAGGGTTGGTTTAACCTGAGCTATGGACCTTGTGTGTCAGGCCGTGAGGTTGGGCGGCATGAGGCTCCACAAGGTGTTCATAGGATTCCTTAATGTTGGGCTTGAGTTGGGTCTCGTTTATGAGTAAGGAATAAGGTAGAGGGTCATTAGGGTAATTTACCTCTAATTTCAAGAGAGAAAAGGCTATTGACATTTACATTTTTTCTGCAAAAAGAAAAAGGAGATGGTGTCACCTATGTTCCCCATTTTTTCCTAACTCTTTCTTCTTTCTTTCACCATTCCACAAGCCAGGTTTAATCTTGTTTAGATTGAATCCAAATTTTAGAATTAAGGTTTGGGATAAGTTATTCTAAATTCAAGGATCTATCTATCAAGGTAAGAATGGTGAGTTTTGGGGGAGGTTGAAAAATAGGAGTTTAATGGGGGGTTGAGTAGGAAGAACAAGAGTGGGGGATTTGACTCCATTTCTTGTTGTATAATTATTTCTTTTTCATATCCCAAGTTTCCAACAAATTTCTAACTCGTTTTACAACAATTTCTTGTAATGAAAGAGGTTGGAAACTCTTCCAAGGAGCAAGGAAAGGAGAAAGCTTGAAGGGTTGGTTTGGAGATTCGTTTTTGGCTTTTAAATCAAGGTTAGTACACTATTAACTCCTTTGTGTTCCTGGAAATCATGAATGTTGATTGCCTTGTGGCTTGGTTGATGTTTTGGTTGCTTGAATGCTAGAGACTTCTTTAATGTCTTAATCTAAAATTGGTGTTAAAATGATGTGAAAATGGTAGAAAACCACTTAAACTACCTTGCATAACTTGTAGGTTCGATTAGGGGTCTTAACTTTGGTTTTGGGGGCATGAGAAGTGATTTATGAACTTCAAAAAATGAATTCTGGGTTCGAGTATCGATACGGGTTGAACGCGTATCGATACCCTATGTTAATCTTGATGAACACATACAATTCTTGAAGGGTGTATGGGTACGCCAAAGGTGGGTATTGATACCCCTGTTCTACAAAAATTCAAGTAGCAAAAATGGGTATCGGTACACTTAGGGGCGTATTGATACCAATAGGGGTATCGGTACATGGCCCCGTGTATTGGTGCGGGGTACTAGTTAAACACTTACGTGTGTAAAGTTGAGTATCGGTTCACTTGGATGGGTATCGGTTCCTAGAATGGTATATCGGTACACGTATGAGGGTAGCATACCTTGTGGGCAATCTACCCAAAAAATACATTTTGAGTTCGAGGGGTCTATACTTCAAGGACTAAGTCCCAATGGGCTTCTAAATGGGTAAAATGATTGGTATAACTGAGAAACTAGATTTTAAACCTTATAATCGTGCATAATGAGTAATAACATGATAAAACCTTGTATAAGTTGTTGGGTTGGAAAAACAAGGATCCTTGGTGGATAGAATATTTGTTGAGTGCCACGTAAAGGCATTCATTTGGTTGAGCAACTTTATTGTTGGGATTCAGATACCCAGTGGGAGTAAGATTGTGTTGTAACACTATGGTTAGACTGTCGAATGTATGTTCCTGAAGCTATGTGGCAGATATAATTCGAACATGCTCGACGAAATAGTTCAAGCATTGGGTACTTTCTTGAAGCTGTGTGGTACTAAGACTCACCCAATGAGTGTACGTTCCCAAAGCTGTGTAGCATCGGGCATCACTTCAGGTTTGATGGTATGATGACTATGCACTATATGGGATTAATATCTTTTTCGTTGTTTGATATATGTTTAGGCGGCTAGAGGTAGCGCCAATAATGTTATATTATGCCATGATATCATCTTTAGCTGCATGATCTTATTTATGATTTGTATAAAGCATGGTTGAGTGGAAGTGTATCCACTGAGCTTTGTTAGCTCAGCGTTCTTATTTTTTGTTTTCATTTGTAGGTTAGTATGTTGATGTGCATCGTTGGAGCACCAAGTCGCTTGAGTAAGTGCAAGGTTTGACATATGGCCCAGTTGGTGGGCAAGGGAGCTCGAGTGGGAGGACTTAAAACTTTTCCAATAACTCGAAGTCTTATAACAGTAGGAATGGAAATTGTTGGAACTAAAGAAAATGAGCTTCAAACTTGAATTCGAGATCAGACCGTAGGTCAAGCCTATTGGTCGAGGAGGCCTTCATCATCTTTAGCCATGATGAGTCCGAAAGGATCACAAAAAAGTACGAGCGCACCAGTTTGTGATCATTGTGGGCGTTAGCATAGAGGCGAGTGTTGGGGGATGGCTAGAGTTTCCTATGGGTGTGGATCACCAAACCCTTTTGTGAGGGATTGTCCAGCAGTTGCTAACGCCACTGTGGTCTAGACTTAGAGGACCTCTTATCCAGCTCAAAGGGGTCGAGGCTTTGCTAGAAGAGATGCGAGCCACATGTCCAGACATCAGAGTGGAGGTACAGTCTAGTCCACTACGAGGGCACCAGCAAGACAGTACGTATTCAAGGCTCAAGAGGAATGCAAGGTTACTGATGTCATATTAGGTACATTTACCTTATTTTATGTTCCTATTATTTCTCTCGTGGATTCGAGATCTACCCATTCCTATATCCATAGTAGAATATCTTAGTAATGTGGTATCTTTGTCGAGGATCTTGAGATAGGGGTCTATGTGACTAGTCTCTTGGGGTATGATGTTTTAGTGGATAACGTGTATTAGAGGTGTCCGATTGAGGTTTAAGGTTTAATATTTCCATCCGATCTAATGGTGTTGCCTTTTTAAGAGTTGAATGCTATTCTAGGGATAGATTGGTTGTTTGAGAATGATACGTAGTTAGATTGTAGAGCTAAGATCCTAAAGCTTCGCGGTTTAGATAGGGCCACATTGGTGGTGAAGAGTGAGATAAACCCATGTCTTTCCAATGTAGTGTCAACCTTGACAGCATAAAGGATAATCCAAAAAGGTTGTGAGGCCTTCTTGTTTGGTGTGGTTGACACAGGTGTTGAGATTCTAATGCTTGAGAGTCCTTAACCTGTTAGAAAGTTTTCCGATGTGTTTAACACAACCTGAACCGAGAAGGGATTATATTTTTTTTAGTGGTGCTTCGGTGAATGGGCTTGGTTGTATTCTCATGCAACAGGGTAAGGTGGTTACTTATGTCTTAAGACAACTTAAGCCTCATAAGCAGAACTACCCTACGCATAATTTAGAGCTTACTGTATTTATCTTTGCATTAAAGATTTAGAGGCATTATTTGTATAGGGAAAGTGTTACATCTACACCAACCACAAGAGTTTAAAGTATTTGCTCACCCAGAATAAGTTGAATTTGAGGTAACTACGATGAATTGATTTGTTAAAGGACTATGATTATATTATAGAGTATCATCCCGATAAAGCTAATGTGGTGGCCGATGCTTTAAGTTAAAAGTCCATGTCAGATTTGAGGGTGATGTTTTCCCATTCGAGGATGACCGAAGTTGGTGGCTTGCTAGCCGAGCTACATTTAGAGCCTACCTTAGTGCAAGAGATCAAGAGGACGCAAGTGTTAGATGAGGAATTGGTGGAAAAGATTGAAATGGTTTAGAGGGGTGATGTGTCCGAATTTAAAGTGTGAGATGGTGAGATCATGTACTTCAAAGGTCGATTATATGTCCCAACCTTAGAGGATTTGCAAGACTGTATCCTTCATGAGATGCATCAGAGTCTGTTTATAGTCCATCTAGATAGTAACAAGATGTATCAGGACCTTCATCCTTTCTATTGGTGGTCTAGTATGAAAAGCGACGTATCTGAGTTTGTGATAAGATGCTTTGCTTTTCAACAAGTTAAGGCTGAGCATCAGGTTTCTTTGGGCTTGCTTCAGCCTATCCAGATTCTGCAATGGAAGTAAGATCTCGTGACCATGGATTTTGTGACAGCTTTGCCATTGAAGCAAAAGAAGCATGATGCCATTTGGGTAACAGTTGATCATTTGACCAAGTCTTCTCATTTATTGCCTGTGCATATTGATTTTACGCTTGAGAGGTTGGCCTGGTTGTACATCCAATAGATTGTAACGTTGCATGGAGTTCCATCATTGATAATATTAGATAGAGATCCGCGTTTCACGGTAAGGTTATGGAAAAAGATACATGAGGCCTTGGATACCAAGTTGCATTTCAGTACATCTTTTCACCCTCAGACCGATGGTCAATCTGAGCGAGTTATCATGATTTTGGAGGATATGCTCTGGTGTTGTATCATTGACTTCGAGAAGTGTTGGGAAGATCAACTACCGCTTATTGAGTTTGCCTGCAACAACAGTTTCCAATCAAGCATCAAGATGGCTCTTTTTGAGGCCTTATATGGAAGTAAGTGTAGGACGCCCTTATGTTGGACCGAGCTCAATAAGAGAAAGATCATGGGGTTAGAATTTAATAGACAAATCGATGAGAAGGTTTAGATATTAAAGAAAGATTGTAAGCAACCTTTGATGGACAAAAAGTTTACGCGGACCAGAAGCGTAAACATATTGAGTATGAGGTTGGTGACAAAGTGTTCATCAAGGTGTCACTGTTGAAGAGAGTGATCCGTTTTGGGTGAAAGGGCAAGTTTAGCCTGAGGTTTATCGATCCATGTGAGATTTTATAGCGAGTTAGACCTGTGGCTTATCGGTTAGCCTTGCCTCTAGAGATGGCACACATCCACAATATGTTTCATGTGTCCATGTTTGAGACGTTATTCCTCTTGAGGATATTAAGATCAATACCGACTTGACCTATGAGGAAGAGATGATAAGTATTTTGGACAAAGAATTTAAGAAGTTGCACAACAAGTGTATCCTCTAGTGAATATGTCGTAGAGGAATTATGAGATTGAGGAGGCTATGTGGGAAGTCGAGAAAGATATATTATCCGCATCTGTTTCCATCAGGAAAATTATCATGAAGAAATTGTCTTTGAGGAGGGGAGAGTTCTAACAACCCAAATTTCAAAAATTTAAGGTTTGGTTTAACCCGAGCTATAGACCTCCTGTGCCAGGCCATGAGGTTGGGCCGCATGAGGCTCCACAAGGTGTTCGTAGGATTCCTTAGTGTTGGGCTTGATTTAGGTCTCGTGGATGAGTAAGGAAGAAGGCATAGGGGAATTAGGGTAATTTTCCTCTAATTTCAAGAGGGGAAAGGCTATTGACATTTACATTTTTTCTGCTAAAAGAAAAGGGAGATGGTGTCACCTATGTCCCCCATTTTTTTCCTAACTCTTTCTTCTTCCTTTCACCATTCCATAAGCCAGGTTTAATTTTTTTTAGATTGAAGCCAAATTTCAGAATTAAGGTTTGGGATAAGTTATTCTACATTCAATGACCTATCTATCAAGGTAAGAATGGTGAGTTTTGGGGGAGGTTGGAAAATATGTGTTTAGTGGGGGGTTCACTAGGAAGAACAATAGTAGGGGATTTGACCCCATTTCTTGTTGTAGAATTATTCCTTTTTCATATCCCAAGTTTCCAAAAAATTTCTAACTTGTTTTACAACAATTTCTTATAATGAAAGAGCTTGGAAACTCTTCCAAGGAGCAAGGAAATAAGAAAGCTTGAAGGGTTGGTTTGGAGCTTCGTTTTTGGCTTTTAAATCAAGGTTAGTACACTAATAATTCCTTTGCGTTCCTGGAAATCATGAATGTTGATTGCCTTGTGGCTTGGTTGATGTTTTGGTTGCTTGAATGCTTGAGACTTCTTTAATTGCCTAATCTAAAATTAATGTTAAAATGATGTAAAAATGATGTGAAAATGGTAGAAAACCACTTAAACTACTTTGCATAACTTGTAGGTTCGATTAGGGGTCTTAACTTTGGGTTTGGGGGCATGAGAGGTGATTTATGATCTTCAGAAAATAAATTATGGGTTCGAGTATCCATACGGGTTGAACTCGTATTGATACCATATGTTAATCTTTATGAACACATACAATTCTTGAAGGGCGTATGGGTACGCCTAAGGTGGATATTGATCCTCCTATTTTACAAGAATTCAAGTAGCAAAAAGTAATAGCACACCAGTTTGTGATCATTGTGGGTGTTAGCATAGAGGCGAGTGTTGGGGGATGGCCAGAGTTTGCTATGGGTGTGGATCACCAGACCCTTTTGTGAGGGATTGTCCAGCAGTTGCTAATGCCACTCTAGTCTAGACTCAGATGACCTCTTATCCAGCTCAAAAGGGTCGAGGCTTTGCCAGAGGAGAAGCGAGCCACATGTCTAGACATCATAGTGGGGGTACGGTCTAGTCCACTACGAGGGCACTAGCAAGATAGTACGTAGTCAAGGCTCAAGAGGACTGCAAGGTTACTGATGTCATATTAGGTACATTTACCTTATTTTTTGTTCCTATTATTGCTCTCGTGGATTCGAGATCTATCCATTCCTATATTCGTAGTAGAATATCTTAGTAATATGGTATCTTTGTCGAGGATCTTGAGATAGGGGTTCGTGTGACTATTCTCTTGGGGTATGATGTTTTAGTGGATAAGGTGTATCAGAGGTGTCTGATTGAGGTTTTAGGTTTAATCTTGTTGTCCGATCTAATGGTGTTGACTTTTTAAGAGTTTGATGATATTCTAGGGATAGATTGGTTGTTTGAGAATGATACGTACTTAGGTTGTAGAGCAAAGATCCTAAAGGTTGTAGAGATAGGGCCACGTTGGTGGTGAAGAGTGAGAAAAACCCATGTTTTTCCAATGTAGTGCCGGCCTTGACAGCATAAAAGATGATCCAGAAAGGTTGTGAGGCCTTCTTGGTTCGTGTGGTTGACACAGGTGTTGAGATTCTAATACTTGAGAGTCCTTAAATTGTTAGAAAGTTTGCCTATATGTTTCTGAAAGAGTTACCCAGACTTGCTCCAGATTGTGAGCTAGAGTTTCTGATAGATGTGATACCATGCACGACACTAGTGTCTATTGCTCCATATCGCATGACACTCACGAAGTTGAGGGAGTTAAAGAATCAGATTCAAGAGTTGTTGGAAAGAGGTTTTATTCGACCAAGCATCTCACATTGAGGTGCCCCGGTCTAGTTTGTTAAGAAGAATGATGGTTCAATGAGGATGTGCATTAACTATCGCTAGCTCAATAAGGTAATGATTAATAACCGTTATCCCCTTCCAAGGATAGATGAATTGTTTGATCAGTTGAGTGGTGACTATGTATTCTCAAAGATCGACTTGAGGCCGGGGTACTACCAGTTGAAGGTAGTAGAAGATGATGTTCAGAAAACCACTTTAAGGATGCGGTATAGACATTATGAGTTCTTGGTAATGTCTTTTGGGCTTACCAATGCACCTGCAACTTTTATAGACCTAATGAATTGGATCTTTTAGCCTTACATAGATCAGTTTGTAGTTGTTTTCATCGATGATATCTCGGTGTATTTGAGCTCGGAAGAGGAAGAGGAGCACGACTATCATTTTTGTGTTGTTTTTTAGACCTTAAGCGAGCAGCAGCTTTTTGCCAAGTTCAGCAAGTGTGAGTTTTGGCTCTCCGTGGTGGCATTTTTTGGTTACATTGTTGCATCGGATGGGATCTATGTCGATCCACAAAAGATCCAAGCAATAGTAGAGTGGAAACCACCTAGGAATATCAAGGAAGTCCGTATCTTCCTTGGGCTTACCGAATATTATCGCTGTTTTGTCAAAGGTTTTTCCATCATAGCAGCATCTATGACCAAATTGTTACAGAAATGAGTCTCGTTTGAGTGGAACGAGAAAAGACAACAAAGCTTTGAGCAGTTGAAGGCTTATCTTATAGATGCTACAGTTTAACGCAACCTAAATTGAGAATGGATTATATTGTGTTTAGTGGTGCTTCGGTGAATGGGCTTGGTTGTGTTCTCATGCAACAGGGTAATGTGGTTACTTATGCCTCAATATAACTTAAGCCACATGAGCATAACTACCCTACGCATAATTTGGAGCTTACCACATTTATCTTTGCATTAAAGATTTAGAGGCATTATTTGTATAGGGAAAGTGTTACATCTACACCAACCACAAGAGTTTAAAGTATTTGCTCACTCAGAATGAGTTGAATTTGAGGCAAAGACGATGAATTGAGTTGTTAAAGGACTATGATTGCATTATAGAGTATCATCCCGATATATGTATGTGGTGGCCGATGTTTTGAGTTAAAATCCATATCAGATTTGAGGGTGATGTTTGCTTGTTTGAGGATGACCGAGGATGGTGGCTTGTTAGCCGAGCTACATGTAGAGCCTACCTTAGTGCAAGAGATAAGAGGACGCAAGTGTTAGACGAGGAGTTGGTGGATAAAATTGAGATGGTTTAGAGGGGCGATGCGTCCGACTTTAAAGTGCGAGATGGTGAGATCTTGTACTTCAAAGGTCGATTATCTGTCCCAGCCTTAGAGGATTTGCGAGACTGTATCCTTCACGAGATGCATCAGAGTCTGTTTACAGTCCATCCGGATAGTAACAAGATGTATCAGGACCTTCATCCTTTCTATTGGTGGTCTAGTATGAAAAGGGATGTATCTGAGTTTGTGACAAGATGCTTAGCTTTTCAACAAGTTAAGGTTGAGCATCAGGTTTCTTCAGGCTTGCTTTAGCCTATCCAAATTCTGCAATGGAAGTATGATCTCGTGACCATAGCTTTTGTGATAGCTTTGCCATTGAAGCAAAAGAAGCATGATGCCATTTGGGTAATAGTTGATCGTTTGACCAGGTCTTCTCATTTCTTGCCTGTGCATATAGATTTTACGCTTGAGAGGTTGGCTGGTTGTGCATCCAAGAGATTGTAATGTTGTATGGAGTGCCATCATTGATAATATTAGATAAAGATCCATGTTTCACGGTAAGGTTATGGAAAAAGATACATAAGACTTTGGATACCAAGTTGCATTTCAGTACATCTTTTCACCCTCAGACTGATGGTCAGTCTGAGCGAGTTATCAAGATTTTGGAGGATATGCTCTGGTATTGTATCATTGACTTCGAGAAGAGTTGGGAAGATCAACTACCAATTATTGAGTTTGCCTACAACAACAGTTTCTAATCAGGCATCAAGATGGCTTATTTTTAGGCCTTATATGGACGTAAGTGTAGGACGCCCTTATGTTGGACCGAGCTCAATGAGAGAAAGATCATGGGGTCAGAATTGAATAGACAAACCGATGAGAAGGTTCAGATATTAAAGAAAGATTGTAAACAACCTTTGATCGACAGAAAGCTTACGCAAACTGAAAGCGTAAGCATATTGAGTATGAGGTTGGTGACAAAGTGTTCCTCAAGGTGTCACTGTTAAAGAGAGTGATCCGCTTTGGGCGAAAGGGCAAGTTTAGCCCGAGGTTTATCGATCCATATGAGATTTTAGAGCGAGTTAAACCCGTGGCTTATCGGTTAGCCTTGCTCCAGAGATGGCATGCATCCACAATATGTTTCATATGTCTATGTTGAGGTGTTATTCTTCTTGAGGATATTAAGATCAATACCGACTTGACCTATGAGGAAAAGACGATAAGTGTTTTGGACAAAGGAGTTAAGGAGTTGCACAACAAGTGTATCCTCTAGTGAAGATGTCGTAGAGGAATCATGAGATTGGGGAGGCTACGTGGGAAGTCGAGAAAGATACAAAGTCATTTTATCCGCATCTGTTTCCATCAGGTAAATTTTAAGGAAGAAATTATCTTTGAGGAGGGGAGAGTTCTAACAACCCAAATTTCAAAACTTTAAGGGCTGGTTTAACCCGAGCTATGGACCTCGTATGTCAGGCCGTGAGGTTGGGCCGCATGAGGCTCCACAAGGTGTTCGTAGGATTCCTTAATGTTGGGCTTGAGTTGGGTCTCGTGGAAGAGTAAGGAAGAAGTTAGAGGGGCATTAGTGTAATTTACCTCTAATTTCAAGAGAGAAAAGGCTTTTGACATTTACATTTTTTCTGCTAAAAGAAAAGGGAGATGGTGTCACCTATGTCCCCCATTTTTTTCCTAACTCTTTCTTCTTCCTTTCACCACTCCACAAGCCAGGTTTAATCTTGTTTACATTGAAGCCAAATTTCAGAATTATGGTTTGGGATAAGTTATTCTACATTCAAGGATCTATCTATCAAGGTAAGAATGGTGAGTTTCGGGGAGGTTGGAAAATAGGTGTTTAGTGGGGGTTGAATAGGAAGAGCAAGAGTGGGGGATTTGACTCCATTTCTTGTTGTAGAATTATTCATTTTACATATCCCAAGTTTCCAACAAATTTCTAACTCGTTTTACAACAATTTCTTGTAATGAAAGAAGTTGGAAACTCTTCCAATGAGCAACGAAAGGAGAAAGCTTGAAGGGTTGGTTTGGAGCT
This sequence comes from Hibiscus mutabilis, assembly GCA_019671005.1. NCBI lineage: Eukaryota > Viridiplantae > Streptophyta > Magnoliopsida > Malvales > Malvaceae > Hibiscus > Hibiscus mutabilis. The sequence goes on along the minus strand of CM033724.1, from coordinate 15,918,760 downwards.
TGAATGCTTGAGACTTCTTTAATGGCTTAATCTAAATGATAAGTGTTCAAAAGTACTATTTTTCTTACCCTTTTTTACTCATATTATTGTTAGACTTAGGCTCATATTAGTTGCATAATTAGCCATTCATGCATTAATCCATGTTTCCTTCCATCGTTGAGCTTGATTACATAACTTGGTAGTTTTTGTGGGAAAAGATGCTGCTTTGGTGTGTTTTGTGTGTATGTACAGGATCACTTGCCAAAGCAAGGCTAGAGCTAGTTGTCAGGGCAATGCATGAAGGAGATGTCGAGCTAGTTGCCAGGGCAATGCATGAAGGAGACGCCGAGCCAGTTGCCAGGGCAATTGTTGACAAAGAATAAGGTGATATGGTAGTCGAAATTGATGACTAGACAAGCCCAAGATGACTTGGAGCAAAGCTAAATCCCAAAGGAGTTTGATTTCCATGAAGAGATTAAAGAACAATTAAATTCCAAGAAGATATGAGAAGTTCTAGAAGGAATAAAATTATAATAAAGAATTATATTCTTTAAAGATAATTTAATTCCAACTTAACTTCCTCCTCAAAGAAGGACTTTGACCTAGCCCTATAAATTAGAGGAATTTCGACAACTCCAAATGAGAGCAAGGGAAGAGAATTTTCGACAAGCATCTAGGGCAAGGAGATTTTCGACAAGCTTCATTCTTCATCTTTTTCTTTCTTGTTCAATTAGGTTCATGCTAGGGATTATTTATCTTTTGTTTCTTTGGAAACTAGCCATGAACTAAATCTATTTGGCTATGGTTATTTTGTTTTGTGGTTGTGAGAAACTATTGGATTTTGTTTAGTTAATAAGAGTTTGCACTTTTCTATTCAAGGTTTATTCATTCTTGGTTCTTATTCTTATTTGCGAGTGAATTGGGAGAGGATCTCGTAACTTCATCTATTTATCTAATATCGGGAGAGTTAGATTCAAGAAACGAATGAATATGATCTTTATTCAATCTATTGATGGTGAAGATTAATCCGGCTTAGGAATAAGTTAAGGATTTCAACGGCTAAGAGGAGCGCAAGATTGGTTGTTGTTCACCCTTGATTCACACAGGGATGTATTATCAAGGCATGCACAAGTAGCTAGAGTTTCGACTTAGGGATAAGAAGAAACCATTGAAGAACGCTCTACCGAACCTTGAAGGTTACTGCCCAGACGCCCAAGTAGTTGCCCAACTAGTCGCCCAGGCAACCATCGATTAGTTGCCAAGGCAACCCCGTTGTGCAAGTTGCCACGGCAACTGAGTTGCCCGTGCATTCTTTTCCCAAGACAATCCAATCGGCTATCACACCTCAACTCACGATAACCTGGCCTATCTCTCTCATTTGATCTCATTTATTCTTTTACTTTATTGCCATCTAGATTAGTTATTAGTTAAAACTCCTATAATCCTTTACTTGTGTTTTTACTTTTTACAGTGCAAGAGACTAGATTCTTGAAGTGGCACCAATCCCTGTGAAGACGATATCTTTTATACTATAACTTGCAACATGTATACTTGCACAATTGCGTAGCACTTATTACGCGCAACAAGTTTTTGGCGTCGTTACCGGGGATTGGCAATAGCGACTTTGTTTTTATTTTCTTGCACTTTCTTTTTACTTTTCTTGTTTAAGATTCAAAGGGCTAACAAACTTTGGTTTTGCATTGGTATATGACCAGGGCGAGACCGATTACACCAGAATATCCCTTTGATCCAAAAATCGAACGAACCTTACAAAGACTTAGACGAAGGATAAGAGTAGCAATGGCTAATCAAGACGGCAATATGAATCAAGATGTTCCAGGAAGAGGATGAGTGATTCTTGCACGAAACAGAACTATTCGAGACTATCTTGAAGAAGATCTTGATGGACTTAATCCAGGAGTTGTCGCACCTGAAATTGAAGCTGACCACTTTGAGTTGAAACCGGTAATGTTTAATATGATCAACACAATTGGTCAATTTGGCGGCTCAGCAACTGAAGATGCACGGCAACATCTTAAATCATTCCTCGAGATTTGCAACTCGTTCAAAATACACAGAGTCACCCCCGATGTCTTACGATTAAGATTATTCCCCTATTCACTAAGGGATAGGGCGAAAGCATGGTTGAATAGCATTCCTGCCGGATCAATAGGATCTTGGACCAATCTTTGTCGTTATTTATTGCTCGGTTTAATCCTACAAATTGGACTGATAAGCTTCGTAACGACATTACTTCTTTTTGGCAGGCAGATGATGAATCCATGCACGAGGCTTGGGAGCGATATAGAGAACTTCTACACAAATGCCCTCTAAACGGATTCCCAGTGTGGACTCAAGTAACAATGTTTTACAACGCCGTGAATACACCAACAAGGATGATGCTAGATGCCTCGGCAAACAACATACTCCTAGATAAGTCACTGGAGGAAGCAATGCAAATTCTAAACAGGCTGGCCAAGAATGATTATCAATTCCCTTCTCCTAGAAGAGGAGGAGTTAGACGCCAAGCCACAATACATGAACTAGGATCATCATATTCAATTTCGGCACAATTGGCCACTTTAACCAAGATGGTCCAGAACATGCAAAAACCAAACAACACACATGAGGTCAAGGTAATGGATTCTTTTTGTGAGTTATGTGGTGATAACCATGATTCTTCTGAATGTATGCAGAATCCGGAATCTAGCTTCTATGTGGGGAATTACAATCGAAACAACAATGTGATGTCCAATACATACAATCCAGCTTGGAAGAAGCACCCGAATTTTTCATGGAGTAATCCCAACAATGCTCTAAACCAGAACAATCAGAATGCACAAGCATCGGGATTCCAGCAGAATATGCCACGGCAACAGTTACCGCAGCAACAACCGACAACATCTAGTTCTTTGGAAAATTCTCTAAATGTTTTTATGATGAAAACTAAATCTTATATGGCTCAGAATAGTAACTTCATAAAAAGAACTGATGCTTTTATTAACAGGACCGAGATGAGATTGCAAAACCAAGAGGCGGCAATCAAATCATTAGAAAATCAAGTCGGACAGTTTGCCCAAAACCTGAATACTAGACCGCAATGAGGTTTACCTAGCGATACTGAAGTCGCAAGAGGAACTGGCCATGAGCAATGTAAGGCGATCACCGCTAGAAGTGGCCAAAAACTTAAAGAGGCTCAAGCCCGCTCATCAAACAAAACTCCACAAAAAGATCAAGACGAACCTAGCGGCAAAGCCTCATATGCTGAACCAGGAATTGCCGCGGCAACCGACAATAAGCATGCCTTGGCAACCGACGATAAGGATGCTTCGACAACTTGTGATCAGCATGCCTCGGCAACCGCAATTGATAATGCCTCGGCAACTCCAGTTGTCCCAGCAATGCCGTCAATCAGGTTCCAAACCAATGAAAGGATCGAAGATATCCGACTTCCACCACCATTCCCACAAAGGTTGAAGTGACAAAAGCAAGAATATCAATTTAAGAAGTTTCTTGATATCCTAAAGCAAGTCCACATCAACTTGACATTGGTGGAAGCAATTGAACAAATGCCAAACTATGCCAAGTTTCTTAAAGACATTGTGTCCAAGAGAACAAGTCTAGGAGAGTTTGAAAGCAGTTTTCAGAAATGAGGGATGCATGGCAATGTTGCACAATCGTATGCCACCCAAGTTGAAGGATCCTGGAAGTTTCACAATACCCTGTTCCATTGGAAACCACTATGTCGGGAAAGCATTATGCGACCTTGGGGCTAGCTTAAACTTGATGCCTAAATCGGTTTTCCAGAAACTAGGCATCAGGAAGGTAAGACCTACACAATGATTTATGCTCTGACTAGTCGACAGATCCTATGTGCATCCAGAGGGAAAAATTGAGGACATACTGGTAAAAGTTGATAAATTTATTTTTCCTACTGACTTTATTGTTTTGGATTGTGAAGCAGATGAGCATGCACCTATCATTCTCAGGAGACCATCCCTAGCAACAGGGAGAACCTTGATCGATGTTGAAAAATGAGAACTCACAATGAGGGTGAATGACCAGCAAGTTAAACTAAATGTGTTCCAAACACTAAGGCATGCCGATGATCCAGAAGAATGCCAACTTCTTCATGCCACGGCAAAGTTTAACTTCGACGAGGAATTTGGTTGCCTCGGTAACTACATTGCCGATCAAGAGAAACTTGAGGAGTATGAAGAACCGGTCGATGAGGAACAACAAGAAGAGGCAAATTGGCTAGTCAATCGAACAGGTACATACTTTGAACCACTGGATTACTCAGGTAAGGAAGGTAAGCTCAAAAAACCCTCTATTGAACAACCACTGATTCTTGAGTTGAAACAATTACCATAGCAACTAAAATATGCATACTTAGGAACCGATAATACATTGCATGTAATTATTTCTTCTAAGTTACAGCCTGAGCAGGAAAAAAAGCTGATCAAAATGTTGAAGCTACACAAAAAGGCAATAGGATGGACAATTGCCGACTTGAAGGAAATTAGCCCGGCAGTTTGCATGCACAAGATTTTGTTGGAGGATGATCACAAACCATCAATTGAGGCCTAGAGGAGACTGAATCATGCCATGAAAGGGGTTGTAATGAAAGAAATCATCAAGTGGCTTGACATCGGTATTATATACCCTATCTCTAATAGTACACGGGTAAGTCCGGTACAATGTGTACCTGAAAAAGGGAGGTATAACGGTGGTAAGTAATGAAAACAATGAACTCATTCCAACCAGGACTGTGACCGGTTGGAGGGTTTGTATGGATTATCGAAAGCTAAACAAAGCCACTAGGAAAGATCACTTCCCATTACCCTTTATTGATCAAATGCTTGACCGTCTTGCAGGTAAACCCTTTTATTGTTTTCTTGATGGTTATTCAGGTTACAATCAAATTGCCATAGCACCAGAAGATCAAGACAAACTTCACATGCCCATACGGTACTTATGCTTTCCGAAGGATGCCGTTCGGATTGTGTAACCCCCCGGCAACCTTCCAAAGATGCATGATGGCACTCTTTTCAGACATGGTCGAAGACTTCCTTGAGATCTTCATTGATGATTTTTCTGTTTTTGGTAATGACTTCGACAGCTGTCTCGGCAATTTAGAGAGGGTGTTGGTAAGATGTGAAGAAACTGATTTAGTCCTCAATTGGGAGAAATGCCATTTTATGGTAGATGAAGGAATAGTGCTCGGCCACAAGATTTCATCCAAGGGAATTGAAGTAGACAAAGCCAAGGTGGACGTGATCGAGAGATTACCCCCACAAAGTTCGGTTAAAGGAATTCGAAGTTTTCTTGGACATGCAGGTTTTTACAGGAGGTTCATTCATAATTTTTCTAAAATCACTAAACCATTGTGCAATTTGCTTGAACAGGATAAAGTCTTCGATTTTGATGATTCTTGCACCCAAGCAATCAAAACCCTAAAGGAAAAGCTTGCCTCGGCACCCATTGTCGTTCCACCAGATTGGATGCTACCTTTTGAGCTCATGTGTGATGCAAGTGATTTCGCGGTAGGAGCAGTCCTAGGCCAACGCACAGGTAAGACCTTCCATGTGATATACTACGCTAGTAAAACTCTTAATAGTGCTCAAGTGAATTACACAACAACGGAGAAAGAGATATGTGATGCATTCCCGGTAATTGTTCATACGAACCATTCGGCAGACCTTCCAGGTAAGACCTTCCATTTGACAAGTTCTGATCCTATTTGATTGGTACAAAGGTAATTGTTCATACGAACCATTCGGCAATCAAATATCTATTTGCTAAAAAAGATGCCAAACTTCGTTTGATTCGTTGGATATTACTTTTACAAGAATTTGATATTGAAATTAAGGACAGGAAAGGAACAGAAAATCAAGTGGCCGATCACTTATCACATTTAGAACGCAATAGGGAGGAGGATGCGGATCTAGAGATATGTGATGCATTCCCGGATGAACAAATTTTAGTTGCCTCGGCAACCATGGACGCGCATGCCTCAGCAACCCTCGACGCCTCGGCAACCATGGACGCGCACGCCTCGGCAACTCTCGATGTCGCAGTAGCCCTTCACGCACACGCCTCGGCATCCATAAATGCACACGTCTCGGCAGCTCTAGACACCGCAACAGCCTTTGACGCGCACGCCTCAACAATTTTGGGAGCAGTCGCCACAGCAGCACATGCCTCGGTAATACCCTGGTACGCGGATTTAGTTAATTTCCTTGTTTGTGGTATTTTACCTTATGGTCTTACTCACCAGGGGAAGAAGTGGTTCCGCCATGATGCTAAGCATTAGTTTTGGGACGAGCCTCTTTTTTGTAAACAATGTGCAGATCAGGTTATACGCCGATGTGTCCATGAAGAAGAGCAACAGAATGTACTCCGGCAATGCCATTCTTCACCCTATGGAGGACATTTTGGAGGAACTCGTACCGCGGCCAAAATTTTGCAATCCAGTTTGTATTGGCCAACATTGTACAAAGATGCCCAAGACTTTTACAAGCAATGTGATCGTTGCCAGAGGACGGGCAATATCTCTAGACGACATGAGATGCCGCTCCAGAACATCATCGAGGTAGAATTATTCTATGTATGGGGGATCAATTTTATGGGACCTTTCCCATCTTCATTCGGCAACCTCTACATTCTACTTGTCGTCGACTACATGTCTAAATGGGTTGAGGCAGCTGCAGTTCCCAACAACGATTCCAAAACCGTGCAACGATTCTTGCAGAAAAACATATTTATACGGTTTGGGATGCCGAGAGCAATTATCAGTGACGAAGGCAAGCATTTTGACAATAGACTTATTGCCAAGATGTTGCAACGCTTCGGCGTATCACACAAGATCGCCACGGCATATCACCCACAAACCAACGGGCAAGCATAAATTTCCAACCGAGAATTGAAGGGTATACTCAAGAAAGTTTTAAATCCCTCTAGGAAGGATTGGTCATTAAGACTAGATGACGCACTTTGGGCATATCGCACTGCATTCAAAACACCCTTAGGTATGTCCCCCTTCCGACTTGTCTATGGCAAAACATGTCATCTACCGGTGGAAATCGAACACAAGGCATATTGGGCAATCAAGAACGTGAATATGGATTAGGAAAGTGCCGGACAAAAGTGTTTGTTGGACCTCAACGAGATAGAAGAATTTCGTGCACTCGCCTATAACAATGCACGAATCTACAAGGAGAAAACAAAGCAATGGCATGACAAGAAACTATTGCCACGGCAATTCACGCCAGGGCAACTAGTTCTCTTATTCAATTCTCGGCTAAAACTTTTCCCAGGAAAGCTGAAATCAAGATGGTCAGGACCAATCGAAGTTGTCAAACCATTCTCCCATGGTGTCGTGATAATCAAGTCCATCACTGACAAACATGAATTCAAAGTTAATGGACAAAGATTGAAGCACTACAATGGTGCCCATGTAGAACGTAACAAAGAAGTGGTCACCTTAGGAGATGCATGAGCATGCACTCCTTTCGATATTTTATTTTTATTTTATTTTTCTTTTTATTTTTAATTTTATCGAACTTTTTAATTTTTTTATTATTACTTTCGATTATTTGCTCTTGTAGGATAGATTTTCTTTTTTTATCTTTTTAAGTTTAAGAATCCCTTTACACATCTTTATTTATTTTCTTTTATTAGTTTACCTTTATTTTTAATCCTTATTTGATTTGTCTTTGAATTGTAGGAAAAGAGTTCAAGATAAAGAGGAATGTTGATCCAAGAAGGAAAACATTTTCAACAAGGAAATTAATGGGCTGAATCTAAGGCTTATATAAAGCCTCCAACTTACCCTAATTAAACCCCATTGCCGTCACTCTTCCCCTAAACCAAAACCCTCTTTTTCGTCTTCCCCTAATCCCACCCACCATATTTACTACCTATCTTTTATATATACCCATCACCCTTAACTTCCAAGAAACCTATTCCTACTTTTCATCTTGCAACTCCTGTCGCCCCGATAATACCTAAGCACCTAATGCCCGTGCAACTCGGCCATCAAACCCGGGACACTTTGAAGCACTCTTGCAACCATTGGTGAGCCACCTAAGGCAAATTGAAGACCGGAAAATAATGTTCATGCGGTACATGAAGGAGTACAACAATGCCATCACCCAAGTCATCCTAGAAAAGTACCCGGTACCCGGATAATCGCGTGCCGTTCCCAATCTTTCCTGCCGAGATCCTTGCCCCGACAACCAATGAAGCAGTTGCCACGGCAACCACAACAGTTGATGCGCGGCAACCTACATCGTGACTGCACAAGCTGATGCCACGGCAACCAAAGCTAAAGAAATCCCGGCAACCACTGCAAAAGCCAAAAGTAAAGCACCTATGCCCGAATCAACTCCTACGGAATCATTTTCTAATTTTTCAGATTCGGACGAGTTCTCCATTGCACCAACAAAGACCGCACCAATTGAATCCTCCAAGCGAAAAGCCAATGACATTGATGAAGATGACGATGAGGACAACCCCGTACGAGGATCGATTCCACCACCGGCAACAAGAAAACAACCATCGCGTTCAAGCAAGAGAATCAAGACACCGACCAAAAGGAAACTAATCATCCACGATGACGAACTCTCGAAGTAAGTCCTCGTTTGCATTTTATTTTTTGTTAATTTTGTTTAATACATGCATTGAGGACAATGCCTCACTTGAGTTTGGGGGGGGATTGTTATTAGTAGTTACCATGTTTAGTTACATTCATCTTAAGTATTACATTTAGGATACATAAATTGCTTGCCATGCCTTTAGTTGGAACAAGAATTGCCTAGATTTGATGAATATCCGATGATGACTTTGCCAATGCACTTAATTGATAGAATTTGTATTCTATGATAACCATGGAAAAACTTAGAATTTTACTATGATGCTAAATTTGATGAAACACTGTTGTGGTTTGATTGATTTAAGGAATTCTAGTGAACTTAGGTTGATAATTAAACAAATTGGGGGATTAGAATAAAAATTGGATGAATGCTAGAGGTGCCCGAAATTGGCTCTAGCATGTGCTAAAAAGTGAATGCTAGAGGTGCCCGAAATTGATCCGATTAACTTCTAGGCACAATTTCAGGGCGTTACAACTCTCCCCCTTAAGAAATTTCGTTCTTGAAATTTACCTGGCAAAAAAGGTGAGGAAACTTCTTCATCATGTCCTCCTTGCTCTCCCAACTGGCTTTCTCAACACCACGTTGTCACCACAACACCTTCATCAATTCTATGGTCTATCCTCGAAGAGCCTTGCTGCTTGAATCCAAAATTCTCATCGACTCCTCATCATAGGTTAAATCTGAATTTAACTCAATCTCTTCGACAAGCATCACATGCGAAGGATCTGATCTATATCTCTGAAGTATCGATACATGGAAAACATCATGTATCTTGTCCAATTCAGCAGGCAATCACAATCTATACGTAACTGGACCAACAGGCTCCAACACTTCATAACGTCCAATAAACCTAGGACTTAACTTGCCCTTCCATCCAAACCTCATCACCTTCTACCAAGGCAAAACCTTCAGAAGCACACAATCACCAACCGCATACTCTATCTCCCTTTGCTTCAAGTCAACATACGAATTTTTTCAATTCGAAGCCGCCTTCAACCAATCACTTATAAGATTCACTTTCTTATTGGTATCTTTCAACACATCCGACAAAGAAAAATACTTTTCTCCTGCCTCCGCCCAACAAAGTGGCTTGCGACACTTCCTACCATACAAAGCCTCATACGGAGCCATCTGGATACTAGCCTCATAACTATTGTTATAGGCAAACTCTACCAAAGGTAACTGCTTCTCCCATGATCCTTGGAAATCAATAATGCAACACCACAACATATCTTCCAGCACTTGGATAACGCGTTCAGACTGTCCATCTATTGGCAGATGATACGAAGTACTAAAATTCAACTGCGTACCCAAAGCCCTAGGCAAACACTCCCAAAACCTTGCTGTAAAACACGGATCTCTATCCGATAAAATAGACTTAGGCACCCTGTACAACCTCACTATCTTAGCAATGTACAACTCTACCAACTTATCCAAAGTATACGTCGTATGCGAAGCCAGAAAGTGTGCATACTTCGTAAACCTATCCACAATCACCCAAACCGAATTCTTCTTTGATGGCGTCAAAGGTAAACTGAAACAAAATCCATGGTAATTTTCTCCCACTTCCATTCTGGAATCCTCAACAGTTGCAACAACCCCGAAGAAAACTGGTGCTCAACCTTCACACGTTGACAAACCATACAACGAGCAAGAAAATCCGCAGCATTCTTCTTCAAACCAACATAGAAATACTCTTTCTTCAAATTCTGTTACATCTTATTACTTTCTGGATGTATCGTCAAAAGAACTCGAATGTGCCTCAGTCAAGATAGTATGCCTTAGCTCCTCATCTTCCGACATTACTATTCAACTCTTGAAATACAAAACTCCTTCATTATTGAAACATAAATCTGTCTGGTTGTATCCATAATATCCTTTACACGCGGTACCAAGGAATCATCATATGGTTGCTTCTCCTTGATCAACTGCAACAATGATGGCTTCACTTGCAACTCATCCAACAATCCACCATCTCGCGTTACACTCAACCGAGCAAACATCGCCCTCAACTCAATCGTAACCTTTTTACTCAAAGCATCAGCTACTACATTAGGCTTACACGGATGATACTCGATTGTCAAATTGTAATCTTTAACCAACATCAACCATCTTCATTGCCTAAGATTCAACTCTTTTACGACATCATGTATTTCAAACTTTTGTGATCTGTGTACATAGTACACTTCTTACCATAAAGGTAATGTCAGTAAATCTTTAACGCAAACACCACAGCCGCAAGCACAATATCATACGTAGGATAATTATGCTCGTGCACCTTTAACTATCTAGATGCATAAGGAATCACCCTTCCATCTTGCATTAACACACACCCTAAACCTACGTAAGATGTATCGCTATACACAATAAACTTCTTCCCTGACTTAGGTTGAATAAAGATTGAAGCTTGCGTCAAAGCTTCCTTCAGCTTGTCAAAAGCTTGTTGTCCACCTTTTGTCCACTCAAAACTCACATCATGTTGCAACAACTTAATCAAAGGTGCGCAATCCTCGAGAAACCATCTATAAAGCGTCGATAATATCTTAACTACCCCCAAGAAACTACGAACCTCCGATACTGACTTTGGTTGCTTTCAATTCACAACAGCTTTAATTTCTTGCGGATCTACACGGATACCCTCAGTTGAAACAACATGACCAATAAAGACCACTTGCATGATCCAAAACTCGCATTTACTCAGCTTGGCGTAAAGCTTATTGTCCAGCAGAACTTGCAACACAATCCGTAGGTGTCGATCATGATCTTCCTTGGTAAGAGAGTACACAAGGATGTCATCGATGAACACTACCACAAATTGATCCAAGAATTCATGGAACATCCGATTCATCATATCCATGAAAGCTGCCGACGCATTCTTCAACCCAAACGGCATCACTAAGAATACATAATGCCCATAACGCGTACAAAAAGCTATCTTCGGCACGTCTTTATCCTTTACCTTCAACTGATAATACCTAGACCTCAGATCAATCTTGGAAAACACCGTAGCACCTCAAAATTGATCAAACAAATCATCAATCCTCGGCAAAGGATACTTGTTCTTAATCGTCAACTTGTTCAGTTGCCCATAATCAATACACATTATCATCGTGCCATCTTTTTTCACAAACAACACCGATGCTCCTCACGGTGAAACACTAGGCCGAATGAAACCAAGGTCCAACAATTCTTGTAGCTGCGTCTTCAAATCCTTTGGTGCCATGCGGTATGGTCCAATCAACATCAGAGCCGTATCTGCGTATGTCTCAATGCAAAACTCTACCTCCCTATCCGGCGGCAAACCAGAAAACTCTTTCGAAAACACCCTAGGAAAATTGCAAATAGTTAGGGATGAGCATTTTACCTGATTAGGTCGGGTTCTCACCCGATCCGACCCGATGGGGTCAGATCTTTTAATGAAAAAAATCAGGTTCATGTTGGGTCGGGTCAGGTTTTTATTAAGGGCGAACTCGGGTCGGGTCGGGGTTGGGTTTAGAGTGGAAAATATCTGACCCGACCCGGGACTAATTATGCAATTTTTCCCTAAACTTTTTAAGATATTTATAATAATACCCCTCTTTATATATTTTTTATAATTAGGTCCTTAAAATTAAATTTTTATTTACAATTTAGTCCTTTAAATTATATTTTTTATGATTAAGTCCCCTAAAATTATTTTTTTACAATTAGGTCCCTAAATTTATTTTTTTCTATAGGTTGGGTCGGATTTTTTAAAGAATATGTTTGGGTTGGGTTGGGTACGGGTTTAGGGTATTTATTTTTGGGTCGGGTTTAGGTGGGCTAAAACCCGGCCCAACCCAACCCGTGTCCATCTCTACAAATAGTGCAAATATCATGGGCACGCACTTCCTTCATATTCAGGTTCATAATATAAGCTAGGTATGCTTGACCCCCAGCTTCCAACATCTTTCGCGCTTCCAAAGCCGAACAACATTAAACATGAATTTGACATTCTCGCCCACAACCACTACTTCAAAATCCTCGGCAAGTCTCAATGAAACTCACTTGGTTTCAAAATCAGCCACAACCCGATGTTCAGAGAACCAATCTGTCCCTAAAATCACATCGAAATTGTGAAACGACAACTAGATCAAGTCAGCCTCAAAAACATGCCCTTGAACTATCAAATGAGATCTCCTATACGACCTCCTAACAACTACTATCTCCCCAAAAGAACTAGTTACCCTCATACCAACATCTAACACCTCTACAGGTATATCAAGCAAGCATGTTCGTGCAGGATATATGAATGTGTAGAACCAAAATCTATTAAAGAAAGTAATAGTATGGAGTGCAAAGTAAATGTACCTGCAATCACATCGGTATCATTCATTCCTACACGATGCACAAAAACCCTCGTCGGTCCACCAACCTTAGGCTAAACCGCTATGGTATAAGCAACTACCCTTTGACCATTATCAATACTCTAGAAATGTCCACAACCGCTCCCACGGCATCTTGTGGCACAATAACTGGTGCAAAAGCATGACCTTCCCTAGCTAACTGTGGACAATCACGCCTAAGATGATCCCTCAATCCACAGTTCCAACACGTACCTAGGGCACCCTAACACTTCCCTGAATGTCAACTACCACAACGTCTGTAACCCCCTTGACCCGGTCTAGTCGTAAGACCGAACCGAGCAAGCTATATTAGGTTTACAAAAGTAAACTGGGAAGATGAAACCTAAAACGCATTCATTTTTTTCTTTAGCTTGTCTAGATGCATTAGTACTTTTCTACATGTACATGTTGTTCACAGGTGAGAACTCATCTCAATCGGGCATCGAATCGATATCCAATTGGACACAAAAAAAATTAGGGACTAAACTGCAATTTCAAAAATATACAGGGACTTTTCCCAATTTTAAGTTACCAACCTTTAACTAAATATATTTCATGCTTACATGTCAAAAATCAGCTCAATACGATCAACCAAACTCATCTAATTGCATCCACAAAATTTAGGGACCATAACGAAAGAAAACAAAACTTCACTTCCATGACATTAACTGTAATAACAGACAACTGTATCGATACGCGGAAAACCATATCGATACGGTGTCTCACATAAAATAGCCTTGTTTTAATATGTTGTGTACCGTTTTGATACGCCTAGCTGGAAACAAGGTTTACTATAAATTCACTTAACACCCGTACTGATACGGTATGGAGGTGTTTCGGTACGCAGGTTATACTCTAAAAAGTAGATTCTAGTACCGTAAGTTTGTACCGATGCACCTAATCCCGTATCGAAACGCCTAGCATAATATTTCCTAGCCGTACCGATACGGTCCCCCGCGTATCGATACGTCTGGGCTTGTAATGTCATTTTCAGCAGGTTTATTATACATTCAACCATACAGAAACATCCTTACATGCTCCTAACATACATCCAACATAAACAGGGAACAAGCAAAGTATCACAAATTTAACATCAACTCATGGCATCTTGCATCAAATGTAAATCTATAGGCATGCTTCCTAGGAACCATTCAAGCACAACACCAAATTTCATACCATCACCAAAAATATACCATAAAGGCCATTTACAACGCAAGAGCAACCAAAAAAACTTGCTCAAATAGGGAGTTCAACAAAACATCTCCCAAATAACAACGGAAACCCCCATTGCCCTTATTACTTATAGTCTAATAAAAAAACATACTTTGGTTACCAAGTCCTTCAACATCCCTTGCTTCTTGCTGCCTTCCAAGCTTTTAATTTTATACATTGATGGACAAAGAGAGTGTAATCACACTAGGCTTAGTGAGGAATGATAAAAAAACAAAACAATATCAATGCATTTAAAACCATTTCTCATCAATACATTGAAATCTCATTTCAATCATTGTTTAAACATCATTTAAACATTACCATTGAAACATTATGCCTTGAAAACCATGCACTTTTCATCTTTAAAACCAGCATATTAAACCATATGCAACATGTCTCATTTCCAACAGTAAATTACATTGCTAGACCTCAATTTAAGCCTTCCCATGCATAACAACCCGAAATCAACCATATCTTTCTTTAGACCAACCTAACAAAAATCCCTTTTCAAACCTTGATATATCTTGATATTACCGTAATGCATAACACAAGAAGTGGCATGCGCCTCCATCAAAACCATACACCTCAACTCAACATCACGAGACACCACCTTTCGATCTTTAAAATACAACACCCTACCACCATAAACGTGAAAATCCATTGGATTTCCTTCTCCCAATAACCTGAACATGCGGTACTGATGTATCATCACACCATTACCTTCCTCTAAACATCTGCGCCCAGAATGAATTCACTTGCAACTCGACATCAAGCCTCCATCACGCATCATACCCAATCGCGTAACCAACATCCTCAACTCCACCGTAACCCTCACAAGCAAAGCATCGGCTATAAGCTTAGCTCGGACGATATTCAACCATCAACTATAACTCTTAAATAACTCCAACCATCCAGGTTGTCAAAAACTCAAAACATCATTCATTTTTTTTCTAACCACATGTGATCCGTGTACACGACACACTCCTCATCATAGAATTAATGTCTCCAAAACATTTAAACAACCACCATCGCGGCAAGCCTCACATCATGCGTAGGACAAAGGAGCTCGTGCACCTGTAACTATCTAGATGCATAAACCACAACTTCACCTAC
This sequence comes from Hibiscus mutabilis, assembly GCA_019671005.1. Classification (NCBI taxonomy): domain Eukaryota; kingdom Viridiplantae; phylum Streptophyta; class Magnoliopsida; order Malvales; family Malvaceae; genus Hibiscus; species Hibiscus mutabilis. The sequence goes on along the minus strand of CM033724.1, from coordinate 15,903,435 downwards.
AACACTGCAACCTCAACAACTCTCGATGCTAAGAACTGGATTTAACCAACCCACAAACTGCCAAATCTAACTTTGGTCGCTCAAGAACTAGCACAAGCCAAACTCCCAAGAATCATATTACCAAAACCACATTCATACACTACCTTACCTATACCATCACTCCATTGACTTTCGATCAGTCATCCGTAAGTGTGAACATATGTATGCATGATCACTTATATGCCCTTATAGATGTCTATGTGTATGTATGTAAAACCTCTAATGTTATGCCCAAATGTATACATGCACTGACATATTTACATATACATATAAGTGTTTTTGCATTGTGGATGTTTATCTGTTCACACTTACTAATAACATTCTCAGAACTAGAATTCTTAGCAACATACCCAAAACTCGTACTTCCCAAACAAGGAGCAACATTCACTTCTCCCTAAAAATCTACTAAACCATCCATACCTATCGATTACAACCTTTATTAGTGTTTCTATACACAGAAAGACCATCAATAAACAAACCAACTGATCTAAAATTCATAGAGTACCCGACTCATCATCACTATAAACACAACCCATGCATCAGTTAACCCAACCGGTATAACCCTGAAATACATACTATGGTACCCCATACAGAAGGAAAATTTAAACCCAACACATCCATTACCTTTAACAAATAACACCCGAAAACAAGCCAAACTTTTAAACCACTGAAGCATCCCTAAACTGATCAATAGAACATCAACTTGTTCACCTACCAAAGCCCCATGCACATCTGCATCGTGCCATCCTCTTTTTTTCACAACAACACTGACGTAACCCTAGGCAAAATGCCAAGCCTAAAAAAGCCTTGATTAAGCAACTCCCTTGAGCCATGCACAGGGAGCAATAGACACTAGAGTTGCGTTTTCATATAACTCAATGTCAAACTCAACCTCTCAATCAAATGGCAAACCTAACCATTCCCTCGAAAACATCCAAAAACTCACACACCGTATGCATATCCCGCACACGTACTTCCTTTGACCCTAGATTCATAACATAGGCTAGGAATACCTTGTAACCAAGGATTCATCAAACGACTCGCCTCCAGCGTTAAAACAACACTAGACAAGAATTTAACATTCTCGTCCATGATTACCACCTCTTAATCATCAGCAAGTTCAAGGTAACTCGCTAGGATCCAAAACCAACCAGAGCTCATTGTTCCAGCCACTATCCATACCCATATTTACATCAAAAACCGTAGAGCAGCAACTCCAACAAATCAACTGCAACCTCAGGATTTAAACCACCAAAAGGCATTTTCAAACATCCTTTCTGCAACAACTGTCTCACTGGGAGAACTAGCCCCTTGCATTATCACAACTATCACCTACGAGACGATCGTTCATACCACAATTCTCACAACCATCAACAACAAGCAAGCACAGGGTTTACACTCTACATATTAAATGTGGATAATCCCGCCTCATGAGATCACATGATCCACATACCCAACATACATTAAATATTGTTCTAGTCTGGTTACTCTGACCCCGCAGTCCTCACCCAGCACTATCATCACCTCGCCTCAACTCAGAGCGATATCTCTTATCACCATTCCTTTCAAACCGAACATTGTCGGAACTAGAATCTGTAATTCTCTTGCCAGAGCCATAACCTCCCACACAAAACCAATAAACCCAGGTTTTGCTCGATGCACTTCGTCCGTGTACCAACACATCGAAAATGGTGTAGCCAGAAGCCAATATATACACCTTAACATCCTGTACTAATTCATAATAGAATCGATCACAACAATACCTTTCTATCGGTACCCGTTCAGGGGCATACTAGCTCAACCAATCAAACTGTACCCTCAACTTGGCCACATGACCTTAAACTCAAGCAATAAACTCTCATTTCTTGTCATCCAAGTATCTAAACCCCAGATACTTCTTCCAAAAGACAGCATGGAAAGACTCCCAATTAACCTTATGGGATTCCATGCTCGGAGATATAGTTATCTACCAACTAAAACATCATCATGCAACAGGGGTTCAACACATCCCAACTTACAGGTACCAATACACCCAATTTGGTCCAAACCTGGATAACATTGGCCATCTTTATCTCGGATGCCTCGAGTAACAACCCACGGTACTCAACTCCTCCCAAACTGTAGGGATCTTCCAATAGCAACCTCGTTTGCCCAACCGCTGGTGCAAACACAAACACGCCAGCAACAACTTAAAAGCTCAAAATATCGCCTATAGCAAGGCATCATATTATCCAACACTAGCTCAACCGGCACAAGTGGTACATACTTTGGGGTAACGAACCCTTAGGAGACACAACACTCCCCTCACTCACTGCCCAAAGGCAACAGCATCACGCTAATTCTCATTTCTCCTCTCGGTCGTGTCATAACACATTTTCTGAGGCATAATAACCATTTCAAAATAAAATTAAATCAGGCCAGCTTCAAGCAAGGATCTAATACTTCCATTTCAAAATCATAACATTTCAGACTATAATAATAAGGTAATGGGTTTCCCAAATTTTCCCTAACAAGGCATAAAACAATCAACGTGCATTTTACAATCACTGTGCATAGCAAACAACAGAGTTCAACTCACAATAACATCACATCAATCATACCAACACCCAATTATCGCAAACCTGGCTCTAATGCCACCAAATGTAACCCATTCGACCCGGCCCGGTCGTAAGACCAAACCGAGCAAGCTATATTAGGTGTACCGAAGTAAACCGAGAAGATGAAACGTAAAACACATTCATTTTTTTCTTTTATCTTTTCTAGATGCGTTATTACTTTTCTACATGTACATACTGTTCACAAGTGATAACTCATCTCAATCAGGCATCGAATCGATATCCAATTGGACACAAATACAAATTAGGGACTAAACTGCAATTTCAACAATATACAGGGACTTTTCCCAATTTTAAGTTACCAACCTTTAATTAAATATATTTCATGCTTACATGTCAAAAATCATATCAATACGATCAACCAAACTCATCTAATTGCATCTACAACATTCAGGGACCATAACAAAAGAAAACAAAACTTCACTTCTATGACATTAACTGAAATAACAGATAATCGTATCGATACGCAAAAAACCGTATCGATATAGTGTCTCACATAAAATAGCCCTATTTCGGTACGCCGTGTACCATTTCGATACGCCTAGCTGGAAACAAGGTTCACTATAAATTCACTTAATACCCGTACTGATACGGTGTGAAGGTGTTTCGATACGCATGTTGTACTCTAAAAAGCATATTCTAGTAGCGTAAGTCCATACAGGTACACACAATCCCATATCGAAATGCCCAGCATGTTTTTTTCTAGCCATACCGATACGGTCCCCCGTGTATCGGTACGTCTGGGCCTGTAATGTCATTTTCAGCTAATTTATCATACATTCAACCATACCAAAACATCCTTACATGCTCCTAACATACATCCAACATAAACAGGGAACAAATCACAGCAAAGTATCACAGATTTAACATCAACTCATGGCATCTTGCATCAAATGTAAATCTATAGGCATGCTTACTAGGAACTATTTAAGCAAAACACCGAATTTCATACCATCACCAAAAATATACCATAAAGGCCATTTACAACTCAAGAGCAACCAAACAAACTTGCTCAAACAGGGAGTTCAACAAAACATAACCCAAATAACAACGAAAACCCCCATTGTCCTTATTACATATAGTCTAATCCAAAAATAACATACTTTGGTTACCAAGTCTTTCAAGATCCCTTGCTTCTTGCTACCTTCCAATCTTTTAATTCTCTGTATTGATGGACAAAGAGAGCGTAAGCACACTAGGCTTAGTGAGGAATGCTCAAAAACAAAACACCATCAATGCATTTAAAACCATTTCGCATCAATACATTAAAATCTCATTTCAATCATTCTTTAAACATCATTTAAACATTACCATTGAAACATCATGCCTTGAAAACCATGCACTTTTCATCTTTAAAACCAGCATATTAAACCATATGCAACATGTATCATTTCCAACAGCAAATTCCATTGCTATACCTCAATTTAAGCATTCCCATATATAACAACCATATGCATAGCTCAAAGAGTAAACGTGCAACATGTATTATTAACCAGCAGCAAGTTCCATTGCTAAAATTCAATTTAAGCCTTCCCATGCATAACCACCATGTGCAAAGCTTAAAGAGTAAACATGTATAAATCACATTATACCATATAAACCTTTCAATGATACATTAACAATTATATTGGCTCACAAGTGATCATTAACCAAGTTCTTTTACCAAAATAGTTCATCGGATACACGGATTCAACAAGTGTTTACCCAACACTTCATACATTCTCACCGGTAACACAAGGTTCACACACGGGAGTTTTCGGTACACATAAACCCCTCCATCGCTCTGACACCCATGGTGGAGTATTCGGTACACCACATAAACCCCTCAACACCATTCATCGGTAGATATATAACCCACAAATGGGAGTTTACAGTACCATATAACCCCTCGACCGTTAGGGTACTTGGATGGAGTATTCGGTACACCGTATAAACCCCTCAACATCCAAAGAGACTTATTATAGTGCACTATCAATCCTATGGCCGGCCAACTATATCTAATAACAATTTTAAAACCACATCACTTGCCAATATATTTAACCATTTACCATTTACCTCACTGTTTTCGACAAGCATTAATCAAACCAATTTTTCCAAAGCAACAACCATGCTTTAAAAGACAATTATAAACCATATACTTGCAAGGATCACTTACCATGTGCATCCTTCAGCATTTCATGCTTATAAACAGTATCTCAAATACTTTAAACATGGTTAAACAGTGACTCAATGTAAATCAAAACAAGTGTATAAAAACCATTTCATACTAGCACGACCGAGAGAGAAAAACCATATTTACTTACTTCCGAATTTAAACCAGCATATCAAGCTAATTTTAAACTCCTATAAACCACCCTTAAACATTCCAAAGCTGGAATCCATGTTCTCACTCACCGATACGCGAAACCTCGATTTGCTGACGTAAAAACATGCATCTGAAACCTCTAAAGCTTCACCGATCTCTTTCGGATCCATCTCCCCTATTTTAACCATAATACATTAAAGGATTAATGCATCTCAATACGTTTATAACACTGCAACAACATATCCTCACGGACCTTACATTCACCTCACAATTACCCAACCACAACAACCAAAAACATCATCTAATCCTTCCAAACACAACCTAGCCACAAACTATCAATCTAACATCACATTTATCATCAATTAACACCTAAAAACAGAACCAAAGTAACCTTACACCTCCAACAAACACACAGCCACCACAACACCACCAAAAACACAATTCTAACAACATAAACAATTAGAGATTCAAGAGTTTTAGGATTCCATTGTTAAAATCAACTTAACAACATAATAATACATCTAAAATATGTTTAAAATCAATCCTCAACAGTGGAAAATAGATCTAATTCAAAACTTTCTCTTTTTCATCAATTTCACCCAATTAAATCAATTAATTCAATATAAAAACATAAAATTAGATTATAAACTATAAATCAAGGATCAAACACTTGGGAATATCAATAAAGAACCATTCAATAGAGGAGATCATGGACCTTACCCTTATTGTGTGATTTCTCCCTCAATTGGCTTGTTTAAAGCTAAGAAAACATAAGATTTCAATGAGGTTTTGTAAATCAAAGTTAAATAATCAATTGTAGATCAAGAATATAAGTAAAATTGACCTCTCACCTCTGGCTTTTGATGAAAACTTGAGTGTTTGGCAGAAAAGAAGTGGAGAGAAAAGTTACGTCCATTTTCATTAAAACCAAATAACTAACTTTAATATCCAAAATCTCTTTTTATTATCCTTTAAAACACATGTTAAAATGATTTAATTGAAGGGAGGAATCACCAACAAAAACTTGATAAAATAACTCCTTAAGGATTCTAAGAATTTGATCCTTTTCATTTTAGTCACCTTTAAAAAATAGCTTTCAAAAATCGCATTTTGGTCACTATCCAAAATGACACTTCCAAATTTCATTTTCCAAAATTAATTTCAACAATATTAATCATATATTAAAAGATGATTTTTAACCATTTTCATATTTTTATCTTACTAAAAAATATACGGTCTTGAATCTGACTCGAATCTCTAACCCGGTCCACCGGACCGTCTAATAAGCCTCAAAATCGCTAGGCCCAAAATTGGGGTGTTATAATGTCTACACTCGGGTACTCCAGCATAGGTATTTTGACCTTGCAAACCTCGCCCAGCATTGCTTCCACCACGCCTCTGATCTGGTCGAAACCTCTTATCTCTATGCTTTTTGAAATGATCTCGGCCAACATATGACTTAGCATGCCTCTTCCCAACAAAAGAACTCCCCGATCGAGCAAACAACCCCAGATTCAGTTCTATGTCCTTAGCTTGGGAAACCACGACATCAAACTCTGTATAGTTCGTATCCAGCATATATGTCTTCACCTCCTTCACTAGCCCATACCAGAACCGATCGTATCGCTGTTGCTCATCAAGAACCAGTTCAGGAGTATATTGGCTCAACCAGACAAACTAGATCTCATATTTAGAAACAGACTGTTTCCCTGCTCTAAAGCCATAAACTCCCTCTTCTTCTCATCTCGATAATGAATTCCCAAATACTTTTTTCGAAAGGCAGCACAAAAGAATTCCCATGTTACATCAACAGGTGCGAAACCCATAATAGCAGTTGTCCACCAACTATAAGCATCACCCTGAAGCAACGACATTATACAACCTAGCTTGTGAACATCAGTACACTCTATCTGGCTAAGAATCCTCTCTATGCTAGCAAACCATTCCTTGGCCGCTTTAGGAGCCAAACCTCTAAACTCAGTACCACCCAAGCTACGCATATGCTCTAAGGAAAGCCCGATATTCACAGCTACAAGCGCTGGTGTAGGTACTTGCACTCCAGCCATGACCGCCTGAAAAGCTCTCGTCTTCACTTGGATTAACGGTGTCATGTCACCAAAAATAGGTCCTTGTGGTGCTTGAGGTTCACCACCCTCAACTCCAACACCAGTAGGGGAATTGGTGGAGGAGGAGGCAACTCATCGTCTTGTCTATCCACTACACTCCCCAAATGAGCTCTCATCTCTCGCCTCGGTCCCATTCACAAAAATATGAGTCTAAAACATGATAATGCAATAAAACAAAACAATTTGGCTAGCTTGCAGCAAGAATCCAAGTCAATCTTGTTTAAAACAAAATAATTTAACTCTAGTAGTAATAAGGCAATGTTTCCCCAAGCTAAACAACTCAAACATTTCACATATCGAACATAATCTCACAAATTCAAGCACCGTGCAAGACAATCAACATATTCATATATTAACAATCAATCAATTAACCATAACCCACCTTACAACAATCATAACTTGTCTCTGATACCAACAAATATAACCCCCTTGACTAGGCCTAGTCGCAAGACCGAACCGAGCGAGCTGCATTAGGGTTTACCGAGACAAACCTAGAAGATTTACACTGAAATGGTCCATTTTTCTTTTATCTTAAATAAATGCCTTTTTAAGTCCTAAGGTGATCATACTAGTTATGGTAAAGGTTACAACACAATCGGGAGTCGAATTGACACCCAATTGTATGAACTCGCATTTCAAGAACTAAAACGTAATTTCTAACAATTAATAGGATGCATGTAAAATTAAAGTTAACAATTCTTAATTAGTCATATTCTATACAACCAGGTTAAATCTCAACTTAAAATAATCATCCAAGCTCATTTAATTATATACTTAAGAAACAAGGACTAAGTTACAAGGAATACAAACTTCATAAGGCATCCTAACCAAAATAACAACTGGCGTACCAATACAGGGCTCATCCGTATCACAACGGGTTCAAAATACAAAGGTGTACGAATACGGACTCAAGGTTATCGGTAGGGTATGTGTCTTGGAAATGTTGAATTCTAGTAGCTAAAGGCTATACCAATACGGTTGCCTGTGTACCGAAACTAGGCTTATTTATCAGCTACGTATACCGATACAGTTACTAGGCGTATCGGTACGCCTAGGCAATTTTGCCCAGACTAAGCTGAGATAGGTCATCGCGTACCGATCCCCGATGACCCTTATCGGTACGAACAGAACTGTAATGACCTATTGGTCTAACATATGATACTTTGACTTTGGCTCAATCTAACACACTCCAATCAACATCTAAACATCATATAACCTCACAACATCAATTCCTCAAACATAGCAACATGGTAGAAGATCATTCTCAACATGGCATTTTCAAAACAAACCTTATAGGCATGATTTCTACCGAAGTATGCATAATGTTTCCCAACCCCTCAAACCCAAGCTTTAGGCATCATACAAGTCTAAAACATCAAACCAAACTTGTAAAAACATAGAGTATCCAAAATAAACCTCCCAATTACAACTTGGTCACATTGCCTCTTATTACTACTTAGTATTTATAAAACCATACTTTGAAATGTCTCAACCCTTGTATCCTCGCTCATGTGCTTGCTTTTCGGAAAGCCTATTTCTTTGCATTGATGAGAAGGGAGAGCGTAAGCTATAAGCTTAGTGAGGGAATCTCAAAAACACTCATCAATGCAATTTAAAATCAATTTAATATAAAGCAAGAATTTATGTTTCATATCAAAAATCATATCATGCCTATATAATGTCCAACAAGTGCACATTTAAATCATTTACAACACATGCATCATGGATTCCATCTTTACATTAATTTAAGCTTCAAATGCCAAAACCTCTATATATCAAGCTTAAAGAGTATCTCATGTATAAACCATATTATATAAACATAATCCATTTCTCATGATATATTATCTAGTATGTTGTCTTTCAAATGACTCAAAACAAGTGCCAACCCATTCACTAAACACATCAGATACACGGATTTCCCAAGTGGTTCCTACAACCACTTCACATACATCATCAAACTGGAGCAACAAAACATTTACCCACCTTAATGGTTCAAACAGGAGCAATAGAACATTTACCCACCTCAACAGTTTTGATGTATAAATCCACTAGCAGGAGAAAATGGAACATTTACCCACCTCGACCGCTACAATTCTCATGGTAGAGCCAACGGAACATTTACCCACCTCAACACGCATGAGGCGACTTATTATAGTGCACCTTAAACCCTATGTCTAGCCAACTATATCCGATAACATTTTAACCTTAGCCACTTTCTAATATACTCAATAAAACAACATTATCTCACTGTTTTACATATGTATCGAATCAATCCAATTTTAAATACACTAAACCATGCTTTATAGTATTCTCAAAATACTTTCATAAATCATGTTTCATTCTCAATAATCATCATATATAATCATTTGTAACATCTTTCATTTCTAAAACATGCACACTACAGTGAGTAATCAAAACCATAATCATGCATAATTGTTGATTCAACTCAAAGCTTCTGAATCTCGCTAGCCGTTGCGCGAATCAAGCTTCTGCAACCTCTCCAAACGGTATATGATTCAACTCCCCTCTAATTGTTGATTTCTCCCTTAATTGGAAAAGTTTAGTTGAAATCTAAGTAGATTTTGTTGCAAGAATCAAAGGAATCAAGCATGTAACCAAAAGGAAATCAATAGGAATTAATTTATGGAAATTTTGGAAAGATTATGATAGTTTGTTTGCTAAAGAAAGTTGAGAGCAAAGTAAGATCAAAGTTAGTTACGTAAGAAAGTGATTTTGTGAAAACAAAATCCTTTTATTAAATCTATTTAATTTTAATATTAAAAACCAATTAAAAAACTTTACAAAATCCTAAATTATGAGAAAAATCTGATGGAAAAGTTTGGTCAAATATCTCCTCAAAGATTCTATGTTTTGACCCTTTTACGATTTAGTCACCAAAAACAATTTTGAAAACCTTTCATTTTAGTCACTAGGTCAAAATATCCCAAAATCAACTTTAATTAATTCAAATTGAATTTACCAAAATACTTAAAATACTAATTAAGTATTTTATAGCATTTTTCCATATTTTATTTCAGCTAAAAATGATTTTATAAGATTTAATTCCTGAAACTAACTCGAATTGCCTAACCCGGTTTCCCGAACTATCTATTTGATTCGATTAACTTCTAGGCCCAATTTCAGGGCATTAAAAAGTGGTCTATACATCGTTGTAAACATGATTCAGTCTAATTTTGTTTAAACACACAGTGATCGATTTTGATATGTAGTTTAAAAGATATGAATATTTGAGTGTTGAAAGGTCATAAAAAATTGACAGCATATTTTTTAGAAAATAGTTTTAGCAGTAACTTTGAAAAATCACCAAAAATTCTACAAGTTAAATTAGAAAGTGAGCCTTATATTTCTATAACCATATGAAAGTCTAAATTCGTTTAATACAAACGGTTCTCGATTTCGAGTTATATATTATGAGTTATTAATTTTTGAGTAAGCAAAGATCAAAAGAAAAGGCAACAAATTGTTTTCAAAATCAGCAATGACATCAGAAATTCTCCATAAATTGTATGGGTAAAATTAGAAGAGGTAATTTATATGTTTTAAAAGAATGTCGAATCTAATTCATGTATGTTTCTGAAAGGCTCGATGTCTTCAACTGAAAAAGCGCCGATGAAGGGTGTAGAGGTTTCTTTGTAAATTGGGAAAACAAAAACGAAAAAGAAATGACAATTTGACATGATCACTTTTAGAGTGGTTCAACCTTCTAACCAATGTCTACATCCACTACCTTAGCATCCACACTAAGGATTTCCCAATTCACTAACAATGAATTCTTCCCTTTTTACGGGTTCAAGGGGTAACCTTACATCCCTACCTTTTCACGGGCTAAGATAGAACTCTCTCCCTAGTTTTTCCTTAGGCTAAACTAGAACCTATCCCAACAATGAGGTCTTGACATTTGTAAACAAAATACTTCTCTAGGTGGGTGTTTACACATTTTGGCTCACTATGATTGGACTAAAGAATTTACAAGAGACTAAAAAGAAATAAACACATTAAGACTCTTCTCTCTAGAACTTTAGGCTTGGATGTCCATCCTCTTCTTCTTCAAGTGTCTTTGGCTTGTATTTGTAGTGTGTAATGAAAAACTAGCCGTTAGGAAACTAGGCTTGTATTTATAGTGTGGAATGAAAAACTAGCCGTCAGGAACCTAGCCATTGGAAAACTAACCGTTAAAAACTAGCTGTTGAGCACTTTTAAATTACTTGAAAATATTTGTTTGAGTTAAAAATACTTTTAAAAGCTTTCAAACATATTTTTTAAAATTAAATGGACGTTGAATTATTTTTGCAATATTTGTTCAAGTCCAAAAAATATTTTTCACTTTGTTATATCAAAATAAACATCTCAATAGTTAATATTTTAGTCATGTGTTATAGTTTTGAAATGGTTTGTTTGTTATTGACAAAACTAAATTTACCATTTATGTTTATAATTTTGGAGATTTAATGTTGGGTATTTGTTTTAATGTATTAAGTTTTGTTTATTTTTATAGAACGAGATTAACCGAAACCAATGGGGATTCGTAAGGGATAGATATAAGAACGAAAAAATATCCAAAACATTTAATGGAGATTCTCCGAAACCGTACCCACAAATATTGAGGATGCAGTTCTCAAAAAAAACCATCCCCAAACTGCCCCGTTGCCATCCCTACTTGTAATAAGAATAGAATTTTAATAATTTATAATAATCAATATTTTCCTTTTCATAGTTTAACCAAAGTTTATATTCCCCATTAAAAGAAATTATTATAAAAGAAAAAAATAAAAATGATACTTTTATTTTTATTTTGTGTTTATTTTCTTTTTTAACTCCCTTAAAATCGGAATTATAAAAAACTCCATCTCTATTATTAATAAATTTCTTTTTTTTAGAATAATGTCATGATTTAATTATTAGAATTTTCTAAGAGTATAAATTAAAATTATTTTCTTCACGTGTTAATAAATTACGTTTCATTATAGACACGGATTTAAAGATTTAAATTCAAGATATATAATATATTGAACTAGAGAAAATATTAGGTTAAGAGGGATACAGTATCATTCTACTTTAAAGCGAAAAACAAATTCATAGTTAATCTATATAATTTTTTAGGGTAAACTATGCTAGGTACCACCAAGCTATTGGGGGCGACCCATTTATACCACTAACCTTTCAATTGGTCCAAATTTACCATTAAACTTTATTTTTTGATTTGTTTATATCACCACACCGTGATGACGTGGATGCTAGACCAAAACGATATCGTTTTAGTGACGCTATTTTGATATTAAATTTCCCAAAACAGCGTCGTTTTGCTGAAGGAAAATATGAAAAATTATGCACTCAATGAATTTGAAAATGGAACCTTCAGAATCAAAGGCAACCTCCTAATCACTAAACCAACTTAGTACCTTTGTTTTATTTCTAGCACAAATAATATATATTTCAAATTGTAGTTTATCATATAAATAATATGACTCTATATAAATAATATAAATATATTATTTCTAATATAAATATATTAGAAATATATTAGTATACATATATTAATATATAAATAATAAATAAAATAAAAATATATAAATATTTTTTTATATATTATAAATAATATTAAATAGATAAATATATTAATATTAAAACTAAAAGATTAATTTTCAAAATTTCAAAATTTCCAAAATGCCCAAAATCCAACAAAACCTTAAACCCTAAACCCATAAAACCTAACTATTAACTATAATGTTAAACCCTAAAATTTTATTCATAAACAAATAATATTAAAATATATAAATAAATAATATATTATTATAAAAATTAAAAATTTGATTTTAAAAATCTGAAATTTCTAAAATTTACAAAAAAACAAAAATTCACCAAAACCTTAAAGCTTAAACCCCAAATTCATCCATTTTGGCTGCTAATGGGTTTATGGTTTTAGGGTTTAAGATTTATGATTTAGTGTTTTAGGGTTTATAGGTTAGAATTTAATGTTTTGGTGGATATGGGTTTTTTGGAAATTTTGTTTTTTTGAAAATTAATTTTTTAGTTTTTATAATAATATAATATTTATTTTTATATTTAATAATATTGATAATATAATTTTTTAAATATAAATATTTTATTTATTATTTATATATATTAATTTATTATATGTATATTAATATTATTTATAATATATTTATATTATTTATATATATTAATATTAGTTATATAATACTGCAGTTTGAAATATATATTATTTGTGCTAGAGATAAAATAAAGATGTTAAGTTGGCTTAGTGGTTAAGAGTTCGTTTTTAATTCTAACAATTTTAGGTTCAAATCACATTGAGAGCATAATTTTTTATATTTTTCTTCAGCAAAACGACGCCATCTTGGGCAATTTAGTATCAAAATAGCGGCACCAAAAGACGTCGTTTTGGTCTAACATCCAAGTCATCAAGTCGTTAAGGAGTTAACGACATGGTGGTATAAACGAGTCAAAAAATAAAGTTTGATGACAAATTTAAACCAATAGAAAAGGTTGGTGGTATAAATGGTCACCCCATTAGTTTGGTGGTACCTGGCATAGTTTACCTTTTTTAACATACTAGTATTATTACATGGTAATACTTGTTTATATTTTTTAATCCTTTGACAAATGACACACACCTTGCATACACATAGGTGTTCGAACCCGAATCTCTTAGGATGAACATTATCCTCTTTTCTAATAAAACCACTCGTTGAGTTCAATCCAATATTTTAGTTGTATTATATAGATCAAAGATAAAAGACAAGGCTGGGATGAAAGGGCTAGCGCCATCTCAGTAGAGGTGTGCATTTTCGAATATCGAATCGAATTCGATTTGAAAAATTAGATATTTGAAATTTTAGATAAGTCAAATAGCGATATGTATTCGATCTGAAAAATAGGTTATTTGGATATTCGGATCAGTATATAATTTGGTTACTTTTTCAGATTTGATGGTCGTACCTATGAAAATTTCCGATTTTCAAATATAACAAGATTCACATATATGGAAATTTCAAAATTTTGTATTTTCGAATATAACAAGCATCAAATTGCAAAATATAACAAGATTCATATCCATGAAATTTTGGATTTTCGGATAATTCAAAACTTAAAATATTATGATCCGTATTCGATCTAAAAATAAAAAATGAATCGAATATCCAATCAGAAAACAAAAAACAAATTGGATATTTGATCAAAAAATTAAAAAAATCAATCATATATTGAAATTTTTAGATCAAATTAAAGGATAAATAAATCAGATCAATTGGATCGAATATTTTTAAAAAACCCTAACTCCCGGTGGTTCCCTCAATAACAACCCTTATTAATACTGTTTACAAGCGATATAACGTTGGGAGAATTAAGAGTGTGCAAAGAAGAGGATTCTAATCTATGTGATTGGATCATGGGCGAATGTAGTATAGAAATTGGGGTACAATTTGTCTTACTTAATTTGTTAGCGTATACAGTTTTTCATACCTTGTATTTTAATTTCTAATCCCATTATATAAAAATCTTAGCTACGCTTGTGAGAAAGGGTTGTGTTGTTGAAAGGGGGAGTAGAGGTAGGTATGGTAGTGATCATGAAATGAGACCAGCAGTGTGTTAATGGAGATGGCAGCCAGCAGATATGATGTAATCATCACACGGGTGACTGTTTTTGGATGAAGATGGAAGAAACGGGAACCGCAGAGAAAAAACCCTTTTGGTCTGGCTGTGCCACCCAACCCAACCCTACCATTACTCACCACCTTAACACTTCATTTCTTATTTTCTTTCCCTGATTTTGTTTGGTGGCAATGAGATAAGAAATTTAATGCTTTTCTCACCAAACCCATACCCTTCTTCCAATGTCAGACTCCATGTGTTGATGTATATCACACCTATGTCTCATCTATTGCAACTCAATCCCACTGAGATATCTTTTTCATTAGTCGATTAATTTGTATAGAATACTACAAAAATTTATTATAAATACTACTATCTAAAACTAATTTTTCATTTATTATGTCAAAATTTAAATTATTTCTTTTTCAAAATTGTTGACGTAGGTAATAGAGACCGAGAAATGAATTTGATTTTGATATCTTAATAATTAGATTTCTAACAAATTTCCAAGGTAAGATAGGGTTGCATTGGATTCAGGGAATAGGAATTGAATGAGGTGTTGGAAGTAGGAAGTAGGATCATACGCTATTCGTTTCTAGTGTTGGCAATGATGCCACTTTATCTAGGAACTCCAACAAATCCGTAGATTCCATTTTGGTTTTCCCAAAACAAAACGGATGCTTGCTTAGTCTCAAATATTCCATTATTATTTCCAACGCTCCATAAAACTGCAACACCAAACAACTGTGTCTGCTGTGACGATACCATGATTTGCGTATGGCACCAAAATCTTAAATGCTTTTGTAAAGCAAATCAAAACGATAAAGAGCGCTATAAACATGGAATTTATTCCAATGCAAAGCAACAAAAAACAGAGGAAAAACTGTAAAATACTACAAAAGAACAGAGCAATCGTAAACACCACACTTCACTTAAAAAAATCAGAGCACATAAGTCATGTCTCCCTCAAGGTGGCAGCTAGCACTATTCACAATATAAATAATACAAATTCGGGCAAAAAATGCATGAGATTCCAGTAATGGGAAATTTGCAAGCATTTCATTTCATTTCAAATAAAAAAGTTGTAGTTTGGGTAAGGAATAGATCCCAATCAGATGCTACTTATATTTGTGGTGCTAAGAGATGTAGTCATGGGATTTAATTCTCGAATCAAACACTAAAAATATTTCTAGCAGTGGAGAGATTTCTCTCAAACTAATACCTAAACTTGGAATAAATCTCAAATTGGTACCCGGTGTTAACATGGTATTTCAACAACTATTTTAGTTGTGACATGTGACACTTAATGACATCGTCATTTAGATTGACTAGTGTCATGTCAACAACCTAATTGTTTATTGAGATATCAAGTCAATATAGTTATCAATTTGAGAATTTTTTCCTCAAGTTTTGATGTCATTTAAAAAAATCATATCAATTTGTACAGTGAGACAGAAATAAAAAACCTCCATTAATTTTCACACAAATTGCCACATCAAAATTCAATGAATCTACAAAAATACATTTTTTTTGGACAAGCTTCATTGAAAGTTACAATATTTGTAACTATTACATTTAAGTTGCCAGCATGACCAATATGCAAAATATTTCACTTTCATCCTTCATTCTACCTAGCGTCCACCTTTTCCATTTTGAATGGAGGCATCAGCTAGTAATTCTGGAAACTTGCTGTGCATTTAGGTTTCAGAAAACTAAAATAGTAGTTTTTCTTGGCATTTAAACAAAACCTCTGATCTTATGATTTTATTAACCAGTAAAGCAACAATATCTATTTACAAATTCTTTCTGTAAGAACAAATTTAATATTCATGTTGATGGCAAACAAAAAATAAGGTACAAGAAAATACCTCATGGGAGAATCCAAATTTAATGTTCATGTTGATGGCACAACACATTACCTCATGGGAGACCCTGGGCTTCTGGGAACCACTTCGAGGGATGGCCAAGATTGCTCCCAGTCCAGCTGTGAGGGCTGCAACACCTGCTACGGAGAAAGCCGGTGAGATTCCACCACCAAATAGTTGATCACATGGTCCACTTCCCAGAGACACCACAACCTGTTGTCATAAGCCAAAGTTTCACAATTTCAATTGCTTGGAAAATGATAATAGAAGAACATCCATAACAATAAAACATAGCAACATTATGGAGGACATCAAGTAACATATTGGTTAATGCTAGACCCCAAGGATGGAAGGCATTTTAAAAGACACATACTTGATGCAGTTAAAGGAAACATTTTGGACAAAGACTTGAACAACAAATCAAAATTGCCATCGTAATTCCACAACTACACATGACCTTTGATCAAATGAGAAATGTGATACTTGAATTTTAATTTGTTGCAATTACAGACATGAAATATTGATTTTGATTCAATTTTTATGCCGTTGATCATGTGGCACCATTTATGTTGATATATTTTGCGTACACAAACAATTATATTTACATTTTATCCAATAAGAAAATAATCAAATTTATTTATTTATTTTAAATGTATACAACTAAATCAAAATCAAACTTTCGTGGGTATAATTGAATCAAATTAAAAATTGTATGCTTATAATTGCACCAAATCAAAATTCACATGTCATATTGCATATTGTGTCAAAGTTCGTGTGTAATTTTGAGATTTATCCCTAAAATTTATTATGCTAGAGTTCAAAATAAAAGGCAGCATTTTGAATTTACCAATCCTAGATGCAAATTTAATATGTGGTTAGCATAAAATCTAGCCATTCAAACGATATGCAACCATAAAGCGATAAGTTTCAATTTCAGAGAAGTTTGAGCCTTTAGTTGTGACATATCATGAAAGTTGATAAAACCATAATAGAAAGAAGAAGTCCTTGATTAGTTTCAAAGTATCGTAGTAAAATAGGGTCCTTGCTACCAAGAATAGATTTTAGGAAGGAAAAGTTAACTATGGCTATAAGTAGTCCAACTGTTATAATGTAATGAAGATTGAGAGCCATCCAACAGGTGATTGTATTATGTCAAGAATAAATGGTCCTATCAAATAAATACTTTAATGATATGGAGTAGGTGAAATTGGACAGCAGTTTCTAAGCATGTAATTGGAAAACCTGGCTTTAGCATTCCATGTGATATCATGTTTCCCTCCATGATAAGACCAAGTGAATGTTACATCTTTTTCTTTTTGAAAAGGAAGATGAATCACATTAAAAATAACAATCAATTTCACTTTAGCCCCCTTCCCCTCCAGTCCGCCAACACCAACACAAAGAAAGAAGAAAGAAGATCAATCAAATTAAAAATGAGGTTAGGTGCAAAGCAATACCTGTGGGATAACAATAGCAAGATTTAGGACACCCATTAATAATCCTGTACAAAACAACCAAGAGAATCAGTGTCTTAACTGCTTCTCCACAAAGACACACCCCAAAAAATTAAGCAACAATTCTAGATAGAAAATAAAAAAACTCTACATTGGCCAAGTCCCAATGACTTAATACGTGAGGATATCAAGGCATATGGAACGATATAAGTAATCTGAAACAAAATACCAGCAGCATTAGTTGAATGCACGAACAATTATTAAGCATTCAAAATTTAACCAATATTTTACCAGACCTTAAAGGGATAATAAACAAGAGTAACGTGCAATAACAGCTTAACAAAATGAGCTTTAATATCATGTTAAGCATCCAACCTAAAGCCAATTGGCAATAGGTGGATAGACCCAACTTAAATATAAGACCACATGCAATCTAGGATTTAACCAAAATGCAATAACACCACTTAAATAAGTATCATTGTTTTAGTGCTTTCATGCCACAAGACTTATATGATGTTTCATGCCACAGAAAGAAACCGCTATCTATACGACGACACATTCAATTAGAAGTCACATGAATTCCTATAGGAGAAAATGAGCTGTTTACCGCCAATGGAGCTCCAAGGATGGAAAAAATCACTAGTGCACTAATCACAATGCCAACTGGGGGTAGACCATGTCCAATGTAGTCCATATGATTTGCCACGTAGGATAGAATCAGCATTGAGAGAAAGCAAAGAGCCATGAGAATGTTTGAAACACCCCAGATAAAACCAGCACCCCATTTACTACAAAGCTTCTCCATAAACACTGAAGAGATTGCTAGAACAACTGAGTTGGATTATAGTTCTGCCCCTCATTTGGTTGACCACCATAGATCTCTCGACCCATCCAGTCAGTATCAAAGAGAAGAAAAGGGAACCATCCTATCCAGTTCAGTGCAGTAACAGACAAGATAATCCATACAGGTCCTGAGAAATATCTAAATGTTTCAAATAATTCCCATAGAAAAGCTTCTTCAGCGTGGCCACCTGACTGTCCAAGCCCCTCCTCATGAAAGGGTGTAGATCTATCACCTGAACCTAGAGGGACTTCCTTAGCAGCTAAAACACTTAAATATGTTGTTACTGCAATAAAAATAATGTCTAGAAAGAAAGCAGACTTCAGATTTGCACAGTCAACATCACAGGCAGCTGTCAAGGTAAATGGAAAAATCTTAAACCAACCACTGTATGCTCCTGTTGCATAGCCAAGAATATTGCCGATAGCCATAAATAAAGAGAAGTAAGCATTTGCCACTCGAGTTCTGCGATGGTCCTTTCCTGAAATGACAGAAGATGGTGTGAATTTATAACTGGTTTCATGGTTTTATACAATGCATGAAATAGTTGCAGACTAATTTTTACTGGTATTTCACAATCCAAATAACCCCAAAGTGTTTATTTTTACTGCCACATATGTGGGTGGAAACCATCTGATGAGCATATACACCGTATAAATGCTGAACAGTCTCGGAAGGTTATTCATTCTTGAAGGAAATGAACTGATTATAGAATAGTTAAAATGATCTGATCAAGTTCCATTTAATAAGACCATAAATTGGTAATCACTTATTAACTTCAATCCTTAAGTGCCTCATTGCACTTGCAAACTAGGCAAAACTCAATTGAAGCAATCAAATAGTCCACCAAACTGTACGGAAACAAAATTTGACAAAAACATTATTGCAATTCACTAATTAGTATAAGCAATGTCGTGTGTGAACTAATTAGTCACAACAGCGTCCACCAAATTAACCCTACAAGTATCTCAGTAGAAAAACGAATGATACTTATCCTAGAAGGTACGGGTTCAAATTGTTTTGTCTACAAGGTATATGCACATTGTTAAAGGGTTAAAAATATGTATAAACAGATATTACCTTATAATCATCTTCGTACTATTAAAAAACAAGATCCACCAAATAATTATTCAAAAATGGAAAAATACGACAAACACTATTAGGTGATCATAGAAAGATAAAGTAATACACAAATGTAACGTAACAATTATTTTATATTCAATAAAGATTTATTACCCCTTTGCTTTACTCTTTAAAAATATGCCACAGAAAACGAAATAATCATACCGTAACAGATTTTATGTGACAACAAAGGATGTGGGTCTGCTTGGTTGGCAACATGGCTGTAGTCTTTCTTCTTTTCCCTTTGGGTAAACTAAACTCGTAGTTACTGAACTTTTACTTTCAATATAGTCATTAAACTTTTAAAATTTTTATTACAGTCACTCAACTTTTAATTCGCTTTTATTAAGGTTACTGCCATCAACCACCGTTAAAAAGCTGACTTGACATGCTAAATTTAAGGTTAAACTACATTGTTAGTCACCGAATTTTTAGGGCACTTTCAATATGGCCACCGAACTTTTAGATCTTTCATTACAAAATCACTCAACTTTTAATTCGCTTTCATTACCGTTAAAAAGGCTATGTGACACGTTAAGTTTAAAAATAAACGTTTCCCACCTTTTTTCTCTCCCCCTCTTATTTTCTTTCATTTTTTTTCATCCAAACATGTCTATCTTTTAGATACATTAATATTTTCCTTTGAACTCCTCACTATCCGATGCATGACTCAGTAAAGGTTGGGCCTGAAGCACAAAGAGGAATTTTATGAGCAAAGTTTCAGTTATTTCGTTAGCGTTCCATCCTCAGATGTCTCTCAATATTTTTCTTGTTCTCACACCTGTCACATGAATGTCTAGATACATTAATATTTTCCTAGATGTATTACTAGAGAAGTAACGAGATTTACTAAAAAAATACAGTTTGATTCATATGGAAGAAAGATAGACATGTTTGGAAGGAAGAAAAATGAAAGAAAATAAGAGGGGAAGAGAAAATAGGGTGCGAAAACGTTTATTTTTAAACTTAACGTGTCACATCAGTTTTTTAACAGTAATTGTAATCAAAGTTTTAAAAGTCCGGTGACCATATTGAAAGTGCCCTAAAAGTTCATTGATTAACAATGTAGTTTAACCTTAAATTTAACATGCCATGTTATCTTTTTTAACGGTGGTTGACGACAGTGACCTTAATGAAAGCGAATTAAAAGTTGAATGACTGTAAAAAAAAATTTAAAGTTCGGTAACCATATTAAATGCCCTCTAAAAGTTCAGTGAGTTTACCCTTTCCCTTTTAACAATCTTACCTGCAGTCCATTGAATGGGACTATGAGGGGCCCTACCTTTCCTCATCTTCTCCTCATTTCAATAATTTAATTAGCAAGTTGCGCTGTAAATTAAATCTTAAGCTTTCATGCATTAAACGTGGTGTTACCTTTCAGTCTGCTGTTTAAGTTTTAAAAATTTTAAAGTTTACAAATCAGGTTTTTATTAAATTCGTCATCAATTTAGATATTAAATCTTAATTAAGACTGTACTCACTGTAATTTGTACTTAAAAATGTAAACTCAAATTTGATATTGAAAATATCAAAAATATGTGAATCAAAATTTAAATAGGTGTGTTTACTGCATGAATGACTTAGATTTGACGTAATTAAAACAATCATCTTTCTATCTTTTAGAGACGTCTTTTTTAACATATCATATTGAAGCTATATATGAAATATGTAAATAAATTTAAAATTTGATACATGTATATTAAATATGCTCAAGTTAGACCCGAGTTGACACTTACTGCCCAAACTAATAGCTAGATTGATAGAAAAACTTGATTTGTGCGATACTAATACGTAAGGGCTTAATTAAAATGTTTTAAAATTAGAAAATTAGATTGAAATCTGGCCATAGTTTAGGGATGTTTGATGTAATTAACTTTAAATTTTGTAATATTGTACAATATTTCTTCATATTGTTTTGATTAAAGATTGTGAATTTAGAATTTTATGAAGAAATCATATTATTATTTGATTAATGAAGTTCGCAATCTTTGATCTGAGTTTGGGTGTTGAGCGCATATGCATATTTCAAAGAAATTAAATGGTAAAGATGACAACTATTTGCTTGCTTGAGCCGCAAATAGATTCGTTAGTGGGGTTAACATCAGTCCATAAATAATGATCATGATGATTGATGGATCCAAAGAAACAAATGAAATGGATAAATTGTTATAAATTAAAGAAAAATACGAGAATAAGAAAAATAAGAGATTCAATGATAAGAAGAGAAATTTGTATTATATTTACGATATAGACTGGACTAATGTTTTCTCTGAACCCTCTCTCTCCCTCCCTCTTTCTATAAAAGAACTATATATCATTTGAAAACTTAATTTCAATGAACATTAAAGCTCAAATCTCAGAGTTTTAATCATAATGGACATTCATAAGTTTAGAATTCTAAACTTAATTTCAAAGTTCAAACTCGGAGTAGGTAAGATGTTTCATCTTCTTATGCGAATTCATATTATCATATTCCTCTTCAAGAGTAAGGGTATCACAGTTGTATAGGAGGGTGCTTCTAATAGAAGAATATGAAGCGGGCAGTGAGCAAAGTAAAATCAAACCTAGGTCTTCTTCACTGTACTATACCTTCATCGATTCCTGATATGAAAAGATCTCCTTGAAACCGATTTGGTGGTTATCAAGACACGAATCTTCTACTAACTTGTGGGAGTATAGGGGTTGCTTCAAGAGCTGCTTGTTGGTAAAAGTTTTCTCCATGCAAATTTGTTACAATTTTGCCCATAAATCGACTATTGTCTTCTCTTTGTGAACATCCTGCATAATGTTGTTTGATAAGTGCAAACGGATCTAGGAAGAAGATATCTGATCCTTGCGAAGTTTCTCTTTATCCGACCATTCTTTCAGCATCTTATCAAGCTCATCCAATGCATCGTCTAAATCCATATGAATAATAACATCTCAAACATTTACCTGCCATAAAGAAAATATGACGCTGCGATCTAACAATTAAATTCCATACTTCATCGTCGTCATTGCCCTGAGCAACCTTAAAAGATCTAATATCTGTTTGTTATACTATCGGGACGATAATGACGAGATAAGTAAATAAATGCAAATGCAAAAAAGAAAATAACATCAAGATTTTACGTGGAAAACCCTAGAAAGAAAAAACCACAGGCAGAGGAGGAGAAATCTCACTATGTCGAAAAGATATAATACAACTGAATGAATATCAACCCTAATCCCTAGTATCTATTTATAGGGATAGGTTGATTCACCGACCCGAGTAGGCCCCCACTTTTGCCACTACTTCTTTATCATATTCGAACCGAGAAAAAATAGAATTTGGGTCACAACTCTAACACTCTCCTACCTCTTTCACTAATTCAAACAACACAAAAGGATTACTAACTTAAATCATATCTCAAAAAATGAGGAAATGAATTTAAAGTTTATGAATGACATGAAATTAACTTGAAAAGCTTCCAAATCTTAAAACTCACTAAAACCCCAAACTAGAAGATGTGAGACTCATTTTGAAACTCTACATCCATGGCTTAATAATCTCACCTTCAAAATTTTGCAAGGTCTTGCTAGAAGGAGGGGAAAAAAGGAAATTCAAATAAAATATGGCTAAATTTGGAGAAAAAGAGAAGAAGTTAATGATTAAGAGAGATGGGTGGGGAGTGGTTAGCAAATCCCACTCCCTCACATTAAAACAAAGGGAAAAAAAGAATGGTTAGCCACTCTTTCTAAAAATGGGAAACTGTTGATTAGACCCTCCACTATTGTTTCTTCCTAAAAGAGACCTCACATGAGCCCAAATAAATCCAATTATCATTCGTTAAGGCGCTGCCTAAGCTAATTGGTACCAAGTGTCTTGATTTCCCAACAAGTCCTAGTCTCGGGTCAACACCCGATAATTAGCCCAAAATTTTGGGTCATTACAATGCTAGTTGTTATGTGAACCAAAATGGGAATGTTGCTTCCCATAGTTTAACTCAATGGACTTTTGCAAGTAATTCATCATATTGGTTTGATCTTGAGCTGTTGAGCACCCCCAAATACATCGATAATGATGTAATTAACGATGTTATTTATAACCAATGTATGTAAACATTGTCTATTATCATAAAGACATGAAATCATGACATCATCAGCTAAAACTTTATAAAATACCCTTTTATGTTGATTACTGTTGCGCGTAATAAGTGCTACGCAATTGTGCAAGTATACACGTTGCAAGTTATAGTATAAAAGATATCGTCTCCACAGGGATTGGTGCCACTTCAAGAATCTAGTCTCTTGCACTGTAAAAAGTAAAAACACAAATAAAGGATTATAGGATTTTAACTAATAACTAATCTAGAAAGCAATAAAGTAAAAGAATAGATGAGATCAAATGAGAGATATAGGCTAGGTTATCGTGAGTTGAGGTGTGATAGCCGATTGGATCGTCTTGGTAAAAGAGTGCACGGGCAACTCAGTTGCCTTGGCAACTTGCACAACGGGGTTGCCTTGGCAAGTAATCGATGGTTGCCTGGGCGACTAGTTGGGCAACTACTTGGGCGTCTGAGCAGCAACCTTCAAGGTTTGGCAGAGCGTTCTTCAATGGTTTCTTCTTATCTCTAAGTCGAAACTCTAGCTACTTGTGCATGCCTTGATAATACATCCCTGCGTGAATCAAGGGTGAACAACAACCAATCTTGCGCTCCTCTTAGCCGTTGAAATCCTTAACTTATTCCTAACCCGGATTAATCTTCACCATCAATAGATTGAATAAAGATCATATTCATTCGTTTCTTGAATCTAACTCTCCCGATATTAGATAAATAGATGAAGTTACGAGATCCTCTCCCAATTCACTCGCAAACAAGAATAAGAACCAAGAATGAATAAACCTTGAATAGAAAAGTGCAAACTCTTATTACCTAAACAAAATCCAATAGTTTCTCACAACCACAAAACACAATAACCATAGCCAAATAGATTTAGTTCATGGCTAGGTTCCAAAGAAACACAAGATAAATAATCCCTAGCATGAACCTAATTGAACAAGAAAGAAAAAGATGAAGAATTGAAGCTTGTCGAAAATTCTCTCCTCTTGCCCCCCTTGGATTGTCGAAATTCCCCTCTAATTTATAGGGCTAGGTCAAAGTCCTTCTTTGAGGAGGAAGTTAAGTTGGAATTAAATTATCTTTAAAGAATATAATTCTTTATTATAATTATATTCCTACTAGAACTTCTCCTATCTTCTTGGAATTTAATTCTTCTTTAATCTCTTCATGGAAATCAAATTCCTTTGGGATTGGGCTTTGCTCCACGTCATCTTGGGCTTGTCTAGTCATCAATTTCAACTACCATATCACCTTTGTTCTTTGTCGACAATTGCCCTGGCAACTGGCTCGGCGTCTCCTTCATGTTTTGCCCTAGCAACTAGCTCGGCATCTCTTTCATGTATTGCCCTGGCAACTAGCTCGGCATCTCCTTCATGTATTCCCCTGGCAACTAGCTCTAGCCTTGCTTTGGCAAGTGATCCTGCACATACACACAAAACACACCAAAGCAGCATCTTTTCCCACAAAAACTACCAAGTTAAGTAATCAAGCTCAACGATGGAAGGAAACATGGATTAATGCATGAATGGCTAATTATGCAACTAATATGAACCTATGTCTAACAATAATATAAGTAAAAAGGGTAAGAAAAATAGTACTTTTGAACACTTATCACACCCCCAAACTCGAACTATTGCTTGTCCTCAAGCAATGCAAACTAATAATTACCTGCCAAGACTTCAATTTTCACAAACT
Source organism: Hibiscus mutabilis (assembly GCA_019671005.1). Taxonomy (NCBI): domain Eukaryota; kingdom Viridiplantae; phylum Streptophyta; class Magnoliopsida; order Malvales; family Malvaceae; genus Hibiscus; species Hibiscus mutabilis. Next base: position 15,877,659 of record CM033724.1, on the reverse strand, counting down.
TAGCTTTGAACTTGATTTCAATTCTCAGAACTGGGGCACAAAGTATGATTGGCTTTTCATTTTTCGGAAAACTTAGAAGTTACTCGGAATCAAACTATAATACTTGTGAGTGTGTGCAGAGTTGTGTGCAAGTTGATTTTTCGGATTCTATGCAAACAAGAGGTTTTCAAATTACTTCATTGGGTTCTTTTTAACATGTTTTAACTAAAGCCAGTTTTGGGCACCTTTAGTGTTTTGTTTTTAGTTTTATTCGACTAGAGCCGGTTTCGGGCACCTCTAGCGATCAAAATTTTTTTTTAGCACATATTAGAGCCAGTTTCGGGCACCTCTAGTGATCAATTTTTTTTTTGCACATGCTAGAGCCGATTTCGGGCACCTCTAGCATTCATCCAATTTTTATTCTAATCCCCCAATTTGTTAATTATTAACCTAAGATCACTAGAATTCCTTAAATCAATCAAACCACAATAGTGTTTCATCAAATTTAGCATCATAGTAAAATTCTAAGTTTTTCCATGGTTATCCTAGAATAAAAATTCTATCAATTAAGTGCATTGGCAAAGTCATCATCGGATATTCATCAAATCTAAGCAATTCTTGTTCCAACTAAAGGCATGGCAAGCAATTTATGTATCCTAAATGTAATACTTAAGATGAATGTAACTAAACATTGTAACTACTAATAACAATCCCCCCAAACTCGAGTGAGGCATTGTCCTCAATGAATGCATTAAAAAAATAAAGATAACGAAAAATAAAATGCATACGAGGACTTACTCCGAGAGTTCGTCATCGTAGATGATTAGTTTCCTTTTGGTCGGTGTCTTGATTCTCTTGCTTGAACGCGATGGTTGTTTTCTTGTTGCCGGTGGTGGAATCGATCCTCGTACGGGGTTGTCCTCATCATCCTCTTCATCAGTGTCATTGGCTTTTCGCTTAGAGGATTCAATTGATGCGGTCTTTGTTGGTGCAATGGAGGACTCGTCCGAATCTAAAAAATTAGAAAATGATTCCGTAGGAGTTGATTCGGGCATAGGTGCTTTACCTTTGGCTTTTGCAGTGGTTGCCGGGACGTCTTTAGCTTTGGTTGCCGTGGCATCTTCAGGGTTGGTTGTCGTGGCATCAGCTTGTGCAGGCACGATGTAGGTTGTCGCAGCATCATCTATTGCGGTTGCCGTGGCGACTGCTTCATTGGTTGCCGGGGCAAGGATCTCGGCAGGAAAGATTGGGAACGGCACACGACTGTCCGGATACTTTTCTAGGATGACTTGGGTGATGGCGTTGTTGTGCTCCTTCATGTACCGCATGAACATTAGTTGCCGGTCTTCAATTTGCCTTAGGTGGCTCACCAATGGCTGGAAGAGTGCTTCAAAGTGTCCCGGGGTTGATGGCCGAGTTGCCCGGGCGTTAGGTGATTGGGCATTAGGGATTGCCGGGGCGGCAGGAGTTGCCGCGGCAATTGGAGCTCTTAAAGAATTTCCCGGTGCCTCTCCCATTAGCTTTCGGATTTGTGCTTGATTCCAACCGGACTTTGGTAGGGCCTTTTCACCGGTGGACTCACTTGGGACATGCATCTCCTTGCAAAGATTAGAAATTAGGCAAGGGAAGAAAAGAGAACCCTTATCTTTTGAGCTACATACAAAAATCTCATCACAAATAATTTTTCCAATGTTAATGATACGATTATGCAAAATAGAATGTATGAGCAAAAGACGTGGTATATCAACGGTAGTATTGTGTGTGGTGGGCATTAAAGAAGTTTTAACAAACTTATTCCATAGTTTTGCCTCGGGTTTAAGCTGAAGGCGATTTACCGTGCCCTTGTATTTACCGTCGTTCCAATGAGTTCCCGGTTGAGTGAGTTCTTGAAGCACCTTGTCGAGTTGCTTGGGCGTGATTTGATCAACGAAGGCTTGATGCTCGTCCTTCTCAATGTAAAGCCCGTAAAAGGTGTTGACGTTTTCGGGACTTATGAGTATGGCCTTGTCACGAACAAAAACATAAGGATTATCTGGGTTAGGCGAGTGAGTATAGAATTCTCTTACCCATGAGATGTTTCCCGGTTCCAGTTGATGGCAAAAGATTTGCCACTTTTGATGTTCAATCCTCTCGAAGATGAATGGTTCAAGGCTGAAATCTTGATGAGAGTTGGAGTATTCAAAGCCTTGTTCTTCATGAATCTTCCGGCTTTCAAACTTGGAGTGAAATCTTTCTTGAACCACCAGTGTAGCAAACTTCTTGTATCTTGGTTCTTTGGAGGAACTTGGATGAAATAAAAATTTAATTTTGGATGCCATGGATGATCTTGGTTGTGAGTTTTGTAAAAACAAATAAAAGAAAAGAAACTAAAAAGTTGCAAGATAAAAAGTAGGAATAGGTTAAGGTTGATGGGTTTTATAGAAAAGATAGGTGGTAAATATGGTGGGTGGGATTAGGGGAAAACAAAAAAAGGATTTTGGTTTAGGGAGAGGGTGACGGTAAGAGGGGTTTGATTAGGGTAAATTGGAGGCTTTATATAAGCCTTAGATTCAGCCCATTAGTTTCCTTGTTGAAGATGTTTTACTTCTTAGATTAAAATTCCTCTTTATCTTTAACTCTTTTCCTACAATTCAAAGACAAATCAAATAAGGATTAAAATTAAAGATAAACTAATAAAAGAAAATAAATAAAGATGTATAAAGGGATTCTTAAACTTAAAAAGCTAAAAATAAATAAATAAATAAATCTATCTTAAAAAAGCAAATAATAAAAAATAAAAAAATAGAAATTAAATAATTCGACAAAATTAAAAATAAAAAGAAAAATAAAATATCGAAAGGAGAGCATGCTCATGCATCTCCTAAGGTGACCACTTCTTTGTTACGTTCCATATGGGCACCATTGTAGTGCTTCAATCTTTGTCCATTAACTTTGAATTAATGGTTGTCAGAGATGGACTTGATTATCACAGCACCATGGGAGAATGGTTTGACGACTTCGAATGGTCCCAACCATCTTGATTTCAGCTTTCTCGGGAAAAGTTTTAGCCGAGAATTGAATAAGAGAACTAGTTGCCCTGGCATGAATTGTCGCGGCAATAGTTTCTTGTCATGCCATCGCTTTGTTTTCTCCTTGTAGATTCGTGCATTGTTATAGGCGAGTGCACGAAATTCTTCTATCTCATTGAGGTCTAACAAACACTTTTGTCCGGTACTTTCCCAATCCATATTCACGGTCTTGATTGCCCAGTATGCCTTGTGTTCGATTTCCACCGGTAGATGGCATATTTTGCCATAGACAAGTCGGAAGGGGGACATACCTAAGGGTGTTTTGAATGCAGTGCGATATGCCCAAAATGCGTCATCTGGTCTTAATGACCAATCCTTCCTAGAGGGATTTACAACTTTCTCGAGTATACCCTTCAATTCTCGGTTGAAAATTTCTGTTTGCCCGTTGGTTTGTGGGTGATATGTCGTGGCGATCTTGTGTGATATGCCGAAGCGTTGCAACATCTTGGCAATTAGTCTGTTGTCAAAATGCTTGCCTTCGTACTGATAATTACTCTCGCCATCCCAAACCGTTTAAATATATTTTTCTGCAAGAATTGTTGCACGGTCTTGGAATCGTTGTTGGGAACTGCAGCTACCTCAACCCATTTAGACACATAGTCGACGACAAGTAGAATGTAGAGGTTGCCGAACGAAGATGAGAAAGGTCCCATAAAATCGATCCCCCACACATCGAACAATTCCACCTCAATGATGTTCTAGAGTGGCATCTCATGTCGTCTAGAGATATTGCCCGTCCTCTGGCAACGATCACATTGCTTGTAAAAGTCTTGGGCATCTTTGTACAATGTTGGCCAATACAAACCGGATTGCAAAACTTTGGCCGCGGTACGAGTTCCTCCAAAATGTCCTCCATAGGGTGAAGAATGGCATTGCCGGAGTACATTCCGTTGCTCTTCTTCAGGGACACATCGACGTATAACCTGATCTGCACATTGTTTAAACAAAAGAGGCTCGTCCCAAAAGTAATGCTTAGCATCATGGCAGAACCGCTTCTTCCCTTGGTGAGTAATGCCATAAGGTAAAATACCACAAACAAGGAAATTAACTAAATCCGCGTACCAGGGTATTGCCGAGGCATGTGCTGCTGTGGTGACTGCTCCCAAAATTGCCGAGGCGTACGCGTCAAAGGCTGCTACGGCGTCGAGAGTTGCCGAGGCGTGTGCATCCATGGTTGCCGAGGCGTGCGCGTCAAGGGCTGCTGCGGCGTCGAGGGTTGCTAAGGCATGCACGTCCATGGTTGCCAAGGCAACTAAAATTTGTTCATCCAGGAATGCATCGCATATCTCTAGATCCGCGTCCTCCTCCCTATTGCGTTCTAAACGTGATAAGTGATCGGCCACTTGATTTTCTGTTCCTTTCATGTCCTTAATTTCAATATCAAATTCTTGTAAAAGTAATATCAAACGAATCAAACGAGGTTTGGCATCCTTTTTAGCAAATAGATATTTGATTGCCGAATGGTCCGTATGAACAATTACTTTTGTACCAATCAAATAGGATCGGAACTTGTCAAATGCGAAAACTACAGCTAGTAACCCTTTCTCCGTTGTTGTGTAATTCACTTAAGCACTATTAAGAGTTTTACTAGCGTAGTATATCACATGGAAGGTCTTACCTGTGCGTTGGCCTAGGACTGCTCCTACCGCGAAATCACTTGCATCACACATGAGCTCAAAAGGTAGCGTCCAATCTGGTGGAACGACAATGGGTGCCGAGGCAAGCTTTTTCTTTAGGGTTTCGAATGCTTGGGTGCAAGAATCATCAAAATCGAAGACTTTATCATGTTCAAGCAAATTGCACAAGGGATTAGTAATTTTAGAAAAATTATGAATGAACCTCTTGTAAAAACCTACATGTCCAAGAAAACTTCGAATTCATTTAACCGAACTTGGTGGGGGTAATCTCTCAATCACGTCCACCTTGGCTTTGTCTACTTCAATTCCCTTGGATGAAATCTTGTGACCGAGCACTATTCCTTCATCTACCATAAAATGGCATTTCTCCCAATTGAGGACTAAATCAGTTTCTTCACATCTTACCAACACCCTCTCTAAATTGCCAAGACAGCTGTCGAAGTCATTACCAAAAACAGAAAAATCATCCATGAAGATCTCAAAGAAGTCTTCGACCATGTCTAAAAAGAGTGCCATCATGCATCTTTGGAAGGTTGTTGATAAGTGTTCAAAAGTACTATTTTTCTTACCCTTTTTACTCATATTATTGTTAAACTTAGGCTCATGTTAGTTGCATAATTAGCCATTCATGCATTAATTCATATTTCCTTCCAACGTTGAGCTTGATTACACAACTTGGTAGTTTTTGTGGGAAAAGATGCTGCTTTGGTGTGTTTTGTGTGTATGTGCAAGATCACTTGCCAAAGCAAGGCTAGAGCTAGTTGCCAGGGCAATGCATGAAGGAGACGCCGAGCTAGTTGCCAGGGCAATACATGAAGGAGACGCCGAACCAGTTGCCAGGGCAATTATCGACAAGAGCAAAGGTGATATGGTAGTCGAAATTGATGACTGGACAAGCCCAAGATGATGTGGAGCAAAGCCCAAACCCAAAGGAATTTGATTTCCATGCAGAGATTAAAGAATAATTAAATTCCAAGAAGATAGGAGAAGTTCTAGTAGGAATACAATTATAATAAAGAATTATATTCTTTAAAGATAATTTAATTCCATTTTAACTTCCTCCTCAAAGAAGGACTTTGGCCTAGCCCTATAAATAAGAAGGGAATTTCGACAATTCAGATAGAGAGCAAGGGGAGAGGATTTTTGACAACTCTAAAGGGCAAGAAGGAAGAGATTTCGACAAGATAACAAGGGGGAGAGAGTTCGATTTCTTCTTCTTTTTTGCTTCCATTAGATTCATGGTTTGGGGATTATTCTTTGTATATCTTTTGAACCCAACCATGAACTAACTTGATTGGTTGGGGTTATTGTGTTTTGTTGTTGTGAGAAACAATTGGATTTTGTTTAGGTAATAAGAGTTTGCACTTTTCTATTCAAGGTTTACTCATTCTTGGTTTTTATTCTTGTTTGCGAGTGAATTGGGAGAGGATCTCGTAACTTCATCTATTTATCTAATATCGGGAGAGTTAGGTTCAAGAAACGAATGAGTATGGTCTTTATTCAATCTATTGATGGTGAAGATTAATTCAGCTTAGGAATAAGTTAAGGATTTCAACGGCTAAGAGGAGCGCAAGATTGGTTGTTGTTCACCCTAGATTCACGCAGGGATGTATTATCAAGGCATGCTCAAGTAGCTAGAGTTTCAACTTAGGGATAAGAAGAAACCATTGAAGAACGCTCTGCCGAACCTTGAAGTTGCTGCCCAGACGCCCAAGTAGTTGCCCAGCTAGTCGCCCAAGCAACCATCGATTAGTTGCCAAGGCAACCCCATTGTGCAAGTTGCCACGGCAACTGAGTTTCCCTTGTACTCTTTTACCAAGACGATCCAATCGGCTATCACACCTCAACTCACGATAACCTGGCCTATTTACTCTACTTTAATTTCATCTATTCTTTTAGTTTATTGCTTTTACTTTACTCGTTAAAATCAACTCCTACTATCAATTGTGTTTTTACTTTTACAGTGCGATAACTAAAGCAAAGTGGCCCAAACCAATCCCTGTAGAGACGATACTCGATACTCATATCACTTTATTACTTGCGACGAGTATACTTGCACATTTGCGTAGCACTTATTTCACGCAACAAGTTTTTGGCGCCGTTGCCGGGGATTGGCATTAGCGACTTTGTTTTTATTTTCTTGCACTCTCTTTTTATTTTTCTTGTTTAAAATTCAAAGGGCTAACAAACTTTGGTTTTGCATTGGTATATGACCAGGGCGAGACCGGCTTCACCAGAATATCCCTTTGATCCAGAAATCGAACGAACCTTACAAAGACTTAGACGAAGGATAAGAGTAGCGATGGCTAATCAAGACGGCAATATGAATCAAGATGTTCTAGCAGGAGGAGGAGTGATTCTTGCACGAAACAGAATTATTCGAGACTATCTTGAAGAAGATCTTGATAGACTTAATCCAGGAGTTATCGCACCTGAAATTGAAGCCGACCACTTTGAGTTAAAACCGGTAATATTTAATATGATCAACACATTTGGTCAATTTGGCTGCTCAGCAACTGAAGATGCACGACAACATCTGAAATCTTTCCTCGAGATTTGCAGCTCGTTCAAGATACACGGAGTCACCCCCGATGTATTACGATTAAGATTATTCCCCTATTCACTGAGGGATAGGGCGAAAGCATGGTTGAATAGCATTCCTGTCGGATCCATAGCATCTTGGACCAATCTTTGTCATGATTTCCTTGCTCGATTTAATCCTACAAATTTGACTGATAAGCTTCGCAACGACATTACTTCTTTTCGGCTGGCAGATGATGAATCTATGTACGAGGCTTGGGAGAGATATAAAGAACTTCTACACAAAGGCCCCCTACACGGATTCCCGGTGTGGACTCAAGTAACAATGTTTTACAACGCCATGAATACACGAACAAGGATGATGCTAGATGCCTCGGCAAACGACATACTCTTAGATAAGTCGCCGGAAGAAGCAATGCAAATTTTAAACAGGCTGGCCAAGAATGATTATCAATTCCCATCTACTAGAAGAGGAGGAGTTAGACGCCAAGCCACAATACATGAACTAGGATCATTAGATTCAATTTCGGAACAATTGGCCACTTTAACCAAGATGGTCCAGAACATGCAAAAACCAAACAACACACATGAGGTCAAGGTAATGGATTCTTTTTGTGAGTTATGTGGTGATAACCATAATTCTTCTGAATGTATGCAGAATTCGGAATCCAGCTTCTATGTGGGGAATTACAATCGGAGCAACAACGTGATGTCCAATACATACAATCCAGCTTGGAAGAAGCACCCAAATTTTTCATGGAGTAATCCCAACAATGCTCTAAACCAGAACAATCAGAATGCACAAGCATCGGGATTCCAGCAGAATATGCCACGGCAACAGTTGCCGCAGCAACAACCGATGACATCCAGTTCTTTAGAAAATTCTCTAAATGCTTTTATGATGAAAACTGAATCATATATGGCTGAGAATAGTAACTTCATAAAAAGAACTGATGCTTTTATTAACAGGACCGAGATGAGATTGCAAAACCAAGAGGCGGCAATCAAATCATTGGAAAATCAAGTCGGACAGTTTGCTCAAAATCTGAACACTAGACCGCAAGGAGGTTTACCTAGCGATACTGAAGTCGCAAGAGGATCTGGCCATGAGCAATGTAAGGCGATCACCACTAGAAGTGGCCAACAACTTAGAGAGGTTCAAACCCGCTCGTCAGACAAAACTCTACAAAAAGATCAAGACGAACCTAGCGGCAAAGCCTCAAATGCTGAACCAGGAATTGCCGCGGCAACCGGCAATAAGCATGCCTCGGCAACCGACGATAAAGATGCCTCGGCAACCCCAGTTGATAACGCCTCGGCAACCCCAGTTGTCCCGGCAATACAGTCAATCAGGCTTCAAACTAATGAAAGGATCGAAGATATTCGACTTCCACCACAATTCCCACAAAGGTTGAAGCGACAAAAGCAAGAATACCAATTCAAGAAGTTTGTTGATATCCTAAAGCAAGTCCACATCAACTTGCCATTGGTGGAAGCAATTGAACAAATGCCAAACTATGCCAAGTTTCTTAAAGACATTGTGTCCAAGAGAACAAGGCTAGGAGAGTTTGAAACAATTGCCGCAACAGAGGGATGCATGGCAATGTTGCACAATCGTATGCCACCCAAGTTGAAGGATCCCGGAAGTTTCACAATACCCTGTTCCATTGGAAATCACTATGTCGGGAAATCATTATGCGACCTTGGGGCTAGCATAAACTTGATGCCTAAATCGGTTTTCCAGAAACTAGGAATCAGGAAGGCAAGACCTACAACAGTTATGCTACAGCTAGCCGACAGATCCTATGTGCATCTAGAGGGAAAAAATCGAGGACATACTGGTAAAAGTTGATAAATTTATTTTTCCCGCTGACTTTATTGTTTTGGATTATGAAGCAGATGCGCATGCACCCATCATTCTCGGGAGACTATTCCTAGCAACAGGGAGAACCTTGATCGATGTTGAAAATGGAGAACTCACAACGAGGGTGAATGACCAGCAAGTTAAACTAAATGTGTTCCAAACACTAAGGCATGCCGATGATCCAGAAGAATGCCAACTTCTTCATGCCACGACAGAAGGTAATAGGGCAATAGGGAGGAGGACACAGATCTAGAGATATGCGATGCATTCCCGGATGAACAAATTTTAGTTGCCTCGGCAACCATGGACGAGCATGCCTCGGCAAACCTTGACGCCTCGGCAACCATGGATGCACACGCCTCGGTAACTCTCGACGCCGCAGTAGTTTTTGACGCGCACGCCTCGACAATTCTGGGAGCAGTCGCCACGACAGCACATGCCTCGGCAATACCCTGGTACGCAGATTTAGTTAATTTCCTTGTTTGTGGTATTTTACCTTATGTCATTACTCACCAAGGGAAGAAGCGGTTCCGCCATGATGCTAAGCATTACTTTTGGGAGGAGCCTCTTTTGTTTAAACAATGTACAGATTAGGTTATACGCCGATGTGTCCCTGAAGTAGAGCAACGAAATGTACTCCGGTAATGCCATTCTTCACCCTATGGAGGACATTTTGGAGGAACTCGTACCGCGGCCAAAGTTTTGCAATCCGGTTTGTATTGGCCAACATTGTACAAAGATGCCCAAGACTTTTACAAGCAATGTGATCGTTGCCAGAGGACGGGCAATATCTCTAGACGACATGAGATGCCGCTCCAGAACATCATCGAGGTGGAATTGTTCGATGTGTAGGGGATCGATTTTATGGGACCTTCCCATCTTCATTCGGCAACCTCTACATCTTACTTGCCGTCGACTACGTGTCTAAATGGGTTGAGGCAGCTGCAGTTCCCAACAACGATTCCAAGACCGTGCAACAATTCTTGCAGAAAAACATATTTACACGGTTTGGGATGCCGAGAGCAATTATCAGTGACAAAGGCAAGCATTTTGACAACAGACTAATTGCCAAGATGTTGCAACGCTTCGACATATCACACAAGATCGCCACAACATATCACCCACAAACTAACGGGCAAGCAGAAATTTCCAACCGAGAATTGAAGGGTATACTCGAGAAAGTTGTAAATCCCTCTAGGAAGGATTGGTCATTAAGACTAGATGACGCACTTTAGGCATATCGCACTGCATTCAAAACACCCTTAGGTATGTCCCCCTTCCGACTTGTCTATGGCAAGACATCCCATCTACCGGTAGAAATCAAGCAGAAGGCGTACTGGGCAATCAAGACCGTGAATATGGATTGGGAAAGTGCCAGACAAAAGCGTTTGATGGATCTCAATGAGATAGAAGAATTTCGTGCACTCGCCTATAACAATGCACAAATCTACAAGGAGAAAACAAAGCGATGGCATGACAAGAAACTATTGCCGCGACAATTCACGCCAGGGCAACTAGTTCTCCTATTCAATTCTCGGCTAAAACTTTTCCCGGGAAAGCTGAAATCAAGATGGTCGGGACCATTCGAAGTCGTCAAACCATTCTCCCATGGTGCTGTGATAATCAAGTCCATCTCTAACAACCATGAATTCAAAGTTAATGGACAAAGATTGAAGCACTACAATGGTGCCCATGTGGAACGTAACAAGGAAGTGGTCAACTTAGGAGATGCATGAAGATGCTCTCCCTTTTGATATTAGTAGTTTTATTCTTTTTTTATTTTTTTATTTTTATTTTTATTTTCGATTAAGTATTTATTTTATTTCGATTTTTTTACTATTTCCGATTTATATATATATATTTTAGGATAGATTTTTTTTAGAATCCCTTTATACATCTTTATTTATTTTCTTTTATTAATTTAATTTTAATCCTTATTTTATTTGTCTTTGAATTGTAGGAAAAAAAAGTTCAAGATAAAGAGGAATTCTAATTCAAGTAGGAAAACATCTTCAACAAGGAAACTAGTGGGCTGAATCTAAGGCTTATATAAAGCCTCCAATTCACCCTAATCACAACCCCTTGTCGTCAACTTCTCCCTCACCCTAAACCCTTTTTCGTTTTCCCCTAATCCCACCCACCTATCTTTTCTATAAAACCCGTCACCCTTAACCTATTCCTACTTTCTATCTTGCAACTTTTTTTAGTTTCTTTTCTTTTCTTTGTTTTTACAAAACTCACAACCAAGATCATCCATGGCATGCAAGATTAAACTTTTAGTTCATCCAAGTTCCTCCAAAGAACCAAGATACAAGAAGTTTGCTACACCGGTGGTTCAAGAAAGATTTCAATCCAAGTTTGAAAGCCGGAAGATTCATGAAAAACAAGGCTTTGAATACTCCAACTCTCATCAAGATTTCGGCCTTGAACCATTCATCTTCGAGAGGATTGCACATCAAAAGTGGCAAATCTTTTGCCATCAACCGGAACCGGGTAACATCTCATGGGTAAGAGAATTCTATGCTCACTCACCTAACCCGGATAATCCTTATGTTTTTGTTCGTGACAAGGCCATACTCATAAGTCCCGAAAGTGTCAACACCTTTTACGGGCTTTACATTGAGAAGGACGAGCATCAAGCCTTCGTTGATCAAATCACTCCCAAGCAACTCGACAAGGTGCTTCAAGAACTCACTCAATCGGGAACTCATTGGAACGACGGTAAATACAAGGGCACGGTAAATCGCCTTCGGCTTAAACCCGAGGCAAAACTATGGAATAAGTTTGTTAAAACTTCTTTAATGCCCACCACACACAATACTACCGTTGATATACCACGTCTTTTGCTCATACATTCTATTTTGCATAATCGCATCATTAATATTGGAAAAATTATTTGTGATGATATTTTTGTATGCAGCTCAAAAGATAAGGGTTCTCTTTTCTTCCCTTGCTTAATTTCTAATCTTTGCAAGGAGATGCATGTCCCAAGTGAGTCCACCGATGAAAATGCCCTACCCAAGTCTGGTTGGAATCAAGCACTAATCCGAAAGCTAATGGGAGAGGCACCGAGAGATTCTTCAAGGCCTCCAATTGCCACGTCAACTCCTGCCGCCCCGGTAATCTATAATGCCCAAGCACCTAACGCCCGGGCAACTCGGCCATCGACCCCGGGACACTTTGAAGCACTCTTGCACCCATTGGCAAGCCACCTAAGGCAAATTGAAGACCGGAAACTAATGTTCATGCGGTACATGAAGGAGCACACCAATGCCATCACCCAAGTCATCCTAGAAAAGTACCCAGACAATCGCGTCCCGTTCCCAATCTTTCCCGTCGAGATCCTTGCCCCGGCAACCAATGAAGCAGTCACCACGGCAACCTACATCGTGCATGCACAAGCTGATGCCACAGCAACCAACCCTAAAGATACCAAGGCAACCAAAGCTAAAGATATCCCGGCAACCACTGCAAAAGCCAAAGGTAAAGCACCTATGCCCGAATCAACTCCTACGGAATCATTTTCTGATTTTTCAGATTTGGACGAGTCCTCCATTGAACCAACAAAGACCGCACCAATTGAATCCTCCAAGCGAAAAGCCAATGACAATGATGAAGAGGACGATGAGGATAACCCCGTACGAGGATCGATTCCACCACCGGCAACAAGAAAACAACCATCGCGTTCAAGTAAGAGAATCAAGACACCGACCAAAAGGAAACTAATCATCTACGATGACGAACTCTAGGAGTAAGTCCTCGTATGCATTTTTTTCGTTATTTTTATACTTGCATTGAGGACAATGCCTCACTCGAGTTTGGGGGGGGATTGTTATTAGTAGTTACCATGTTTAGTTACATTCATCTTAAGTATTACATTTAGGATACATAAATTGCTTGCCATGCCTTTAATTGGAACAAGAATTGCTTAGATTTGATGAATATCCGATGATGACTTTGCCAATGCACTTAATTGATAGAATTTTTATTCTAGGATAACCATGGAAAAACTTAGAATTTTACTATGATGCTAATTTTGATGAAACACTGTTGTGGTTTGATTGATTTAAGGAATTCTAGTAAACTTAGGTTGATAATTAACAAATTGGGGGATTAGAATAAAAATTGGATGAATGCTAGAGGTGCCCGAAATTGGCTCTAGCATGTGCAAAAAACAATTGAATACTAGAGGTGCCCGAAACTGGCTCTAGTATGTGTCTAAAAAAAATAAAATAAAATTTATAACTAGAGGTGCCCGAAACCGGCTCTAGTCGAATAAATTAACTTATGAAAACTAAAAAAAAACACTAGAGGTGCCCAAACTGGCTCTAGTTAAAACATGTTAAAAAGAACCCAATGAAGTAATTTGAAAACCTATTGTTTGCATAGAATCCGAAAAATCAACTTGCACACAACTCCACACACACTCACAAGCATTATAGTTTGATTCCGAGTAATTCTTAAGTTTTCCGAAAAATAAAAAGCCAATCATACTTTGTGCCCCGGTTCAGAGAATTGAAATCAAGTTCAAAGCTAAGTTTGTGAAAATTGAAGTCTTGGCAGGTAATTATGAGTTTGCATTGCTTGAGGACAAGCAATAGTTCGAGTTTGGGGGTGTGATAAGTGTTCAAAAGTACTATTTTTCTTACCCTTTTTACTCATATTATTGTTAAACTTAGGCTCATGTTAGTTTCATAATTAGCCATTCATGCATTAATTCATATTTCCTTCCAACGTTGAGCTTGATTACACAACTTGGTAGTTTTTGTGGGAAAAGATGCTGCTTTGGTGTGTTTTGTGTGTATGTGCAGGATCACTTGCCAAAGCAAGGCTAGAGCTAGTTGCCAGGGCAATGCATGAAGGAGACGCCGAGCTAGTTGCCAGGGCAATACATGAAGGAGACGTCGAGCCAGTTGCTAGGGCAATTATCGACAAGAGCAAAGGTGATATGGTAGTCGAAATTGATGACTAGACAAGCCCAGATGACATGGAGCAAAGCCCAAACCCAAAGGAATTTGATTTCCATGCAGAGATTAAGAAATAATTAAATTCCAAGAAGATAGGAGAAGTTCTAGTAGGAATACAATTATAATAAAGAATTATATTCTTTAAAGATAATTTAATTCCAACTTAACTTCCTCCTCAAAGAAGGACTTTGGCCTAGCCCTATAAATAAGAAGGGAATTTCGACAATTCAGATAGAGAGCAAGGGGAGAGGATTTTTGACAACTCTAAAGGGCAAGAAGGAAGAGATTTCGACAAGATAACAAGGGGAGAGAGTTCGATTTCTTCTTCTTCTTTGCTTCCATTAGATTCATGGTTTGGGGATTATTCTTTGTATTTCTTTTGAACCCAACCATGAACTAACTTGATTGGTTAGGGTTATTGTGTTTTGTTGTTGTGAGAAACAATTGGATTTTGTTTAGGTAATAAGATTTTGCACTTTTCTATTCAAGGTTTACTCATTCTTGCCTTTTATTCTTGTTTGCGAGTGAATTGGGAGAGGATCTCGTAACTTCATCTATTTATCTAATATCGGGAGAGTTAGGTTCAAGAAACGAATGAGTATGGTCTTTATTCAATCTATTGATGGTGAAGATTAATCCGACTTAGGAATAAGTTAAGGATTTCAACGGCTAAGAGGAGCGCAAGATTGGTTGTTGTTCACCCTTGATTCACGCAGGGATGTATTATCAAGGCATGCACAAGTAGCTGGAGTTTCGACTTAGGGATAAGAAGAAACCATTGAAGACCACTCTGCCGAACCTTGAAGTTGCTGCCCAGACGCCCAAGTAGTTGCCCAGCTAGTCACCCAAGCAACCATCGATTAGTTCCCAAGGCAACCCCGTTGTGCAAGTTGCCACGGCAACTGAGTTGCCCTTGCACTATTTTACCAAGACGATCCAATCGGCTATCACACCTCAACTCACGATAACCTGGCCTATTTACTCTACTTTAATTTCATCTATTCTTTTAGTTTATTGCTTTTACTTTACTCGTTAAAATCAACTCCTACTATCAATTGTGTTTTTACTTTTATAGTGCGATAACTAAAGCAAAGTGGCCCAAACCAATCTCTGTGGAGACGATACTCGATACTCATATCACTTTATTACTTGCGACGTGTATACTTGCACATTTGCGTAGCACTTATTACACGCAATAGTTGCCGGGGCGTTAAACAATCCGAACGGCATCCTTCGAAAGGCATAAGTATCGTATGGGCATGTGAAGGTTGTATTTTCTTGATCTTCTGGTGCTATGGAAATTTGATTGTAACCTGAATAACCATCAAGAAAATAATAAAAGGGTTTACCTGCAAGACGGTTAAGCATTTGATCAATAAAGGGTAATGGGAAGTGATCTTTCCTAGTGGCTTTGTTTAGCTTTCGATAATCCATACAAACCCTCCAACCGGTCACAGTCCTGGCTGGAATGAGTTCATTGTTTTCATTACTTACCACCGTTATACCTCCCTTTTTCGAAACACATTGTACCGGTCTTACCCATGTACTATCAGAGATAGGGTATATAATGCCGGCGTCAAGCCACTTGATGATTTCTTTCATTACAACCCCTTTCATGGCATGATTTAGTGTCCTCTGGGCCTCAATTGAAGGTTTGTGATCATCTTCCAACAAAATCTTGTGCATGCACACTACCGGGCTAATTCCCTTCAAGTCAACAATTGTTCACCCTATTGCCTTTTGTGTAGCTTCAACATCTTGATCAGCTTCTTTTCCTGCTCAGGCTATAACTTAGAAGAAATAATTATTGGTAATATATTATTGGTTCCTAAGTATGCATATTTTAGTTGCTCTGGCAATTGTTTCAACTCAAGAATCGGTGGTTGTTCAATAGAGGGTTTTTCGAGCTTACCTTCCTTACCTGAGTAATCCAGTGGTTCAAAGTATGTACCTGGTTGATTGACTAGCCAATTTGCCTCTTCTTGTTGTTCCTCATCGACCGGTTCTTTATATTCCTCAGGTTCCTCTTGATCGGTAATGTAGTTGCCGAGGCAACTAAATTCCTCGTCGAAGTTAAACTCTGTCGTGGCACGAAGAAGTTGGCATTCTTCTGGATCATCGGCATGCCTTAGTGTTTGGAACACATTTAGTTTAACTTGCTGGTCATTCACTCTCATTGTGAGTTCTCCCTTTTCAACATCGATCAAGGTTCTCCCTGTTGCTAGGAATGGTCTCCCGAGAATGATGGGTGCATGCTCATCTGCTTCACAATCCAAAACAATAAAGTCAGCGGGAAAAATAAATTTATCAACTTTTACCAGTATGTCTTCGATTTTTCCCTCTGGATGCACATAGGATCTGTCGGCTAGCTGTAGCATAACTGTTGTGGGTCTTGCCTTCCCGATTCCTAGTTTCTGGAAAACCGATTTAGGCATCAAGTTTATGCTAGCCCCAAGGTCGCATAATGCTTTCCCGACATAGTGATTTCCAATAGAACAGGGTATTGTGAAACTTTCAGGATCCTTCAACTTGGGTGGCATACGATTGTGCAACATTGCCATGCATCCCTCTGTTGCGGCAATTGTTTCAAACTCTCCTAGCCTTGTTCTCTTGGACACAATGACTTTAAGAAACTTGGCATAGTTTGGCATTTGTTCAATTGCTTGCACCAATGGCAAGTTGATGTGGACTTGCTTTAGGATATCAAGAAACTTCTTGAATTGGTATTCTTGCTTTTGTCGCTTCAACCTTTGTGGGAATGGTGGTGGAAGTCGGATATCTTCGATCCTTTCATTGGTTTGAAACCTGATTGACGGTATTGCCGGGACAACTGGAGTTACCGAGGCATTATCAATTGGGATTGTCGAGGCATGCTTATCACAAGTTGATGAAGCATCCTTATCGTCGGTTGCCGAGGTATGCTTATTGCTGGTTGCCGAGGTAATTCTTGGTTCAGCATCTAAGGCTTTACCACTAGGTTCGTCTTGATCTTTTTGTGGAGTTTTGTTTGATGAGCGGGTTTGAGCCTCTGTAAGTTGTTGGCCACTTCTACTAGTGATCGCCTTACATTGCTCATGGCCAGTTCCTCTTGCGACTTTAGTATCGCTAGGTAAACCTCCTTGCGGTCTAGTATTCAGGTTTTGAGCAAACTGTCCGACTTGATTTTCCAATGATTTGATTGCCGCCTCTTGGTTTTGCAATCTCATCTCGATCCTGTTAATAAAAGCATCAGTTCTTTTTATGAAGTTACTATTCTCAGCTATATAAGATTCATTTTTCATCATAAAAGTATTTAGAGAATTTTCCAAAGAACTAGATGTTGTCGGTTGTTGCTGCGGTAACTGTTGCCCTGGCATATTCTGCTGGAATCCCGATGCTTGTGCATTCTGATTGTTCTGGTTTAGAGCATTGTTGGGATTACTCCATGAAAAATTCGGGTGCTTCTTCCAAGCTGGATTGTATGTATTGGACATCACATTGTTGTTCCGATAGCAATTCCCCATATAGAAGCTGGATTCGGATTCTGCATACATTCATAAGAATCATGGTTATCACCACATAACTCACAAAAAGAATCCATTACCTTGACTTCATGTGTGTTGTTTGGTTTTTGCATGTTCTGGACCATCTTGGTTAAAGTGGCCAATTGTGCCGAAATTGAATCTGATGATCCTAGTTCATGTATTTTGGCTTGGCGTATAACTCCTCCTCTTCTAGTAGAGGGGAATTGATAATCATTCTTGGCCAGCCTGTTTAGAATTTTCATTGCTTCCTCCTGCGACTTATCTAGAAGTATGCCGTTTGCCGAGGCATCTAGCATCATCCTTTTTGGTGTATTCACGGCGTTGTAAAACATTGTTACTTGAGTCCACACCGGGTATCCGTGTAGGGGGCATTTGTGTAGAAGTTCTCTATATCGCTCCCAAGCCTTGTACATGGATTCATCATCTGCCTGCCGAAAAGAAGTAATGTCGTTACGAAGCTTATCAGTCAAATTTGTAGGATTAAACCGAGCAAGGAAATCACGACAAAGATCGGTCCAAGATGCTATTGATACGGCAGGAATGCTATTCAACCATGCTTTCTCCCTATCCCTCATTGAATAGGGGAATAATCTTAATCGTAAGATATCGGGGGTGACTCCGTATATTTTGAACGAGTTACAAATCTCGAGGAAAGATTTCAGATGTTGTCGTGCATCTTCAGTTGCTGAGCCGCCAAATTGACCAATTGTGTTGATCATATTAAACATTAACGGTTTCAACTCAAAGTGGTCGGCTTCAATTTCAGGTACGACAACTCCTGGATTAAGTCCATCAAGATCTTCTTCAAGATAGTCTCGAATAGTTCTGTTTCGTGCAAGAATCACTCCTCCTCATGCTGGAACATCTTGATTCATATTGCCGTCTTGATTAGCCATTGCTACTCTTATCCTTCGTCTAAGTCTTTGTAAGGTTCATTCGATTTCTGGATCAAAGGGATATTCTGGTGTAGTCGGTCTCGCCCTGGTCATATACCAATGCAAAACCAAAGTTTGTTAGCCCTTTGAATCTTAAACAAGAAAAGTAAAAAGAAAGTGCAAGAAAATAAAAACAAAGTCGCTATTGCCAATCCCCGGCAACAGCGCCAAAAACTTGTTGCGGGTAATAAGTGCTATGCAATTGTGCAAGTATACACGTTGCAAGTTATAGTATAAAAGATATCGTCTCCACAGGGATTGGTGCCACTTCAAGAATCTAGTCTCTTGCACTGTAAAAAGTAAAAACACAAATAAAGGATTATAGGATTTTAACTAATAACTAATCTAGAAAGCAATAAAGTAAAAGAATAGATGAGATCAAATGAGAGAGATAGGCCAGGTTATCGTGAGTTGAGGTGTGATAGCCGATTGGATTGTCTTGGTAAAAGAGTGCACGGGCAACTCAGTTGCCGTGGCAACTTGCACAACGGGGTTGCCTTGGCAACTAATCGATGGTTGCCTGGGCGACTAGTTGCGCAACTACTTCAGCGTCTGAGCAGCAACCTTCAAGGTTTGGCAGAGCGTTCTTCAATGGTTTCTTCTTATCCCTAAGTCGAAACTCTAGCTACTTGTGCATGCCTTGATAATACATCCCTACGTGAATCAAGGGTGAACAACAACCAATCTTGTGCTCCTCTTAGCCGTTGAAATCCTTAACTTATTCCTAAGCCGGATTAATCTTCACCATCAATAGATTGAATAAAGATCATATTCATTCGTTTCTTGAATCTCACTTTCCCAATATTAGATAAATAGATGAAGTTACGAGATCCTCTCCCAATTCACTCGCAAACAAGAATAAGAACCAAGAATGAATAAACTTTGAATAGAAAAGTGCAAACTCTTATTACCTAAACAAAATCCAATAGTTTCTCACAACCACAAAACACAATAACCATAGCCAAATAGATTTAGTTCATGGCTAGGTTCCAAAGAAATACAAGATAAATAATCCCTAGCATGAACCTAATTGAACAAGAAAGAAAAAGATGAAGAATTGAAGTTTTTCGAAATCCCCTTGCCCTAGATGCTTGTCAAAAATTCTCTCCTCTTGCCCCTTTTGGATTGTCGAAATTCCCCTCTAATTTATAGGGCTAGGTCAAAGTCCTTCTTTGAGGAGGAAGTTAAGTTGGAATTAAATTATCTTTAAAGAATATAATTCTTTATTATAATTATATTCCTACTAGAACTTCTCTTATCTTCTTGGAATTTAATTCTTCTTTAATCTCTTCATGGAAATCAAATTCCTTTGGGATTGGGCTTTGCTCCACGTCATCTTGGGCTTGTCTAGTCATCAATTTCGACTAACATATGACCTTTGTTCTTTGTCAACAATTGCCCTAGAAACTGGCTCGGCGTCTCCTTCATGCATTGCCCTGGCAACTAGCTCAGCATCTCCTTCATGTATTGCCCTGGCAACTAGCTCGACATCTCCTTCATGTATTTCCCTGGCAACTAGCTCTAGCCTTGCTTTGGCAAGTGATCCTGCACATACACACCAAAGCAGCATCTTTTCCCACAAAAACTACCAAGTTAAGTAATCAAGCTCAACGATGGAAGGAAACATGGATTAATGCATGAATGGCTAATTATGCAACTAATATGAACCTAAGTCTAACAATAATATGAGTAAAAAGGGTAAGAAAAATAGTACTTATGAACACTTATCAATTACCCTTTGTTAACTCATTTGTTTATAATTTAGGGTAAAATACCCTATTGGTACATGAATTATGCATAGTTGATCGGTTTAGTACATTTAGTTTTTTCGTTCCTACTTTTATACATGAACTTCTATTTCAACAGTTTTACACTTTTCCATCACGGAGGATGACATGGCCTACTCGGACCACTAATTCTTTGACGTGTGTCATTTTTTATAAAAAAATGTCATTTTTTCCACGTGTAATATTATCCCTAGAAAAGTCATAAACAACATTTCCTATTATTACTGTTTAACTCACATTTCAATATGAAAAAATTCAATCGATTGAAAAAATAGGGCTTATTTCACGATAGAAATTAGGGATTTCAATCGAGTTGAGTTCGTGTTCTCAAAAATGGGTTTAGGTTATTTCTGCTTTTGAGTGGGTTTAGTGATTCATGTTTGGCTTTAGGGTTTTGTGTAATCGTGTTTGAGTTTATCTGAGTTAAATCGTGTTTGGGTTCTCAAAAATTAGTTGTTTCGATTTATCTGGTATGTGTCTCTGAACTAGGGTTTATCTTTTCATTTCGTTCAAGAAGAAGATTATAACTATTCGTTTTTTTTTTTTGCTTTTAGAGATTCAAACCTGTTAGAGATCTGGACAAGTTACTGGTTGGCTACTCTGAAAGATTCATTTCAACAGGGTAAGTCATACTCACTTATTTTTTACAGTGATGAGTTAATTTTTATTAATTTTTTATATAAATCGAAAATAATGTTCTCTAATAAAGTGTGTGTGTGTCTAATACATGTCTATTTGTATGTGTGTATGTTATCAGAGAAATTTACTATAACATTACTATGATGGAGAAAGCAACAATAGTAATGCACATGGGGGTAATTTTGATAAGAATCCAAAATTATAATATGTATGTGGAGATGATATTGAATGGAGAATTGATCCAGATTTGTTAAGTTATTGGATTTTACTTGATATAGTCAGAGATGTTGGTTATAGGGCAGTTATGTGGTTTGCTTATGTGATACCAGGTGAAAAATTAGAAGATGGCACAAAAATTGCATAAGATGATTACTCGTTTAGGAATATGATTGAACATTGTAAGATGGGTGCATTGCATGTTTATATAGAGCATAAGGTTGATATCCCCCAATGTACAGATTATGAGTCAAATGATGATGTACCTAAATTAGATTATGAGACACATGTTAGGACATGAGTTAGTGCTGGTCCAGCTAGTAGTGTGGTGGGTGAGGCATCAAATACTGGTGTTGGTGAGACATCAAATGCTGGTGGGTCCAAAGAGGTTAGTGACATTGAAAGTTTATTTGATGTAGACATGGGTGACTCTAAAGATGCTTTTGAGGGTGAGTCTGAAGCTGCTTTTAAGGGAAATGGTAAGGGTAAAGCTAGTTTTGAGGGAGTAAGGGTGAAGCTAGTTTTAAAAGAGATGGTAAGGGTGAAGCTGATCCTAAATTTCAAAAAAATGTGAGTGACTGTGCAGTCGAGGTTGAAACAAACTTTGTTTATGACACAAATGTTTCTTTTGATTCAAAGGGATTAGGGTTCATATTTAGAAAGAGGAAAAAAATAGAAGAAGATTGTCTGTAGTTCTTTTAAAAAAATGGGAAAAAGTTGTCAAATAATAAATGGGAGGTTGAGACTTGTTTTGATTTTGATTTTGGAGCATCCATTGAGACAACCAAAGGGAACAAAAGAACTAAACCAGTATACAGGGGATAATAAATTTGAAAGACAACAAGATGAAGATAAGGATAATAAAATTGGAAGAGAGAGATTATATCAATTCATCAGATGTAGGAAGTTATGAAAGTTTGGATGATGGAGAGGTTTTTTGGAAAAAAAACAATAAGGTTTTTTTATGATTCTTCAGATCCAATCCCATATTTGCAGCTTTGACTGATATTTGAAAGCACAAGACAATTCAAGGATGTATTAAGCAAGTTTATTGTGGCAAAGAGATTTGATTCTAAGCTAGTTCAAAATGAAAAAGACAAGGTCAGTGCCAAATGCAATGGTGAGGGGTCTTGGGACATTTATGCTTCAATTGACAACAATGATGGGTTCTTTAAGGTAAAAAAAACTTTTAAGCCAACATGATTGTTCCATAACTTTCAAGAACTCTAGGGCAAATTATAAATTTGTAGGAAACCACTTTCTAAAGAAGTTAAGAATCATACCCAAGTTGACATTGCTTGAGATGAAACATTTGGCTAAGGAAGAGTTCAATGTAGATATACCTACTGGTTATGTAGCAAAGCAAGAATGTGGGCAATGAATAAGATAAATGGGAGAGTACATTATGAGTTTAATAGACTTTTTGACTATGAAACAATTCTGAGGGAGGTTGACCCAAATTGCAATATTGATCTAATGGTTGAGAGGCTCAGTCTTAACCACAAAAAGATATTTAAAAGGATTTACATCTGTTTTAGTGCAATAAATGAGGCATTCAGACAACATTGTAAGCCAATTTTAAACTTAGATGGTTGTTTTTAAAGGGTAAATTCAATGAAGAACTACTATGTGCTTTAAGAAGAGATGTAAATGACCAAATATATTCAATAGCTTGGGATATTGTTGAAAAGGAGAATAGGTCTAGTTGGTGGTGGTTCTTGGACAACCTCAAGACTGATATGCATTTAGGTGATGGAGCTGGATTTACAATCATGAGTGACGAGCATAATGTATAACAAAGTGACAATTTTTTGGTTTTTTAACAGTAACAAAAGTATATTTAGGTGTTTAATTTGTTTTTATGTGTTTTTTACAGGGATTGACTAAAGAATGTTGATTGGATTTTCTAGAAGTCAAGCATCACTTTTGTATAAGACATATATATTCAAATTGGAAGAAAAACGCAAAAGTATTGAATTATAGAAGTTGTTTTAGTGTTGCTCTAAGTCCAGTAATGAAGTTGATTTTTTAGACATAGCTTTAGAATGGGTGAATTAAAAGGAAAAGTCTTAGAAAATTTACTATTGAAGGACACAGTGCACTGGAGCAGGTTTTTTTAGAACACATTATCATTCTAATGTAGTAGACAATAATTTTGTTGAAGCATTTAATGCTTCTATTTTACAATCTAGGTTCATGTCTATTATATCCATGCTTGAGCATATTAGGCACTATGTAATGAATAGGATTGTGACAAAAAAAAGGAAAACTCTGGCTTGAAAAATCTGTGTTTGGGCCTAAAATCTTGGCAAAATTGCAAGCAAATAAGAAGTTAAGCTCTTATTGCCATATAAATTGGAATGGATCTGAAGGATACGAGGTTGTATGGGGGATGATACATATATTGTGGTTGTATGGGGGATGATACATATGTTGTTGACATAAATGAAAGAAATTATAGTTGCAGGACATAGGATCTTAGTGGTATCCCTTGCCCTCATGCAATCTACGTGATTCTATTTAGGAGGAAGTCATTTGATTATTATATATTCCACTTGTACAAGAAGAAAGTAAATTAACAAAATTATAGCTTTGCGATTCCTGGTGATAAATTTTGGCCAAGAACAAATTTAGGTTCTCTCAATCCACCAGTTGAGAAAAAATGTCAGGTAAACCCAAAAAGAATAGAAGGAAAGAAGAAGGTGAAACTAACTGTGGGACAAGACTCTCTCGAATAGGCACTAAGATCAGGTTTCAAACATGTTTTAAAGTATGACATAACTCAAGGAAATGTCCAAGTAAACAACAACAAACACAACCAACTGTAAGTTAAGTTAAATTTAGTTAATGTTAGTTTTCTTTAATAATAATTTAGCTGACTGTTTATTTGTTAATTATTTTTTTAGGTTGAAAATCATCCCTCTCCAGCAACTAATTCAGCTCGTCCATCTAGAATTCCAACAACTAAACCGATTTCTCTATCTAGAACTGATAGGAGAATTAACAAGAATCAGACAACCAATTACAAGTTAAGTTAAATTTAGCTGCTTGTTAGTTTTTTTTAAAATGATTTAGTTTACTGTTATTTCTTATCTATCTATTTAGGATGAAAGTCAGACATCTCCAGCAACTAATCCAGTTGTTCTTTTATCCAGAAATCCAACAATTGTTAAGGTAATATACAAGTAGTTAAAGTATTGTTAAATCTAGTTGTTTATATATTTTACCTTACTGTTTATTTGGTATTTGTGTATCGAGGTTAAAAAAGTTGTTCCTCCATCCACTGAACCATCAAGATCTGCACCAGTTGCATGTCCTAAGGTAATACAAAATATGAAACAATGTTAGATATTTGGATTGTTCACGATTAATGTTTTTTGTAACAAAATCTGTATACTATTATAGGTAAGTGAAAGGATAAGTGTTCGAATTTGTAAACATTCACCAGCGAACACACCCACAACTACTGCAAACACTAGCAACCCCCTACTCCTAAGATGAATGTGCAAACTAAGAGAACAAAGCATAGTCAAGATATACCTACACAAAGATCTGTACTATTAGCATGTTCGACCCTAAATGTGCAGGCCAAGGGCAAAGAAAAATTGATGCATCGAGAACACTTCAACCTTCTAGGACTGAACTTGTTATGCTGAAAAAAAATTGATGGTTATACCAAAGAAAAGGTACAAAAAAGAAACAACCCTGGAAGTGAGAAGTGCTTATCAAAACATATGAGACTGATGGTCATATTTTGTTATCATATGAAATTTGAAGATTAATTTAGGTCATGAGACCAAGTTATTTTATTATGTTATTATTGTCTCTAGGTTCATTTCAAAATATAACAGTTTTTATGATGTATCAGCTGAACTTATATTTTGTTATTACGTTATCTATAGGCTGATTCAACAATACTTTCAATGGTTATTACATCTTGATGCAAATTTCTTTATAGGGTTATTTCAACTTTATCCTTCTTTAAATGATAACAGTTTCTATGGTGTAAATTTGCAACTTCAAAATTACATTAACCATTTAAGTTCATCCTAAAAATTCATCCATACATCCATCATAACCATTTTAGTTCATCCTAAAAACACATTCCTTAGTGCATGCTGCAAATCTTTTCTTCCATTATAATTTCTCTAAGCATTACTCATAGAGTAAATTACAGCAACAAACAAGAAAAAAAAAGAAGCCAATCTTGTACAAGAAAGCTTCAAATTTTGCACTCCTCAATTTTTCTTCCAACTCCAATACTTTTGAAGAATTTATGCCCCCCAAAAAACCATAATAGTCTTTTCTGCATTTTATCAATACTTCGAAAATCTTCAGTTCTCAATTTTCCCTTAAAAGCATGCTATTTTCACTAATAACCTCAAGAAGTAAATTCATTTCATGTTGGTCTTCATCTTTGTCATCAACCCAATGAAAAAAATTACACCGATCTTTCTGCGCAAACGTCAAACAAATTTTTGTCTAAAAACATTTTGCAAAAATATAAAAAAAATAATAAACAAAATCATTTACCTCAAATCACCTTGGGCAACCAAAGAATCTTTGTCCTTTCGTTAATTCCTTCTTCGAAGTTCGAATTTTAGCCCTATGCCCGCAATTGCAGCATATTTCACCTCTAGAGTGTCATCCTTTTGAATTTGAAGAATACAAGGACATGATTTTTGCTTGAAAATACAACATATTTTCTCTACGAAATCAAATGAAAGCCTAAGTTAACCCTAAATCAAGATGTTATTCGCCCTAAACTCTTAATGTTGTTCGCGAAAAAACTCTCAATGTTCTTCACCCTAAACTATCGATGTTCTTCGTTAAATCCTTAGAAAATATTGGGTTTAATCCCTGATGTTATCAATTTCTTAAGAATTCAAATAAGAGAACGGTAATAATATGACAGGATGTTTATGACTTTCAAGGGATAATATTACACGTAGAAAAAAAGAAAGGCAATTTTTTTTAAAAAGTGACATGTGTCAAAGGATTAGTGGTTCGAGTAGGCCACGTCATCCTCCATGACGAAAAAGTGTAAAACCGTTAATGGAATAGAAGTTCATGTATGAAAGTAGGAAGGAAAAAAGTAAATGTGCTAAACTGATGAATTGGGTATAGTTCATGTACCAATGGGTATTTTACCCTATAATTTATTAGGTTAAATTTTGGTTTTGATCTTTTTATTTTGTTAAAATTTGTGCTTTATTCTTTATACTTAATTTAGTTAGTACTCCTACAATTATAACATTACAATTATATCTAAATTGATAGCATTAGTAACTTTTTTTTGGTTAAACAGTTGACATGATTTTTTTATGAAGCATAAAGATATTTACATTTTCAGGACAAATGTCAAGATTCATATTTATATAAGATATGGCAAAAAGAGCATCTTTGACCACTTGATCAGTTAGTGGATCTCAATGTTGACATGATTTTTGTTCTTGAAAACACTACTTCTATATCGTCCTAATGAGTGATGACATGGATTTTTTATTTTACATGAAGGGAGACTCTATATGAGGTATGTAGAGGATTTAACCACCAAAATTACAAAATTGTATTGTAGTCCTTTTATGGATTGCAAAATTGTATTGTAGTCCTTTCATGGATTACAAAATTCTAATAAATACAATAGTGAAATTATACTTTGCACCCTTCAAATTTAAAATTTAACTTTGATCACTCAGTATGGAATTTATGGCTTTACTCCTGACTGAGAATATAAAAAATCTTCCTAAATACAAAATTAGGAGTGACAAAAAGTTAGCGGTATTCATATTTTAGATTAAGTAAGGGAATTAATATAATACCCTAAACCCGGATGTCACATTTGGGCCTTAAGCTCAACCCCCAACCATAAATTTCAACCTAGTTTAGCCCAAACTACAATTTCATAACCATGAAACTCATTGAGTTCAAATAGTTCAAAGATAGTTAAATAATTTAAAATGTTTACAAGTCATCTTTATTTGAAAATAAAATATTTAAAACATTCGGCTCATTACTACAATCCAAAATAAGAGTTACAATTACAAAATCATTAGGGTTCTATGAATACACAGCCCAAGGATCTAGGTACTATACTCCAGATGAATCGACGCACTGAAATCTTAAGTCGATGGTGCCCTCAGAAAAAAAGTACCAACCTCATAACATGTGAACAGAAACAACGATTCCAAACATTAAGCTCATGGAGCTCAATGGTACACTTCTAATCTACCATTCTTTATGCAAATCATAAATAAGAGCATGTATACAGAAATGATGCAATGGCAACAAGATCAATACATGGCGCTACAACTAGCAACCTAAACACATGCTAGAGCAAAACATACCACCTAAGATCATCAAACAGTCATAACAACATAACCACAAACCTGGAGTGAGGCCCGGGTACACAACATAGAGAACATACACTCTAAGCAAGGCCCAAGTCACACAGCATCAGGAATGTATGTTCACACTCAGAATCCTCCTGGAGTGTTCTCGAATGTATCCTGGGTCGCACAACATCGAGATCGAACATTTAGTGTTCACTTAGCATTATGTTGCAACACGTTCACTGGGTATCCGGGTCCCATCAAATAAGGTGACTCCTTTATATAAGTGCTCACACGGTACACATCGATATCGTATCAATCATCGAAGCTCTATGGTTACAATCATTATCAAGTCACCCACTAGTGTTACCAAATTGTTACATGTTATGTACTTGTACAAGGGTAGAATCTCAGTTACTCGATTTTATAAGTTGTTTTACCTTATTAGGAACCTATTAGACTATCTCATGAATTATCAAGCCTTCGAACTCAAAATAATTTTTTTCGGGTAGATTGCCCAGTTAGTATTGATACTCGACTCTGCGTACTGATACGGTACACTGGGTACCATACTCACCCATTTTATACCGATACGTGGGCACAAAAAAGGGGGAAAGCAACAGGCCCTCAGTACTCAAACATGAGTATCGGTACAACATCACAGATACCGATACGCTAACATGCGTATCGGTACAAGTTTTGCTCACTGGAATTTAATCCAATGGTGAGTACCGATACGGGATGACCTATACTAGTACTGCTTGAATATCGTATCGGTACAGGTTGAAACCCGTACCGGTCCCTCTGAGTTTATCGGTGTTCTTGAACAAAAACACAGGGTACTGATACGAGTTTATCCCATACCGATACTCGAGCCTAAAAACATCATTCTAGGGCTCTAAAATCTCTTTCAAGGCACACAAAGCCTCCCGATTAAGTCTAAGATAAATCCTACACATTATAGGAGATATTTAGGGTGATTTGCTACCAATTTTACTCTTTACTAACCTCAAATCTCATATTTATCATTTTTATAAATATTGGTTCTAAAACTCCAGAAGCAACCAAAACAACAAACCATGCATATTAAGCAATCATCCTTAGGATGTGCACGAAAATAAAGGAGTTAGAGATGTATTAACTTTACTCCTAGCTGAAAAAAGAAGCTTCTAGCTCAACTCTTCAAGCCCTCTCATTTCCACAAGCTTTGGAGGCTTCCCCTTTCTCTCTCACTACACAAAGATGATGTAGAATGGATTACAACTTGTAGGAAATGAAGGGCTAGCTATAACTTACTCTTGGAGCTAGAAAAGCGGGAGTTAATCCTCTATTAACACAATCCCATCAAAACCCTTACAAAACCAATCACTTTCACCTTCCACCATTTTTGACAATTTTTACCTTGATTTGTAGATTTTTGGGAGGAGATTACACTGCCCTTAACTTAAATTCTGAATTTGTAACACAAGATGATAAGAATTAACCTTTCTCTGAACCTTTAGGAGGAAGATGAAGATGAGAGGGATAGGGAGGACAAGGAGACAAAATGAGATCACCCTCAATTTTTTCTTGCAGAGACTTAAAACCAAAACAACATTTCCTTTGAAATTTGGGTAATTCGCAACATAAGTCCCTCAGTCTTTTCTTTTATCACTCAAAAGCCACCACCGAAGCCCAACAAGACATTAAATGGGCCCGCTAAGGTATCCATGAGCAACCATTAGGCCCAACACGAGGCCCATGACTCGGGTGATCCGACTCACGGATTTTCGATATCTAGGTCGTTACAACTAATTTATGCCAATAAAGTAAGATGACTAAATTTAAAATTCCAGCAAAGTAGAAGAACATAACAAAAATTAGACTAATTTATTTCAAGAAAAAATAGTTATTCAGTTAGTGTTAGCTTCTTTAGAATTAAATTTTAAACCAACTCATAATTTTATGGGTAAAAAATAGAGAAGAGATGCATATCTAAACTACGCATGAATTTCGACCAATTGTATACATGAAATTTTGATTTGATTCACACAACTTGCTAAAGTTATAATAGACATCACATCTTTTTTATGTTTGTGTATCATATTACATAATAATTATATTTATTCAATATGAAAATAAATAGATGTACTTAATTTTTAACATGCATATAATTAAATTAAAATCAAGATTGTTGGTATATAGTTGAACCAAAATCAAAATTTATGATGACATTATAAATTTAACCAAAATTCATGCATAATTTTAATATTCATCATAAAAAAACCGCCAAACTTTGGATAAGTAATACAAAAAGTAAGCCCTTTTAAGCTTTTCCCCCCGGCCCACTTCTTGGGAAGAAAAGGTCACTGTTATAGTAGTGTTGACCACACAAAAAGGACAAAAGAGCTTTTTTTTTTTAACAATTTCTATTTAAGAGAGGGGAGGGGAAATTTGCTCTTGAGTTTCGAATCCACAACCTAAGAGAGAGGAAAGAGTGTCAACTGATAGCTTGAACCACTTGCTTTAGAAGTTGTTAACCAAAATAACATGCTTTTAAAATATTGGCATTTTCACAATTGAAGATATTATAAGAAAAAAATTAAGGACCACTTGGTTCTAGAAAGCATTTTTTATTTTTATTTTCTATTTTCATTTTCAAAAAATAGTTTTTGTTTTTAATTTTTTTAAAAATTAAAAAATCTATTTGGTCAATAAAAATGAAAATTTATTTTCAAAAATAAAAATAGTAAAAATGTATTTAGTATCTAATTTTTTTAAATAAAAATAAATAAATAAATAGTTACTTATTTAAAAATTAAATTAAAATATAATTATTAGAAAAATATTATTATAATAAAAATAAAATAAGATTAAATAAGTCAAAGTTATAAAATTGACATTAGAAGGATTTAAACCCGGGTTAAATAGAGTTAAAATTTAAAGCCTTTGTTTTCATCTTTTCCGCCTTTCTAAAATATTTTTAATAAAAATGGTGAAAACATTTTTTTTTTTGTTTTCAAATTTTCATTAATTTTTGTTTCCATTTTCAAATTTTACATCCAAACATATTTTCTTCAATATTTTTTATTTTTTAAAAATAAAAATAAATATAACTTGTATTTTCTGTAACCAAACATACCCTTAATAACTCAATATAGCAAAATCCAAACCCAACACTTCTATTTCCCTTTTACAGGATGAGGGTACGCTTATGCAATTCATTCATAAACCCATTGGGCTCTCTATAGTTTATTTGTTAAGGGCAGATCATCACCATCACCCCCATCATATACACTATGATATATATAACGTATGTAATATGTTTTTCTTATTATTATTTATGTTTGTTGTTTGTGTTGAATTCTGTATTGTTATGTATAAAGTGTCGAACAAACAAGGACGGAGCTCCCTTGGGCCAAAGGACCCGGCCACTGTTATAAAATTAAAATATTAAATATATTTTGATCTAATTATAATTTGGTCCCTGTAAAAAATAAATATTTAAATTAAAAAATATAAAAATTTATTAAATATATAATCAAGTAGGGATTGAACTAAAGAATAATAAGCTCGCATTATTAATTTTTTGGTCTAATATCAATTTAAGTCCTTATATGTTTAAATATTAGACAAACTAGGCCTTGCCCCATGAATTTTGAGTTTTAAATACTTAATAAACCCTTGCATTTTTTAAATTTAATATTTTGACTCCCACAAATGTTCGATCATGGCTCCGTCCCTGCGGACAAAGCTAGTTTCATCAGCTAATTCGACTTCGATTCAGTTGGAAAAGAGCTAAATATCTCTTTTTAAATAATAATATTTAGATTTATGTATCAAATTTTCTCTTATAATTGTACCTATAATTTTAGTCAAGTGAATTTTGGTTTGAATTAGGGATTAAATGAATCTTTATTTGAAAAATTGAAATCAATTTTTTGTTAGTTTATTCAACGTTTAAGGGCTTACTTGAGAGTCGTCTTTCAAATAAAGGTTCATTTGATCTATGATTCAAATCCGAGGATCACTTAATTTTTGGGTATAATTTTTTTCCGAACAAAATTTTGGGTTTAATTAGATGGACATATTTAATATATGGGTCTAAATATTATCTGTAATCACTCATTTTCACTTGTAAAAATATTAATATTGCATGTATATTTATTATATGAATGTTACTAATATAAGGTGATGTGTGCATGTATAAGCTATGTATACGTATTAGGGGTGTATGTATGTCGCGTATGTATCTAGAGTATAAGCGTATTTGATTAATATGTAGATGTTATGTTAATTATATGTATGATTATACGTATACTAGAATATTATATTAATTAATGATTGTATAATATAAGTATATATTTTCGTATGTATATGTATTGTTCTTATAATTATACTATTATTATTATTGGGCTGACAAAATGAAAGAATTAAATATATTAAACCCAAATAAAAATTTACGGTCAATTACAAACCCAATTACAAGGCCGGTTGGCCAAAATCTGAATCTTATCTAATTACAATGTGCAGGGGTCGTGGGGCGTTGGATCAAGATCGATCCAACGCCACGATGATGCAATGGAAGTCAAAAATATCGCCAGCGCGCGTGCTCCACACGTATGGACCGTTCGAGTGCCACGCGCGGCGTGTGGTCCACGACGGACGCTTTGACATCCCCGCGCGCGTAAGATCCACAGCGTTCGACTCCTCGATTGCGGAGCTCCACGTGGCAAAAATCCGCCGTCTCATCGAATCGAGGCTTCATCCAGGCCGATCGTTCTTCAAGCCATCTCGACCGTTAGATCAGATCTGATCTAACGGCCGAGAATGTGTCTGGCCACTGGCAGAGTGTCCACACCGCCACGCCGATATTCAGAATATGCCCAAGACAACAAGCAAAAATGTCAGTTCAGATCTGAAAAAGAAGATGCAACTTGCAACAAACACAGAGTAATATATATGAAACGGGGTTTTTGTAACAAGGGGGAAGGAGGTAAAAAAAAAGGGAGAGAACGGAGATCTTGTAATACAAAAAAAATCTGAAAGTTGTAAACCTCCAAGATAATCAAAAGACAGTCCAGTGGTAAATTTTTTTGTCTCTTTTTCTTGTTTTCTTTACATGCATATACGAAATAGAACAAAAAAAACAGAAACAAAAAAATGAAGTAGACTTACCGGCGTTGTTTGTGGGTCTTCCCTTCCTCGGTGATAAGCCTTTCGGCTTCTACAAGCCAGATCTGGTGAACTAAAGGGAGGAGAAGACCCTTTGTAGTTGTGTTTTGGTCTAAAAAATATTTTTTGAGGTTCGTATTTCCTAGATCTATGACAAATAAGGGCGTATCCTCTGAATCCAACCACGGATTCATGTTGAGGACGAAAAGAAGGTTATTTTGGTGTATTTTGGGAGCCTACGGTGCGGTTAGCGGCGGCGGGCGGCATGGAGAACACACGTCGCCACGGATTCTGGGTTTCAGAAGAACAAAGAGAGAAAATGAAGAAAACGGTTCTTACAAAAACCAGAAAATGAAACAAATGGCCAAAATTTTGATTTCGGCCTAAAAAGAGGGTTTATATAGGTGTTTTTATTTTGCTAAATGGGTAAATTACACACTTAATCCCACCGCGTTTTCAATATTTTCATTTTTGTCTTGCCGCATGGTATAATCACAATCCCAGTCCCCGATATTTCAAAAGGTTACAATTTCGTCCCTAAATTACACCGAATCAGTCTACGAATGGTAAAATTACATCCTTAACCATCCCGCGTTTTGGATTTTTCACTTTGAGTCAGCCCCTTGGTCTAATTACAATTATGGTCCTTTTAGGTTTTGTTTGTTTCGCAATTTCGTCCCTAAATTACATATTTTTGTTCTTAAACTTCGCCACTGACTTTCGTTTTTCTTTCATTTCAGTCCTGTTTTCTTTGTAAATACTAATGTTTGTATTATAATCGTATATGTTGATGTATTCTATTATTTTATTTTTATTTTATGTCTCTCGTATATGACTCGTATTTTATGTTTACATATATGTGTATTAAGATTATAATGGTCATGCGTTTTTATTCGGTTATTCATATCAAGCATGTTATGTTTTAGTTGATTCGCATACATGGTATTTTTTTTATTTTATATGTGTGTATTTCCTTGTTCTTTTAGGGTTACATGTTAGTGTATTTACCCTTTTTGTACGATATGTGGACCCGTATATGTTGAAATATGTTTTATTACCAGTATGCATGTCTTTTTGAAATATTTGTTCGTCTATATGTACTTATTCATGCCTTGTTATTTTGACATATGATAGTTGTTTTTATCTATTATTTAGAATAATATATATATATACATGTTTTAGTCTAAAATATCATTCATGTTAAATTAGTATTATGGTATGTCAATATTTATTATATTTAAATATTTTGCCATGTTTTACGTTTTTGCCACTAAGATTGCATATCAAGATATAACTTGTTAATGCGGAGTCCTTTTATTCGAGCGTAAACGGGGCCAGTATCAAGCGTAGTGATAGTGGTTGGGCGTTTATTCTCGGGTAACGGGACCCTTAAAATATATTCGCAATTATGACCGAAATTTAAAATAATCGTCACTCTAATCCGGAAAATCCAATATTAATAAAGCGATAATTATTAAAGTACCAATTTTTGGGCGGTGTGGGGGTGCTAATCCTTCCCCATCCGTAACCGACTCCCGAACCCTGTCTTTTTGAATCTCTGGTTTTATGGTGTCCGGCCTACCTAAGTGGCCGGTGGTGACTCCATTTTTATGAGGTTTTTTGTAAACCCCACGGAATAAATATTTTATATCCAAAAAAATCACAAACACCTTCCAAAAATCCGCCTCGTTTTTTTAATTAGCGATGAGAAAAAAATGGACATCGCTACAGATGGCGACTCCGCTGGGGAGAATTTTTGTTTTTAAAAAAACAAATGAGAGTTAAGCTTTTAAAATAATTACCGCTTTACTAATATTGGAAGTTCCGGATTAAAGTGACTATTAAATTAACATTCGGTCATAATTGCGCGTTTATTTTAATGCATTTAAAATATGGCATATAAACCCGTCTTTTTAAGTGGGGGAAAACGCTAATGCTTTCGTGGAGATATCGTTCTCCCGTATGGGCCTAGCAAGTACCTTCGGGGCTCGAGTACCTTATGCTTTTCGTAAGGATATCGTTCCTTCAGACGGGCATAAGCGAATGGGTCCCCTAAATTGAACCCGGTTGAAAGGAGCCTATAATGGGTGATGATCGGGGGCCTTGCTACCCTTAGTAGGGGACAACAAGGACAATTCGGGTACCTCCTAGAACCAAGACTGCATGTAGAGAATACATAGAAACCTACCCATTTAGAGCCATGTGGATAACCTTAGGTTTTAGACGGGATAAATAGGGTTGTTTTGTGTGTTTATTCTGTTTAATTTTGTCATTTCATTTATATATTTATCAATTTTATCTGGTACTGACTTGTTTTCTTTTCGCTTTTTGTTCTTTTTCTCATACATCATTGCATTTGCATCACATAAAGGTACTGGATCAAGTGGTTTGCCTGATCAGAAAGTCTTTCACCATGGAAAAAAGGTGTCTTAGGAAATGAGAGCTTAATTTGTCAGTCAGACATTGGTCGAGGTCAACCAGAAAATCCAAGGGGACGATCGCCTAACGAAGCGCGTAATAGCTGGATACACCTATGTGAGTCTCCAGCAGAACGACTTGTGGGATCTTCAAAGCATTTGGGAAAGATGGGACCAAGACTACAAGACTTATTTTGCGATAGTTATGGCGACATCGCAGCTAGCTATTATATGTTCGGATTAACCAGCCCCTACTCCGAGCTATAGTCCGATTCAGAATCCGACTTTTGCTCGCTTCACCTTTAATGGGCAGGACATGATGCCTGCGGTAGAGGAGTACATCGCTTTACTTAACCAGAAAAATATTCGGGAAGATTGGATCTACGCGAAGCCTCAAGGAATCAGAATTACATCGCTAAACTCAAAACCTTTGCGGGAATGAGTGGCGATTGGGTTAGTGGCCTCCTTCAAATCCGAGGAGATAATACAGTCTTTGCATGGGAAAGTATTCGGGACATCATATCGACACATCCGCATTTGAGGCAAAGAAAATGGACTTATTCGCTTTAGGAATATATGGCTTGGTGATCTTTCCCGAGTACTTGGGAACATTGACATAGCCATTCGGATTTGTTTGAGCGGGTGAAACGGAAAGCAAACCGGTACCAGCAATCTTGGTCGAGACTTTCATTTCCTTAAACGCTAGCCGGAAACATGAAGAAGGACGTTTTGAGGCTGCACAGCTATTACAAGTATGGATCCGAGTCACATGTGGAAGACGTCGACGCTGGTCCCGCCGGGATATCCTTCCAAGGTTTTTCGCTTTTACGAGAATACTTAGCAAAGGAATGGCGAGAAGATTTGAAAACAAAAATGTGACCCGATTTCTTGAGGAACATTCAAGATGAAGACATAGAATGGAGGGTCCCATGGCTCGGTAAAGTTAATTATTTTCTATCTGATTGTGGTGACTTCAACCTGGTTGATGATTTTAGGATTGCATGGAGGGATCGCTTGTGCTCCACTTTTAGTGTCTCGGCAGTTCGGATCACGACAGTTCATTCCCAATACCGCCGGATTAAGCCAAACTGAATTTCTTTTCAAAGGAGAGTTCAAAGGAAAAATTCAGACCATCATGAGGGCCTGGGATCATTGTTATCGGATCAGGGTGGAAGGAGATACCGAGCACATAACTACCCCAGATTACGATCTTTGGAGACGTTTGAGGGTTAATAATGTGATTCCTGAATCTGGTCAAGGACCAACAGTGTCACTCGAAGAGCTTACAAGGGTGGTACCGTCCGAATCCGATATCTTAATAAGTGAACTCGAGGAAGTTAAAAAGAAAATGGACATCCAACAGACCCAACATGCGAGCGAGCTCTATAAAGCAAGCTTAGAAGTTGACGAGCGGGATGGGATCATTAGGCAACTGAAGAAATTAAATGCAGATTTGAGTGACAAGAATACTCTTTATCAAAAAGATGCCCTCCTATTACAGGGAAAAATACAAAAGGCCGGCCAGAGTCAGTTCATAGATGTGGAAAGATAAATAATGAACGGCATCCGTTTGGTGGAAGAAGAACGAGAAATTAACAAAAGAGCGATCGAGAAAGAGAATGAAAGCTACCGTTTGGCTATGGAGGAAGAAAAATGGTCCACCAAGAAGGCCATTGATCAAGAGAAAGAAAGATTCAGACAAGAAATCAGCAAGGGAAAACAAGCTGTTCATCATGAGAGAGAAAGTGTCGCCGTATGGAAAAGAAAATCCATGAGTAGTCGAAATAGACTGTTAGAGATGCAGAAACTGTACGATGACACTATTCAAAGTTTGGGGTAGAGCCAAAGTCAAAATGATGAATTAAAAGGAAAGGTAGCGGAAGTCGAACACTCACTTCGAATGTACTGCCACAGGAATAATTTCGCTAAGCTGCAAGAAAGAGAGCGCGAAGTGGGTGTGTTACAAGCACGAATCGGGTCCCTCGAAGCAGTTGTGGAGGATGACAAGGAAAGAATTAATGTGTTCGAGGAAGCTGCAGCCGAAGGGGACACCTATTGGCAGAAGAGATTACGCGACGCTGCTCGAATGGTACAGGACAGAGACCAGTACTATGCAAACCTAATGGTGGACATACAGTGGGTCGCCAGACATGTAAATGATTTAGCTGTCGAGGCTGAGACACTCCGACCTTTTATAGCCCCGGGAATGGAAGAAGCTCCTAGGTTCCTCAAGCTGCTCAAGGCAATTGGAAAGTTGGGAGATAGAGCTAGAGTCTATCTATAGGACTCTGTGTTATAATTAGATCTTTTGTACTAAGGATCTTTACTTTGTAACACGAATTTTGTTGTAATCAAGACCCTTTAATTCTCGTGAAAGTAATTCAAAAGGGTGATTACCAGCGGAATCAGTACCTTGTCTGCATGCATTCTTGTATTTGCATCATAACATTCGCATCATTGTACATGCATTTATTTTTGCAACCATATTAACAATATGAATATTGTGGCATTGTATGTAGTTAACCCGCAATCATTCATCACCTATACTTTACCCGGCTACAAAGAAAGCTCATGGAAGAAAGAATAATCAGTCTAGAAAGAGGGCAAAGAGAGCTCGAGACAAGGCTTGAAGAGGCCCAGAGAAGCCTTAGTGATCAGATTGCGTGATCACAAACATCTATAGTATCGACATAAGCGCATTCTTGGCAAAAAGTCTTGGAAAACGAGTAGAAGGAGAAAATGTTCAAGAACCAGAGGGTACCCCGACTCACTACAAGGTTCAACCGACTGCGCCAAACTAGGCTAGGAAGGTATATATTGACCCTGCAGGAATGTCTTCTAGCTTTCAAGTAGGGGCACCGAGACTCAAACCTCGATCATCAAGCACTTTATGAAGAAGAAGTGTCGGACCTAAACATGGTCGAAAGGATCAGGAATGAGGTAGAAAAAAGTGGGAAGAAAGATTTCGCCTCATGGAAGAAAAAAATTTAAAGCGTTACAATCAAATGAAGAATCAGAACGACGCTAGTGACCTAAGTCCGTGTGTCCGATCTTGTCTTGCCGCCAAAATTCAAAACACTAGTTCGATAAATATGATGGAACCACATGTTCTTCTCGCACACATAACGATGTATTGTAGAAAAATGGCGGCTTACCATAAAGATGAAAAGCTACTGATCCATTGTTTCAGGATAGTCTAATCTGGAGCGTTACGTTGGTATACTTTCGGTTAAGCAAGCGAATGTTAAAACATGGAAAGATCTATCTAAAGCATTTCTCGAGCAATACAAACATGTAACTTTATGATCCCTAGCAGAATTATGTTAGAAAATATGGGGCATAAGTCGGACAATATGCCCAGAGGTGGGAGAGAAACAAATCCAGCCACCTATCCCGAGCATGAAATCACGCCATTATTTGTCAATACTACGAAAGGGGCACTCTTTGATTGCCTCATTAATAACACAAAAAGTGTTTTGCCGACTTGATCAGGGTGGGAGTCTCGAATTGGCAATTAAGAGCGGCAGAATTGATGGTGGGGAAGGGTCTCGAAAGTACAACAAGAGAAGTGAAGTAAACACCACCAGCACCTATACCACCCCGAAGAACTTCACAGTCTCACAGCCACAAGCACCTGTGGGAAAAACACAAAATTCGAATCAAAGAGATGAGAGAGTCACCAGAAAAAGAAAGAGAGGAGAACTTTCACTCCCCTACCTGTTTCGTACACAGAACTTTATTCCCAGTTATATAAAGCAAACCTGGTCCGGCCATACATTGTTACTCCTGTCAATCCACCCTTCCCGCCTTGGTATAATCCAAGCGCACATTGCGACTATCACGGCGGTACCCCTGGACATCCCACTGAGAACTGTCTTGCCTTCAAAAAGCTTGTACATAACTTAATCGATTCTGGGATATTGAAGTTTGAAGAACCGAGTGTAGCCAACAACCCGCTACCTAATCATGGGAGCAGAGGGGTAAACATCATAGAAGAATGCTTTACCAGGAGGATAAAGGATGACGTGTCAGAAATCAAGTCTCCTTTACGGTGGGTATTTCAACAATTATGCATGGCTCGTATGATCAACAAAGGCATGATAATAAGGCAGAAGGAATATGGAAAGTATTGCGAATTCCATCAGACTGAAGGGCATGATATCCAAGGATGTGACGAGTTCAAGAAATTGGTGCAGAAATTAATGAATGAAAAACAAATTGAATTCTTTGAGGAGCCCATGGGAAAGAAGGGGTCGGACGTACACATGACGGATAGCCCCAAAACTAAATACGGGAAGGATAGACCTTTTATTATCTCTCCCAGGCCAGGGAATGCAGGTGTCTCCCAAGGAGAAACCAGCAAAATAAATCCCAAGATCGTTATTTCAGCACCATCTCCATTCCCATTCAAAGACATGCGACAAATTCCCTGGAATTATGCCGTGAATGTGACCATGCCAGAAAAATCAGAACACGAACAGGTAAAAGAGCCTACGCTGGAAGACCAACAAAGCCAGAACGATGTGAACGTTGGTGAGGCAGGCCATTTCATAAGGAGCGGCCGATGTTATTCCTCCGAGGCTTTGAAAGCGGCTGAAAAAGATAGGGGAAAAGTACAACAGTTAGCCCTGCGCAGATATTTGGAGAAGAACCTCCCCAAAAGATAAATGAACCGGTAATTGAGGCCCAGGCCAGAGAGTTTCTAAAGTTCTTGAGACATAGCGAGTACAGCGTAGTGGAACAACTACGGAAACAACCGGCCAGGATCACAGTGCTGGAATTACTCTTGAGTTCAAAGAAGCATCGGGAGACGCTATTGAAAGTGCTGAATCAAACTTTTGTGCCCCAGGACATTTCTGTAACAAATCTGGACATGATAGTGGGGCATATTATCGCCTATAATCATATCACATTCACTGATGATGAGATCCCGGATGGAGGAATGGGGTCTACCAAAGCCCTTAACATCACTACCCACTGCAAAGGGTATGTATTACTAGGCGTACTGATCGACAACGGGTCAGCATTGAATGTCTTGCCTATGGTAACCCTACAAAAATTGCCAATAGATGGTTCGCACCTAAAGCCTTGCTACAACTCGGTAAGAGCCTTTGATGGTACGCAAAAAGGAACAATGGGGAAAATTGAGGTGCCCCTATTGATCGGACCAACTGAATATGTGATCGATTTTGTGGTGATGGACATAAAACCATCTTACAGCTGCTTATTGGGAAGACCGTGGATCCACTCCGCAGAGTTGTCCCATCATCATTGCATCGAAATTAAAATTTGTAGTTGAAGGCAAATTGGTCATGAGAAAGCGAGCATGAATTTGTTGCTTAGTGACATCGACACCCCTACATTCAAAATGATGAAGATCTTTGCAGAATGCTCATTCCGAGCATTAGAACTAGTAAATGCCACATTCGTTTTTGAGAGGGAAGCCGGATCCCCTACCCCAAGTTATCTAATTGTACTAAGATGACCGTCGCAGTAAACTCGGGCCGAGGAGCCAAAATAGGAAAAGGGTGGGAAGAATTACAAGGAAACACGAGACCTAAGAATATGATAACCAAGAAGGATCGTTTCGGGCTGGGTTATCAACCAAGTGTCCAACAGAAGAAAGAGGAATATAAGAGGAAGGAGGAGCAAAGAAAAGCCAGATCTAAAGGAGAGGACATTCCGTGGAGGTCGATATCCTTTCCTAGTTTGAAAGCCACTTTCATCTCCGGGAGGGTTCTACCAGCCCCAGTCAAGATATTGGAGAGGCAATGAAGAAAAATGATGAACTTAACCAGGAGGAAATACTCAGTAAATCATTTTGGGGATGTACATCAACATGATAATTTGAAAAGGGACATGGCAAAGCAAAATGTTGACCAACATCCGCCCTTGCCATCCCGGGGAAATACTCGATAACTGGAGCTGCATTGATCTACCTGTAGTTTTTAGGAATAGATCAGAGTAATGCTCCGAATCAACCTTTTGTTTTTGCCCATAGACAATGGGGATCTCTTGTATGGGGCACCTATGTTAAATTTTTGATTGAAATGAAAATATCCCCACTTTTTCAAAAAATGACCAAAGTCTCATTTATTCTATTCATGCATTCTTCATGTTCATTCCCTTCATGTAAAGCCGTCTCTTTCCCAATACAATTCATTCTCATTTAATGCAGGTCGCTCATGATTGACGATATGAATGATACCGGATCCAATCCTGGAGTAAACTTCGAATGCCCTGAGGTCTCAAAGGAAATTGAGGAAGGATATGATGAAATAGAAATTGAGGTCCCGAAAGAGTTAAAGAGAATGGTGGACGACGAAGAAAGACAGATTATGCCCCACCAAGAAGAAA
This sequence comes from Hibiscus mutabilis, assembly GCA_019671005.1. Lineage (NCBI taxonomy): Eukaryota > Viridiplantae > Streptophyta > Magnoliopsida > Malvales > Malvaceae > Hibiscus > Hibiscus mutabilis. The sequence goes on along the minus strand of CM033724.1, from coordinate 15,836,242 downwards.
CAAAAATTGTCAACTTGGGGACTGAAGAAGCGAGAAAAGAAATAAAAATAGGAACGACTATTTCCTCAAAAACCAAGCATGAACTGATAGCCATACTTCAGGAATTCAAGGATGTCTTCGCCTGGACTTATCAAGATATGCCAGGATTGAATACCGACATAGTGGTGCACAAATTACCAACAAAATCGGAGTGCAAACCAGTACAGCAAAAACTTCGGAGAATAAGACCAGATATGTTGTTAAAGATCCGAGAAGAAGTGAAAAAGCAATTTGATGCTGGATTCTTGGAGGTAGCCAAATACCCTGAATGGGTTGCAAACATTGTACCAGTACCAAAGAAAGATGGGAAAGTTCGTATGTGTGTAGATTATAGGGATCTGAACCGAGCTAGCCCTAAAAACAACTTCCCTTTGCCACATATTGACACGCTAGTTGACAACACCGCAGGACATTCATGGTTTTCCTTTATGGACGGCTTCTCAAGGTACAACCAGATAAAGATGGATCCTAACGACATGGAGAAAACCACATTCATAACCATGTGGGGTACTTTTTGTTATCAAGTGATGTCGTTTGGGCTAAAGAACGCAGGGGCAACATACCAAAGGGCAATGGTGACTCTTTTCCAAGACATGATGCACAAAGAAATAGAAGTATACGTGGATGATATGATTGCCAAATCCCGAACAGAGGAAGAGCACCTACAGAACTTGAGGAAACTATTCCAAAGACTACGGAAGTACCAACTGAGGCTTAATCCTGCCAAGTGTACCTTCACCGTTACTTCTGGAAAACTCTTAGGGTTCGTAGTAAGCAGAAGAGGGATTGAGATTGATCCGGATAAAGTGAAAGCCATCCAGGACCTTTCACCACCCCGCACGCAAAAGGAAGTCCACGGTTTCTTGGGGAGGCTGAATTATATCTCTCGTTTCATTTCCCAATTAACCAATCAATGCGACCCGGTCTTCAGACTTCTTAGAAAGAATAATCCTGGCGTGTGGGATGAAGAATGTCAAAAAGCCCTAGAAAATATCAAAAAGTACCTAACAAATGCTCCAATTTTAGTCGCACCAGTACCTGGTCGACCACTAATTCTCTACTTAACAGTCTTCGAGAATTCAATGGGGTGTGTACTGGGGCAACACGATGAGTCAAGAAAAAGGAGCAAGCCATCTATTACCTAAGCAGAAATTCAATGAGATTGCGAAACACGGTACCACCGCCAAAGGGAAGCTGTGTTGTGCTCTAGTTTGGGCTACCAAGCGACTCAGACAGTACATGTTGTACCATACTACCTGGTTGATATCCAAGCTAGACCCATTAAAGTTCTTAATGGAAGCACCAGCGCTAACGGGAAGGATGGCCCGATGGCGGATGCTCTTATCCGAATTCGACATCGTATGTTAATCGTAAAGCTGTAAAGGGATTGCCGTGAGAGATTTTCTGGCTAGTCGTGCTTCGACGAATATGAGGCATTGAACTTTAACTTCCTGCACGAAGACTTGATGTGCATTACCACCAAGAAGAGGTTTTTGGATGATAAGTCATGGAAACTTTACTCGATGGAGCCTCCAACGCCCTCGGACATGGGGTAGGGCGTGCTAATTTCACCGAGAACGTCTATTATCCTTTCACCAGCAGATTGGAATTCTTCTGCACAAACAATATAGCTGAATATGAAGCTTGCATCATGGGACTAAACTCAGCCATCGAGAGAAAGGTTAAGAAACTTCGAGTGTTCGGAGATTCATCCTTAGTCATTTACCAATTGCACGGGGGGTGGGAAACCAGAGACCCGAAGTTGGTCAAATACCACGAATTGATCCAAGAGCTCATCAAAGGGTTCGAAAAGGTCAGCTTCAATTACCTGCCCCGAGAAGAAAATCAGATGGCAGATGCATTGGCAACCTTGGCATCCATGTTTAAAACAAACACCTGGGCAGAAATGAAACCCATTGAGATGCAGACGTTTGAAAAGCCTGCTCATTGTTGTAATGTACAGGAAGAGATTGACGGAAATCCATGGTACTATGACATCCTGCAATATGTCAAGCTTCAAAAGTATCCAGAAGGGGCAAACGACAATGACAGAAAAACGCTCAGAAAAATGGCAACAAAATATGTCCTAGATGGGGAAATCCTATATAGGAGAAGTCATGATCAAACATTGCTGAGATGTGTGGATGCCCGGGAGGCGAAGGAAATCTTAGCCGAAGTACATGATGGGATCTGTGGAACGCATGCCAACGGGCTGTCTATAGCCCGGAAAATTATGAGATACGGATATTTCTGGTTGACCATGGAGGGAGATTGCATCGATTACGCCAGGAAATGCCACAAATGCCAAATTTACGCTGACAAAATTCATACACCCCATCGCTTTACACACCATGAATTCTCCGTGGCCTTTCGCAAAGATGGGGCATGGACGTCATCGGGCGATCCATCCAAAGCTTCCAATGGGCATCGTTTCATTTTGGTCGCCATAGACTACTTCACTAAATGGGTAGAGGCAGCGTCTTACGCCAATATCACCAGGACTACAGTTTGTAAGTTCTTAAAGAAGGAAATTATTTGTCGATACGGATTGCCAGAGAGGATCATCACCGACAACGCTTCCAATCTAAACAACAAAATGATGAAGGACGTGTGCACTCAATTCAAAATAACACACCATAATTCCACGGCCTATCATCCTAAAATGAATGGAGCAGTGGAAGCGGCAAACAAAAATATAAAGAAGATCATAGCGAAAACTACGGATACCTACAAGGATTGGCATGAGAAGTTGCCTTTTGCCCTTTTCGCCTATAGGACGTCCATTCGCACATCAACAGGGGCAACACCCTACTCCTTGGTGTATGGTACCGAAGTAGTACTCCCAATTGAGGTAGAGATTCCGTCTCTCCGGGTCTTAAACGAAGTAAAATTGGAAGAAGCCGAATGGGTGCAGGCCAGACTCAACCAACTAAATCTCATTGACGAAAAAAGACTAAAGGCCATTTGTCATGGTCAGATGTACCAAAAGCGGATGGTGCAGGCATATAACAAAAAGATGCGTCCAAGAGAATTCAAAGAAGGGGATCTGGTACTCAAGAGAATCCTCCCTATCCAGAAAGATTCTCGAGGAAAATGGATGCCCAACTGGGAAGGACCGTACGTCGTAAAAAAGGCATTCTCAGAAGGAGCCCTGATCCTAACAGAAATGGACGGGGACGAGCTGAAAAATCCCGTAAATTCTGATGCCGTCAAGAAATACTATCTCTAAAAAAAAATTGAGAGCTCAGACGAAAAACCCAAACCAAGGCGTCTTGAAGCAAAGGAAGGACTCGAGTTGAAAACCCCGAAGGGCAGCTTGGGTAAATTGAAAAGTTGAATATCCGAAGAAAAGGGTATCCCCATGAACATCATGAAGAGAAGGTTTGAGGCAAGAAATTCTACACGGTTGTGAGGATCATGTATCATTCATATCGAGGATAATGAGAGATTTTGTATCTTCATGTGTGTTATACCTTTCTTTTTAAGATATCCCAAACCCTTAATCATAATAAAACCGTGTTTTGAGCATCCAGTCCTGGCCTTCTTGTCAATTTCAGTCGAATAAGATAACATAGGCTTATAATGAAACAAGAGATTTCGAAACATTACTATGATTTAACCTTGAAAATGCAGGTGATCAAAGGAAACGATGTTAACTCCGTCCTCTAGTCCCCTAATGGCTGTCGATAGGGGAGGCGGGAAGCTTCAAACAACCTGGTAGGATAACCAATGGCACATGTCCTATTTATTCAAGAAAGGCGTACGAGATAACAAAAGAGATCTTTTGGGTGAAAACCAGAAGGACACCCCTCTCAAAAAAAAAGAAAAAAAAACTCTAAAGTGAAAACCCGAAAGGGCACTTTAGAATTCCAAGTCGGAATTGAAAAAAGAGAAAGGTCGAGATGGTTGAACTTGGCAGTGAAGCGGGGTATCAATGCCCGTAAGAAAGGAGAAAGCGAACGTCAAGATCAAATAAGGACCAAAACAAGCCCACCAAGATATTGAATCTCATGCATAATGAATAGTCAGACATCACTAGGATTAGGAGCATGTCAATTCATTCATTTGTCATAGCATTTTGTTTTCATCTCAGACAGGTATCTGCAGATCCAAAGAGACATCGAGGGTCATCACGGTGTGAATCCCAAATCAGAAGACAATGTTTTTACATAAAGGCACATGTTTTCAAGCTCTAGAGAGAGGTTCTATATAGGAAGAATCCTCCTCTCCGAGGCTTCAGAAGCTGAAAGTTCTATATAGGAAGGACTGACAGCTCCAGGGTGAAGACTAGCAGTTCTATATAGGAAGGACTCCCGGTCGAAGGAATTCACCCATGACACGCAAGATTATATAGGAAATCCTGCTGTGTCGGAAGCAAAGAGTTCTATATAGGAAGGGCTCCTAGCTTCAATGTCTTAGAGTGAAAGATTCTTGTAATACAAAAAAAGGGAGAGAATGGAGATCTTGTAATACAAAAAAAATCTGAAAGTTGTAAACCTCCAAGATAATCAAAAGACAGTCCAGTGGTAAATTTTTTTGTCTCTTTTTCTTACTTGTTTTCTTTACATGCATATACGAAATAGAAAAAAAAAAACAGAAACAAAAAAATGAAGTAGACTTACCGGCGTTGTTTGTGGGTCTTCCCTTCCTCGGTGATAAGCCTTTCGGCTTCTACAAGCCAGATCTGGTGAACTAAAGGGAGGAGAAGACCCTTTGTAGTTGTGTTTTGGTCTAAAAAAATATTTTTTGAGGTTCGTATTTCCTAGATCTATGACAAATAAGGGCGTATCCTCTGAATCCAACCACGGATTCATGTTGAGGACGAAAAGAAGGTTATTTTGGTGTATTTTGGGAGCCTACCGGCGCCGGTTAGCGGCGACCGGCGGCGGAGAACACGGCGGCCGGCCGCCGGATTCTGGATTTTAGAAGAACAAAGAGAGAAAATGAAGAACACGGTTCTTACAAAAACCAGAAAATGAAACAAATGGCCAAAATTTTGATTTCGGCCTAAAAAGAGGGTTTATATAGGTGTTTTTATTTTGCTAAATGGGTAAATTACACACTTAATCCCACGCGTTTTCAATATTTTCATTTTTGTCTTGTCGCATGGTATAATCACAATCCCCAGTCCCCCGATATTTCAAAAGGTTACAATTTCGTCCCTAAATTACACGAATCAGTCTCGAATGGTAAAATTACGTCCTTAACCATCCCGCGTTTTTGGATTTTTCACTTTGAATCAGCCCCTTGGTCTAATTACAATTATGGTCCTTTTAGGTTTTGTTTGTTTCGCAATTTCGTCCCTAAATTACATATTTTTGTTCTTAAACTTCGCCACCGACTTTTCGTTTTCTTTCATTTCAGTCTTGTTTTCTTTGTAAATACTAATGTTTGTATTATAATCGTATATGTTGATGTATTCTATTATTTTATTTTTATTTTATGTCTCTCGTATATGACTCGTATTTTATGTTTACATATATGTGTATTAAGATTATAATGGTCATGCGTTTTTATCCGGTTATTCATATCAAGCATGTTATGTTTTAGTTGATTCGTACATGGCGTATTTTGTATTTTATATGTGTGTATTTCCTTGTTCTTTAGGGTTACATGTTAGTGTATTTACCCTTTTTGTACGATATGTGGACCCGTATATGTTGAAATATGTTTTATTACCAGTATGCATGTCTTTTTGAAATATTTGTTCGTCTATATGTACTTATTCCTGCCTTGTTATTTTGACATATGATAGTTGTTTTTATCTATTATTTAGAATAATATATATATATATATATACATGTTTTAGTCTAAAATATCATTCATGTTAAATTAGTATTCTGGTATGTCAATATTTATTATATTTAAATATTTTGCCATGTTTTACGTTTTTGCCACTAAGATTGCATATCAAGATATAACTTGTTAATGCGGAGTCCTTTTATCCGAGCGTAAACGGGGCCAGTATCAAGCGTAGTGATAGTGGTTGGGCGTTTATTCTCGGGTAACGGGACCCTTAAAATATATTCGCAATTATGACCGAAATTTAAAATAATTGTCACTCTAATCCGGAAAACCCAATATTAATAAAGCGGTAATTATTAAAGTACCAATTTTTTGGCGGTGTGGGGGTGCTAATCCTTCCCCATCCGTAACCGACTCCCGAACCCTGTCTTTTTTAATCTCTGGTTTTATGGTGTCCGGCCTACCTAAGTGGCCGGTGGCGACTCCATTTTTATGAGGTTTTTTGTAAACCCCACGGAATAAATATTTTATATCCAAAAAAATCACAAACACCTTCCAAAAATCCGACACTTTAGAATTCCAAGTCGGAATTGAAAAAAGAGAAAGGTCGAGATGGTTAAACTTGGCAGTGAAGCGGGGTATCAATGCCCGTAAGAAAGGAGAAAGCGAACGTCAATATCAAATAAGGACCAAAACAAGCCCACCAAGATATTGAATCTCATGCATCATGAATAGTCAGACATCACTAGGATTAGGAGCATGTCAATTCATTCATTTGTCATAGCATTTTGTTTTCATCTCAGACAGGTATCTGCAGATCCAAAGAGACATCGAGGGTTATCACGGTGTGAATCTCAAATCAGAAGACAATGTTTTTACATAAAGGCACATGTTTTCAAGCTCTAGAGAGAGGTTCTATATAGGAAGAATCCTCCTCTCCGAGGCTTCAGAAGCTGAAAGTTCTATATAGGAAGGACTGACAACTCCAGGGTGAAGACTAGCAGTTCTATATAGGAAGGACTCCCGGTTGAAGGAATTCACCCATGACACGCAAGATTATATAGGAAATCCTGCTGCGTCGGAAGCAAAGAGTTCTATATAGGAAGGGCTCCTAGCTTCAATATCTTAGAGTGAAAGATTCTATATAGGAAGAATCCGTAACTTCAAGATTTCAAGACGCCGAAAGGTTCTATATAGGAAGGACCGACGGCTCCAAGGTGAAGACTCGCAGTTCTATATAGGAAGAACTCCCGGTCAAAGAAATTCACCTATGACACAGGGTTATATAGGAAACCTGTTGTGTCGATAGCAAAGAGTCTTATATAGGAAAGACTCCAAGCTTCATTGTCTTAGGGTGAAAGGTTCTATATAGGAAGAACCTGTAGCTCTGAGATTTCAGACGGCAAAAGTTCTATATAGGAAGGACTGACGGCTCCAGGATTTGAAGACTAGCAGTTCTATATAGGAGGAACTCCCAGTCGGAAGAATCCATCAGTGGCGCAAAAGGTTTTATATAGGAGAAACCAGCGTTGAAAGCAATGAGTTCTATATAGGAAGGACTCCAAGCTTTATTGTCTCAAAGTGAAAGGAATGACTCATAATTCGGGATGTCAGAGCGAAGGGTTCTATATAGGAAGAGCCTGTAGCTCCAAGATCAGAAGGTGACGAAGCTCTATATAGGAAGAACTTACGAGCCTGAAGGTTCAGCCAAGGAAGAGTGGAGATGTCCAAAAGAATTCGTTTTTCCAAGGCTACAAACAGGGAAGTCTGATAAAATGAGTGCTTATAAATCTTTGCTTTGTTAAACATTCCATGAGAACAAGCAAAGAGGGGCAACTGTAATCACTCATTTTCACTTGTAAATATATTAATATTGCATGTATATTTATTATATGAATGTTACTAATATAAGGTGATGTGTGCATGTATAAGCTATGTATACGTATTAGGGGTGTATGTATATCGCGTATGTATCTAGAGTATAAGCGTATTTGATTAATATGTAGATGTTATGTTAATTATATGTATGATTATACGTATACTAGAATATTATATTAATTAATGATTGTATAATATAAGTATATATTTTCGTATGTATATGTATTGCTGTTATAATTATACTATTATTATTATTGGGCTGACAAAATGAAAGAATTAAATATATTAAACCCAAATAAAAATTTACAGTCCAATTACAAACCCAATTACAAGGCCCGGTTGGCCCAAATCTGAATCTTATCTAATTACAATGTGCAGGTAACTGTGGGCCATTGGATCAAGATCTGATCCAACGGCCACGATGCAATGGAAGTCAAAAATATCTGCCAGGCGCGTGCTCCACACGTATGGACCGTTCGAGTGCCACGCGCGCGTGTGGTCCACGCACGGACGTTTTGACATCCCACGCGCGCGTAAGATCCACGCGTTCTGACTCCTCGACTGCGGAGCTCCACGTGGCAAAATATTAAGCCGTCTCATCGAATCGAGGCTTCATCCAGGCCGATCGTTCTTCAAGCCATCTCGACCGTTAGATCAGATCTGATCTAACGACCGAGAACGTGTCTGGCCACTGGCAGAGTGTCCACACCGCCACCGCGCCGATATTTAGAATATGCCCAAGACAACAAGCAAAAATGTCAGTTCAGATCTGAAAAAGAAGATGCAACTTGCAACAAACACAGAGTAATATATATGAAACGGGGTTTTTGTAACAAGGGGGAAGGAGGTAAAAAAAAAGGGAGAGAACGGAGATCTTGTAATACAAAAAGAATCTGAAAGTTGTAAACCTCCAAGATAATCAAAAGACAGTCCAGTGGTAAATTTTTTTGTCTCTTTTTCTTACTTGTTTTCTTTACATGCATATACGAAATAGAACAAAAAAAACAGAAACAAAAAAATGAAGTAGACTTACCGGCATTGTTTGTGGGTCTTCCCTTCCTCGGTGATAAGCCTTTCGGCTTCTACAAGCCAGATCTGGTGAACTAAAGGGAGGAGAAGACCCTTTGTAGTTGTGTTTTGGTCTAAAAAATATTTTTTGAGGTTCGTATTTCCTAGATCTATGACAAATAAGGGCGTATCCTCTGAATCCAACCACGGATTCATGTTGAGGATGAAAAGAAGGTTATTTTGGTGTATTTTGAGAGCCTACCGGCGCCGGTTAGCGGCGGCCGGCGGCGAAGAACACGGCGACCGGGCGCCGGTTAGCGGCGGCCGGCGGCGGAGAACACGGCGACCGGCCGCCGAATTCTGGGTTTCAGAAGAACAAAGAGAGAAAATGAAGAACACGGTTCTTACAAAAACCAGAAAATGAAACAAATGGCCAAAATTTTGATTTTGGCCTAAAAAGAGGGTTTATATAGGTGTTTTTATTTTGCTAAACACGGTTCTTACATTTAAAGCCCATGATTCAAAATAAATATATAAACGATTAAAACGTTACAAAAAAGCTCCAATTAAATAAAATATTTAAACATTTGATTTGATTAATGCAAATTCAAAAGTGAGGATTACAGACTCAACACGTAAGGTTCTATGAATACATAGCCCACTAAATACAAGTATCATACTCTGACAACTCCACTTGCTGGAATCTCATACAGACAGTGCTCCTCGATCCCGCGATCGACCTACGCACGGAAATAACAATTCCGAGCGCTAAGCTTACAAAGCTTAGTGGTACATATTTACTCTACTATACTTCATGCTAATGATAAATGTAAGCATGCAAGCAAGTACGAGCAATAAGAAGAGATAAATAAACATATGGCGCTACCGCTAGTCGCCTAAACACATGCTAACATCATAGCAATCATCAATCATGGCACACAAGGCCCAACCATACCCGAGATCTCATTAGAGCATCTAGGCAGAAACACATATCAGTAACAACTCTGGAATGAGGCCGAGTCACAAAACATCGATACATACACTCTGGGGGAGGCTGGGTCACACAACATCAGAACATACACCCTGCTCAGAATTATCCTCGAGCATCTACACTCTGGGGGAGGCCGAGTCACATTGCATCGAAACATACACCCATACTCGAAATCTCTCCAGGACTATCTTCGAATGAGGCACGGGTCACATAGCATTGGTAACCTCCATTCGGTATCTCAACCATGGTGTTGCAACACTCTTTCACTGGGTATCTGAATCCCATCAATCAAGAAGACTCAACCTATCAAATGCCTACCCGGCATACAAGCAATGCGATCCCAAGGATCTCATATTGTTGCTAATCATCAACATATCGTTTATTTTTACATTACCTACTTGTTAATACATTATGGAGAAGTGCTTAATTAATCTCATCTATCAAGGCATAATTCAATTATTAATATTTTGTATTTACCCTTATTTTAGATTGGCATTTTAGAATATCCAGTTCAGCGACATTGGTACTCGAATATGAGTATCGATACGGTACCCCTGGCTAGCGGTACTCACATGTGTACCGTTATCAATTAGTTTACTAAAAATTCCTAATTTCTATAAGTACCGGTACGGTCCCACCCGTACCAATATAACCCTAAACGCTTACCGGTACAACCAAAGCTCGTACCGATACCCAATTCACAGGTTTGTACAACTTTCTTTAAATTACGGTGTTTTAATGCTCATTAGATCCCTAAAGCTTATAAAAGGCATTAAAGTATGTTGCTAGCATATTTAATTAATTATGATCACTTATCAATTTTTTACCCATTTAATCGAATATTTATCAGTATTGTCTCTAACCAATATTAAATGAACATATTAATTTATTCAGCTAATACACAAGGCATCATCATATATCAATCAGTCAATTAATCATACAATCAGATAATCATACAGATATTCAAACAGTCTTATACGGTCTCTAAAGCTCATAATAGACTCGAACATTCTCAAGCTCATCAAGCATCGCAATAATTACCAAGCCTCATATTATTGGAATCAACACATGCTTATTACTCATCTCCTAATTTGTAACCACTAACATGCAAAGCAATTACACTTCTGATGCTCATGAAGTATTTTAGAGTTGAGGTGTACTAACCTTAAGCCGATATTGCTAAAATCCTCATTTAAAATTCTTGAACAATCCACATGATCCGATGTCCAAGCCTGAACAACCGTCGTATATCAACAAATACAAAAATATATTATTTCCATGCATCTCTTATACCATCCTCAATGTCAAATGCGTAAAAATAGTTTACTGTGTTCGAATTTGGCAAAATGGACTGTGCCAATGGGTTCAAAACATCGAGAAACCCCAGGTAGGGTCTCTTAGAAAAAGTTAACGCCATGTCAATGCCGGTCAACCCCTGGTGAATCGGTGTGGAGCAGGTTCACAGCAAGCTGGATGCACCCTAGGTACATGATCCAGTATGGGCGAGTGTATGGGGAAGATGGTACACCCGCGTGATATGATCCAGTGTGGCTGAGCCCACGTGAAACCGGTAGTGTAAGACTTAGTGTGGCACGGCTCACGGGCTCAAAATGCACCTGCATAGGTTGGTTCACACCCACTCGTAAAGGCACCGCGTGGTGGCGCGTGAGCCCTTCTCCAATGGCTAGATGATAGCGGTGAGCTCTACTCCTGCTGTTCTCTGATCACTGGTTCTGATGGTGGCCTCTGTTTACGGCGGTGACGTCCAGAACGTGCTGAACGAGCTTTCTTTGAAACTTTCTCTTCTTTACTCTGGTGAACGGCAGCTCGGGTGGCAACGATGCGACCACTGTTGGACTCGTCTCGGTAAAACCTTTCTAATGGTGACGATGGTGTCGTGCACAACGGCTCCAACGACTGTAGATCATGGTTCAATGCCTTATCCCTTACTTTTCTCTCTTTCCCTCTTTTTCTTTCTCCCAAAAATATCCCCTTTCTTTTTTTTCTCCCCATTATCACATCACCATCCACCTTTTATTTTAAAATACCCCACTTTTCTTTTGTTTTTTAAAATACCCTCACTCATATCATATCTTTTAAATTTATCACCAAGCCCAAATCCAACCATCCTTAATTTGTCTTCCCAACATAAGGCCCAAATAAATTGGGTTTGAGGCCCATTTGCAAAACCTAAAATTTGGTTGTTACAACTCTCCCCCGTTTAAGAAAATTTTGTTCTCGAAATTTGTACTAGCAAAACAAGAAAGATATAAAAACTTTTTAACTCTTCAAGGTTTTCGATTATAACCCGTCATCGCTAATCTGATCTCAACATTTATCATAAATAACATTTTCCTCGAATATTACAATCATAGTCTCAATTGATTCTTCTCTGAAAAGAATTTCATCCTCGCTTGGTACATCACAGATGGCAAGCAAAATCCAACGGTACCCCGATAAAACTGTCACACGAATACATCATCAAAGAAACTTAACTTACGCTATAGAACCCAAAAGATTGTTGCACACAAAAATCCTTCAACAACAACATACAATCTAAAAAGAACAAGATGTTAAATAGCCATTGCAGCCACAACGAACAATTTCTCTTGTAGTGACTCCTTGAAAGAGTCTCTAACTCTGACAGCTTCACAAATTTAAAACATTGCTTGTTCGGTGCAAGACTTTAGAAAATGAATAGCGTCTTAACTTGCCCCAAGTGCTTACCTTAAACTTTGCATGATAACTCTTGTCGGTAACTAAAGCTTATCTCATTAATTCAGTTCATGCAAGAATCTTACACTCTAAACTATAACATGTCTGAAAACACGTCATGTGTACCATCGGATCGACCATCACATAGGAATCCCACCAAGGGATAAGGTTTCATCACAAACCTTGAATCTCGCGTCAAAATATAACATGTACACACCGCAGTGTCGTACAACCCAACCACAAACAATCCAAGTAGGCTTTTAATCTAGATCTCACCTTTGCTGAAAATATCAAACGGTACCTACCAAGGATTGTATCATTACTCAAAGAAATATCATCAAAACTGTGCACTCATAATCCTTTACAAGTTCCATGGTCATCTATTCAATTTCTGTTGAGGAACATTGAAGCATCACAATAACTCTGAGAAATTCAATGTTTAACTCCCAACCAATGACAAGTCAAACACTCATCACAATCTCAACATATGACTCCACTCTATTTCCTGAACACGTGACGAAAGCTTGGTACTAACTATCGCTCTCATAATTCACCATATACTAACCACTGCACTATAAAGGAATAATCTCTTACCTTGATATATCTTTTCCAAAATTGTAACATCCTGAAAACCGGCCTAGTTGAGATTCAATTTTTGGTAATTGGAAAATTTATTTCTGATTGAGTAAGAAAGATATTAAAATTTGATTAGTGGATTGAAATTGATTAATTATTGGATCATTTTTAAGTATTGGGACTAAATCGTAAAGATTGGACATATGTAGTTATTGGTTAAAAATTTAGTAATTAAACATAAAATGATATAGATTTAAGTTATGGCTAAAAGTAAGGACTAGGGATGTAATTAGACCACCTAGTGACTAAATTGAAAAAAAATGAAAGTATGATTAGTGACTAAATTGGAAAGATTCAAAGTTAAGGTGCCATAGTATAAAAATTAAGAATTTCAAAGACCTAAAGTGTAATTTGACCATGACCTTTCTTCATAGGAAGGAAAGGTTCTTGGGGGACAAGAAGTTAAATTTACCCATTGTCATAGTAATGCATAGGTGTCAAATGGTGGCAATAGTTTGTAAAAAACATAAAAAAAAGAGGATAATGATGAGGTTTGATATGTTTGGATAAGAAAGAGAATTAAAAATGAAGAATGCATTTCACCTGGAGCAAAAATAAAAGAAAAGAGGATTGCTATCTCATCCTCATCTTCTTCTTTAGTTTGAATAAGCAAGCACCTCCCCATGTGTAAGCACATACCTCTATTAATGAAGCTTTGGAAGCTTAGATTTTCCATAGAATTCCTACTCCTTTTCCACTCTAATCTTACTCAAGGTGAGTTTATGGTGCAAAATCTCACCTTTGTCTTTAAGGAATATGAAAATTCTTATGTCGATTCCATATAATTAGATACAGAAGATCATTGAAATCATGCCATTGTCTTTGTCTTGTAAATAAGGTAAAAGTGGAAACTTATCCATCTTTTCAAGGAAGCCCAAGTCAAGGAATAAAGGAATCCACATAGGTGACCATTTATAGCTTTGGAAAGTTTGGTGAGTGTAGTTCATGATTTGGATGGCTAGGTGTCATCCTTGTATTATCTTCTATAGTTTATTGTATGATTATTGTAGAATTGTTCATTGGTTCATATAGATCATTTGGTGGTAATACTTATATCATTGGAAAGAATTGGTAAGTCATGTTATGTTGTCTTGCATCATATTGTATTGGCAAAGATTATTCCATTGGTAAGTTCATTGCATTAGCAAGTTCGTAGCATTGATGACAATATGGTATTGATAAGATCACATTATTGACAAAGATATTATATTGGCAAGGCTATTGTATTGATGAATTATTGTATTAACATGGACTATTGGAGCTAAGGCTCAACTATTGAATAAGAATATTTCTTTATTGTTAAATCATAAGACATGTAAGTTGCCTCGCAATGGAAGCCCTTGGACACTTTGGCTTGGTACATGGTATATTTGGACTACGGTCCATGAGTTACAGCTCAAGGGTAATGACCCTATATTATAATGGCGATGTTGGAGGTTAGGGGGAGATGAGGGATGATGATGATGATGGAGGGAGCATTGACTCATTGTTATTACATTGATACAAGCCATTGCTTTGTGCTTTGAGCTTGCTTAAACACGAACCAGTGATATCTATGTCCAAATGTGTCCAAGGCAAACAATGTAAAAACCAAGTAAAACTATGGATAAGATTATGGTATAAATAAACAAGAACAAAATATCGAGACGGATTTAAGACATTGAGCATTGTCATGTTTGGACATATATTCATTGAGGCCACCATAATTATTAATTGTATTGTTCTATATTGTTATTGTCATCATAATATTTTTGGGTTACTACCTCACTAGGCAAAGTATGCCTAATGCATTCATTTTCATGCATCATTTCAGGTTTAATATTTTTGAGGACGTGATCGTGGTTCGAGGTTGCAAGTCACTCTCCAAGAGTTTGAGTAATGTATCTTTGTCCCTTATAACTCCTAGAAAGGTGGCATATGACATGTGTATATGTATGTATGTGCAAATATGAGGCATATGTTTTGGAATTGTAAAAGGTAATTAAGAAATGTTTACGAGATACCTAATCATGACATACTAGAATAAAACAAGGAAATATGCGACTAAATATGATTATTGAAGTATTGTATGCATTGATTGGTAATGAAAATATGAAGACTATGTGAACAAGTTATAAAATGACCATTTTGATGATATGATGCTAGATATGTATTTCATGATAAAGAAGAAGTCTAAAATGATTTATTTTGTGTGTATATATTAATCACCATGTTGAAAGGGTTAAAATATGAAATATGGCATGTTGGTGTTTTGGCAAAATTGGTAAAGTGGCCTAAAACGCTCTAACAAGTGAAAGCATAGTGAATGGATTCGTATTGGCATGAAAATTGGCATGCATATAAATTTGGTGTTTATAAGTTGGCTGGTAAAATTTGGTAATAATTGGATAAGGTTAATGAGTGGAAACTAAACAAAATCTATCATTGTATGTTTGTCCGTACCGGTACATGTGATGGTGTACCGATACTGGAGAGCATTATTGGTCATAGGTAAAATAGGTGTATCGGTATGGGTGGTGTCGTATCGGTACTGGCATACATTTTTTTATAATATTAACTCAGGTGTACCGATACTGCTATAGTGGCACCGGTACGCAAAACCAGCACTAGAATTTTACTGTAGCAAGGGTACCGGTACGGTGATGGACTCATACCAATACCCATTAATGACTCAATTTGGGAATTTAGGGTTAGCGTATTGGTACAGTGATGGACCCATACCGATAAAGAAGGCATCGAATCCTCATATCGGTACCGTATACTACGTACCGATACTAGATTCAAGTTCAAAAGAATTTATAATAAGGGCGTACCGGTACGGCCTAATGAGTACCAATAACGATACAGATGAGTTAAAGTTGGTTATATGGTTTTAAAATCTTACATAGTGGTCACTGAGTCTTTTAGGGGTTAATCGAAAGTGCAAATGGTTTGCAAATCCATTAAAATTTTATAGACAAGTTAAGCAAGCATTGAATCTTGCATTGGTAACCCTAATTGTTGATAAGTCCCTATAATTTTCTAAAATTACAATTTGGCCCCTAAATTTGAAAATATTGCTGAATGACCCTTAATTATGATATTAAAATGAGTACAAGTTGATCACTGTTAATCATTGCATCATATTAATAGTTTTGATTCACTTTTCAACGCATAATTCATCATAAAGTTTGGTCCGATCACTACATTGTTCACCGGTAACGCTTTTCGACCTGGATTTTTACCAGACCGAGGAAGGGATGTTACAAAAACACCCACCACAAGATCTCAAGTCCATCAAAAACCATCAGACCTAAATTCAACCATAACACTGTATCCTCTTAATTGCAATAAAATACTACTTCTCATGGCTTCCAAAGCAAAGCATTCTTAACTCGGAGCTTAACTAATGAAACACACGAATACCGGTACTAACAGATTAGTACTGACACTGGATGAATCGATTACCGGTACCGCATGAAGCTAGCATTAGTACTCTCTTACACGACCATCACATGCGATCCTTGATCGCCCCACATAGGCAACATGATACTCTAACCCAAACTAGCTCCATACAATTCTTCACTTATGAAGTTCACTTTACTTAGGTGGTGATCGGTCACACATGATCAACAGCTCTTAATTATTTCGACTAACATCGTTGTCCAAATCTCAAATTACTTAAAGATCGAGCACCCAAAGTTTCACAATATTGGGGCAAGCACAACATTCTCACTTCTAACACAAGAATGTAGCTCTGACGATACAACAAAATATCCTCGCAGATTCGAATTAAATTGGGTAAACACCACTATCACAACATAATGGTCCCACACAGATCGGATCACCACTAATGTTCTTCGGTTGCCTCAAGAAAACTGTGATACAAAACAAAACCATTTATGAAGTCTTCAACACTTGATTCCTTACTGATTACATGGTAACCAACCTCTCTCAAGCACAAGGTCCTTAAGGTAATTATCTTGTCAACGTCATATTTCCATATTCCTTCTACATTCACACGTGTCATGCAAAGCATCAACTGGTAAAAATGGATTAAAAAGTATACTCGGCCTAATTTGGGGAAACAAGGTAAATGGATTCATTTGACTCTAGAATTTGGCATGTTGATATATTTAGGCTTAATAAAATTGTTGGTAAAGTTACGTGAAACTTGGACAAGGTTTGATGGAGTAAAAAGACATTAAACCAGACTAACAATGTTATTACAGACCCTATTGTACCGATACAGGTGATGACGTATCGGTACGGGCTTGCATAATTAGAACTGGATTAAAGGGCATACTAATACAGCTCAAGCTGTACCGATACGTGATTTTGAATCTGTAAAATTTTTATAGCTTGGTACGATATGGTATCGATACACCTTACCAAAACCCAATAATATTAAATAAACTATCAAATGCTTACTGATACCCAGTATCGGTACGGGCATAGTGTGTTTAACCATTTTAACGGTCATTGTTAGAGCATATCGATATGGTTGTACATGTATCGGTACGACCTTTCTAATCTGTAAAGTCCCTAAGTCTTACTGAGCATAGCCTATCGATACAATAGGGCCCGCATCAATACAACTACCCTAAATTTGTAACTAATTTACCGAACCGCATAGAGGCGTATCGATACGACCCCATTACGTATCGATACCCGTACTGTTAAAACTATTTTAAAGATTAAAATGAATTATGGAATTGTGCAAATTGGTCACCAAAACTTGAGCTTAAATTGACCTAGTAAATGAGTTCTGATTAATATGAAAATTTACATGCATAAGGTTTATAGTACATACTGCATTGAGGTATGCTTAATTTCTGTATGAGACCCCCTAATTTATCAAAATTGCAATTTAATCCCTAAAACTTATAAAAGTTTAAAATTAGTCCAAATAGCATATGGATGTATTGTATCAATTTATCAGTAATAATGTATTATCCATTATATCATTTTGAACACTGACTTTTCATTTTACCAACTAAAATATTGTATCGAACATCGTTTGGTCACCGATAACATATTTCAACCTAGATTCCTACCAGACTGGAAAAGGGGTGTTACACACTCGATTCATCATGTCCATGAAAGTTATAAGTGCATTAGTCAACCCAAACAGCGTCACCAAGAACTCATAATGCCCATAACATGTGCGAAAAGCTATTTTTGGCATGTCTTTATCCCTTACCTTCAATTGATAATACCCAAATCTCATATCGATCTTGGAAAACACTATAGCACTGTGAAATTGATCGAACAAATCGTCAATTCGTGGAAAGGGATACTTATTCTTAATTTTCAATTGTTCAGTTACCGATTATCAACGCACATTCTTATAGTACCATCATTCTTTTTCATGAACAACATTGTGCTCCCTACGACGACACACTAGGTCAGATGAAACCACAATCCAGCAACTCTTAAAGTTGCGTCTTCAACTCCTTCAACTCTTTTAGTGCCATGCGATACGGTGCAATCGACACCGGAGCCGTATTCGCATACGTCTTGATACAAAACTCTACTTCCCTATCCGATGGTAACCTAGGAAACTTCTTCAGAATCACTCTTAGAAAATCACAAACGGTACGTATATCCTAAACACGCACCTTCTTCATATTTGGGTTCATAACATAAGCAGATATGCTAGACCCCCAAGCACTAACAACTTCTACGCTTCCAAAGCCAAAACCACATTAGACAAGAATTTAACATTCTCGCCCACGACTACCACTTTATAATCATCAGCAAGTTTTAACAAAACTTGCTTGGTTTCAAAATCGACCACAGCCCTATGCTCGATCAACCAATCCATCCCCAAGATTACATTAAAACCATGAAACGGTAACTCCATTAAATCAACCGCGAACACATGACCTTGAACCATCAAAAGACATCTCTTAAAATACCTCCTAGCAACTATTGTCTCTCTAAAATAACTAGTTACTCTCATACCCACATCTAACACTTCTACAGGTATATTAAGAAATCGTGCTTGCTCGCGCAAAATGTATGGATGTGTAGAACCAAAATCTATAAAACAATGTAATGATATAGACTGCATGGTAAAATTACCTGCAATCACATCTATGTCATTTCTTCCCTCGCGGTGCGTATAGATCCTTGCGAGTCCACCACTTTCAGGTTGAACTGCCACTATATCGCAGCAGTCCTCTAGCCTTCCTTCCTACATTAAAAATTACCTCGATAGTGCCCACATCATTTCTATGGCACAACTGCAGGTGCAGAGGCCTGTCCATCCTTAGCCAACTATGGACAATCATGCCTACATGATCTCATGAACCAAAGCTCTAGCATGTACCAAGAGTTCCCCATCACTCTCCTGAATGTCGCCTACCACACCACCCATACTCGGGTGCTCGGACATAGGTGTTCTGACCGAACGGACAATGCCCAACACTACTTCTACCACGTCTCTAGTCAGGGTGATACCTCTTATCTTAGTTCTTCTTATACCGATCTCTACCAGTATTCAACTCGACGACTCTCTTCCTAACACTAAAACATCTTAAACGAGAGAATAATCCCAGATTTTGCTCTATATCCTTAGCTCGAGTAACCAAGACATCAAAATCAGTATAATCTAAAGCTAGTTCAGGTGTATATTAGCTCAACCAAACAAACTTGACCTCGTATTCTGATATGGTCCTATTACCCTAAACCAACACCATGAACTCCCGCTTCTTTTTATCCTGATATCAGGAAACCAGATATTTCTTTCAGAAAGTAGGGCAAACGTTGTCCCATGTCACATTCGCAAGTGTCATACCCGCGATAGTATTTGACCACCAACTATAGGCATCTCCCTGAAATAAGGACACCGTACAACCCAACTTACAAGCATCCGTACAATTCATTTAACTAAGAATCCTCTCGGTACTCACAAACCACTCTTCAGCTGCCTTAGCAGCTAAACCCCTAAACTCAATACCACCCAAACTACGCAGACGCTCCAACGAAGTCCCGTATTAACAGCTAGTGCATGTGTTGATGTAGATGCATGCACTCCAGGCATGATGCCTGAAACGCTCCAATCATAGCCTGAATCAATGGTGTTATATCTCCAAAAATTGGTCCTTATTATGCCTGAGGCATACCACCCTCCACTCCAGCACCAACAGGAGCAATCAGTGGAGGAGAAGGTAACTCATTGTTATCTCCATCCACAACACTACCCAAGTTAGATTGCGTCCCATCTCGGTCCCATTCTTAAAAATATGATTCTAAAGCATGATGACGCAACAACAAAACAATTAGGCTAGCTCAAAGCAAGAATCCAGGATGCTCATGTTTCAAAACAAAAATCATTTTGCACTCGTAGTAATAATGCAATATGTACCCAAGATTTTACCCCAACATAACACATTTTAATCATAAGAACACAAAATCAAACATTGTACATGTCATTCTATAGTATCATTCAACAACAATATCTCAAACTATCATAACCCACCTCCCAACAATCATAACCTACCTCCCAACAATCATAACATGTCTCTGATGCCACCAAATGTAACCCTTTGACCAGGCCTATACGTCGAACAGAATCGAGCGAGCTATATTGAGTTTACCAAGAAAAACTTGAACGAAAACTTAAACCAAGGTCCACTTTTTTCTTTTTTCTTGTCTAAATGCATAATTAATCCCTAAGGTGAACATACTGACAGCGGGTGAAATATCAAATGAAATTGACATCAGCTAGACATCTAATTAAATGTATTTGTTATTTAGGAACTAGAATGCAATTCTGGAAAACTAAGGGGACTTATTTAAATCTAAAGTTGCCAAAACTTAATTAATCAGGTTACATGCATGTCGGTTAAATTTCAACATAAAACAATGATCCAAGCTTGGTTAATTACATATACAAGAAATAGGGACTAAACAGCAAAGATTTAAACTTTAGCAAAGCAATTACTAGAAATAACAGACTTGGTACCGATACACCACACGCCAGTATCGATACTAGTTTATTTTGCAAAGGGTATCGGTATGGTCCTCTCGCGTGCCGATACCAGTAGTTTGATATCAAAATAGGGGATTCCAGTAGCTAAGATGCGTACCGATAGGTTGCCTGTGTATCGACACCTAGTGTATTTTTTTGAGGGGTGTATCGATATAGAGCTAGGCATACTGATACCCCTGTGTAATTCTGCACATTTTTAGCCGTAACAGACCCCGTGTACCGATCCCTGAGGACCCATATCGGTATGACTAGGTCAATAATGACCTCTTGGTCGAACATATAACACTTAGATCCAATCGAATATGCTTCAAACAACATCTAAACATTATACCAACTAATGAACTACAAAACATCACAAAAACATTGAAATATAGGCACCATAGAAGTATAAGCAAACCTATAGGCATGACTTCTACCCCACATGTTTAAATCTTCACAAAGTCCCCAATTCAAAACATATATCAATTTACAAGTCCAAAACACCAAATAAAACATATCCAAAATAGGGAGTAACCAATACAACCCTCCCAATTACAACTTGGTCACATTTCCATTTATTACTATGTAGTATTTATAAAATCGTACTTGAATTAGCTCCCTTGGATTGCTTCTTGCTTGCTCATTGTCTGAATGCTTACTTTTCTTCATTGATGAGAAAAGAGAGCGTAAGCACATAAGGCTTAGTGAATGATTCTCAAAAACACTTACCAATGCATTTAAAACATTTTGCTTTCAAAACATGTGTTGATTTTCATGCCAAAACATCTCATGCTCCCTTTGTCTATCCAAAATATGCACATTAAACTTTTTGGTCACACATGTATCATAGATTTCGAGCATAACATCAAACAAACCTCAATTTAAGCCTTCACATGCTAAATCATCAAATAGCAAAGCTTAAAGAGCACCACATGTATAAATCTCATTATACAAACATAATCCATTTATAATAATACATTAATTCATATATTGGCATTAAAGTGACCCAAAACCAAATCTTTCTATTTTGTAAAACACATCAGATACACAGATTTCCTTAGTGGTTCCTTCGACCACTTCACATACATCCTCAAACCAGAGCAAATGGTACTACTACCCCTCAATGGTTATGATGTATAAATCCACCAGCGGGAGAATTTAGTACACTATTGACCCTTCGACCGTTGTGGTTCTCATGGTGGAGATATGACACACTCTTGATCCCTCGAACACATGAGGTGGCTTATTATAGTGCAATTTAAACCCTATGGCATGCCAACTATATTCGATAACATTTAATTATGGCCACTTTCCAATATATTCTATTAAAACATATTACCTTACTGTTTTACATATGCATCAAACCAAATAATCTTCAATGCAATAAACCATGCATTACTCATCCTCAAAATCCTTTTCATAAATCATTTTCCATGCTCATATATCATCAATATATCATCATTTGAATAATATTTCTATTCAAAAACATGCATATAACAGTAGGTAGTCTAAATCATACATGTGCATAATAACGTATTTTACAAAACTAAAAATGAGAGCGAGAACGTCCAATACTTACTTCCGAGATTAGACAAGTGTTTCAAGCTTAATATAAACTCTCAAAATCACTTTCAAACCTTTATTAAGCAGTAAACCTCATTTTCACTCACCAAAAACACAAAGCTCTACTTGTCGATGCGAAATCAAGCGTCTGAAGCTACCAAAACTTCACCACTTGCTGGAGGACCAATCTCCCCTATTTTAACCACACATTAATAGAGGATCAATGCATCACTGTGCATCCATAATCCCAGCAACACCAATTCTCAACATCGCCTCACCAAAAACCATAAAACGCCTCCTTAAAACAACCTAAACAAAGCCTAGCCATAAACCAACGATTTGAACATCTAATCAACATCAACTAACATCTAAAAACACTTTAAACTTCAGCTTTTACCTCCAGCAACCCTCTAACACCCTAATCACCTCGAAATCTAACTATTCATAACCTAGAAAATTAGCAATTCAATTAGTTTCGGGATTTCTTTTATAAATATCTTCTCATAACATTAAAACATGTCTTAGATGTGATCTACATAAATTAAAACCACCACAAATCAGATCTATAACAAAGATCCATCAATTCCTTATTAAAACTAATTTTAAACCTTTTAATCTTAATTTATTCATTAACACACGTCAAAACCAATTGTAAAAGATCAAGAACTTGAGAATTTCATTCAAGAACCTTTGATTAGAGGAGAGACAAAAATCACCTCTAATGGTTGGCTTCTCCCTTAATTGGCATGATTTGAGTGAAATCTCCAAGAAAGCAAGTAAGATTTGATATAGAAATCAATTGAGAAATCAAAATGAGATCAAGAAGAGTTGATTCCTGATCATTTTGGAGCAAGGGAGGTAGTTTGGCTGCTGGGAAAATTGAGAGAAAAGTTGAAAGCAAAAGTGGTTACGTGAGAAAAGTAAATCATCTTTTAAAAATCTATTTAACAAAATCTATTTTATTTTTATTTAACAAACATTTTAAAACCATTTAAAAATAGCCCAAATTAATGGAAAAGTCTGATTAAAAATATTGGTAAATTATCTCCTTAAGGATTCTATGTTTTGAACCTTTTACAATTTAGTCACCAAAATAGTTTTGAAAACTTTACAATTTAGTCACCAAACCAAAATGTCATTTAATTTGAAATTATTTCATTAAATTGAGTTTACCAAGATCCTCAATATATTAATTAAGTATTTTTCACTATTTTTCCATAATTTATTTGATATTAAAAATATTTATTACGATTTAATTCCCGAAACTAGATCGAACCGACTAATCTGGTTCACCCGAACCGTCTAATCTACCTAGCTAAATTCTAGGCCCAAATGCAGGGCATTACATAATCTGATTGGACCTTGAATTTCTTATAACCCTATTTTTGGGGTGTTACAAGGCAAGGTAACTTCTTCTATATTCTCCAGGATAAATAATTTATTCCTTGTCATAGTGCAAGGTTAAACTCTTGATAGTAACTCTTTTCCCATGTTCTTCAGAAGAACAAATTTATTCCTCATCCTTGGATCTTGAGTGGATTGGCTCTTGTGGAACATTTTGCTTTGCTATTACAGTTTGCAATATCCCATCGAAACGTTCCATCAGTTGTGTTAATTTTTGTAAGCAATCGGCCAAGGATTCAAAGGTCTATTGTTTTTTGCTTTTCTTTTCTCTAAAGCATGTAACATGTCTTGAATGATGCTCTTCATACTCATCACAACCGTATTTATCATAAGAATTATAATAGTAATCATAATAATAATCATCATTATATTTGGTATGAGTACAACGTCGTAGAGATTTATGTTACATGTTGGCTCTTATCAAATAATCTTTAAATGCTATATGAATCCAAATAGAAGTTAGACACCAATTGAATTATAGTTTCAAGGAGAAAGGAAATTTAAGCAACTTTTAGTCCTACTAACACAAGGAAACAAAAAGTATTAGATGATGTATAAGATGAAAAAATGCTAAAATAAAAGAACTTAAAAACTAAGAAGAAAAAAGAAAAGGAAAAAACCTAAAAATCAATTTGACACTAAGAACATCATGAATTATCCCAATCTAATACCAAATGATATGAGTGCTTGTCATGGACGTGAATCCTGAATCAAGTTAATTGAAAGTAATTCTATGATCTAGACTCGATTCAAGAAAAGGGTGAATTGTTCTTGGGATTTCAAGAACAATTGGTTAGGTGTTTCTTGAATTTTCTAAAAAATGGCAACAAAAATTAAAGAAAGAAGATGGAGTTAGAATCAATGAAGAATAAAAGGGAACAATAAAAAAGATTGATAAAGATAAATTTAAAGGATAGAAAAACAAATCAGAAAATTCATATTTGAATTGATGGGATGGCGACAATAGAGTTGAAGAAGAATATGGCTATGGCGTGTGGAAATGATAGATGTCCCACGGAACCCTCCTAGTCACGATTGACTAGGCTACCTCTGTGATATGGCTCCAACAGACCCTCATAATCACAATTGACTAGGCAACCCAGAGTGTGAAGATCCTCAACAACAAATCCCGAAGAACTTGAAAATCGTTTTGCTTCTAAAACACAAAATAACTTATTGTAAGTGTGAACTCCAAAGAGAACTTTATTTAATCAATCAAAATCTTAAAAATAGAAAATAAATCAACACATAAACTCATTTTTTGAGCAGCAATTGATGATGGCCTTTGGATGATCTTTAATCTAACGGTTGAGAGAAATCCTTCTGGGGCAGCAACCTTTTTTTGGATGGCAAGTTGGATTCCTTGTAGAGGTTAGAGATCTTGTTGATTACATATTTAAAAGGCTTAATAAAATTAAAAAAATAACTTAAAAATACTAAGTGGGCTAACTCATAAATTATACCCAAACTTTATAACATAGTTTTGGGTCTAAATATTACAAAATAAACCCAAAGATTAGGATTTTCGATTAATCCCATATGGGATTTTCTAACCTACACAGTCTTTACTAAAATAGTAGTATGTTGAGCTCTCGACGTCAGATTGATACATTTCAAAGTGCAATATAAAGCTAAGAGAATGACTCACAAGTCGAGAGAAGACTGCAATGTCCAAATATGTCTGGATCCCAATTAAAAAGTCAAAATAAGTTGAATGAATTCCTAGTCTTGCAATTAGACCTTTTCAAACATGTATCGCAAAGGTATAATTAGGCTTCCATTTTTCACATATAAAGATCAACTAGCAAATGTTCTAATAGAGGCATTACCTAAGAAAGATTTTCAAAGTCACTTAAGAAATAGGGAATGATTGGCATTTATTCGCCAACTTGAGGGGGAGTGTTGACGTGACCAATCTAAGGGAGCCAAAAAATAAGTTGTTGCTATCTTTGGCAAATTATGTAATATTTTGTTTGTTAATTAGTTCGTATTTAGGCTATAAAATTGGATCATGTTGTATCATAATTAATAGAAATATTTATGTTGTGATTTGCTTATGAATAATAAATAAATGACAATTTAAACCTTGATAGAGATTAAATATTAATTTAAAATTTACCAAAAGTTTAGAGACTAAATTATAATTATCCAAAAGTTAAGGAATTAACTTGTAACTTGTTGCCAAACTATTAGATTCCAACATTTTATGCCAAGGATTCTCATTTTAATCAAATTAATCATCTTATAGATTCTTTATCTGTCGCTTTCTAATTTTTCAAAAGTTTAAGGACTAATCTAAAAAATAATTAAAGTTTCAAGGGCCACTTTAAAAATATTTATTGTTTAGTCTTACGAATAATATCATGCTCTCCCCAAATTATGAATTTAAAAAATGGTGACTAAATCGGGGATCAATTGACAAAGTTATAAATTAGTGACCAAAACACTAAAATTCAAACTTTTAGTGATGGTTTTGAGACTTTATAACATGGTCTCGACACCTTTCATAGAGGTCTCAAGAGCTTTGCACTGTTTCACTAGAAAATATCATTTTAAGCCATATTTGCCACTTTTATCAACAAGCAAATTCAATACACAAATCTAAGCATCAAAAATACAATCAGCATGCACTTGACATTCCAACAAGCAAACAAATGAAAAATCTTAAACTTGGTGTGTTAATTAAAATGGTGTCCATTCTCAATGCACCATGCAAGCATAAAATCAAACAATGCTTTGAGGTACTTTTAAGCATTTTGCTTCCTTATCATATCTTAACTTAAACTTACCTTGAAGTTCTTTGGAATTGACAAATACTTAGCATGGCATCATGAACTTAACATAGCTTAACATAAAAATTAAACCATCATGAATGAGATCAAGTACACAACATGCTTATACTTACATTTCAAATCATCAAATATTCATCATACTTAACTTAGCTCATATGCCACCATCTAGGAGTTTAGCAAATATACCGTACTCAATGAACTTGATAAGAGTGACTTTCAACCCCTAAACACAATATCAAATCTCTATAGAACTTAATCACCTGAAAATGGATGCAATGAAACAAATTAATCTTATATAGCTTAGTGAGGTAGTTAACATAATACTAATCAAATGAGCATAACATATTGGCTAGTCCCTAACATGCTTGAATGACAAATGACACATAATGAACATATCATAGCATGAAATTCCATGGCAAAAACCTATATCATAGCATATAACTTTCATGGCAAAACTTGTATCATGGTGTAACCCCTTGACCCAAGCCTAGGTGCCAGACCAAACCGAGCGAGCTACATTGGGTTTGCCGAGACAAACCTGAGAGATTTACTTGAGAAAACGGTCCATTTTTTATTTTATATTTTCTAAATGCTTTATTAAGTCCTAAGGTGGTCATGCTAGCAGCGGTCAAGAATACAACTCTATTGGACATCGAATTAACATCCAATTGCACGAATTTGCATTTAGGGATTAAAATGTAATTTTAGAAAATTAAGAGGACTTCCGTGAAATTAAATTTACCAATCCTTAATTAGTCAAGTTTCATAAGTAGAGGTTAAATTTCAACTTAAATTAACCATCCAAACTCATTTAATTGCATGATCAAGAAACAGGGACTAAATTGCAAAGAAACAAACTTTAGCAAGCATTTTAATAGAAATAACTAACAGTGTATCGGTACACCAGTTCACCGTATTGATACGATATAATTTTTCAAAGGTGTATCGATACGGTCCTCAATAGTATCGTACCGGTACGGTTGCCCGTGTACCGAAACCAAGATA
The DNA here is from genome assembly GCA_019671005.1 of Hibiscus mutabilis. Classification (NCBI taxonomy): domain Eukaryota; kingdom Viridiplantae; phylum Streptophyta; class Magnoliopsida; order Malvales; family Malvaceae; genus Hibiscus; species Hibiscus mutabilis. The sequence goes on along the minus strand of CM033724.1, from coordinate 15,808,509 downwards.
AAATTTCATCGATGTGTATATACGGTTCCCAGGCGTATTGGTATGCTAAGGAAAATTTTCCTATATTGAGCCAAGACAGGTCCCAGCGTACCAATCCCTTAGGACATGTACTTGTACGGACAGACCTGTAATGGCCTCTTGGTTCAACATATGACACTTTGGCTCAATATAACTCACTCCAATCAAAACAAATCATCATATAACATCTCAACCATTAATTCCTTATGCATAGAAGCATGGTAGAAGATCAAACACAACATATCAAACTCAAGCATAGATCCTATAGGCATGATCTCTACCCAAGCATGCATTATGTTTCCCAACCCTTCAAAACCAATCATAAAGCATCATACGAGTCCAAAACCTCAAACATAACTTGTACAACCAAGGAGTATCCAAAATAAACCTCACAAATACAACTTGGTCACACTGCCTCTTATTACTATTTAGAATTTATAACACTATACTTTGGAAATGCCTCAACCCTTGGATCTTTCCTTGCGTACTTGTTGTCCGAGAGTGCCTATTTCTCTGCATTGATGAGAAAAGAAAGCATGGCTTAGTGAGGGAATCGCAAAAACACTCATCAGTGCATTTAAAACCATTTTATATCAAAGCGAATTTATATTGTTCATTCCAAAATCATCTAATGCTTCTCAAATCTACTCAAATATGCACATTTAAATCATTTGCAACACATGTATCATGGATTTTATCTCAAACCTCAATTTAAGCTTCATATGCCAAAATCTCTATAGCAATCTTAAAGAGCATCACATGTATAAATCACATCATACAAAACATAATCCATTTCTCATGAAACATTATCTCATATATTGGCTTTCAAGTGACTCAAAACCAATATCATTCCATATTATAAAAACACACTAGATACACGGATTTTCCAAGTGGTTCCTACGACCACTTCACATACATCCTTGAACCAGAGTAACGAAACAATTACCCACCTCAATGGTTATGATGTATAAATCCACCAGCGGGAGAATACGACACAATTAACCCTTCAACCGTTGTGGTTCTCATGGTGGAGAAAACAGCACAATTAACCCCTCGACACATATGAGGCGACTTATTATAGTGAACTTTAAACCCTATGGCTAGCCAACTATATCCGATAACATTTAACCTCAGCCACTTACCAATATATTCAATAAAACCATATTACCTCACTATTTTACATATGAATCAAAACAATCCAATTTCAAATACATTAAACAATGTATTTTAGTATTCTCAAAAATACTTTCATAAGACGTGCTTCATTCTCAATAACCATCATATATGATCATTTGCAACATATTTCATTTCTAAAATATGCATATAACAGTAGGCAATCCAAAATCATAAACATGTGCATGAGATTGTATTTTTCAAAACAAAAAATGAGAGAGAGCTCAACCAATACTTACTTCCGACTTAGATAAGTGTTTCAAACTTATTCTAAACTCCCAATAACCAGCTTTCAAACCTTTTAAAAGTAGTATAACACGTTTCCACTCACCCACAACCAAGTGAACCACTTGCCGATGCACAACTAAACTTTCAGAGCCTTCGAAACTTCTCCAAAAGCTACAGGATTCAACACTCCTGATTTGCCCAGACAAAAATAGAGGATTAATGCACTTCCATGCATCTCTAATTTCCAGCAACCAACAAACACCACTTCGCCTCACTTAAAACGCCCAAACGCCACTCTAAAACAACCGAAATCAATACCAAACTTCATCTAAACAAATCCCAGCCAAAACCTATTGATTTAAACATCTTAACAACATTAATTAACATCCAAAATCTTCCTTATAACGTTCTTATACATCCAACAACACTACAACACAAAGATCACACCAAATCTAACTATTTACGACCTAGAAAATTAGCACTTCACATAGTTTCGGGATTTGTTTAATTAATCTCTTATTTTAACATTAAAACACATATCTTAAGTGTTCTAAAACAATTAGAATCAAGACAAAACATATCCATAACAATATTCTTCCAATTTTCCATCAAAACACAATTTAATCCATAAAATCTTAATTAAATCATAAACACATAACAAAAATCAGTTGCAAAGGATCAAGAACTTGGAAATTTCATTAAGGAACCTTTAATTAGAGGAGAGAAATGAAAATCATCTCTAATTGTTTATTTCTCCCTTAATTGGCAAAGATTGGTTGAAATCCAAATAAATCTTGTTGTACGAATCAAAGAAATCAAGTAGGAAACCAAAAGGAAAACAAAAAGAGATTGATTCCTGGAAATTTTAGAAAGATTTTGATAGTTTGGCTGCTGAGAAAGTTAAGAGCAAAGTTAGTTACGTGAGAACAATGATTTGTGAAATTAAAAATCCTTTTTATTAATCCTAGTTTATTTATTATTAAAACATTTTAAAATAGCATAAATTAAGGGAAAATCTAATGGAAACGTTTGGTTAATTAGCTCCTTAAATATTCTAAATTTTTACCCTTTTTCGATTGTCACTAAAAATAGTTTTGAAAACTTTGCATTTTAGTCATCGGACCAAAATGTCCCAAAATCCAATTTAATTTCTTCAAATTGAATTTACCAAAGCTCTTATAATATTAATTAAATATTTTCTAGCATTTCTCCAAATTTTATTTTAGCCAAAACAATTTATTAAGATTAAATTCCCGAAACTAGCTTGAATTGCGTAATCCAGTTCTCCCGAACCATCTAACCAACCTATCTAACATCTAGGCCCAAAATCAGGGCATTACACATGTCATATAACTTTCATGGCAAAAACTGATATCATATCATATAACTTTCATGGCAAAACTTGTATCATAGCATATAACTTTCATTATTTAGCCCATTGGATTATACGTAGTTATGGATACATGAACCCCTTCCAACTGTCACCAAATTAACTGAGAATGGTCTCGCTTCTACTGTCGCCAATTACCAACAACAACATCCCTCCTACTATCGCCAAATAAAGATTGTAATCCAAATCCTGACATGAGCTCAAATGGACTCTATCCAAACTTACTTAATTATGCAAGGGATTTTACATAGCTTTCTTACAAGTAATCAATATAAATAATAACTTAGCTTATTGTGCTTTCGAAGATGAGCTTAAAGCTTCATAGTGTAGTATATCTTAGCTTAATTTATACATATAGGCATATGTATAACTTAACATACTTAAAAAAAGTTTAAACACATTAAGCTTGTCTTAACTTACCAAATCATATAGATGAGCACATGACTCTCAGAGATTACATTTCAACTTGAATATATACATAGCACAAGGTATATTCACTACAACATGTACATAACATAAAAGTTGTAAGCTTGTCAAGGTTACTAATTCGCATAGATTGTCATCCAATTGTGCTCTAATTGAGCCTAACACAAGTACATGATTCACATATCAAGTATAACAAGAAAGTAAAATGGAACGACGTCGAATCATTCTGGAACTTGTAACTACACTCACAAAATACCCTAAAATTACAAAGGATCCAAATTGCTAAACCAAGCTTAGTTCTCCTTAGCTTCCATTGTCGAATCAATGATTTCATCATTAGGATTAACTCCAACATGAAATTAAATAAGGCATTCATCAATGGAAGCATTACACATATAACAACGCAATCTCTAATATGGCATGGAATCCTAAATTCCAAGAGGTTGGCCTTTGATGCTCCGAGGCTCTAAAAATCATAGAAAAATTACCATGAAGCTTAGAATTAATCATATTTCACATATGGACCCTTAATTGCACAAAACCATTAGCTTTAGAATTTAGAGTTCAAGAAAACATATACTCTAATCTTAATAAAATTAGTACCAAAAGAAAGCTAGGAGTAGAGCTTACCAAATATGAAGTTGGATTAGAGATTTGATGACTAATTTAAGAGAAATTTGAAAATAAGGAGCTAGGGATCATGACAAGCATTCTTCCACGGCATGAAGAACTTGGAGAAGATGATAGAAAATCACTTCACTTTCATGAAGGAACCAAATGTTGGGTACACCCCAAATTATCTCCCTAAAGTTCATTTTTCCTTAATTAGAAAACTATAAAATTATGCTATTTTGAAGCCTAACATGGATGATTAAGGTCCATAATAGGATTTGGGTTAATTCAATCTTAACCATTAAGTTTTCCACCTCTTGCACTTATGTCATTCAACTTTACTTACATTCCAAACTTCAAATTTCTGACAATTTACTCACTGATCCTTAATTCTTCAAAATAAAAGTTAATAATATAAAATTAACAAAATCAAATAGTTCATGCACTAAAACTGAATACACAAAAAATAAATTTTGATAATTGAGAATCAAGGAAAAAATTATTGACCTAGTTTTAGGGGTATTACAAATCAAGTTTCATATACCAGCTAAAAATGCTCTAAATTTGAATTGAAATATCAAAAGGATAACATGTAAGAATGAATGGATGTAAATCATACCTGAAGCATGAGAGTTGAAATTGGTTCCAATAATCAAAACTCTCGTAAATTGAAAGCAGTATGAGATGGTCATATAATGGAGGCGACTGCTCTTGAAGAGAAACAAGATATAACCAATAATAAAACTCTAGAAGAGGTTCAGGTACCTGAAATGAATATTGAAATGATGAAGAGTGTAACCCTCTTGACCTGGCCTAGACGCCAGGTCGAACCGAGCGAGCTACTTTGTGTTTGCTGAGACAAACTCGAACGACTTACTTAGAAAATGGTCCATTTGTTCTTTTATCTTGTCTAAATGCATAATTAAGTCCTAAGGTGATCATGCTAGCAGCGGTGAAATTTATAGTTAAATCGGGCGTCGAATTGACATCCAATTGGTCAAGATTGAACACCAATGACCAAATTGTAATTTTAGAAATATAGAAGGACTTACTTAATTCCAAAGTTACCAAACCTTAATTAATCATATTACATGCATTCTGGTTAAAATTCAACTTAAAATCATCTTCCAAACTCATTTAATTGCATGATCAAGAAACATGTACTAAACTGCAAGAATTCAAACTTCAACAGAGCATATTACTAGAAATAACAGACAACATACCGATACACCCCTAGCCGTATTGATACGGGTATAATTTATGAAGGGTATCGGTACGGTCCTCAAGCATACCAATATGGTTGTTCGATATTAAAAACATGGGATTCTAGTAGCTAAATGGCGTATCGATACGGTTACCCGTGTACCGACACCTAGTATAATTTTTTGCTATGTGTACCGATACGCTTGTGCAATTTTGCACAGATTTGAGCTGAAACAGACCCCGCGTACCGATCCCTGAGGACCCATGTCGGTACAGACTACCCTGTAATGACCTCTTGGTCGAACATATGACACTTTTGCTCAATCTAACATACTTCAAACATCTTACAAACATCATATAACATCCTAACCAACATTTACACAATCAAATAGACATGATTGAGGATCATTCAAACCATAGCAAATCCAATCAAAGATCATATAGGCATGATCTCTACCCAAGCATGCAAATTATATCTCAACCCCTTTAAGCAAGACAATAAGCATCATACAAATCCAAAACATCAAATGAAACTTGTCCAAACTAGGGAGTAACCAAAACAACCCCCACATTTACAACTTGGTCCCGTTGCCTCTTATTACTACTAAGTATTTATAAAACCGTACTTGAAATAGCTCAATTTCTTGGATTGCTTCTTGCTTGCTCATTGTCCAAAATGTTTACTTTTCTGCATTGATGAGAAATGAGAGCATAAGAGTATAAAGCCTAGTGAGGGAATCTCAAAGACGCTTATCAATGCATTTAAAACCATTTGCTTTCAAACATGTATTAAATCTCATGCCAAAACATCTCATATTTCTATTGTCCTTCTAAAACATGCACTTTTAATGATTTGCAACACATGTATCATTGATTTCTGGCAAAAACCTCAATTTAAGCTTTCTCGTGCTAAAAGCTCAAAATAGCAAGCTTAAAAAGCACCATGTGTAAAACCATATTATGCAAAACATAATCCATTTAAAAATATTTACGTAAGAAAATGAAATTTGCTATTAAAATCTTTTTAATCAAATCTCTTTTATTTTTATTTATTAACCTTTTAAAACCATTTAAAATAGCCTAAATTAAGGGGGGAAATTTGGTTAAAAACTTTGGTAAATTAGCTCCTTAAAGATTCTAACTTTTGACCCTTTTACGATTTAGTCTCCAAAAAAATTTTGAAACTTTACATTTTAGTCACCAGACCAAAATGTCCCAAAATCCAATTTGTTTCTTGAAACTGAGTTTCCCAAAACCCTTATAATACTAATTAAACATTTTCTAGTATTTTTTCATATTTTATTTTAACCAAAAACAATTTATTATGAATTAATTCTTGAAACTAGCTCGAATCGCCTAATCTGATTCCCCTGAACCATATAATTGATCTAGCTAACTTCTAGGCCCAAATTCGGGGCGTTACAACTCTCCCCCTCTTAAGAAATTTTGTCCTCAAATTTACCTGACAGAAAAAGGTAAGAAACTACTTTTTCATGTCCTCCTTACTTTCCCATGTAGCTTCCTCTACACCACAATGTCACCACAACACCTTTACCAACTCGATGGTCTTTCCACGAAGAACATTGCTGCTAGAATCCAAGATTTTCACCAACTCCTCATCATAGGTCAAATCTGGACTAAACTCAATCTCCTCAACAGGCATCACATGATATGGTTTTATCTACATCTCCGAAGCATCGATACATGGAAAACATCATGTATCTTATCCAACTTCTCAGGCAACCTCAACCTATACGCAATTGGACAAACACGCTCTAACACCTCATAAGGCCCAATGAACCTTGGACTCAACTTGCCCTTACATTCAAACCTCATTACCTTCTTCCAAGGCGAAACTTTAAGAAACACCTTATCTCCAACCGCAAACTCAATCTCCCGACGCTTCAAGTCAGCATATGACTTTTGCCGATTCGAAGCCGCTTTCAATGGATCGCTAATAAGCTTCACCTTCTTATTAGTTTCCTTTAGCACATCAGGCAGGGAAATATACTTCTCACCCACCTCATCCCAACAAAGTGGCGTGCGACACCTCCTACCATACAAAGCTTCATACGGAGTCATTTAAATACTAGCCTGATTCTTATTGTTATAGGCAAATTTCACCAACGATAGTTGCTTCTCCCACGTTCCTTGAAAATCAATGATGCAACACAGCAACATATCCTCCAACACTTGGATAACACGTTCAGACTGACCATTCGTTTGATGATGATGCAAAGTACTGAAATTCAACCGCGTACCCAAAGCCTTATGCAAACACTCCCAAAACTTCACTGTAAAGCACGAATCCCTATCTGATACTATAGACTTACGCACCCCATGCAATCTTACAATCTCAGCAACATACAACTCTGCCAACTTATCCAAAGTATACGTCGTATGCACAGCTAGAAAATGTGCACATTTCGAAAACCTATCCACCTTCACCCACAGGAAATTATTCTTTGATGGCGTCAAAGGCAATTTGGTTACAAAATCCATGGTAATTCTCACCCACTTCCATTATAGAATCCTCAAAGATTGCAACAACCCAGAAGAAAATTGATACTCAACTTTCACATGCTAACAAACCATACATCGAGCAACAAAATCCGCTACATCCTTCTTCAAACCAACACAAAAATACTCCTTCTTCAAATCTTGATACATCTTGGTACTTTTCGGATGCATAGCAAAAGGACTCGAATGAGCTTCAGTCAATATAGTGCACTTTAACTCCTCATCTTTTGGCACGACTACTCAACTCTTGAAGCATAAAACACCCTCATCATCAAAACAAAAATCTATATGATTACCATCTATAATATCCTTAACATGTAGTACCAACGACTCATCATACGGTTACTTCTTCTTGAACATCCGCAACAACGACAGCTTCACTTGTAACTCAACCAACAAACCCTCATCTCGCGTCACACTCAATCGAGCAAACATTACCCTCAGCTCCACCGCAACCTTCCTTCTCAAGGTGTTGGCTACAATATTAGCTTTACCCGGATGATACTCTACCACCAAATCATAATCCTTGAGCAACTCTAACCATCTCTGTTGCCTAAGATCCAACTCCTTTTGCGACATCAGATACTTTAAACTCTTGTGATCTGTATACCCAACACACGTCTCACCATACAGATAATGCCCTCAAATCTTCAACTCAAATACCACTGCGGAAAGCTCTATATCATATGTAGGAAAATTGCGCTTGTGCACCTTCAACTGCTATATGCATAAGCCACAACTTTTCCCCTTGCATAAATACACCCCCTAAACCAGCATAGGATGCATCGCTATAAACTAAAAACTTTTTCCTCGAATCAGGTTGAATCAGAATCAGAGCTTGCGTTAAAGCTTCCTTTAACTTATCAAAAGCTCGTTGTCTATTCTCCGTCCACTCAAAACTTACATCCTTCTGTAACAACTTTGTCAAAAGAGCAGCAATCTTCAAGAAACCATCTACAAAACATCGATAGTACCCTGTTAACCCTAAAAAACTACAAACTTCTATCTTCGACTTAGGTTACTTTCAATTCACGACTGTCTTAATCTTCTACGGATCCACTCGGATACCTTCCGCTGAAACAACATGACCAAGAGAGACTATTTCTTTAATCAAAAACTCACATTTGCTCTACTTGGCATAAAGCTTATTATCCAACAAAACTTGCAACACAATTCGTAGGTGTCGATCGTGATCTTCCTCAGTACGGGAGTACACGAGAATGTCATCGATGAACACTACTACAAATTGATCCAAGAATACATGGAATACCCGATTCATCATGTCCATGAAAGCTGCAGGCGTATTAGTCAAGCTAAACGGCATCACTAAGAACTCATAATGCCCGTAACGCGTACGAAAAGCTGTCTTCAGTACGTCTTTATCCTTTACCTTCAACTAATAATACCTAGATCTCATATCAATCTTAAAAAAAACTGTAGCACCCTGAAACTGATCGAATAAATCATCAATCCTTGGCAAAGGATACTTATTCTTAATCATTAACTTGTTCAATTTCCGATAATCAATACACATTCTCAACGAGCCATCCTTCTTTTTCACAAACAATATCGGTGCTCCTCACGACGACACACTAGGTCTGATAAAACCACGATCCACCAACTCTTGCAACTATGTGTTCAACTCTTTCAGTGCCATACGATACGATGCAATCGACACCGAAGCCGTATTCGCATACGTCTCGATATAGAAATCTACCTCTCTATCTGGTGGTAATCCAGACAACTCCTCCGAAAACACTCTTGGAAAATCACAAATAGTACGAATATCCTGGGCACCCACCTCCTTCATATTTGGGTTCATAATGTAAGCCAAATACGCTTGACCCTCAAGCTCCAACAACTTCCGTGCTTCCAAAGCTGATAAAACATTGGACAAGAATTTAAAATTCTCACCCACAACCACCATTTCATAATCCTTAGCAAGTTTCAATGAAACTCGCTTGATCTCAAAATCAACCATAGCCCTATGTTTAGACAGCCAATCTATCCCCAAGATTACATCAAAACCATGAAATAGCAACTCCATCAAATTAGTCGCAAACATGTGACCATAAACCATCAAAGAACATCTTCTAAACAACCTCCTAGCGACTACCGTCTCACCAAAAGAACTATTTACTCGCATACCCACATCTAACACTTCTATAGGTATATCAAGCAAGCATGCATGTTCACTCAAGATGTATAGATCTGTAGAACTAGAATCTATCAAAGAAAATAGTGATATGGACTGCAAATAAAAGTACTTACAATCATATATGTGTTATTCCTTCCCACGCGATGCGCGTAGATCCTTGCCGGTCCACCACCCTCAAGTTGAACTACCACGGTATGAGCAACAGTCCTCTAACTTTCCTCCTTACGCTTGAAATTCCTCGACTGCGCCCACAACCTCTCTGTTGTACAATAGCAGGCGCAAGAGCCTCTCCTTCCCTAGCCAATTACAGACAATCATGCCTAATGTGATCTCGTGAACCACAGTTCCAACATGGACCAAGAGTACCTAACACTCCCTTGAATGTTGTCTACCACACCGCCCACACTCAGGTGCTCGAACATAGGTGTTCTGACTATGTTGTCCATGCCCAGCACCATCTCTATTACGTCTCTGATTAGGGCGATACCTCTTATCCCAATGCTTCTTATACCAATCTCTACCAACATCTAACTCAGCAATCCTCATCCTAGCACTATAACTCCTCGAACATGAGAATAACCCTAGATTCTGCTCTATATCCTTAGCTCGAGAAACCAAAACATCAAACCCAGTATAATTTGTGGCCAGTGTACAAGTCTTCAATTCTTTGACCAACCCATATCAGAAATGATCACATTGTTGACGCTCATCAGGAACCAGTTTAGGTGTGTATATTGGCTCAACTAAACAAATTGAACCTCATATTCCGACACAAACATGTTACCCTTGACCAACGCCATAAACTCTCGTTTCTTTTTATCTTGATATTGGGAACCCAAGTACTTTTAGAAAGTAGCACAAAAAACTCCCACGTCACGTCAGGTGCCATACCTACGATAAAAGTCATCCACCAACTATAAGCATCTCCATGAAACAAAGATACTATAGCCTAAAAAAAATCACATCAAGTTTTTCATTTTTATTAAAAAATAATTTCTTTGAAAAATGTTTAAAAGGGGAAATTTTGAAAAAAAATTATTTTGGAATAAAATTGTGAGAGTCGCCACTGACCTTTTAAAATTGATAGACTGAACACCTAAAAAATAAAGTCAAAGAAAATAGATTCTGAGTCGGTTATGAACAGGGAAGAATTAACACCCATGCTACGCCTAAAATTGGTATCTATAGGGTTCGTATCGTATTTATTAAGAAGAATAAAAATTTGAGTTAATTTAAATTTTAATTCCTAAACGCATGTATGCATGAACATGTGATTCGAGCAGCCTAACTCGCAACTCACGATACCAAAGGAGATAATGCCCGAAAACTCGGGACAACACTCCCACTAGGGTATCAGGACCTCAAGTCTAAACTAGATTAATGGAATTAATTAAACATGACATTTTAAATTGTATGAACAAAACATGATAAATGCAGAAACAATATAAATTATATATTCATGGGCGATTTAATATGAACAAAAAGAAATAAAAATGAAGATAAAAAATAATTAAATCACCCATCATTAAAAAACCTAAACAAATTAATAAAGAAATTAAAGCACAATTCACATCACATGCAATAATAAGCCCACCAAAATTAATCATACATACAAACAAAAGACAAAACTTTTGCTTCTTCACGTTCAACCCCAGGTGCGGGTATCTCACCATCGCAGGTACACTTTGCGCCACCGTCATTGTTTGGCCGCTGTTGATTGCTGTAGACGGCGGTTGTTCGACCCTAATTCTTACCAGCAATCTCTTCTCGTCGTCCTGAGCATGGATTTAAGGTCATTTAACCGGAATCCGCCTCAGATACCACGAATAGGGGCAAGAACGTTTTAACTTTTCCCCCTCGGATCTCTTAGCTCCGCCGTTAGATCGAGCCGAAACCAAACTATGTTGTTCTCATCGTCGAGACGATCCTTCCCACCATTGGGATCAACCGTCGGAAGCCTCGGTCGCCAGAAAATCCCTTGAGTGTGTCAAATTTCTTCAACACCGATCTAAAAATTCAACTGTTGGATTGGCTCGCCTCTGAGATATGTGGCTCTCCTTGCCACGGGGAACATCCCCACCGTTGGGATCGTCGGTCAGAGACTCCGACCGCCGGGAACCACCATGGACAAAGTGGGTAAGATCTTCCATTTTTCCTTTCTTTTCTCTTTGGTTTCGGTTGTGGATTTCTTTGGGGTTGAAAAATTGGATTTTGATGCTGGTTTGGGATGTTGGTTTTCTTTTTTGAGGAGTGAAGTTGTGGAGTTAAAGGGTTGAAGATGAAGAATTTTGAGGTAGAAGGTGGGGGTCATTTTTTTGTGGGACTATGGCAGTTATGGTGTTGGAGGAGGATGGATACGAGAGGTTGAAGGTGATGGAGATATGGGGAAAAGGAGTGTAATAAAAATGGCAGTGAAGGTGAGGTAATGGTTGCCATGGGTTGAGAATCCCCCTGCCGAGCTTGGAGATGAGGGTTTAAAAATGGTGATGAAATCTTTTGTTCAAGTTTCGGAATCGAGAAATGGTTGCAATTTTGAGTATGGATATTACGGGTGATGAATTGATTTTTTTTTCAATGGAGGTTTAGGGGGCTGGTTTTTAGAGAGAAAGATGGTGATAATGAAGGGCTAGGAGAATGACAATATAGAAGCATGGTGTTGGCAGGCTTTGGGCATGGGGTGCAGGGGTATGGTGAAAGCATAGGCAATGGCAGGGTAAGGGTGGCCATGTTGTGTAGTTTGGTTGAGTAGGGGAAACAACTTTCCCATTTTATTTTTTTTATTTTTAATAATAATAATAAACCGAAAATAAAAAATTAATAATAAATTAATAATATTTGAATATAAATAATAAAAAACTTAGACAAAATTAGTGATTACACTATATAAACTAACTTACAAACATTCGTACACTCCATCTGACCAAGAATTCTCTTGTATTTGCGAACCACTCCTTAGCTGCCTCTAAAGCTAAACCCCTAAACTCGGTACCTCTCAAACTACGAAAACGCTCCAACAAAATCTCATATTTACAGCTGTCGTAGGTGCTGGTGCCGGTACTTCTACTTCGGCCATAGCTGCTTAAAATGCTCTAGTCATCGCCTGGATCAACGATGTCATATCCTTAAAAACTGGTCCTTACGGTACCTGAGGCACACCACCCTCAACTCTAGCACCAACCGGAGGAAACGGTGGAGGAGGAGGCAATTCATCGTTATGTCCATCCACAACACTACCCATATAAGCTCTCGTCTCTCGTCTCGATCATATTTCTCGAAAATATGAATCTAAAGCATGATAATGTAACAAAACAAAACAAAACAATTAGGCTAGCTTGAAGCAAGAATCAAAGATGCTCATGTTTCAAAACAAAAACCATTTTGTACTCGTGGTAATAAGACTATGTGTCCCCAAGCTTTTATCCCAACATATCACATTTCAAACATAGAAACTCAAAATCATACACCTTACATGCATTTCAACAAATCATAATCCACCTCCCAACAATCATAATCTAGCTCTAATACCACCAAATGTAACCCTCTTGACCCAGCCTAGACGTCAGGCCGAACCGAGCAAGCTACATTGAGTTTGCTGAGACAAATCCAAATGATTTACTTAGAAAATAGTCTATTTTTTATCTTGTCTAAATGCATAATTAAACCCTAAGGTGATCATGCTGGCAGCGGTGAAATTTATAGTTAAATCAGGCGTCGAATTAACATCCAATTGGTCAAAATTGCACATTAGTGACCAAATTGTAATTTTAGAAATCTAGAAGGACTTACTTAATTCCAAAGTTACCAAACCTTAATTAATAATATTACATGCATTCCGGCTAAATTTCAACTTAAAATAATCATCCAAACTCATTTAATTGCATGATCAAGAATAGGGACTAAACTGCAATGATTCAAACTTCAACAAAGCATATTACCAGAAATAACAGACAGCATACCGATACACCCCTAGCTCATATCGATACGGGTATAACTTAAGAAGAATATCAGTACGATGCTCAAGCGTACCGATACGATTGTTCGATATTAAAAATAGGGCTTCTAATAGCTAAATGGCGTATCGATACGGTTGCCCGTGTACCGACACCTAATGTAATTTTTTGCTGTGTATCTATACATCTATAAGGCGTACCGATATGCTTGTGTAATTTTGCACAGATTTGAGCTGAGACAAACCCACTTATCGATCTCTAAGGACCCGTATCAATACAGACTGGCCTGGAATGACCTCTTGGTCGAACATATGAAACTTTGGCTCAATCTAACATACTTCAAACATCTTACAGACGTCATATAACAACCTAACCAACATTTACACAATCAAATAGGCATGATAGAGGATTGTTCAAACCATAGCAAATCCAATCAAAGATCCTATAGGCATGATATCTACCCAAGCATGCAAATTTTAAGCAAAACAATAAGCATCACACAAGTCCAAAACATCAAATGAATCTTGTTCAAACCAGGGAGTCTCTCATTTAGAACTTGGTCATATTGCCTCTTATTACTACTAAGTATTTATAAAACCGTACTTGAAATAGCTTAATTCCTTGGGTTGCTTCATGCTTGCTCGTTGTCCAAAATGCTTACTTTTCTGCATTGATGAGAAATGAGAGCGTAAGCGTGTAAAGCTTAGTGAGGGAATCTCAAAAACACTAATCAATTCAGTTAAAACCATTTGTTTTCAAGCATGTATTAAATCTCATACCAAAAACATCTCATACTTCTATTGTCCTTCCAAAACATGCACTTTTAATCATTTGCAACACATGTATGATGGATTTCTAGCATAAACCTCAATTTAATCTTTCTTATGCTAAAACCTCAAAATATCAAGCTTAAAGAGCACCACATGTATAAACCATATTATACAAAACATAATTCATTTCTCATGATACTTTATATCATATATTGGCATTCAGTTGACCCAAAACTATTTTTATTCTATTTATAAAAACACATCGGATACACGGATTTCCCAAGTTGTTTCTTCAGCCACTTCACATACATCCTTAAACCGGAGCATGGTACTACTACCCCTCAGTAGTTATGATGTATAAATCCACCAGCAAGAGAATTGGCACACTCTATCAAAACATGTTATCTCACTGTTTTACATTTGCATCAAATCAAACAAATTCCCAATACAATAAACCATGTATTCTAGTATTTTCAAAACACTTTTCATAAATCATTTGTAATACTCAATAATTATCACATATGATTATTTGCAACATCTTTCATTTCTAAAACATGCATATAACAGTAGATAATCAAAATCATAAATATGTGCATGAGATTATATTTTGCAAAACTGAAAACGAGAGCGAGAACATCCAATACTTACTTCCGAGCTTAGACAAGTGTTTCAAACTTAATCTAAACTCCCAAAAATCATCTTCAAACCTTTAAAAAGTAGTAAACCACGTTTCTACTCACCGACAACCCAATACTCCACTAGCCGATGCGAAATCAAGCTTCTGAAGCCTCCGGAGCCTCTCCAAAAGATGAAGAATCCGTCTCCCCTATTTTACCCACACAAAACAGAGGATTAATGCATTTCCATGCATCCTTACTCACAGCAACACACCTTCTCAACTGCCTCACTAAAAACCATCAAACACTTCCTTAACACAACCGAAATCATCACCAAACTCAACCTAAACAAATCCCAGCCATAACCTAACCATTTTGACATCTTAACATCATCAATTAACATCCAAAAACAACAATATATCAACCTTATATCTCCAGCAACCTTTCAACACCAAGAACACCTCAAAATCTAACTATTTACAACCTAGAAAATTAGCAATTCACTTAGTTTCGGGATTCCTTTTATTAATCTCTTCTCATAACATTAAAACATATCTTACAAGTGATCTAAATCAATTAGAATCAACACAAAACAGATCTATTATCAAGATCCATCAAATTTTGTATCAAAACTCAATTAAAACCTTTTAACTATGATTTAATCATTAACACATAGCAAAAATCAATTGTAAAGGATCAAGAACTTGGGAATTTAGTAAAGAACCTTTAATTAGAAGGGAGAAATAAAAATCACCTCTAATTGTTTATTTCCCCCTTGATTAGCAAGATTTGAATGAAATCTCCAAGAAAGCAAATAGGGTTTGATGTAGAAATCAAAGGAATCAATTAAGAAATCAAAAGGAAATAAAAAAGGAATGATTCCTGAGCATTCTAGAGTATAATTGACAGTTTGGCTGCTGAGAAAGTTGAGAGAAAAGTAGTTACGTAAGAAAATGAAATTGGCTATTAAAATCTTTTTAATCAAATCTCTTTTATTTTTATTTATTAACATTTTAAAAACCATTTAAAAATAGCCTAAATTAAGGGGGAAATATGGTTAAAATTTTGGTAAATTAGCTTCTTAAAGATTCTAGGTTTTGACCCTTTTACGATTTAGTCACCAAAACAGTTTTGAAACTTTAAATTTTAGTCACCAGACCAAAAATGTCCCAAAATCTGATTTTGTTTATTCAAATTGAGTTTCTCAAAACCCTTAGAATACTAATTAAACATTTTTTTAGTATTTTTCCATATTTTATTTTAACCAAAAACAATTTATTATGAATTAATTACCAAAATTAGCTCGAATCGCCTAATACGGTTCCCCTGAACCGTCTAATCGATCTAGCTAACATATAGGCCCAAACTCGGGGCGTTACAAAGAGATTTCTATAAGTTATGTCTATACAAAAAAAATGGAACTAAAATAGAAAAGTTGTCGACAACGATTTTACCAACAATGTTTCTATAGAAGTAAATAAACAAAATGAGGATATTGAATGTAAATCTATTGAGGAGTATAGATATTAAAATTATTGGTTTATGTGGAAAGATATTTTGAACTTCCAAAAGTAAAGTTTTTAGATTAGTAGTCCAAACACCTAAAGGTGTAATGCAAGTGGGGAACAAATAAGTAGTCGTGAGATATAATTACGACTTGAATTATGATTTGTGAAGAATTTTAATTACTTCATGGCGGATACAATTACTTTGGTAGTTTGAAATATTTATATGCGTCTAATTATTTTTGTGGATCCCTATATAGTGAACTTTTTCCTTGAAGGATTTAAAATTCCATAAGCATATGAAAATTTCTGAGGAAATTTATTCATATATGTCCCCTTGAATATTTATATATATCAAAATAATTTGGGCTCATTTGGTATAATCACCCTAATGGGTACTTGTTGAAGAAATATTATAAGAACGGTCTTACTTCTAAAAATGTTTGAATCAAGATTCATTATGGTACATACTGATAATTTGAGTATTATTATAACTCTTGAAGAGATTCAAATTGGAAACTCATGAAGACTTTGATTATTTAATGAGAGCATTTGAGAAAAAGAATCTAGAAATCATGTTTTGTCTCGACCTGAAGATTGAGTACTTAAATATGAAATTTTCATTTATGAATGGACACATGTTGAAAGAATCTTAAAAAGATTCAATATGAATAAAAACATATCTATTGAGTACTCCAACAATTGTAAGATTGTTGGATGTGAATAAAGATAATTTTATCTTTTCTTTGTTTGGAAGCATCATATCTTTAGATCTTTCAAAACTCGACGCCTCTTCAAATCGTGTAAAAAATAATTTTTATACACGAGACAAGCTGAAAATTTATTTAGCTAAGACTATTGACCCAACATATCCAAAAGATATGTGATTTACTTTTACAATATAAGATGCAAGTTATCTTATACGAGGATAATATAGAATGTCTAGCTCAAAAGATGGATACATCAAAGATGACAAAACAAAACATATTTCTCCAAAGATTTGTCCCTCACGATCTTCAAAATAATAGTATTTCATGAATCCTTTCAAGCATTAATTTAGAATTTATTCACCAGTGCATTGTCTACTTCAATATTTGCAGGTTGTATTCAAGATTGATTACGAAGATTCAAAGATCTTATGTATTTTTTTCATGAGAGGATAAATACGTGTTGCACTCTTTTTTCCTTAATTGATGTTTTATCTCAAATGGATTTTCCTGGTAAGGTTTTTAATAAGACATGTTATGCGTATCAAATATATGTGTACTCTTTTTTCTTCACTAAGATATTTTTCCACAAGATTTTTATCTTAGTAAGGTTTTAACGAGGCACATTATCTTCATGGACATCAAAAGGAGAATGTTATGAATATTTATCCATGTGAATGTCAATTGTGATTAGAACTTTATCTCTATCTATTAAAAAAGAATTTGATGTACTTAGAGTTCTATATGATAGTTACTTCTTATGCCTATAAATATAGTTGTAGAGCTTGAAGAAGACATTGTACAAAAATTCACATCGAGAATAAATACAAATCTTTTTTTTCTATCTCTCTATTGTTCTTCTTTTACTTTATTTATAACAATTTTTTAATAATATGAAAAGTAGTATTTAGAATATTTTTTCACATTATTTATATTACTGTTATTGGGTAAAAGAAATATTTTATTAACTTTATATTACTTAACTATAATCCAAATTTATATTTAATAATATTTTCATAATATTTTTAAAATAATATTTACATTTAAATTTAACTATAATTGTAACCCAAAAATTAAAAAAAAAATTCGCATTATTTTCATATTATTTAAGTAATATTTTTCACTTCATTTTTAATTGTTTATTAGCTTTTTTAATAAAATAAAATAGTTTTTCATTCGAATTCATGCATCTTGAATTAATTATTAGATATTTTTTTATTTAAATTTAATAATAAAATGTAAAATAATATATAACATAAAATAATATTTAGGATCTTTGGCTCCGTAAGTACTAAATTGGAATACAAAAAATTATTTTTTATATTTTATATTATTTTATAATAAAATATGTACACAATTTAACCTAAATATTGTTTTTACTAATAAAATAACATATTTTTAGCTTAGCTTGATGGTTTAGCTTTACACTTTTATCCCATTTACCCAAATTCAAATCCCTAGAAGGTATGCTTTCTTTTTCTCTACAACAATGTCAATTTAGGCATAAATGATATTACATTAAAAAGATGTCATTTTAAATTTAATGGTCATTTGAATGTTAACGACTCAGTAGTGATTTTGAAGTTTAACCTAAAGTTCAGTGTTAAAATAGAACTGAATTTTAGTTTAATAGTATAATTAAAATGCGCCTAAAAATTTGATGATATTTGGTTTGGTTTACCCATCATTTTATTATCTTTTCATAATCGTGGAACTCAACAACAACAAAAACACATTCAGTTGGAAGATTATTTGTGTATTTTTTAACCTAAATTTTTCTAAATTTATCTTGGTAAAAAAAAGTCATGGAAGATTGTGCAGGTAATCAATCTGCCCCAGTTCCTTCTTACATATCATCATCATCATCATCATCATCATCATCATCATCATCATCATCATCATTCAACCCTTCCAATGGCAACAATAGAGGCTCTGTTCTATGGATGAAGCATAATCTCAAAAATCCTTGTTCTGCTTCATGCAAAAAGGGGAACTCGAACTATCTGATCTCTTAAGAACAATTATATCCAACAAATTCTAACACCTACAACGATACTTAACACAATTCATGTAATAAACTAAAGCGAAATGAACATAAAAAATGGCTTAATAGTAAAATAAGTGTCCAAACTATACTTGTTCTTGCTCTTGGTGTCTAAATTATTTTTCACTTAAAATAGATGCCTAAAATTTTATTTTGTTAATTTTAGGTGCCTAGTCGTTAACGACGGTTAAAAAAATTATTATCTAATCAAAACAAGACACGTGGCATTTTTTATTATTTTTATTTAAAAACTAACTATTTAAAAAATTTAAAATAATGCTAATGTTATGAAAACTTTCCAAAATAGTCTTCAAATCCCTAAAATGCTCAACACTTGAAAACCTCAAATCGTCACCGTTGTCACATCTAAGTCGTCGACGAGTCCACCCCTTCAGTTGCCGAATTCAGCCGGTCATTTCAGCCAACATCTCATCATCAAAACTCGACGAACGTGTCAACTAAACGTCGAACGACGAATGGAAAATTGCCGTTCGTCTCGCACGTTGTTCGTTGATTTCGAACGACAGGATATTGGGGGAAATTACCGGATGAGTCCAACGACCGAAGGAATAGGCCCGTCGATGACAATTTAGAGATTTGGTGTTTTAGGTATTTTAGGGATTTGGGAACTATTTTGAAAAATTTTCAGAATTTTTAAGATTATAAGTGTAAAGTTTTTTTCTTCAAAACAATTTAAAATTAGTACCACGTGTCAAATATTGATTGGGCGATACTTTTATAACGAACCTTCCTTAAAATGATAACAGAATAAAATTTCAGACACCTAATATGGTAACGGAAAAAAACATCCACTTATTTCGAGGGAAAATTAGATTAGGCACCAAAAGTGAACAAGTATAGTTTGGGGACTTATTTTACCATTAAGCCTAAAAATTTGACAAAATCAACTTGACTGCACGTTACCCCACAAAAACTATAAGGTAAATTTTCAAGCATCGGGAAATCGGGGAGGAAAATTGCCGAGTGCAATAACAGTGTTAGAGACAGATAAATGAATCTTGATAATACAAAGTATAGCCTAGAAAACTTGATTTCTTAAAACAAGGTGGCGATCAATGCGCTTATAAAGATGCATGTCAAGCCAGTTCCAACAGAGAATTGTTAAGAGGTTTCATTCACCCTTGTGCACCTCCATTCCATAAGCCACCATGTTTTTGTTGCTCTATCCTGACCAGAAAGGTAAAGATAGCTCACTTTAATCTTCTTTCTTCTCAGGTCCATACCGACTGCTTTCAGCCTCAAAGCTCTCGGCATGATCAACTGCATCACGACTGCCATCCCTGACAGATTCGTCTTCTTTCCCGATGCTTTGTACAAGCATCATCATTGCAACAATAAAGACAATTATGTAGACACTTCTGATACCAATTAGTGAATGGATGAAGTCCATAAATGATGGCCCTTTAACTGTTTTCCTTTCTGTTCTTCCTTCTCTATATCCTTCAAGGAAACGTGAGATCTGAGACCCCTGATCTTCTTTATCAAGGCTTTCAACACCAACAACCTTCAATAGCAACAAAATCCAGTTAAGACAATGCCTATAGTCTTATAATACAAGTAATATCAAGGTAGAAACCACCAAGATCAGCAATCATATGGATTTTCTGCATGAATATGATCAACCATCATAGAAAATAAGGGAAGTAATCTCCAGCTCTTATTAGCATTTGACACAATTTCATGTGTTCAGAGATATAGGGAGAATGAATTCAAGGATAACTCAAGAAACAATGATTAGTGTTTGGAAGCAGAGGGACCAATGACTAGAAAGACCTTTCAGACTAGTACATGGTTATTGTACGGACTACTCCCAGCTTCTACATACAAGTTCATACATCTAGGTCCATGTGTGCAGGTGCATTTGCCACCCAATCAAATAGTTAATAATCTTAAGTTTATAGAGTGGAGAAAAAAAAACAAGGTCTGTTCTCAATACTAAAATTTCATTGTATCATGCAATATCATAAAATGCATGTTACAACCCCAGCATTTTTTAGATTTTGATTTTTTTATGCTTTCATGCTCTCACTTTCATTTCCACACACTTAATGACATGCCCCGTACTAAATTTAAGTAAAGAAAACAAAAAGAAGGTTAACAATGTTCAAAGAACTAAAATAATACTTAATAAGATACATAACAAAGAGTGCTGCTGCTTTCTCTATCAGGAAAAGATACTGGCTTAAATGCATGGTCCGGTACCAAAAGCATTATAACTAGATTAAATGGATTTGGTGTAAGATAATTTAATTTTGCTAACTAAAAAAATGACATTTATATCAATAATGAAATATGTCTTGATGGTTAAGGGTTTAAATAAAGTTTACCAAATTCCTAGCTTAACAAGTTTTAGCATTTTTAATTATAAAAATAAAAAAGGCTTAATACCAAAATAAGTGCCCAAACTAATATTTTTTTAAATATGTGCCTAAATTTTTTTTTGACTAAAATAAGTATCTAAAGTTTTATTTTTTACCAATTTTAAGGTCAACTGAGACACCTACTTTGACAAAAAAAAAAACTTGAGGCACCTATTTCAGCGAAAAAAACTTTAGGCACCTATCTCAAAAAAAAAATATAGTTTGGGCACTTATTTTAGTATTAAGCCTAAAAACACAAGAATTTTGTATCGACATATATATGTGGTTAATCCACAGATTCACGTTCAGTTCTAAAATTTCCCCAAAGTAAATGCTAAAAGGTGGGGGTTTGCGGCACCTCATTCTAGAAGAGCAGAAATTAAGAAGCCTGAAAGAGAAACTCTAATATTCTCATGTATGCTATGATGTCTTTTAATGAGTTGTTAACAAGGGCTAACATTTCTTTGAAGGATTAAAGAACTAGGAAAAACTGGCACCTAAAACATGCTTATGATCAAGTCTACTCAAGGATGTACATAAACTGAGCTCATCCATGTTGAAAATCGAGAAGAGGAAGTTGAAGGGAAGAAAATGAAGAAAGAAGGCTGCTGCTGTGAGAGAAAGAGGAGGAAGAAGAAAGAAGGGAAAAAGAAATAGGAGAATCAGGTCCTGCAAAAACAGCTTGATCATCCCTCAAGTATGAATGAGATTTCATACTTGTAATCAACTATACAAATAAGGCAAGATAATACTTACAGCCTATTTAAAAACCTAAACCAGTCCCTAAGATTATGCCTATCAGAACAAAGCGCAACTTATCAACTAAGGGCTCAAATTTGGTGCATTTGGATTACCAAATTGGGGGTTTTGGCCAATGGAGGTATATTTGCATTTGTATGTAAAATAAAATTTATTAAGAAAATTGGAAATGGACTATTGTTATATATAATATATTTATGAAAAGTATTTAAAATACCAGTAAACCCAAAATCATACGTTGAACACCTTGATATCGATACGTATTGGTAGTGTTAGAACAAGAAGGTATACTCACTTGTACAATGCTAACTACTTTGGTTCAAATACTTCAATTGTGAAAATTCAAAGGAATTGTAGCATTGGACAAGATTCGACAAAATGAACCAAGTTGAAGGATCAACTTCAGTATTTTGTTTTTTTCCTTTCAAACAAGCTTCATTATCACCATGTTATCAACATCTTGTAGCTAGAGATATATCAGTCATTACCCGAACATGAGGAACTACTCAATCAACCCAAACTAACCTGATTTTACCATAAAAGGTTAAAAGTCAACAACTTGAACCCCAACATGTCATTAACATGAAATGATCCAAACCTTAAATGATACATACTCAAAATGACCAAAACAAGTAATCTGAAATAACCTGAACATAAATGAAGTATAATCTTTTAAAAAAATAACATTTTTATAAAATAATACCTGATAAGTTATAAATATTTTTTAATTTATGTCTGTAAATTGAAATTGTCATTTTGGATTATGATAGAGTACACAATCTTTATTTGGAATGTAGAATTTGATCATATTTTTATATTTATTCTATTATCCATACAAAAGCGTGCAATGATTATACATTTATAGTTAAATTATTATATTCAAATAGGATTGAGAATTATCTTATTATGACAATTTCTTAAAATGTTTCTAAATTATATATTTATGTATATATATTATAGATTAATTATTTTAAATGCATAATAATTTATATTAAATATCATGTCGGAATATATTTTTAATTATTATTAAATTTATTATAATAAATTTAACACGATTAAATTTGTTTAAATTTGATCTAATTTTATTCTAAAATTAAAAAATTAAACCTTAATACTTGAATGATCAAACTTAAACACTCTATGTAAGACAAATAACTTGAATTTCATCTTGAATATAAAATGACTTGAACCCAAATAACCTGATTGTTGAACTTGAATTATAGAAATTGAAATGACCCGGACATGAAAAAATCTGATCCAAAAAGCCTTAGTGCCAAACTTGAAACAATCCAAAACCAAAACAATTTGAACTTGAAATGACCCAGAGAATTGATCCTTAGATTTTAGAACACGAATTTACCCAACCTATATTGACCTGATTTGAAACCAATTGACAGATCTACCTATATAGCTAATGAGAGTTAAGATGGGCACGATCAATGATCATATGCTGATATACCATTAGTAGTGTCATGTTGCACTGATGATAAATTACGCTAAAGAATAAAACCAACTACCGACTATCATTAGAGGCACTAGTATTTCGTTAAAATTAAAGATATAACGCTTAAAAAATAATACTTACTGATAAGTACTCCACATCTCCATTCCAAACAATCATTTTCGGCAACTTTGACTTCTCGTTGGCCTCAAATTTATCAGCAAAGTCTTCCCATTGCTTAACCCCAACGTAACTGAATACCAAATCACGGTTTG
Organism: Hibiscus mutabilis; assembly: GCA_019671005.1. NCBI lineage: Eukaryota > Viridiplantae > Streptophyta > Magnoliopsida > Malvales > Malvaceae > Hibiscus > Hibiscus mutabilis. Next base: position 15,784,332 of record CM033724.1, on the reverse strand, counting down.
CAGAAGCAGTAGCCCTCAATAACTTGATCAAGTTTTGTGATTGGTCTTCATTCTCATCAGCTGTGATTGTCAGAACAATTTTTCTCTCCTCGTCTTTCAATAGCTTCAATGTCTCATGGTTCATGGGCACCACCAAAGGAAGCAAATTTTGTTTTATAAAATTCCCCAAAAAAGTATCTGCATGATTAAAGCTGAAAGGTAATATTACTTCTCCTCTATGAAGTCAGAGAAAAAAAATATAGATGATGAGCAAATGAAAAGAAGAGTAGGATGCCACTACCTAGACATGACTTGACAATTAAAGTTAACAAATGGTGAGGCTGGTACTACTTCTCAACTTCTTTTCTTATATACATTTATCCTACAGTTCATAACTCCATAAATCATTTTAAGATTCTTCTTCATTATTACAATCAATATTACAGTTTTTGTATAGGTTTAATGTAATTTTTAGTAAACTTATTTCTTAACTTTTATTTGGGTCAGATCCTTCTCCACATCAGCGTACCTATACAAAATGCGACAAAGTACAAACTATTGAAAGACCTCAAGTATCCTAATCTACTAACCCATACAAATTCCTTCCTATGAATAAAATTCCCCTTTAGTCCACATTTTCTTATAGGAGCTAATATGGAACTGCACAATTTTTGTCACAGTAGCTTTTGTTTCCATGACTCACTCCATGGCTATCACTATCAATACATGTTATAGTTATGATATCAAATTGTCTTCCCCATTTTGGTAAAATCATGTGTATTAGTAGAGCACTCCACTTAGGTATTTCTGATGTTTAAATTACATGCTATAGGACCATGCAACTCCACTAAATCCTTCATGACTCTTTTCCCTAATTGTTCCTAATTCTTATTCATGAAATACGAAACCAAGTTGCATGTTTAGATATGTAGAAAATAGGGTTAGAGAAGTTTTCTACTCTGTTATTTCAATTTACAGAAAATAAGTCTACTTATAAACTTTTACAAGGAGTTTTACATTGAGTAGATATCCTCTAGGCTAGGACTCTTATCCCTCACATAGATAAAGTTAGATTACAACTAAACTACTTAGTTAGGATAGACTTACAACTCTTATTATTTACGTGCTAACCTACACTCCCCCTCAAACTGGTGTGTATATGTTATGTACACCCAGTGTGGATGACATTTCTTCAAAGCTCACTCTTAGAAGTGCTTTGATGAAAATATCGGCTAGCTGATTCCTAGTAGGAATATAGTGAAGCTTTACAACCCGTTGTTGACCTTCTAATAGATAAAGTGTCTATCAATCTCAATGTGTTTGGTCATGTCATGTTGTACTGGATTTCTAGCAATGCTCATTGCTAACTGACTGTCACTGTAAACTTCAAATTCTGCCTTTCCATCCAGCTCTAACTCCATGAGAAGTTTCTTGATCCACATTCCTTCACATATCCCAAGAGCCAAAGCTCTAAACTCTGCTTCTGCACTGCTTCTAGAAATCACAGCTTGCTTCTTGCTTCTCCAGGTGACCAAATTTCCCCACAAAAATGTGCAATAGCCACTAACAGATCTTCTATATGTCAGTTCTCCTGCTCAGCTTGAGCCCGTGTAGACCCTTATTGTCCTATCCTGATGTTTACTGAAAAATAGTCCAGATCCTGGTGTAAATTTCAAGTACCTCAAAATTCTATTGACTGCATCCATGTGCTCTTCTCGAGGATCACTCATATGTTGACCAACTATGCTCACTGAGTATGCAATATCGAGCCTAGTAAGTGAGAGATTAGTTTTCCAACTAGTCTTTGGTAGGATTCTTTATTCACTGGATTCCCCATTTCATCTTTATTGAACTTTAAACATGGTTTCATTGGGGTTTCAGCTGGTCTACTTCCAAGCATCCCGGTTTCTATAAGTAGTCTAGGATGTACTTTCTTTGGTTTATAACAATCTCCTCTTTCGATCTTGCTACTTCCATTCCTAAGAAGTACCTAAGGCTTCCTAAATCCTTAGTCTCGAACTCCTTTGCTAGAACAGTTTTCAGCATCTCTATTTCTTCAATATTATCCCCTGTAATGATCATATCATCAATATAGAAAATTAGAAGAGTCATCTTACCATCTGGTGCAACCTTTCGAAACAATGTATGGTCTGCTTGACTTTGCTTGTACCCATTATGAACCATAGCCTTAGCAAATCTGTCAAACCATGTTCTAGGGGATTACTTTAATCTGTACAGTGATTTGTTTAGTTTGCACACTGTCCTCTTCGTGGTCTTTTCCTCCAAACATGGTGGAACCTCCATGTATACTTCTTCCTCAAGGCTTCCATTAAGGAAAGCATTTTTGATGTCCAATTGGTGCAACTTTCAATCCTTGTTAACAGCTATTGATAATAACACTCTGATGGTATCCAATTTAGCAGCTGGGGCAAAGGTTTCTTGATAATCTACTCCATATGATTGAGTAAGCCCTTTAGCCAATAGCCTTGCTTTGTATCTCTCAATGCTCCCATCTGAGTGATACTTGACTGTGAATACCCATTTGCACCCAACAGCCTTTTTCCCTTCTGGTAAATCAGTCAAACACCAAGTATTATTCTTTTGTAGTGCTTTGACCTTTTCTTCAACAGCCTTCCTCCACTGAGGACTTTCGAACGCCTCTTCTACTGTCTTGGGGATCTTCACACTATCAATGCTGGCTGTAAAAGCTTTGAAACTAGATAATAACTTCCCATAGGCAACAAATTTATTGATAGGATGAGCAGTACATTTCCTTACCCCTTTTTTAATAGCAATAGGAAAGTCATATAAGTTCACAGTAGAATCTTGTGGAATAACATTACCTCCAGTCTCCATAGCATCAGAACTCAAAACTGGTTCCTGGCAAGTGCTAGGCTAACCAACATCTTCAGTTTGATTTCTTTTCCTCCTTGTGTAGACATTAAGTTGTTTCTCTGGTGGTTGTGGAGTCACAGAGTGTGATATAGTTCTGAGTGTTGGAGGAGGAGTTGTATAAGGACTGGAAGGTTTAGACTGTGGAGAAGGTGTATTGGACTGTGGAGAAGTTGTGTCTACAGGATTAGGGGCAGTAGTTTCAATGATACCCAAGGCAGGCTCAGGAAGGATAGGCATAGGAATAATGAACTGTATGGACTGAGATTCTTTAGGTCTCTCCCCCTGAATGTCAGGCCTGCAAAGTAAGGCTGATTTTCAAAAAAGGTAACATCAAAAGAAATATAGGTTTTTCTATTAGTGGGGCAGTAACATTTGTAACCCTTCTGACTCGAGGAGTAGCCTATAAACACACACCTTAGTGACTTAGGATCCAGTTTACTATGATTGTTGCTATGCACATGAAGAAAAGATATGCATCCAAAGACTCAAAGAGGAAGAGCTGAGGACAATGGTTTAAAGTGTGGAAAATGTTGAAACAGAATTTCAGTGGGTATTTTGAATCCTAGGGTCTTGCTAGGCATCCTATTGATAAGATAAGTTGCAGTAAAAAGAGCTTCCCCCAAAGATATTTAGGTGCACTAGCTGAAAACAAAAGGGACCTAGTTACTTCCATTAGATGTCTATTCTTCCTCTCAGTCACTCCATTTTGTTGAGGGGTGTTGACACATGAGGTTAGATGAACAATTCCCTTTTCTTGAAAGAAACACCTAAGAGACTTGCTAAGATATTCACTCCCATTATCACTCCTGACCACTTTGTTATTTCTGTCGAACTGTGTTTTTATCATTTGATAAAAAGTTTTAAAAATTACTTCAACCTCAGGCTTTTCTCTCATTAAATATGTCCAAGTGGTCCTAGAGAAATCATCAATAAAAGACACAAACCACCTACACCCAGAAATATTTTGAACTTTAGAAGGGCCCCAAATATCACTGTTTATAATATCAAATGGTGATGTAGGTTTAAAAGGAGAAGAAACATATGGTTTTCTGGTATGTTTTGCCATTTGACACACTTCACAAGTAAAAGAAGAAGGATTTTTATTGATAAATAAATTTGGGAACAACTTTGCAAGGTAATAAAAACTGGGGTGTCCTAATCGAAGATGCCAGAGCATAATATTATCTGAACCTAAACTTGTAGAGGAAACTGATGTCTAAAGGCAACTGGGAATAAAGAAGTTCTGGTAGGATATTCCATCAAGGATATATAAGCCGTTAGATAGCCTAGCCTAGCACTGTCAATCACCATCTTCAAGCCCTGTGCTTGAAAAATACAACCATCAGCCCCAAAATTAGCATTACAGTGAACATCCTTAATCAACTTACTCACTGATAATAAATTACAGGCTAATTTAGGAACATAAAGTACATCAGATAATACTATGTTTTTGCTTAATTCAATAGAACCACTTCCTATCACTGTTGAGAGGGAACCATCTGCTATCTTGATCGGGGAGGGAGATCTGTGATTGCTATATTTTCTGAACAGACTAATATTTCCTGTCATATGGTCAGAGGCACCCGAATCTACAATCCAATGTAAGGAATTAATTGTTGCTAAACAAGAAATTCTACCTTCAGATGCTATTAAGGCAGTAGTATTAGTCTTAGACGATAGTTGACTGAATGTTTGTTGAAGTTCCGCAATCTGTTGTGTACTAAAGCTGCTGGAAAAATTTTCTGGAGATGCAACATTTGCTTCCTTCTGAAATCTGGATCTAGAAGGTTTCCAGTCCGCTGGTTTTCCATGTAGCTTCCAGCACTGGTCCATCAAATGCCCAGCCTTTTTACAGTGCTCACACCATGGTCTCCCCTTCCTTTGTTTACTCCCAGAATTGGAGTTTGTAATGAGTGTCGAAGCATCTGTCTGTTGGGCAGCTGGTACCATCAAGGAGAGTCTGCTTTCTTCTCTCATAATCTCTGAAAAGGCCTCCCGATCCAAGGGAAGGGGTTTAGTAGCCAAAATTCTGCTCCTTGCCCCATCAAACTCACCATTAAGTCCAAAAAGAAATTGAAAGATTCTCCTTTGATTTTTGATTTTACTATAGAAGCTAATATCATCAGGACACTTCCACTCATTTGCCTCATACATTTATTGCCAACACTTAGTGAGAACTCCAAAATACTGTGCTACGGACAGATCTCCTTGTCTGAGATCTTTAATCTGATTTTCAACTCCAAATAATTCCGGTGTATTATCCACACTGAAGTATGTATCCCTAGCTGCACTTCGTATCTCTACTGCAGAGCATGAAATTTTCCCCAACTTCGAGAACCATGGAATTAATTAGCCATGACATAATCATGTTCTCACTCAACCAGTTAGAATAGGCTGGATCAGATTCTTCTGGAATAGGCATTGAATCTGAGAGATAGGAAGCTTTTCTTCTTCCTGTAATATATAGCCTCACTGACTGAGACCAAGGGAGATAGTTGTTTCCATTTAATTTGTAGGATGTAATTGGAGAAAGAGATGAATCTGAAAGCTGGAACTCAGAGGGACGAGGATTATTTTGAGAACTAATCTCTGACGCAGAGGGTTCTGAATGTGTCATTGAAAGAGAGGGTTTTGATCGACAGAGAAAAAAAGGAAAAAAACTGTTGGATAGGTAGGATCGCCCTAATTTGATACCATATAGAAAATAGGGTTAGAGAAGTTTTCTACTCTGTTATTTCAATTTACAGAAAATAAGTCTACTTATAGACTTTTACAAGGAGTTTTACATTGAGTAGATATCCTCTAGGCTAGGGCTCTTTTCCCTCACATGGATAGAGTTAGATTACAACTAAACTACTTAGTTAGGATAGACTTACAACTCTTATTATTCACGTGCTAACCTACAGGATATTAATTAACCAACACATTTTTGCATTTAAATAATATCGTATAAAACCCCAAAAAGATGAACTAGAACAAGATTACTTCAACAAATGCACTAGGGAGAAAAATTGTTGTGATAAAATTCAAAGAACCGTATGCAAAAGAAAATGGCTAAAGCGATAGCTAATGACAAGGTGGATTAACCATGATAAAGGATAAGAGTCGAAGCATGATATCAAAAAGATAACTGAAATGTGATAACATTCTAATCTAACCTTCAAATGGGCCATAAAAAACACTTTGCTGCTTATAACTTGGATGAAGAGCTACCAAAGAAGGAACTTTGTCGAAGTCATACAACACCATGACATGATTTGAGAAATCCTTTGCCACAGAAAACCATGCCTTTTTCTTGTACTTAAGAGCTAAATTAGATATCATTGACTCATTTAAACCAAAACCTATGTATATAGGAAAGAAAGCCCCAGCTGCTTCAACAAAATCATTGATGGCAGAGTCTGAACTAAGAACAGACACATCAGGAGCAACAAATTTCTTTAGATATTGAACAAGCAAATCTGCTTTCCTTGGTCCATAATACTCCATAGAAACTCCATGCATAAAGAACTTGAGGGTAGGATATCCACTGCAAAATTGAATACAAATTATAAAATATACAAATATCAAAGCAAATTATTTGAGGGTAGGATATCCACTACAAATGTCAAAGCAAATTATTTGAGGGTAGGATATCCATGCATAAAGAACTTAGTTAGGCGTCGATTAAGTGTATTTCATAAAATCAAAGCAAATTATAAACTGAATAACATACTACTGTTTACAAAGGAACAAAAAAATTGCTGAAATATTTTCTAATATTTCATTTGGATGGCCAACAACATAATATTTCTACAAACTGAATGCATTAATTAATAAGTATAGGAAACTTTATTTCTAATTGATTATTTAAAAACAGTTTAGGCTTACTCAATATCATATTTACTCGCAAGACGGGTAAACTTGTCAGCATTAACTTTAGCTATCACTATTGGCTCCTTCAAGCCAGCAAGAACAGGCGCTGCCTCCTCTAACTGCAATGTAATAAAAGAAGGTAATTTTAAGTCATTGAACATTCACAAACACCGGAAACAAAGCAACTTAATATAATTAAAATCAAACTGATTGCATTAAACTAAAACAAACAAAAAAAATAAAAAAGGGTGTCTAAAAATTATGTATAGAGTTTGGGTTTTTTCAAGATTGGATAAAGAATGTAAAACCTGGGGGGAGAGGCGTTTGCAGTGACCGCACCAGGGGGCGTAGAAATCAACGAGGACGTAATCGAATGAGGAAATAGCGGAGTCAAAGTTGGATTCATCCAACTCCAACACTTTCCCATCTGCCTTTAACTCACTCGCTGTCGATCGAACTCCTACTTTCAAGATCGAGAACAGCAGCAACAAGATTATGAGCAAACGCATGTTTGGAATTGGAGATGTCATTTCTTCTTCTTTTCTTTTTTCTTCAGTTTCCGTAAGAATAAGCGTTTGCAGAAATTACTATTGGTAACAAGCGACTAAAATATTTGGTAAAGTTCTTAATAAAAAAATATATTTGGTAAAGTTCACAACTACATTATTTCACTTTTAATTATTATAAAATATTTATTAAAAAAATATTTCAGTTTAGATAAAATTATTTAATAACACAAATTATCCTCTATTTATAATTTAATTGATTTTGTCTTAATTTAAAAAAATGAATAAATTTAAATTTATTATTTATAAATTTTATCAATTTAATTTTATTTTTATTAGAAATACATTGAATTATTTGAACATGATGATTATTACTTGCAAACAAATGCAATAGACAAAATCGTATGAAATTTCTTCAACATCAAAAGAGTGATGTTCCATGGAACACGCTTGGAAGGAATTCATTGAATTCGCTTCTAGTCCACAATTTGGTGGGTGGGTGGAAACTCCTTTACCCTCAGCAATTAATAAATTGTCTTCCAGAGGTTGGTTTTGATATTGTTTTGATGCACGAGTAACACCAAATTTTTTATTAGTTGTTTTTAGACCCCATAAACTAATTGTCAGAAAATGTAAGGTATAATTCTCATTAGTATGGAGGATTAATGAGGGTTAAATTAGGACTAAATTGATTGAATGTGTAAGTATGGAGGATTAATGTGTTATTATTCAAATTTTCGTAACTGTCACGTCATTCACTTAACGACAGTTAATGGCTCAATGAACATTTTGTAACAAAAACTAAAGTTTAATTCCCATTATGTAACTTTTGAATGTTTGGTGACCATTTTGTATTTTTAGGATAGTTTAGTGACCATTTATGTACTTTAACCTAAATTATTTCTAGTAAAAATATGACTAAATTGATAGAATTTGTAAATAATGAACTTAAATTTATTGATTTGTTAAATTAAAACCAAATTAATTGAATGTATAAAATATGGAGGACTATTAAATAATTTTACCTAAACATCCATGTCACCCCACTTAACAACGGCTCAGTGAACATTTTTAACAAAATTGATAGTTTAGTAACCATTTTGTAATAATTGAAAGTTTAGTGAGCAAAATGAACATGACGCATAGTTTAGTGGCCATTTGTGAACTTTACCTAAAATGTTTTGATAGACGGAAACACTTGCACATAAAAGTCAATATAAATAGGGTATATTACATAAATGGTCCTAAATTTTTATAATGTTTATATTTAGTCATTAAACTTTTAATTCGCTTTTATTATAGTCATTTTCGTTTGAAAACTATGAAGGGTAAACTACAGCAATGGTCACTTTGTTTCCTTATTTGGTCACTGGTTTTAAAAAATTAACATTTTGGTCACTTACGTTATCGATTCGTTATATTTTGGTCACTAATGTTATCAATTTGTTACATTTTGGTCGCTAAGCCGTTAATTCTCATTAGTTCGATAACATGACACGTTAGGACAAATGTTTTTATTTATAGTTTGATCCCTAAGTTTTGAATGTTTAATTTTTCACCCTATTCAAAAAAATCTCTCAATCCATAAAACTCTCTTCTCTTCTGTTCTTTAACCGAACCCAAACTTTTTTTTTCTAAAAAAAGAAAGAAATGAAGATAAAAAACATTTATGGAAATATAGAAGAAAAAGAAGATATACCCATCCTTGAGAGTAGACATTGGAAAACTATATTATCAATTTTTATCTATTGATGTAGTTGTACATGCATATTCCATACTGTCAACCCCGATATTCGGAGTAAACAAAAAAAACTAAGCAATTTAACTATTTTTACAGCTTTTCTCTAAGTTTAGACTACAAAAAAAGACCAATCAAATGTTTTTGTTTTTGTTTTTGTTTTGGTGTTGCCTTGGACCTCATTTTAGCTTTTCGAGCAACATCCCATGCCTTTGGTGGAACATATTTACTAAACTGTGAAGCAAAAAAAAATGACTCATAACATGGAGAATCAAAGGAAAACCCAGTGTGTTTCGATACTTCTTTCGGCAATTGAGATATTTCATAGCTTCTTGCCTTGTCCGGTGTGAGCTGTTGTTTCAATTCCGAATGATCCGTCAAACCTGTAATGTGGAAGTATAAAAATAATATTTTAATAATTAATATTGACATACTATAGTGACTAATTTATTTTCGGAAAGCTGCTATAAAAAAAATAATAAAATTATGTTTGGGGATATTTCCCGCTTCCATTGGAAAATTATTTAAAAGGAAATTTTTTTAGAAAATTCGTATTTTAAAAATAGAGTCGTCACTGGCCACTTCGGTAGACCGGGCACCGTAAAAACAAAATCAGAGATTTTCTAAAAAATTGGGTTCACAAGTTAGTTATGGATGGGGAAGGGTTAGCACCTCACACCGCCCAAAATTGGTATCAAATAGGTTCGTATCGTATTTATAAAGAAAAGTAAAAATTTGATTTAATTTAATAATTAATTACTAAAATACAAGGTTCGAATATTAATTTTACCTCGATCCACAGTACCAAAAGAGATAACACTTGGAGACCGGTATGACACTCCCACTAGAATACCGAGATAAAAGGAATAACACTATACATAACAAAAATAAACCTGGCATGTTAAATTAAAATACATGAATTAATAAAAGGTAAACAAATATTAAATACAAAAAACATGTACATGTATGGAAAAATAAATATATAATTAAAATAAGGATAAAACTTTGATACATAGGTTGTGTAAAACTAATTTTACACAAGTCTGTGTATTTACACTATAAAATCTCAAATCCTAAATTCCTAACCCTAACCCTAAAAAAATAAACACTAAGTTTTAAACCCTATACACTAAATTCTAAACACTAACCTTAAATTCTAAATTATACAACCTAAACCCGTAAACTTTAAACCCTAAACTAAAACATAAACCTAAAACTAAAAGGCACGTGTAAACTAAAGTTTACACGGCCTGTGTATCAAAGTTTTTTCCTTAAAATAAATCATCCATACATGTATAAACATAATATATACAATTATAACATATAACATTTACTATATATTAATATTCAACATAACATAATATGTATAATATAAATTATAACATGTACATATGATATAAATTACATAAATAATATAATATGTAACATATAAATATAATACATAATATGCAATATACATAACATAATACAAAAATTAAACTAATGATCAAATAAAAACAATATTAGCAACATATATAATACAACATAAAATATAAAAATACATATACATATAAATATACACAAATCACAAAAGAACCATAAATAGCATGTAAAAAATGAGCAAGAATATAATAAAACATAATAAATAAAAAACTAAATATATAAACAATTAAACAAAAATATAAATTAAAGACTAAAATTAAATAAAATTAAAAGGACAGGAACTAAAAAGAAATTAACTCATGAAAACAGTTTCAAATTGAAAGAAAAGGGACCCAATTGAAAAACAATGAAAGGAAAGAGGACTGAACTATGATTTACCCTTTGAAAGCAATTATAACAAATTCAGTGGTGAAATTTAAAATCGGCCTAAACTTAGGGGACCATTTGTGTAATTTACCCATGCGGCATGACATTTTTAAAAATAAAAATGAGGCGGAGGGACCTTTATGGTATTTTCCCTTTAAAAACCTGATTTAATTCAATTGAAGGGTTAAATTGAAAGATTTTAAAAAGACGAAGGACTAGGGACAGAATTAAAATTTGCGGAAAGCCTTACTGTGTAAATAGTTAGGGGCGGAAGGACTAAAATGCAATTAACCCATTTTAATTTTTTAAAACAAGTATATATGACACATTTCAGCCCAAAAATCAAACTTTCCCCATTTTTTTAAAACCAATTTGAATATCCCGTTTTCTCTCTGGAAAACGGATGAACACTGTTGTGTGTTCATCATGACCTTGGGATGAACCCAGATTCTGGCAGTCAACAGCCGTCCCCTCTGCTGCCGGTTGCTGCTAGTTGGCCCCGGCAAAACCAAAAACTCCCAAAATAACCATCATTTTCAACTAAACCTAAATCTAACCTTCGATTTAAAAAACAATCCTCGTTCTGTTTAGATCTAGGAAGACCGAAACCTTTTTCAGATTTAAAACCAAAACCCCCTTTTATTTTTATAAAATCGAACCCTTTTTTAAAAAAACTAAAACCCTAATTTTAAAACCTAGTCTCTTTGAGAGGGATAAGAAAGAAAACAGGCTGGTGCTATTCATCGGCGCACCACCCTCGTCCGCCATGCAAGATGGCCGGCCGAAGCCGAAACAGTAAACTCTTCCCTTTTTTGTTTATTTTTTGTTATTATTATTTGAAATTCGAATGCATGCTAAAAAAGCTTATACCTCTAAATTTATTTTTTATTCAATATGGAGTCTCTCTTACATTAATGGTTGATTACACATATATATGCCTCATTTTTATGATTTTGCTTTGTTTACACTTATAAGCAAAAATTTAATGTTTGCACTGTGGATTTGATGCGGATCTGATTTTCCCTTTTTTATTGTCTTTGGCATGTCCGGTTGGTGAGCCGATGAGGAGAGGTCGTACGGTGGCTACGGGAATTCAGGCGGTGGTGCCACATGGACGAAGGCCGGTGAAGATAAAGGGCTTATCATTTGGCCAGAATTAATCTCGACCGTTGGATCAGATAAGATCCAATGGCTGAGATTGCTTGAAGATTGGACGGCCAAGATGCAATCTGGAGAAAGACAAGCCACACAAGATGGTGACACGTGGCGCGTGGTAATCTGAAGAGCCTTGTGGGTGCATGCCACGCACGCGTGGGAGTCCAACAGCCCAGAGCGTGTATTTCACGCGGCTAGTTGGAAGGACATTCTCCTTTGATCTAGACTGTTGGATCAAAATTTGATCTAACAGTCCAGATCTGGCTGCGCATAAGAAAGAGAGGGTATTAGGGTTTCTGATAGGTTTAGGATATTTTAGTTATATTGGGCCAAACAGGCCAACTATGTAATAAATAGGTATATTGGGTTTGTACTTGGACTTTGGACACTTAATAAATAACACAATGGGTTTTTAATTATATTAGATCTGTTTATTATTAATCCAACCCAATAATACTAATAATATTAACACATACATAAATATGTATACATACATTAACCAAATATATATACGAACATGCAATAGATAACACACATATACACATAACATATACATATATTTATAAATACATATAACCATATCATATACATAATAGACACGCATACCTTATACATATATAATACATGCAATTACTAATAAAGAACAAAGCAAAGACCAAAAAACACTCATTTTTGTCCTACTTTCCTATCATCGGCTCTGGAATCACAGGGTATTTCAAAACTTTCCGCTCTTCATTGGCCAAATCTTCAAGATTAGATCTCTTTAATGCCTCGATTTGTACTCATCTCGACATTCAAAAAGAAAGGTTGACATCATGCCCGAAGATCTTACTGATGGACCGAAGGTCTTACCACCATACCCGAATGACTTATCATCATGCCCGAAGGACTTACTAATGGCCCGAAGGACTTAAAATCTGGATTCACACCAACATGGCTACCAATCTCCCTTAAAATCTGGATTCACCCCAACATGGCTACCAATATCCCTTAAAATGATGCCCCGGTTTCTACAAGTCTTGACGTCACAATAAGGTTAACAACATGCCTGAATGACTTACTGATGGCCCAAATGACTTATCACGATGCCCGAAGGACTTATCGGTGGCCCGAAGGATTTATCATCATGCCCAAAGGACTTACTAATGGCCCGAATGACTTAAGTCTGGATTCACGCTAACACGGCTACCAGTGTAAATCTTCAATAAAATTTATTTCTTCAACATGAAGTCGTAGATCAAAATCTTTGGTAATCTTCAAATATTTGTTCAAAACAAAATACTTTTAAATTAGCATGCTCATATCTATATGTTGCATGCAATGTAATACTTTTTCTTTTTTTCTTCTTTTTTTGTTTTTTCTTTCTTTTCTTCCTCTTTTTTTTATTTCTCTTTCTTCTTTTTCTTCTTCTTCTTTTTTTCTTTTTTCTTTCTCTTTCTTTTATTTCAATCTATTTTAAAATCTTATTCCCATGAAAGGTCATTCTTCGGATTCTTTTATTTTGTTTCTCTGTAGTACGTTCTTTATTCTTCGTCTTTATTTCATCAATTAGATACCCATGCTCTTATCACTTTTGCGCGAGTAACCCTTTTCTTCTTTTTCGGGGTCTCTGCCCTATTTTGCAAATCCTTTTTCTAGTCCCTATTCTATCCTTAGGTAGGGAATTTCATAATTCTACTCATTTAACATTTCCCCAATCATTCTCTAGGCTCAACTACTTTTCTCGTCTTTGACCCAACACTTGGAGTCTTCATCTGTCTTAACATTAGAGCTGGCAAAATGCCCCTATGCCCTAAAATCATATCTGAAATCCAATCTTCTTGTAGCATTTGAACGGGAACCAACTCTCGGTCCCTATGCTTTAATTCTCATTTAAAATTTTTAACAAAAAAAAGGGAGTCGTTTCATGAATAAAACTTGGATAAAATGTCAAACTAATGTTTGAGAGAAAACTATAGATATCTTAAAAATCAAGGTTTAGAAAATAATGTCAAACATTTTTGAAAACTTATGCTTGGAAGTCATGGTAAGTATTAAAATAATCGAAATTCGGGAAAAAAAGTCAAATATTTTTATAAATTAATGTCCAGAGTAAATAATCAATATTAAAAGAATTGAAAATTCGAAGAAAAATGCCAAACATTTTTTTGAAAGCTGATGTTTGGAGGAAATGGTAAATATCAAAATTCGAAAGAATGCCAAATATTTCTGAAAATTGATGTTCGAGAGGAAAGGGTAAATATTAAAAGAATCAAAATTTGAAAAAATGTCAAACATTTTTGAAAATTGATGTTTGGAGAAAATGGTAAATATTAAAATGAATCGAAATTCGGTGAAAAAAGCCAAACATTTTTGAAAATTGATGTTTGGAGGAAATAATAAATATTAAAGGAATCAAAATTTGAAAAAAAGCCAAACATTTTTGAAATTTGATGTTTTGAAGAAAATTAAAAGAATTGAAATTAAAAAATGAAACATTTTTGAAAATTAATGTTTGGAAGAAATATTAAAAGAATCGAAGTTTGAAAAAAATGCCAAACATTTTTTTAAAATTAATGTTTGGAAGAAATGACAAGTATTAAAATTTTTGAAAAATGACAAACATTTTGGAAAATTAATGTTAGACCCTAAACTTTTCCTCATGTTCCGCAACCTTATTTCCATCCAGGTTCTTTCTTCATTTCTCGGAACCACTCATCATGTCATAGCTGAAACCTGCTTTAAGCCTTTGAGCTGTCCAACATATGAATTATTGCCCTCATCTTCACCACAGTCATTGATGGGTCATCACTTTGCATTAGGTCGATCAATCGCATCCACTTTCTTGCATTCTGAATCTTGTCCTTGAAGTAATACATGGAAGTCTCTTTTTTTGCTTAAAATTGTCAATTTGTCGATCGTCATTCCAATGAAGGATATCATTTGGATTAACATACAGGACCTTGAAACCAAAATTATAATAAAAAACAGAATATGAGCTCTAGATATCAAGTGCAAGAGCGTCTCAAATTCAACCTTTCGGTGATCATTCCAAACATAGTTGATGTCTATAAAGATTTTGGATGTTGTGGCGATTTGAAGTCGTAAAATCCCCTTATATGAATAGGTTTATCCTCATGATTATCGCATTTCTACAAAGACTACTCCTTCTCAATTCTCATTATTTGCTCCGCCCAAGAAAAATGGACTTGTTTAACCGTTAGAGTGCAAAAATATCATTATAAGAATAGGGTTTTAGGTGCAAGTGTGTGCTGCTAATTATACTTATGCTATTGTTTATTTCTTTTTCCTCATTATTTCTCTTTATTCATTTATTATTATTGTTTCAGGGAAATCAACTCATCACGGTCCTTTGTCTCGAGGATAATGATAGAGCAAACAACACTACCCCGAGTTACTCGACATAGTCATGATTTGAAAATATTACCATCACTTATGAAGCTAAGGTTTTTTTATTTGGATGGTGCATTGCAACCTTATTTATCCTTATCGCTTCAGCGGGGTGTCCTAAAATTTCCACACTCTTATTCGAATGTGCCCATTACCTGGCTTCAAACATTGGAGTGCGTTTTCTCTATTCATTCATCATTATTATCATTCTTAATCGTTAATCATAATTCATTATTATTTTATGTACATTTACTTGTATCTCAATTGTCAATTACAATCCCTGCTTAGAATTTCAATTTCAAGCAACTCTGCATGGTTAAATTTTGGAGCTTTTTCCTCACCGAATATCATCAAATGAGTAGTAATCTTGCTTTACTGACCAAAGTCTGTTAGGGGAAAATTAGACCTCATCGTTATCACAACATCTAATTGATCTTAGAATCAATGTCACATCTAGCAATTGATATCCAGTGACCTACAAAGGTAAGAAGAGATATACATATACGTGCTTTCCAGCTCATTGTATGTTAAGCAAAATCCATTTTTCATTAGAATGAAAATCACAAAACATGACACATGCCCATTTTACAAAAAGATCTCTGCTACATTCGGGCCAAAGGTAGCAAATTTAATTCCATGCATTACTTCAAAAGACACTCCTAAATGCAAAGATGTCCTATCAAGAAGACATCTAAAGTCATGGACAAAATAACAGATAGGGCTCTAGATTATCTTTTAGGTGTTAACTCATCCTAGCCCTCTTGGCGCGGTACAACTTGCCCCAATTCTTGTGCCTTCCATTGTTGTATCAATTCTTGAGTTAAAATTTCATTGTTGATTAACTTCTTTTTCTCTTTCGACAATGGTTTACACTTCCTAGTAGGATGCCCTGGTGCCCCATATGAAAATTGCATATATTGCTCGAGTTAAAACTATGGGCGAATTAATTAGGCGTAATCTTTATCGATCTGGGAATAATGTGGCGATCCTCAACCAAACAAGGAAATATATCTGAAATGGATACCCCCAAACACTTCCAAGTCTGTACTTGTTCGGGGATTTTTTCTTGATGACTCAAAAGGATCAATGGGCCTTCTTCTTTTGCGATTATGAGTGTTATGGAGACAACACTCATTTACCTCTTTTTTTCTTTTATTTTCTCATTGGTTTGGTCCTTAGACTTAGGCCCCAATTTTTATTCTTGGATTGCGTACTCTACTATTTCTCCAATCGACATGAAATCATCAAATTTGCTTCTCAATTTCCCCAACATTATATCAAAGAAGAGAATGGGAAGTGACGCGTGAAACAAGTGAGTCATTTCTTTTTCAGTTATAGGAGGCTGAACTTGGGCCGCCAAACTTCGACACCTTAGAGCATAATCCTTGAAGCTCTCGGCTGGTCTCATTTTCATGCTTTGAAGATATTGACGAGTCGGTGCTAGGTCTAAAGCATATCTATATTGTTTTAAAAAGGTAATGGCTAAATTATTCCTAGACCGAATCTGATTTCTGCTCAATCGATTGTACCAAATTACAGCGGGTCCCACCAAACTGTCGTAGAAGTAGTGGATTAGCAACTTTTCATTCTTTATGTAGCCCTCCATCTTGTTGTAAAACATGGTTAGGTGAACTCTCGGACAACTTGTGCCATCATACTGCACGAATCTGGGAACCCTGAAATCTAGAGGAATGACCAAATCAAGGACTAGGCAAAGCTCCATTGTATTGAACACATTCATTTTTTTCTTTTTTCTTGAGCTCTCTCTTAACTCTATCCTCTAATTGGTCAAATCTTTGTTCCATTCTTCTTTTTCACTTGTTCTTGAATACTGCCATCGAATTCGTAAATTTTATTATTATTTAATTAATGCATGAAATGCATCATAAATGTAAAAGGCAAACAGTAAATATGAACTACTATGAAAAATGCAAATGAAACGTTGATTCGCTGATATTTCTTTAGGATGATTTTTATAAAAATAGGATGTTTGTGTACAAAAGACTAACAATATTCTACAGGCATCTGTTATTCATTCTTCTTAGAGAAAAATGCGTACTCGGTGCCCCACTTTTATCTCTTCTATTTGCTTCATACTCAGATTATTTCCATCCGTAGTAGTGTCAATCTCTGTACATTATAGAACATCTTCTTATTTATACAGAAAATCCCCTAATATGGAATATTTTTTAATCAACGAAATACAAATATGAATGCAATAAGGTATTAGTCGCAAAGTGATCATTGTAGAAAGACTTCCATTGAACGAAAAAGGCTTGTTATATCAGATATCAATCTTGTAAACTTTACAAATACTGATGAGCTCTAGTCCCTAACTTTTAAACCTCGTCCAACAAGCGAGCCATCGTTCTTTCATGGTCCAATGCGGGATTCATATTCTGGCTCAATGGCATAGCTGTGTCGGCCACGTCTGCTGCTTGCTAAGCCACTTTACGCACTTGAGCAATGACACTCTTCATGTCTTTGTGTCTCTCTTGTATTTCTCGCTCAGCTTTTTGTAGCTGGAGGGTTACCTTTTCAACGCTTTCACGGCCAGCTTGCTTGTAGGCTTCAGCACGAATCTCACTCGTACGTAAAGAAATCCTAAGCTCTTCTATTTGTTCTCTGAGCATTGCGTTCTCTGTTTGAAATGTGCGGGATTCATTCTCACTCTGCTGCAGACTTGATTTTAGAATCTCGTTCATATTTAGACTGCTTTCCAACTCATTCTTGAGGATGTCACGCTGGCTCTCGGCTTCCTTCAACCTTTGTGATAACAATTAGGCTCTATTTTCACTAGCCTGGCTTTTCCGCTTCCAATGCCCTAAATCGTTCTTCAACTGAATGACGCCGTTCTTCTATTCTTCAAAAGTGTTAGCCATACCAGCATTTCTAAACACGCAGTGTAGCTTTTGATGATCATCTTGTAGACACTTCAATTTCTCGTTTAAATCATGTTTTTCTTGTTTGAGCTGGTGGTACTGAAATGAGTGATCTTCTTTTGGGATGCCCTTATCTCCGGTCTCTAAATTTAACTTCATTTCATTCAACCCTTGCCCTAGGTCTTGGCTCTTCTTCAACTTTACCCCCCGTGTGATCGTCGACTCACTGTAAAATCTGGGCCTTCCATTTTCAAAACTTAACGCTCCTATATTGATAAGATTATTAACTCAGTTTTTCAAAGCCCCGCAATTTTATGTAGTGTGTCCTGAACCTCCTAAGTGGTAACCGCACTTGGCTCGATTGTTATAACCATTAGGGTAAGGTGGTTCTTTTGGCATAGATTGAACCGAGGTGATAAAGTTTCTTTCAATAAGCATCAGGAGCAGCTCGATGTACCTCACAGGGATTGGGATGTTCATCTTTACATCATTTTATTTTCAGGTTTCTTCTAGACCTGCCTCTGTTTTTTGAGAGCTTGACTCAGATGTACCTTCCACTGGTTTGCTGACACAAATCACAAAAGGGTTTGACTTGTTGTATTTATCGATGTTACTTTGTTCAGTTTATCTGAATACGAGACATCTTGTCTATTATGACTGCCTTCTATAGTAATGGCCACTTGCAAAATAAATACCTTTATGATATGAAAATGTAATACACAAAAAAAAGAAAAAGGGCTAACACAAAAAGAACACTGTGTTAGTTTGGCAAGAATAATAAATGGTTAATAAACAGAGACAATTAAAGCGCTCAAATCAAGCAGTTAAAATATACACAAAAAATGCGAACAAAAAGCTTAAACAAGTCACCCGCTAAACCGACAGAGTACTAGCATGACTTTAACAGGTAGGCTCAATGTCTCACTATATGCTGTTAAATTCTAAAGTAAACGGTACTCGAACTGTCGCTTAGACATCGATTCGAGGGAATACAACCCTTATACCGTACAGAGGTGAAAACCTCACGAAATATAAAGACCGAATTTCGGAAGTGAATTACAACACTATACGGAGGTGAAAACCCCACGAAGTGAAGTAATCATTCCTCCTAAAGGTTCTAAGGCTACTATATGATGTCATAAAAAAGTAAACAAACAAGACTTAGGAATTAAAAATTAAATTAAACCGAATTTAAATTTTTCTGAATAATTACGATACAAATCTAAGTATGGCTTAACTTTTTTTTATTTTTGAAAAAAAATCCCAAGCGGAGTCGCCAGGCTATAGCAACTAATTTTTTCGGAAAGCCGCTACGAAAAATTAATAAAATCGTGTTTGGGGGGCATTTCCTGCTTTTATTGGAAAATTATTTAAAAAGCGAAAATTATTTAAAAACTCATATTTTAAAAATGGATTTGCCATCGGCCACTTCTGTATACCGAACATCGTAAAAACAAAACCAGAGATTTTCTAAAAAATTGGGTTCGGGAGTTAGTTCCGGATGGGGAAGGGTTAGCACCCCACACCGCCCAAAATTGGTACTAAATAGGTTCGTATTTTATTTATAAAGAAACATAATAATTTGATTTAATTTAATAATTAATTCCTAAAATACAAGGTTCGAATATTAATTTTGCCTCGATCCACGATACCAAAAGAGATGATACCCGGAGACCGGGATGACACTCCCACTAGAATACCGGGATAAAAGGCCTAAAACTATACGTAACAAAAATAAACATGACATGTTAAATTAAAATACATGAATTAATAAAAGGTAAACAAATATTAAATAAAAAAAACATGTGCATATATGGAAAAGTAAATATATAATTAAAATAAATCATCCATACATGTATAAACATAATAAATACAATATATAACATATAACATTTACTATATATTAATATTCAACATAACATAATATGTATAATATAAATTATAACATGTACATATGATATAAATTACATAAATAATTAATATGTAACATATAAACATAATACATAATATGCAATATACATAACATACTATAAAAATTAAACTAATGATCAAATAAAAACAATATTAGCAACATATATAATAAAACATAAAATATAAAAATAAATATACATATACATATAAATATAAATATACACATCACAAAAGAATCATAAATAACATGTAAAAAATGAGCAAGAATATAATAAAACATAATAAATAAAAAAAATAAATATATAAACAATTAAACAAAAATATAAATTAAAGACTAAAATTAAATGAAATTAAAAGGACAAGGACAAAAAAGAAATTAACCCATGAAAAATAGTTTCAAATTGAAAGAAAAAGGACCCAATTGAAAAACAGTGAAATGAATGAGGATTAAACTCTGATTTACCCTTTGAAAGCAATTATAACAAGTTCAGTGGTGAAATTTAAAATCGGCCTGAACTTAGGGGGACCATTTGTGTAATTTACCCATGTGGTAGGACTTTTTTAAAATAAAAATGAGGCGGAGGGACGTTTATGGTATTTTCCCTTTAAAACCCTAATTTAATTCAATTTAAGGGCTAAATTGAAAGATTTTGAAAAGAACAAAGGACTAGGGACCGAATTAAAATTTACGGAAGGCCTTGCTGTGTAAATAGTTAGGGGCAGAAGGACTGGAATGCAATTAACCCCTTTTAATTTTTTAAAACAAGTATATATGACACATTTCAGCCCAAAAATCAAACTTTCCCCATTTCTTTAAAACCACTTTGAATATCCCGTTTTCTCTCTGAGAAACGAATGAACATTGTCGTGTGTTCATCCTGACCTGGGGATGAACCCAGATTCTGGCGGCCAACTACTGTCCCCTCTGTCGCCGGCCGCCACTAGTCGACGCCGGCAAAACTAAAAACGCCCAAAATAACCATCATTTTCAACCAAACCCAAATCTAACCTTCGATTTAAAAAACAAGCCCTATTCTATTTAGATCTAGGAAGACCAAAACCTTTTTTAGATTTAAAACCAAAGCCCCTTTTTATTTTTTTATAAAATCGGATCTCTTTTTTTAAAAGAACCAAAACCCTAATTTTAAAACCTAGTCTTTTTAGAGGGATAAGAAAGAAAACAAGTCGGTGCCGTTCATTAGCGCACCACCCTCGACTGCCATACAAGGCGGCCGGCCGAAGCTGAAAGGGTAAACTCTTTCTTTTTTGTTTATTTTTTGTTATTATTATTTGAAATTCGAATGCATGCTAAAAAAGCTTATACCTCTGAAATTTCTTTTTTATTCAATATGGAATCTCTCTTACATTAATGGTTGATTACACATATATATGCCTCATTTTTATGATTTTGCTTTGTTTACGCTTATAAGCAAAAATTTAATGTTTGCACTGTGGATTTGATGCGGATCTGATTTTCCCTTTTTTATTATCTTTAGCATGTCATGTTGGTGAGCCGGTGAGGGGAGGTCGTACGACAGCTGCGGGAATTTAGGTAGTGGTGCCACGTGGACGAGGGCCAGTGAAGATGAAGGGTTTATCATTTAGCCATAATTAATCTCGGCCGTTGGATCAGATCTGATCCAACGGCTGAGATCGCTTGGAGATTGGACGGCCAGGATACAATTTGGAGAAAGACGGGCCACACAGGATGGTGACACGTGGTACGTGGTAATCTGAAAAGCCTTGCGTGTGCATATCATGCACGCGTGGGAGTCCAACAGCCCCGAGCGTGTATTTCACGCGGCCAGCTGGAGGGACATTCTCCTTTGATCTAGACCGTTGGATCAAAATTTGATCTAGACCGTTGGATCAAAATTTGATCTGACGGTCTAGATCTGGCTGCGCATAAGAAAGAGAGGGTATTATGGTTTCTGATAGGTTTAGGATATTTTAGTTATATTGGGCCAAACAGGCTAACTATGTAATAAATAGGTATATTGGGTTTGTACTTGGACTTTGGACACTTAATAAATAACACAATGGATTTTCAATTATATTGGATCTGTTTATTATTAATCCAACCCAATAATACTAATAATATTAACACATACATAAATACGTATACATACATTAACCAAATATATATACGAACACGCAATAGATAACATACATATACACATAACACATGCATATATTTATAAATACATATAACCATATCACATATATAATAGACACACATACCTTATATATATATAATACATGCAATCACTAATAAATAACACATACATACACATTAGTAACGTTGATAACAATGCACACATAAATACGTATGATAAATATTAATCCTATAAGCATACATATATTAATAAAATTCAAACACTTATATTAGTATTAATAATAATATTATGTTATACATAGCCGGAAAAAATAACTAAATTATTATAATATTAACTAAAATAAGTGATTACACATACGTAATATTAACTAAACTATTATAATATTTTAAAATGAAAATATTAACTTTTTATAATAAACAATCGTATTTATTTTATTTGATTTACAATAAATAATTTCTAAAAATTTCATCAAAAAAAGTAGAAAATGGTTTGCACAACGTCATCTAAACACTGTAAAATATTTTTAAAAGTTATTTTTCAAAAAATATAATTTATTTTAGGTAAATTGTTTTTTTTAAAACCAATTAAAATGAAGCAAACGGATCCTAACAAGAATAACGCGCACGAAAACATTTCAATCAGCAGACCTTAATAAAAAAGAGAGAAGGTACCGTTTATGTGAAAAACCAAGGCATTGAAATTTGGTCATAAATCATGATTGGGGCTCCAAGAAAATAAGAATTAGCCGAAACGAAAATAAATTAGAGGCTCGTACACTTGCCCCCCTCCATCATTCCATGCCGTACCCCATATGAGACTTTTCTTGTGCTATTCGTCAAAAAGTTTTACTGCCCATTTTGGACCAACTTCAACTTATTATCTTAGGTGGGCCCAAACTCTAAACTTTGTGATACTTTAAATAATCTATATTGTTTGAATCTGATTGACTTAACATTAATTATTTCAGTGAAAATATTAAAAAAATTAATTTTAAAATAATATTGAATGTTTTTACGATTTTTTAAAAAAAATATATTTTATTATAATCTATAAAATAAAGATCGAATTCGTAATTGATAGGAATTTATACAAATCTTTTACTACTTTGACTATAATTATTTATTTGAATATTTTTTTATAAATTTATAACACAAAATGCTTTTTTTTCATATTCATCTTAAGATACACAAGTTTAAATCGTTTTGTCTACAAAGTGTATGCGCATTGTCAAAGGGTTAAGAATACATATGAACAGATACTACCTTGTAATTACCTTTAGACTCTTAAAAAAAATATCCCTTAAAATATTTTTTAAAAGTATTTATCATTATATTCAATGTAATAAGAATTAATAAATTATTAATTATAAACTTTTATTTAATATTTTTATTATAAAAAGTCTTCTGTCTGCAACCAAAAAGTAAGGTGATTTGGGACAAAGTTCTCTGCCTAACTTAAAAACATTCGAATATTCAACCGTAGGATGAGTGTTTATTTTGAAAATAAATATTTTAGGGTAAACTATTCAGACAGTCCCTCGGCTATAACATATTTTTTAATTGCCTCCTCCAAATATAAAAAGTTATTAAATGGTCACTCGAGTTATTGGCAGTTAATAACATTGGCATAATAATAAGTTTAATCTTTAACCTTTACACATTATTATAATTTGGTCCTAATTCTAAATATTATAACCATCAACCTTTAAATATTATAACAATTTAATCTTTACTATAACCCGTTTCTTTTTCTTCTCCCCTTCACCATCTTCCTCTACCATTCAACCATCGCAGACTTTGTTTGCACCACCATTTAAATCATTGCCTCTTCATTTCTCATCCTGAACGACGTCCAATTTTTTTCTTCTCTCCCTTTGTTCCATGTTCTTCTCTTCATTGTTTTTCCCCATAGATTCTACTTCAACATACCCAAAAATCCCTCTGTTGATACGAACATGTGAAGTGTTATATGCAACGGTTGTTATCGGGGCTCGAACATTGTCACAACCTTCATGTAATAATCGTGATATTGA
The DNA here is from genome assembly GCA_019671005.1 of Hibiscus mutabilis. NCBI lineage: Eukaryota > Viridiplantae > Streptophyta > Magnoliopsida > Malvales > Malvaceae > Hibiscus > Hibiscus mutabilis. Next base: position 15,760,084 of record CM033724.1, on the reverse strand, counting down.
GGGGTCGAATCTTCTTATTGACAATAGCGATGTTCTTAAGATAGCAAGTTTCGATTCTAATCACAAGCAGCCGATGACTAGTAAGGTGGTTACACTTTGGAATCGATGGTGTGAAGATTTGGCTAAGCAAGAACCTGAGAATTATTAAAAAAACATGAAGAGAAAGTGATTTAAATGATGGTGTGAAGGTTGAATGGTGGAGGAAGATGAAAGGAAGAAGAAATAGAGACTGAGTTATAGAAAGGATATAATTTGTATAATAATTAAATGATGAGAGTTAATTTTTTTAGAATTATGATCAAATTAAAACAAAATATAAATGTTGAAGGCTAAATCTATTAAAATGCCAGTTTTAGTAACCATCACATTACCTTTCCATCTAAACAATAACAATCAATGATCATTTCATAACTTTCAACAGTTCAAGTGACTATTTTATAATTTTTTACGGTGATAATTTCGCGGTTATCATTTTATAAATTTCAATAGTTTAATTGACTATTTATTAATTATCACGTTAGTTTTCCGTCTAAAATTTTATAATTATTGATTATTTTATAACTTTCAATAATTCGAATAATTATTTAATAAATTTCCGTATTCGAAAGAGAATTAAAAACACGTCATAATCAAGAAAGTGTCCGAATAGTTTACCCATCAGTAGGAAACTTAGCTTTTAGAATTGAGGCTATGCTCGTGCTGTCTCCAATGGCCCCTTTTGACGATCTCACGCTTTAGAAAAATACCCGTTATTTAATTTTTCCGCTTTATACTAAACGTACTAATTAGGTAAAGGAGTATTTTTGTCTTTCAGTTCGACCTAAATTAGCAATTTTATCTCTCGTGCGAAAACGGAGTCAATTAGATCCTTCAGTTCACAATTTATAGCAAATTAGCCCCTTGACCAACGTTGACCGTTACAGTACTAATGTGACAGTTAACTATGCTGAAGTGGCAGTCCACTATGCTGACATGACAATACACTTGTGATGATGATGTGGCAGAGAGGCTGAATTGATTTTCAATTTCTCATCCTCAACGTTGATAAAGGGGCTAATTTTGCTGCAATTCACGAACTGGAGGACCTAATTGACTGTGTTTTCGTGCGAGGGGCTAAATTACTAATTTAGGTCAAACTCGAGGGCAAAAATACCCCTTTAGCCTACTAATTAACTATTAACACTGCTCCAAAATCAAGTTTGGGGCTAAAAATGTTTATTGTCCACCAACTTGAGGTGAATGTTAAGAGTAGTTAGTTAGCAGTTAGAGTTAATTATTTGGTTGTTAATAATTAGTTGAGGAGTTGTTCACATAGACAATTAGACAGATTGTATATATAGTTTGTAATAACCCATTTTACCCGGGCCTTAAGCCCACTAACTAAACCCGAAAACCCAATACCCAAATCAAACCTGGATCTTAATCGACCCGACTCGGAAACTAAATAAAACCCTAAAACAAAAATACCCTAACCCTAATAACCCTAAGTTGTCGCCGTCAGCTCTCTTGTCCGACCGCCGCCACCGCCGCTCCCAGTGCAACTCCGTCCACCCATTTTAGACAAAACCCTAAGTCAATCAAAATCCCTAAAATCCTAAAACCCTAAATCAAAATAACCCTAAAAAATAAAATAACCTAAACCTATAGCCACCCTACCAACTAAACCCTAAACCAAACTCATCATATCCCTAATCTACATGCTTATCATCCATAACCGAACCTATACCGCGCAACATTCGCCAAAGGACAGATCTGCAATCAAAGAAGGAGATTTGTTTTATTTTTGTCCCAGATCGGTTATAAAATCGAAGGAAAAACAAATGAGAATGGAGGATCTAAAAAGAGAAATTTAGGGGTCTGTTATTCGAAAAAAATAGTTTAGGGGGGTTCAGTCAAAATTTGTAAGGGCTAAAAATAAAAAAACCTCTGTAAACAAAGGGGAATTTTGATCTGTAAAAAGAATAAGGAAATAAAGTTTTAGAACTTTTCAAAGCGTTTTTTTTTGTTTTTTTAAGATTTCATCTCCCTTCTTTCTTTCATTCGAAATAAAAAGAAACAAAAATTTTGAAATTTACCGGGTTGTTTACGGTCGGCGGGGTTCGCCGGGATCATTCGACCTCCGCCCTGAGGCCATCTGCCAATGACGGGGTTGAGATAGTGATGAGCGGCTACGGTTCGAGTTGAGAGGTTTGAGAGGAAAATATGAAGCTTTTAGGGATTCTTTTTGTTTTATAAAATCCATTCAAAATAAAAAAAAACTTTTAATCTTTTAAACCGACCAATCTCAAAATGGTGTCATTGACACCAGACCCGTGCGGTGACCCGGTAACCCGAGGAGGATCCGCGTGTTTTTAAAGAGTCTAATTACACAAGTGGTCCCTTGCTTTTTTTCCCGTTTCCACTACTGCCATAGGTTAATTCCACTTCAAGTCCTTCTACTTTTAGCCCGCCTTACCTTTGATCTAGGGGTTAATCACGATTGCGGTCCCTGCTCCTCTTTCCCGCATCTATTTTCGTCATTTCTTATTTTATTTCCTCAGCTGTTATGTTACATTTTACTCAATTTAGTCGCCGTTTTATTTTTGTTCAATTTTAATACTCTAACTTATTTTATTAGCGTTTTAGCACTATTATTTCCTGATCTTTTCATTTGTCTTTGTTATGTTTGTTAACTATGTATTATATGTATATATATTTCACATATATGTTTGTTATATTATATATATATGTATAATATATATTGTATATTCTACATTTTATATTTTATATTGTATTATTCATTTAATATTTAGTATATGATGTGTCATTTATATATATATGTAGTGTTATAATATGTATTTATTATGTCTATTATGTATATGATTTTTTTTTGGTATGAAAAGTATGTTTTATATTATTATGTATATTATTATATGTTATATTAGGACCAAATGTTGAAGTATTATATATGTATAATTATTTGTACATATTATTATATCATATTAATTAATATTAATATATATATATATTATCATGTATATAAATATATGTATTTAATATGTATATTTTATTCGTGCCATATTTATTTTATTTATCATTTGTCATCGTATTTAATTGTCCATGCATTTTAATTTTGCATCATATATGTTTTTTAAATCACCAAAAAAATGTTTATTAAAGAAATAAATTTTAAATTTTAAATCAGTGTTTTTCAAAATCTCGATAAATCATGTCCCGGGCGTAAAGGGATGTGATGTTTTTTTAAATTTGTTCCAATAAAACAAGAAGTCGTGTCCCGAGCATAAATGGATGCGGTTATCTCAATATTTTCGGTATGTAAAGATCGTATTTTAAATTTTAATCGAATTCGCAATTTCCAATGCCAAGACATTAAATAATCGACTAGGTACCAATTTTGGACGGTGTGGGGGTGCTAATCCTTCCCTATTCGTAACCGACTCCCGGACCTTAATTTTGAATCTCTGGTTTTATTTTGGTGTCCGGTCTACCATTTTTAAATGATCGGTGACGACTCCACATTTTTTAATTTGAAATCGGGCGGGCATTTTTTAAATACATCAAATAGAAATTTTTAAAACCCAAAACGAACAGCGAAATAAAAAGTGAGCGCCGGACGAATTTGGGTTCTTACAGCTGGCGACTCCGCTAGGGAGATTTTTTTTTGAAAAAGAGAGTCAAGCCACGAGTCGATTATTTTTTAGTCTTGGTCATTGGAAATTGGCAAATTCGACTTTAATTTAAAATATGATTATGTTTTTGTTAATAAGACATGTAGTTTATTTTTCTGTAAATATTACTGATTTATTTATGCTGCATTTTATGAGCTTTCTACCCGAGCTTCTTCATTTTTAAGTGGAAGTATGATACCGCCTTCGTGTGGGTTACAACCGTATAGGTTGGTGAATCGCTTTCGGGATATATTTCTTATGCTTTCGTGTGGGTTAGCTCCGTATAGGCATAAGGGTTATATCCCCCTGAATTGAACTTGGTCCGTTTGAAACCTATAATGGGTGAGGATCAAGGGCCTTGCTACCTTTAGTAAGGGGCAACGAGGACAATTCGGGTACCATTCTTTAGAACTAGAACCGCATATAGTGAGCTGTAGGAGCCAACCTTTTTAGAGCCATGCGAAACTCTACCCATTTAGCGGTTACCTTTTTAGGCTTTGATGCATTTTTATGTGCAGTTTTTTATCTGTTTTATTTTTACCTTAATTACCATTTAATTTGTTCATTGGATTATTTTAAATTCGAACTGACCCATTTTTTCTGTTGTGATCACATCATATTAAATCTGTTTATTTTGACATTCACTACATGATATATCATAACATTTTAATTTTTGCATTTTACCAGATTCATGACTGATTCTTAATTATCATCGGGAGAAAATCTAGTACTGGAGATATCGAGGCAATATTCAAAGTTGCAAATGAATCCCGTGAGTTCGGAAGTTGAGCCACGAGAACTATTTTTTGAATCAGTACTTTCGCATCTAAGACATGCACATCGCATATACATGCATACATTTTGAAAATTTTAAAGTCGGTCATTGGGTTACCCCATTAGATATAACAAAGTTGGTCGATCTAGCACCTTATAGAACCTCTACAAGAGCCTGATCTTGGGGCATGTCCAAAAGCATCCTCCACATCTTTTACAAACATTGTGCCTCTAACAAGGCTCCAGTCTGGGGGCATTCTTTGCCAAGGTCCAACTTTCATTGTCGAGTCAAACTCTTATATCCCTGAAATGTCTACATCGACCACAGCCTGCAAAACTTCACCTGATCTAAAAAATGATGAGTTACCATGAACCAACACGCAACTTATGAATCCAATTTAGGGGGAAAACAAAATGTGTTCCAGAGTTTCAAATTTGCCACAAGAGTAGTCTCAGATGATGACATATAATGAACAAAATGTTGAGCCATGCACCCAGATGGCCGATCAAACCCAGGGCGAGGTTGGGGCACCGACAAAGACCAAGATCCTGACAGGACTAGTAAGGAGTCAAGGGCATCCCTTGGAGGACAAAAAAAGATCATATCACATTCATTTAGTTGCATTCATCTTGCATTGAATCATTTTTGTATACGTCATACATTTAGATTAAGTCCATACACCGAAGTCACCATGCATTTAGGCATAAAATTCATGCATGCATTTTTTTAAACAGGTTCGAAGAAGAGATCGAACTTCCTCAACACAGGGGGCAATCATGATGGCCAAACATACAAAAAAATGCTGAAATATCTAAATAAAAGGTACAAGTAACAAAACTTTTGAACATTTACTGATTAATGTTTTTTCCCATTTTCAGGTCATACATCTCCGCCAGTAGAGCAGCAAAAGTAACTTTTTTGGATCTTGCCTTCGTCATTGGTGATAAACCAACATTTCAAAATTTGTTTTGCCGCTGATAGTGTAACAGTTTAGACATTTTGAAGATCTCGTTTCTCCGTTGATAGTGCAACAGATCCAAACCTTCTTCTAGATCATGCTTTGCCATTGATGGAGTAGCAGATCAACATTTTGAAAATCTCGTTTCTCCGTTGGTGCAATAGATTAAAATTTTCCTTTGAATCTCGTCTTTTCTCTAGTGATGTAGCAAATCATACATTTTCCAAATCTCGCTCCTCCGTTGATGGTGTAGCAGATCAAATCTTTGTCAATATCTCGTTTCTCCGTTGATGGTACAACTAGACCATTTGTTTCTTCGGATCTTGTATCCTCCTTATAGTTGTAGGTCAAAAAAAAAAAATAAAAAAAAAAAAAAAAAAAATAGAAAAAGTAAAAAAAAGTAAAAAAAAAATCAATCAAAAAGAAAAAAATCAAGTTGATGTCATTCGTCGATCTTGCTCCTCCGTTGATGGTGTAGTAAGATCCAAGTTGCTGTTAATTGATCTAGCATTTCCGTTGATGGTAAGGCTAATTCCAAGTTGTCAAATTATCCGATCCTGTCCCGCCGTTGATGGTGTGGCTGGGGTCCAAGTTGTTGAAATCTAATCCTGCTCCTCCGTTGATGGTGTAGTAGAGTTCAAGTTGTTGTTCTGCTTCTCCGTTGATGGCGTCGTAGAATCCAAATTACCTTCTGATCATGTCCCTCCGTTGATGGTGTGGCTGGGGTCCAAGTTGCCGAAATCCAATCTTGCTCCTCCATTGATGGTGTAGTATGGTTCAAGTTACTGTTCTGCTTCTCCGTTGATGGAGTCGTAGAATCCAAATTACCTTTCGATCCTGTCCCTCTGTTGATGGTGTGGCTGGGGTCCAAGTTGTTGAAATCTAATCCTGCTCCTATGTTAATGGTGTAGTAGGGTTCAAGCTGATGTTCTGCTTCTCCGTTGATCGCGAGGTAGAATCCAAATTATCATCCGATCTTGTCCCCCCGTTGATGGTGTGGTTGGGTCCAAGTTGCTGCTATTCAATCATGCTCCTCCGTTGATGGTGTAGTATGGTTCTAGTTAGTGTTCTACTTCTCCGTTGATGGTGTAGTAGAATACAATTTGTTATCTGTTCTCTTCCCTCCGTTGATGGTGTGGATGGGTCTAAGTTACTATCATCCGATCTTACTCCTCCGTTGATGGTGTAGTAGGGTCCAAAATGTCATTATTCGATCTTACCCTTATGTTGATGGTATGGTTAGATCTAAATTTACTAACTTTCAAGTTTCCTTTATTAATGTTGTAGCTAGAAAAATGAAGAGAAGAAAAAAAAGAAAGAAAAAAGAAAAAAAAAGAAAAAATAAGAAAAGGAAAAAGAAAAAAATGAAAAAAAGAGAAAAAAAAAGAGAAAACAAGAAAAAAGAAAATCAAAATGAGCTTTCAATCTTTTGATCATGCCTGTTCGTCAGAGTTGTAGCTGGATCAGACATTGGAATTATCATCCATCGATCCTGCCGCTTCGTAAGTGTTGCAGCTGGATCGAATTTTGCAGACCTTGCCTCTTCGTCGGTGTTGCAGCTGGGTCGAATTGTCTTTAAGTATTATCGTCGTCAATAATGTAGCAAGTTGGACTCATTTTGCTTCCCCAACAGACAACCCCCCATTTTGAAGATTTTGGCTTCCCCAATAGTGACAAGGTGGATTAATCAAGTCAAGAAAGAAGACCTGCGTCGAAGAGAAAAAAAATCTACAGAAGAATGAAGACATATGTCAAGAGGGGATGACCAGCCAGACCGGATGAAACGGGTTATTTTTAGTCTTTGCTTCATTGCTGTTACACAACAACGAGCAAAGAGGGGCAGCTGTAATAACCAAACCTATATAACCTTAAGCCCACTAACCAAACCATAAAACCCAATACCCGGATCTTAACCGACTCGACCCGAAAACCAAATAAAACCCTAAAACAAAAATACCCTAACCCTAATAACCTTAAGCTGCAGTATTCAGCTCTCATGTCCGACCGCCGCCACTGCCGCTCCCAGTGCAACTCTGGCCACCCATTTTAGACCAAACCCTAAGTTAATCAAAATCCCTAAAATCCCAAAACCTTAAATCAAAATAACCCTAAAAATAAAATAACCTAAACCTATAGCCACCCTACCAACTGAACCCTAAACCAAACTCATCATATCCCTAATCTACCCACCCACATCCATAGCCGAACCTATACCCTGCAACATTCGGCAAAGGACAGATTTGCAATCAAAGAAGGATATTTGTTTTATTTTTTGTCCTATATCGGTTATAAAACCGAAGGAAAAACAAATGAGAATGGGGGGATTTGAAAGAGAAATTTAGGGGTCTGTTATTCGAAAAAAACAGTTTAAAGGGGGTTTCAATCGAAATTTGTAAGGGCTAAAAATAAAAAATAAAAAAAATCTCTGTAAACAAAAGGGAATTTTGATCTGTAAAAAGAAGAAGGAAATAAAGTTTTAGAACTTTTCAAAGCGTTTTTTTTTTTTTTTTTTATATTTCATCTCCCTTATTTCTTTCATTCGAAATAAAAAGAAACAAAAAATTTGAAACTTACCGGGTTGTTTGCATTCGCCGGGATCATTCGACCTCCGCCCTGAGGTCGTCGTGCCAATGACGGTGTTGAGATAGTGATGAGCGGCGCCGGTTCGAGTTGAGAGGTTTGAGAGGAAAAGATAAAGCTTTTAGGGTTTTTTTGTTTTATAAAATCCATTCGAAATAAAAAAACTTTTAATCTTTTAAACCGGCCAATCTCAAAACGGTGTCGTTTTGACACCAGACCCGTGCGGTGACCTGGTAACCCGGGGAGGCTCAGCTTGTTTTTTAAGAGTCTAATTACGCAAGTGGTCCCTTGCTTTCTTTCCCGTTTCCACTACTGCCATAGGTTAATTCCACTTCAAGTCCTTCTACTTTTAGCCCGCCTTACCTTTGATTTAGGGGTTAATCACGATTGCGGTCCTTGCTCCTCTTTCCCGCATCTGTTTTCATCCTTTCTTATTTTATTTCCGCACTGTTATGTTACATTTTACTCAATTTAGTCACCGTTTTATTTTTGTTCAATTTTAATAATTTATTCGCGTTTTAGCACTGTTATTTCATGATCTTTTCATTTTAGTCTTTGTTATGTTTATTAACTATGTATTATATGTATATATATTTCACATATATGTTTGTTATATTATATATATGTATAATACATATTGTATATTCTACATTTTATATTTTATATTGTATTATTCATTTAATATTTAGTATATTATGTGTCATTTATATATATGTAGTGTTATAATATGTATTTATTATGTCTACTATGTATATGATTTTTTTTTGTATGAAAAATATGTTTTATATTATTATGTATATTATTATATGTTATATTAAGACCAAATGTTAAAGTATTATATATGTATAATTATTTGTACATATTATTATATCATATTAATTAATATTATGAATATATATATTGTCATGTATATAAATATATGTGTTTAATATGTATATTTTATTCGTGCCATATTTATTTTATTTATCATTTGTCATCGTATTTAATTGTCCATGCATTTTAATTTTGCATCATATATGTTTTTTAAATCACCAAAAAATGTTTTTTTAAAAAATAAAATTTGAATTTTAAATCAGTATTTTTCAAAACCTCGATAAATCATGTCCCGGGCGTAAAGGGATGTGATGTTTTTTTTTTTTTTTTCAATAAAACAAGAACGAGTCCCGGCGTAAAAGGTTGCTGTTATCTCAATATTTTCGGTATGTAAAGATCTTATTTTAAATTTTAATCGAATTCGCAATTTCAACGCCAAGACATTAAATAATCGACTAGGTACCAATTTTGGGCGGTGTGGGGGTGCTAATCCTTTCCCATCCGTAACCGACTCCCGGACCCTAATTTTGAATCTCTGGTTTTATTTTGGTGTCCGGTCTACAATTTTTAAATGACCGGTGGCGACTCCACATTTTTAATTTGAAATCGGGCGGGTATTTTTTAAATACATCAAACAGAAATTTTTAAAACCCAAAACGAACAATGAAATAAAATGTGAGCGCCGGACGAATTTGGGTGCTTACATAGTTAATTGTAAATTAATGAATCAATGAAATACATCAAATATTTTTTTTACTTTGTTATTTTTTTACGGATGATGTGAAGATAGGACTGTATTCGAACTGTGTTACCAATCTCTGCGTTTATTTATGTTGACTCACTAATGACTACTGTACCGTACCAGTAAAATGTACTACTAACGCATTCAAATGAAACATCATTAAAATGCGCCAAATGTTGGATAAATTATTTCCCAAATTGATTTAGCATTAGAATTGGTCCCGAACTTGGCAAAGAGATGCAGCTCCCAGGATCAAAATGATGGACAAGTGTGATCAAATAAATAAATAAATTATACACCAAAAAAGGATAAACCCAAATTAAAGCGAAAAAGAATCTGAATATATTCCCACGTAAATAAGAATTTAAAAACAATATAATGTCCAACTAGTTATTCAAATTCAAATTCAAATTCAAATGAATGATTATAAGCAAAAGATTCTTAATCGTTGGTGCTGGAGTCCAAGGATCCTGACATGAGAATTTGTTCCTCCTTTCGATTTCAGTTATCAGTCTCCGAATTTATTCATTTTTTTGGGTTAAATAAATTGGTTTAAGTTGGCAAAAGAATATAATGAATTTTTGGCATCTTCTTTTTATCTCCATCTAAAAGCAAGCAAAGCTTTGCTTAATCACGAAACCGTCCTGATCTAAGAGGAATGATTCTTTAGAGCTTTTCTTTAGAATTTCAAAGGCTAGTCGGATTGAATTTGAATCGATTCATTTTGTCCCATTTTGATATATTTATTAAAATGTACATATTTAAATTTTATAATTTAATTATAAATCTATCTTGCCCCACCTCGTTGCCATTCCAGTGTTGATGTCTCGGAAAACACTGTGTTGACTTAGACTTGGGTGGGTCAACTTTGTACAATTACATTGACATAAAGAAGACGTGAAACTAAAAATGAAAAGCAAATGTTTGAGTGATGTCGTGTCATTGCAAAACCTGGTCCCATGCTACTATTCAAACACAAGTTCGTGCTATTTGCAGCAACCCCTTGGAAAATTCAATATCCTCTTTTTGGTTCTCATCACACTATTTCACTTTAATAAATCTTTAACTTTCTTATAACATGTTTGATTGGACGATAAACCAATTTCTGATGCTACACGATTAAAATTTATACCATAAAAGTTTTTTTTTAAAGCGTTAGAGACAAATATGTTTAAAATATAATCTTTTAGTATTGTTGATGGTCAAAGTCAACAAGGATTGGAATAATGGTCTGACGGTGATTCGGATGGTGGTTTTTGGTGAGAGGGTATTTGTTGACCTTCTCTATAGTGTATCTTGTGTCTTAGGGTCTCTCGTTTCTCTCGTTGCATGTCCTCTTTATATTGCTAGGACAAGTGTCATCATCAGGTAGTCTTGGCTCATTGATTGGATCGGCTATGATGTGACGTCGTAAGTTTATATTGTTACGCCCAGCGATCTCATACATTGTCACATGACCGCATGCGATCGTTGAATATCTTTTGTGTGAGTCTGTTCGCACCGTCTTGGGCTGTATGGCTTTGACACGTGGCGGTAGATATTTGTAGGTACTAATAATTGTCCCCTAGATGAGGAAAGGTTATAAAGTGACCTTAGCGAACCTGAGAAACTCAAAGATATAGGTACTAACAATTTGTAGGTTTTGCACTTGATTGATTTTTATTATGTTATTTATTTATTTTTATTTTTGTTTATATCAAAGTAACCTGGAATCGTTATGAGCGTATATAGTGATCAGCGTTATAAAGCTAAACGATGAACTGGTCGATTTTCTCTTAGAGATAACCGCTATATACAAAACGTCTCATGATAAACCGCATTATTAACAAAGCGTGTTCAGGACGATACAATACTAGGTTATAGATAAGTTTTATTACCTTATTTGCGAATTTTTTACTTTAGTTATCTTGTCGGCCGCTCTTTACCGGTTCAGAAGAAAAAAGATTTTTACTTTTTACTCTCATGGCTAACCCGTCTATTGTAGTGAGAGATGAAGTAGTTTATACTACGGGTAAAGGAGATGTTAAAAACACTGGAGTACCAAGGCCTTTGTGCGGTGAACAACTTTCGCTATCGGTTTAGTTTGTCGCAAGGGTCGTATCATTTGAGTGCTTGCTCCGACAAAAGGAAATCATGGTGTTTAGTTCCTCTATACATTTTAAGGTCGGTTTTCATTTACCGTTGCATTTGTTTTTCGTAGATTGGTTGAATTGGTTTGATGTAGCGCCAGGGCAACTGGGTGAGGCAGTTGGTGGATTCTGATGGCCTATTTCCTAAATTGCAAAATCTATGGGGATGAGCCCTCTCTTAATGTGGTCCACTATTGTTATAATGTAATGGTTGGTCATGACAAAAATATGAAAGGTTTTGTAAGTATCGATCATCGCTTAGGGAGGGCGTTTGCAATGAGTAACTATACCTTTAATCTTCGTTTGGACATGATGAACTATGTTAAGATGGAGTGTGTTTTTAGGAGTTTTCTGTTTTCCATCATTTGGCACCGACCGTCTAAAGACAGGGTTGTCGCACCTGACCTGCAAGCAATGTCTCTTACGGAGTTAGTATTTCTCAAGAGATTAGAGAGTAATCCACCATTGCGCTATGAAGAAATATGCATTGTTTGGAATATTTGGGTGTATTTCCTAAAAGGGAAAGTCCCAATGGTTGGGATAAAGTAGATTTAAATGTTCTTCTTGAATGCTCTTTGGCAGACGTGCCTATTCGTGCAGAGGCCTAGCCCTTCGGTGAAGGAGAAAATGATCAGGTGGCAAGAGTTCTGTTGGGGGTGAAGGATGAACCAAAAAATTTATTCTCGCAGTATATTTGTATTCGCACTCGCCCTTGGAAGTATCGAGATGAAGACGCTGCCCTTAACGGGGTTAGCGGGGAAATTGTTCCTACCGTTTTAAAGGGCTATGCGAGTCTTAGCCTATCTGACTCTAGTCGTGGTAAAGGAAAGAAGAAGTGAGTAATCTCAAGTTCTCCTGTCGTATCCGATTTAGAGGATAAGGGAAGCTGTGTGCGCTTGGAATGCACAAGTAAAAGGTAAATGGATAAATGTATTAAGTTGTGTATGCTCTTCTTGTGGGTTATTCTTTGAAAGAAAAGAATGAATTGGGTTAATTAGCCTATGCCATACCTTGTTTCTTTTCTCTATTGCTTTCTTATTCTCTTTTTATGTACATATTCTTTTGGTATGGATGAACAGTGATTATCCCCTCATAATCGGCTGACAATAGTGTAGAGGGTTTAGTCGCGACATCAGATTTGTCAGGTTATGCGTCAGTTGAAGAGCTATTAGATTCGCCAATCCTGTTAGAAGTGGCATCCTCAGGGGCTTTAGAGTGTAGAGGGATTGGTCTGCATGGCATGGTTACTACAACCATTGTAGTGTAGTCTCCTACTCACGTATTTCCAATTGGTTCTAGTTTGGGGCTTTCCCTGACACTCAAGGTGTGTCGATAGGGCCTCGGTAAATGTTTTGGAAATAGCTCAATAAAACACGACAAACGAATGAGAACTTATAGTTCCAAGAGGTGTTCGCTAACTGCCGAAGACAAAACATTAGGAAAAAGGCCTATATTTGACAAGAAATTGTAGGGGGTTATCGGAGCTTGTCTCTGAGACTGTTGTGATTGCATCTGATCATCGCGACTCCTATTATATGACTACAATCGACGCTATTGGTGACACTGTTTCTATTGGTATGGCTAGCACTATTCCCACTTTTTGCACGTCCTCAGGTATGTCGACTAATATGTTGTTGCATTTGGTTTGATATTTTTACTATATATTTTGGCAATAAATTCTACTTGTGGGTATGTTTACAGGGTAATGTGGTAGATTCCATTCTTGTTCACTATCACACGACAAATGTACCCTTTGTGGTTTCATCTGCTAAAACTGCAAATCTGTCAGACTCTAGTATGACTCCTATGGTATCAACATCGATGGCTGCAAATTTGTTAAAGGCTGAGGTAGCTTCTTCGGTACTAGTGACTACAACTGTGTCTCTTGGTGAGAACGGCATGCCTCTGATCCCTTGGGAGGCATTTTTCCCTTAGAGAGGTATTTTAGAGGCAGAGAGGCGGTTCTATCCTGAGTCTACTTCAAGGAGGCTATCTAATTTATATTTTAGGAGTTTGGGAGCTTCGTAACCTTGCAGCGATATTAGAAGAACTGTTGAGGAAGGTTGGTGTCTTATTTAAAAACTGGGATGCATTTAATTTAACATGAAGCGAAATGCTAAAGCACTTTTTGAGGGGAACGGACAACCACGTTTAAAGGTAAAAAATTACGCACCCTTCTGAGAGAAAATAAGAAACTACGATCAAAGATGGATGATTGCACTGTACAACTGAAAAGGCTGCAGAAGAAATATAAGGCTGAGTTGTGACAACGTATGGGGGAGTTGCATAGACAACATACAGAATAGACTTCAAAGAAAGAAGCTGAGTTCGCTCGCGCTCTCAAAATTGAGAAAAAACTGATCAAAGTACTGAACAAAGCTTGAAAACTAAAGTTCAGGGCTTGAGAGATGAGCTAGCGCAGGTGAAGAATGCAACAGATTAAAGCTTTGCAAACTTCACAAGGAAATTGATTGAAGTAGAAGAGTCTCAAAAGAAAAAAAGTTATGAAATTGAAAGCTGCGCATGATGTTGATACAGCCGAGAAAGCGAAGGCAGCTGCAGATGCTACTTCTGCCTTTATGATCGAGGGAGTGGAGAAAGCTCATGATGCTGCCATTCTTAGCTTTCAGTTAGCACATGGCCCATTGGATGTCAGCGTTGTGGACTTTGATGCACTCTGCGAAGTAACTGCCGACTTTGATGTGAAGAATCCTAGTGGGCCCTTATGGGAAAATTTTGTTGCAAAGTGTAGGGGGTTATGATTTTTTCTACTTTGAATCCAAACGCAGCTCTTCGCTCTACTGATCGCAATGGTGGTCTTCCTTTTAATGCTAGAAAAAATATTCAATTAAGTCCTTTCAATGTGTATTAGGAAACTGTCTCTTGGTTGTATGGTTGGACTATGATGATTTTTATTTAATCTAATTTTTTATTTGATTTTTAAAAAAAGTATTCTCTTATTTGTGATTACTGTTGTATTTGTTTATCGTTCACAGTATGCAGTTCTCTAGCTATTTGGATAATTGCTTGCTGGGATTATATGGATCATTTGAGGATGATTTTCTAACATGCAACGTGCGGCCCAGATTATTAATATTATTTATTTTATGTATTGTATTATTGCATTAAATGCACTATTTTTGCCTATAATTATGTTTATTAAGACTCGTGTATTATTCTTGGACAATTCAAGGTAGGTCATAATGATAAAAGTGAATGTTTTAATTGGCTTTGGTAAGTATGCACGGCTATTGTTACGTTGATTGGTTAGAATTTTGATAGCGTGTGATCTCAATTGACTGCTCGAGATTGTAGGATGTGAACATTAAATGTGTATTTTAATATTTTTACGTTGGAAACCAAAATGGCCTGGTCTGGCAATCTGGCTACTCTAATATAAATAGGATCATTTGAAGTATATTTTGCAGTAAACAGAACGATGGGTTGTTTCAATCATTCATGGGCAGACGCTCTTATGTTTTAATTTCGCGTTTCGTTTGTTGTTCTTTACAATGACGAGGAGTATGGGAAAAGTTTGTTGAATAAATATTACTTATTTCTTGGTTTACCTAGATCGACGAACAATAGTGGTCGGAAGGCTATCTATAGCCATTTGTGGTGAGAAATGCTAACAAGCAATGTACTTAGGGATCTAGAGAACAAGGTTCTCAGGATGTCCTCGTGTGTTGGTGTTTGGAACCATATTGAGGGGTCGACCGACTCAGGCCAACTTGTCATACCTTTGAATGTGATAGGTTTTGGCTGCGACGCCCCTATATACGTGATCAAAGTGGCTTTTTGTACACTAGTCGTGGTACTTGTAATGTCGGCAACTATGATGAGAAACCATTCTTACCTGATGACCCTTACAGCAGTGCTGAAGCGAAAATAGGAGAGACATGTTGTATCGTCATGTGCGTTGGGTATTGTTATTGTGTAGGCCTTCGTAGACTGTGTTTACTAGGAATATTGTCAAACATTTTTCCTTTCTCTTTGCATGGATGCACAATTGTAATATGCTATTTATTTGTGTTTGTATAAGAATAGGGTTTCTCGATTTAGATGAGTGTGTTTATGTGTAAGTTAATTTATTGATAGACGGACTTTTATTTTCTTTATACATAGGATTTACTAGCGGCAATGCCTCTTTATGCGTATTTAGATTTATGGACAAAATTACTTTCTTGAAATAGATCATGCGTATATTATGTGGTATGAGTCACCTGCTAGATGTTAGTCGTGAAGAATTATGTATTTTCACGATTTTATATTTGCCACGACACCCCTCTTTTAGAGTGAATGCTTGCCCCCAAGTAAAAAAATGTATGGGTAAAATGATACACGAAATAATGTCTTGTCGTTCTTTAGCTATATATTTCCCCTAGTTTTACCTTGTATTGTTCTTTATGGAGAAATATTTGACATGGTGGAGTGGATTATGTATTAATATCATCGTGTTGAACTAATAGAGCTCTTGCCCCGACTGAGATAGATCTAGCAACTATATATGTTTTTTTTATGTTTGTTAGACTTATGCATGAATAATCGATTCCTGGAAGCGAGATACACTCTGTTGACAATTTGTTTTTATCTCAGTTTGCACACTTCTTTAAAGTGAAGATCATGGAGCTGATTCATTTATGCGCACTTTTTAAAAGTGGCGATCGTAGAGCTGATTCATCCAGGTACACTTCTTTAAAGTGGCGATCATGGAGCTAATTCATTTAGGCGCACTTCTTTAAAGTGGCGATCGTGGAGCTGATTTATTTAGGCGCACTTTTTAAAGTGGCGATCATGGAGTTGATTTATTTAGGCGCACTTATTTAAAGTGGTGATTATGGAGCTGATTTATTTACGCGCAGTTCTTAAAAGTGGCGATCATAGAGCTAATTCATTTACGCGCACTTCTTAAAAGTGGCAATCATGGAGTTGATTTGTTTAGATGCACTTTAAAAGTGGTGATCATGGAGCTGGTTTATTTAGGCATACTTCTTTAAAGTGGCAATCATGGAGCTGATTTATTTAGGCACACTTCTTTAAAGTGCCGATCATGGAGTTCGTTTATTTAGGCGTACTTCTTTAAAGTAGTGATCATAGAGCTTGTTCATTTAGGCTCACTTCTTTAAAGTGGCGATCATGGAACTGATTTTTTTACGCGCACTTCTTAAAAGTGGTGATCATGGATTTAATTTATTTACGCTCACTTTTTAAAAGTGGAGATCATGGAGCTAATTCGTTTACACGTACTTCTTAAAAGTGGTGATATTCCGACATGTGCGCTCTAGAACGTGAAACAACAAGTATAGTTAACACCATATGCCATTATGTACATGAAATAACCCATGCCATTTTTAAATATAGAACTTTTTGAGGTACTTGGCATTCCATATTCTTTGAACTTCTTTTCCATTAAAATCTGTAAGCTTGGATGCTCCAAATCCGATCACTTTATCAATTTGATATGGTCCCTCCCATGTGGGGTCATATTTCCCCTCTTAGTTGGTGGCTTGCTTGCTTTTGTATTTCGTAACACGAGGTCGCATGGTCAAAATTGCTTGTTATTACGCATGAGTTGTAGTAGTTTGCGACAATTTGGTTCCTTTCCTCTATCATTATCTCTAACTCATCTAGTTTCTTTGAGCATGTCGAGATACATTCAGAGGGCTTCACTATATGTATTGGTATCATACTACATGGTTTTATATGTGGGAACCTCTATTTCGGATGGTATGACAGCTTTTGTACCGTATGTGAGATTAAATGGTGTTTCTCCTGCTTTGGGTTAGCTAATGATTTAATGTGGATACTTTTATACCTATAGGAAGGGGGAAACAATATAACAATGGGATCAAGAACATGTGCTTAAAGTGTTTATTACCTTTGCCCGTATAGGAAGCTATTCGAATCGCCTATAATATTGCTTGTAGCTCCTTTGTCCACGCTTCCTTTACGTCGCCAACCCTCTTTTTGAGTGCAGACATTATTTTTTCGTTAAACGGTTCAACCTGACCATTCATCTTTGGGGATTTCACTGAGCTTTGAGTCAACATGATATGAAAATTTTTATAGAATTCCTTGAATGTTTTTTGGAATTGAGTATCGTTGTCTGTGATTATTGTATGAGGAATGCCGAACCTGCAAATGATAGATTTCCATACAAAGTTCTCAATTTTTTTGTTATTGTTGTTAACGGCTCTGTCTCTATCCACTTGGTGAAGTAATCTACTGCAACTACCAAATACTTCCGCTGACCTACCGCCAACGGGAATGGGCCCAAGATGTCGATGCCCTAAATCGCGAATGGCCAGAGACTTGTGCTGGATTTAAGTAACGTGATCGGTTGCCTCGAAATTAGGGCAAATTCTTGATAAGGTACGCACTTGCTCACAAATTCTTTAGCGTCTCTTTCCATTGTAGGCCAATAGTAACCCTGTTTGACTACTTTTGGGGCTAATGACTGCAAGCTTGTATGGTGTACGTTGACTCCTTCGTGAATTTCCTACAGTACCAACTTGGCCTCATAAGGTCCTAATCATTGCAAAAGTGGCTAGGTAAACCCTCTATTATACAAAGTTTTATTGATGACTGCATACTGGGTGGCTCGTTTAACTAACTTAAGTATTTGGGCCATGTCATCGAGAAGTTTTTCTGTTTAAAGAAATGCTATAATCAAAGTCATTCAAGTATCTTCTGTATCAAGCTGACACAATTGGGTTTCTGTTGCGAAAGAGGGGTACTCCCGATATTCCATTAAGAACATGTCCCTTTTTTGGACTTCGAGTGTTGTTGCTAGTCTTGCCAAAGCGTCCGCTCAAGCGTTGTCGCCTTTAGGTATTTGTGTTACGGAATATTGGGTGAACTGTCTTAGTAGTCCTGCCTTTTGGAGGATTAATTCCCCAAAATTTTGTCGCACATAAGCTAACATAAAAACCACAAATAACATGATGCATAAACATAAATAAACTTTGTTAGAACCTGTCACCCTCTGATGATACTTAAGAAGTGTTTCATATTGAACTCCGTATTCGCCTAGCAATTGTTTAGCCACTCGCTGAGAATCAGTGAATATCTGTAGGTATTTTATCTTAAGCCTTACCGCGAGCTCTAACCCTACTATTAAAGCTTCATACTCTGTCGTATTATTAGAGAAGGCAAACGCGAAGCCGAGCATATATTGTCATTCTTCTCTTGCATTGGGTGCGCTCAACAGCACACTTGCTCTTGCTCCATTGACAACTATTGATCCATCCACATGTAGAGTCCAAGGTTATGCATTTATAGCCCATTCTTGTTCGAACCTAAGGGGAGGCTGCTATACCTTATGATTTTTCTCACTAGTGACTGCTTCTTCAGGAGGCGGAATTGCCTCTACCATAAAGGTACACTTTGCTTCAAAATAGGCCAAAACTTGGGCCTTGATTGCCTTTCGCAGTCTATATTAAATTCTAAATTTACTAAGCTCCACTCCATATTTTAACATCTGCCCTTGAGCGACCACCTTTCCTAACACATCATTGAAGGGTTGATCACTGTGGACAACTACCTGATGTGCTTGAAAATAGCGGCGAAGCTTTCTGGCTGATGTTACTTGAGCAAAAACTAATTTTTCTACTCTTGTGTACCACTTCTTTACTGACTGTAGGACTCTAGTAATGTAATAGACTGGTCTTTGAACATCTTTTTCCCGTAAGACCAATACCGCTGCTGTAATTTTGTCAATAGCTGTCAAATACATGAGCAAGGTTTCCTCGATTTTAGGCACTGCCAGCACGTGGGGCTAGACAAATATTTCTTTAAATGATCGAATGCCTGCTGACAATCCTTCGTCCATTAGAAATGACCTTTCAAGGCTTTAAAGAACATGAGACACTTATCTGCCCTGTTTGGGTACAAATCTGTTCAACGCGATCACCTTGTCGTTGAGCCTCTGGATATCCCTGGTGTTTTCTAGTGGTTCCATACCTAGTATCGCCTTTATCTTTTTTGGGTTTACTTCAATGCCTCTTTTTGAAATTAAGAAAGTGAGAAACTTTCATGCCCTCACCGTGAAAGCGCACTTTTCAGGGTTAAGATGCATCCTATAAAGGCGCAAAATGTCAAAAACTTCCTGCAAGTCAACCAAATGTTGCTCAAAATAAGAGCTTTTGATTAGCATTTCATCGACGTAAACCTCCATGTTTCTTCTTATTTGATATCGAAAAATTTTATTAACCAGCCTTTGGTATGTTGCTCCTGAATTTTTTAATCCAAATGGCATTACTCTATAACATTAAAGGCCATCCTCAGTAATAAAGGTTGTTTTTCCTTTGTCCTCCTTCGTCATTACGATCTGGTTATACCCAGAAATGTGTCCATGAAACTTATAAACTTATAACCCGCCTAGACATCTACTAACCTATCAATAGATGATAATGGGAAACAATCCTTAGGGCATGCCTTGTTGAGATTAGTGAAGTCTACACACATCCTCCACTTGCCGCTAATTTTTTTTTACCATGACTACGTTTGCTAACCACTGTGGGTACCTAGCCTCTTCAACAAATCTGCCATGATTAGCTTCTACGTTTCTTGTATAATGGATTGGACCTTATTCTCTAAAAAAATTCTTTTTTCTTGTCGTACAGGTTTTGCGGATGGGTTAACATGCAGAGCCTGTTCCATGATGGTCGGGTCTATTCTAGGCATGTCAGCAGCCAACCATGCAAAAACATTAGTGTTGTCCCGTAATAGTCGTACCAACCTTCTTCTACTCTGCTTGTCTAAGCCTGTTACAATTCTGGTGGTTTTTCTAGGCTCGTCTGGGTAAATCTCCACCATTTTATCGCTTCTACCGGCTCTGGCTTTTTGAGCTTTTTAGTCTCCCTTGAGGTCAAGGCTCCCAAGAGTCATCATAACTTTTTTCACGACACTAACTTCGGGTCATGTTCTTTTTGTCTGAATCTTTCCACCAGCTTGGTTGTAGCCTTTTTGTTCCTGAGATAAATAGAGTGAGAGAACATGGCATTGTCTTGTTGCCTTTCGGTCGGTCTGCATGGAACATTCCCCTGACGGTGTGGGAAACTTGACCTGTAAATAATAAGGAGAAACTGCCACTCTAGCCCTTCTCATGAGGGGTCTCTCAAAGAGAGCGTTGAAGGCGAAGGGATTGTTGACAATAAAAAACTGTCTGCATGATTTTATTGTCACCATCTCCCATAATTACAGAAAGTCGAATAGAACCTTCCACCTTATTAGTTTGGCCGCCAAACCTATATATTGGATTCCTAGGCCTCAGTTCCTATCTGGGTATTCTCACTGCTTAAATGCACTCAACACTAATACCTGCATAGCGCTACCTGTATCAATCAAGATTCCTTTTTACAGTAAACCTAGCTATCACAGCCGTGATAATAACCGGGTCACTGCTTTCTTCCTCCCAGATATCGTCATCTTCTTCTTCTAAAAACGAGACCTACTATGGCTCTCCTTGCCTCGGTTTCTTGGTCACTCCGTCCAAGGGCAATGTCACCCCTTGCATGTCAGTCCTGCGCTTAGAGCCCAAATGGATGTCAGTCCTACGCTTAGAGCATGACTGGATCCATTCCTCATTTAACTCAATTAACATATTACGGAATATCCAAAAATACTCTAAAGAGAAAAAATCGAAGGTCATACGTTCGCTCTATGTTCACTACACCAATTGTTGATGGTCAAAGCCAACAAGGATCGGGGATGGTGGTCTGGCGGTGGTTCAGATCGTGGTTCTTAGCAAGAGTGTCTGATAGTGTATCTTGTGTATAGGGTCCCTCATTTTTCTCGTTACATGTCCTCTTTATACTACTAGGACATGTGTCATGGCCAGGTAGTCGTGGCGCATTGATTGGACTAGCTATGATGTAACGTCGTAGGTTCATAATGTTACGCCCAGCGATCTCATACATTGTCACATGACCGCTGGACGAGATATTGTTTGCAATCTTACTCGTTCACCCTGTGTTATTGAGGGTGTTATCTAAATCATAGTTGACCGCATGCGATCATTGGACATCCTCTGTGTGAGTTCGTTCGCACCGTGTTGGGCTGTATGGCTTTGACACATGACGATAGATATTTGTAGGTACTAACAAGTATCATATGGACTCTACTGACGACATTGCTCCTTGCCCCATCCATCTGAGATGGAGCTTTAAAACTGTCTTTTTTTTATATACATTATCTACCAGACATCTTTCATGGTTACGACAAAATAAAAAGGTCCATGGTTGGCAGAATCGGTGGGAAGGGTCAAGGTAACCATGTAGCTTAAAAACATACTATTAAAACGTACAAGTTGTTAACTAAATCTCAACTTTATTATTATTTTGCAACATTTTAAAAGATGTAGACTTAATCACGCTTAAGTGTACCCAATCACTGATTTAGAGAGTTGGTGGTATGACTAACATATAGAAATGGTAGAATTAGCAGTATGTCTAACATATAAAAATTATATAAAAAATATAGAAGTTGAAGGTTTAAAAAAACATGCTAAATTTGAGGGGGAAAGTGAAAAAAATGAATATGTTTTGATTCATTTTCACCATTGTTTTTATAAATATAAGCTTCATTCTAAATTGGCCTCAAACTTTTGAACATTTCAATTTTATCTTCAAATTGTGAAACTCAATATAAATTAGTCCATAAACTGTAACACCCCGAAAACTGGCTTAGTCGAAATTCGGTTTCTGATGATCAAAAATTCAATTCCAACAATTAAGTGAATTCTTGTGAAAGTGCTAAGGACTAATTTGAATAATTAGAAAGTCTCAGGCTTAAATCGCAAGAATAAAGACTAAGGACTAAATTGTGAAATTCTGAAACCAAGGGCCATTGGCTAAAATGTGGTAATAATAAAATAGTAATTTATAAGAATAAGACATGGAGATTATAAGGACTAGGTGTGTAATTAGACCACCTAGTGACTAAATTGTAAGAGTAGAAAGTATGACTAATGGTTAAATAGTAAGAAAATGAAGTTAAGTGATTAAGTGTAAGCAAGGGAAAAGATTAATTGCTCATGATTAATTAGCCCATGAGATTTCCTCTTGTAAATGGAAAGATAATTGAAGGATTTGAGAAATAATTTAACCATTTTTAAAAGTGGTGAAACAAGCACCTAGGTGTCATTTTCTTGTATTTTAGTTCTAATTTCTTTTAATTAAAAAGAAAGAAGAGAAAAGGGTGGTAAGGGCTATTCATTTCGGAAATTATAGGGAGGGAAAGAAAAACTTATTCTTCAACCTCGAGTAATCTCTATGTTTAAATGCTTAAAAAACATGGGAGAGGAAAGTTAAAACTCTTTAATTATAGTCATTGAAAAATGAAATTCATCACGGAAAATGAAGGCCCAAGCTTGACTCCTTAAATTGATACTTAGTTTAGTAAGATTGGAGATGGGTAAGTAAATCTCTAGACTCTAAATTTATGTATTTATTGTAAGAATTAAGGGTTTCATGTATTAGTTAAGTTGTTCAAGTGATTTAAAGAACTTAAGTCTGAATTTAGAGAAATCTGTCTAGAACTACTGCAGTGGCAGTAAGTTCAATAAGTTACCAAAAATCTTATCAAATATGGAAATGAAACTTATATGTATGGACCGTGTATGAATCTAGTTTCATTTGCAACAAACGGTGATCAATTTCGAGTCATATATCAAAAGATATGAATTTTTGAGTAAGTGGAGGTCCAAAAAACAGGGAATCAATTCGTAAACTGCATGAACATAAACTTTGAAATTTTACTAAAGATCATATGAGAAGACTCGGAATATGGAATTTAAATGGTTAGAAAGCTTATTCAGTCTACTTTCGTTTAAAATAAATGGAATCGAGTTCCAAGTTATATAACATTTTATAGGAATATTTCTTTAGACATAGTGCAAGTTGTCTAGTGTATTAAATGACATGTTCTTCTTAATGTTTGGTTAGAGGAAGTGGAAATCACAATTGGGAGAATAAGGAAAAGATCTCTGAGCTTGGATCAAGGTGAGTGCAGTTATGTATTCGGATGACACTGTATCATCCTTATCTTTGTTTCCTATGCATATAATGTTTGTTTTTCATGAATTATTTTGCATTGGCTCACATAGAGCAATGTGGTGGCTACATTCATGGCATAGAAAGCTTGGTAAGCTTCTTTGATTATGTTTTGCGTTATGGTTGCATTGTTGCATTGACATGGTATGTTATAAAATGATATTATGAAGAGAAAGAATAATAATTTTGTTATATAGAAACTATGCTATGAAATGCTATGAAACAAAATACTATGAAAAGATATGAATTCCCATGCTTTGGAGTTTTTTGCTCATCATTGGTATATAAATGGATCATTGGAGCTTTATGCTCATCATTGACAAGTACATAGATCATTGGAGTTAATGACTCACTTATGCTACAAGATACTATGAGGTTACAATGCTGAAAGCTAAGACTCAATCATATTATAAGAATGCTTTCCTAATGCTAAAGCATAAAATGTATATGTTGCCTATGAGATGGAAGTCCTTGGACACTTTGGCATGATAAATGGTATATGTTGCATGATTATGGAGATGTTGTGGGCTTCGGGGTGATGATGGGATAGAAGTAGATTCATTGATATGCTTAAACACTAGCCATTGATTTGTGCTTTGTGCTATGTGTAACACGGACCAATATGGTCAAACACGGACCAATGCTATCCATGGCCAAATGTGATCCAAGGTGAACGTTATTAAAAGACATGCTCAAGATATGACAATGATTCTCCAATAAGATATGCTCAAGACATAACTATGAACTCAAATAAGACACACTCAAGATATAATAAGTATACATTGATGTCATCATGTACTTTGATTTCATTATTATATTGTTTCTAGTATACGTTTAATTGATTGAAATCCATAATTGTTCATATATATGAAGTTATGCAAGGTTACTACCTTACTTAGGCTAGTAAGCCTAATGCATTTCATTAACATGTATTTTTAGGTCATAAGTTCGTTAAGGGTCGATCATGGTTGGAGGTTGCACGTCACTTCTCAAGCTCTGAGTAATGTTTATACTTTACCTTATAACTCCTAAAATGGTGACATATGAACTAAGCATGAAATAGTATTTTGATGATGTTACATGATTTTGATACAGTTGTTATGATGATGACGTAAGTAATGTTGTGATGGAGTTGTGAACCTGTTATATGTTATACATGTTAAACAAAGTGGAATGATGCTTATGTGGTGTATGTAGTATGATATAAGTATGCTCTGCATTTGAATGATGTAATCTTGATATTTAAGTGGTGTAAGTCTTTGTTATTTGATTGGCGTAAGTCTTTGATATTTAAGTGGTGTAAGTCATTGTTATTTGACTGGTGCAAGTCTTTGAAACTATAGGAGTCTATTGAAAGTGTTACAAATTTTGAATAAACATAAAAATTTATAGACATGTATAATATGAATTGTATTTAATGAATATGACCTTAAGCCCGAATAAGAATTGATAAATAAAAAGATTTACATTTTGGTCCCGAAGAGTCAAGGAACTTAATTGAGTTTATTATTGACCTTTGACTATTCTAGGAATTTGCAAATACAATAATCATGTATTGAACTTCATAATATACATCTACTTTTGATCCATGGATATATATATATATATATATATATATATATATATATATAGAATCTGATAATTACAAATTAGTCCTCAAGTATTGTAGACTTAAATTGAGAGGGTTATTGTATTTCAAATGTGTTGAAATTTGGCATACAAGATTTATAAAATATAAGTTTTGAACTTATAACATTGCAATCTGAATTGAGACATGTATCGTATGGCTTATCGAAATGGTTCCTAACTTTGTGATTATTGCATTTTAGTCACTAAAATAGTAATATAACTAATTGATTATTGTATTGGAATTATTGACTTGGCCTATCGAATAAAATGAACAAAATTTCATCAATTATATTTATGTTTATTAAATTACCGCATCGACATTGTTCCCGATAGCATCTTCGACCCGGTTCTCTACCAGACCGGGAAGGGGGTGTTACATAAACTTTAAAATATTTCAATTTCATCCCTAAATTATAATTGTCATTCTAAATTGGTCCTAAACTCTTAAAAATTTTAACTTAATTCCAAATTATCAATGTATGCTAATAATATCCATGTTACTAAAACCGATAAAAAATGTTAATTGACATGTAAATATTGATGTGTAATATGTAATAATATGATGTGGCATAAACGATAATTTGAGGATAAAATTGGAATGTTCAAAAGTTTGGGGACCAATTTAGAATGGATGTCACAGCTTAGGGATGAAACATGAATATTCAAAAGTTTGAAGACCAATCTAGAATGAATGTCATGGTATGAGGATGAAATTGGAATATTCAATGTTTGGGGACCGATTTAGAATAATAATTTGGGATGTGTGGTTTAACTAACTCATTTTATATGTGTTTTACCTCCACATTCGAAGTTATCTCCAACCACTCAGTCGTTTTCACTCCTTCGTATATAGGGTCCCTGAAGCCTCTGAAGTTTTCTCTAAGATGCCCAAGCCTTATCCGAAGGTAACCCAAATCCCTCGACATGGCCGCTGTTAAGAGCAATAGTCCTGACATGATCATTGTCAAGCTCACTTGGCCTACAAACTGAGTCCACTACTTAATAGTTGAATCTACCCTTGCCAACCTATCAATAAGCATCAATCGTAGGCTAGACACAAGGGATGGACATTTCACCCGACCTGGTCAAGTCAGAGTTTTTTTGTAAAAAAAAATTAGGTTTTTGTCGACTATGGTTTTTATTAAGGATGAGGTTTGGTTCTGGTTCAGGATAAAAATATTCGACCCGACTCGAGACTAATAATGTAATTTTCCCCTATATTTTTAGGGTATTTTAAATAATGTCCCCCTCTTTATATTATTTTACAATTAGGTCTTTTAAATTGATTTTTTTACAATTTGGTCCCTAAAATTATTTTTTTTACAATTAGGCCCGTAAAAATTATTTTTTTTATATAGATCGAGTCAGGTAGGGTTGAGTTGAGTTCAAGTTGAGAAATATAATTTTTGGGTTTGGTCAGATTTTTTTAAGGATGGGGTCGGGTAGGGTTGAGTTCGAGTTTAGGATAATTATTTTCGAGTCGGGTTTTATTCGGCCAAAAACCCGACATGTGCCCATCCCTACCTGACACCAACCATTAAATAAGACCATTTTTGTTAGGTACATATGAATACCCGCACAAGCTACACTAGATGGGGACTTTTTTGAAACTTAGACCATTGTTCATTTCCTTAAATTATTGACTGCATGCCTCCGCTCAAACTAGAAGGGGTGAACTGCCTAAAACCTCCACTATCTCATGTTGTCTATCAACAATTGTTTTTGTGAACGTGGAACACTTTTAACCCAAAAAATCAGTCATGATGAATTCCCAAGAGCAATCATCATAGAATAACCAGACTAACTTTTCATCATCTCAAAAGTCCACGCAATATGCCTGATTTTTCTAGAGAACCAGAGCAAAGCACCTACGATTCAACATAATATGGATATTACCAAGCTTATTATAGTCACTATGACCAATCCAACCAACATTTTCCCAAACCACAATACCAACAAATCTCATATCTTTAGTACCAAAATGTCTCGCAAGTTCAGAGTTTAGAGAGCAAGTGGTGAAGTTTGCAAGAACAGTTCCAAGCCTCTTATATGGCTCAACAACAGTTACAAAAACACAGAAACAACAAGAGTTAATGCAGAAAAGTGTTTAAGAGTTTTAATCTCTCAAAACCAAGGAGATGGTCGGCGAAGAGAGAAGAAAGAAAGAGCCTTCAATGCTGAAAAACAAAATTAAGAAGAGCAAATTGATGTTCATCTAAACGCTCAAGGTGTCGTAATCCCTTCTCCAAGGAGATAGTCAGCTAAGAGAGGAGGAAGAAAGAGCCTTCAATGCTGAAGAACAACATTGAATATGTATCGAAGAGTTCTACAAGAGCATCCGATCTTTCACTATATATCTAGCGTAGAGATGCCTCCATTCCGCATTAAAGAGTTTTACAAGAGCATTGAGATCTTTTGTTATATATCTAACGACGAGGATTTTTGCTCCACATCGAGGAGTTATATAAGAGCATAGAGATCCTTTGTTATATATCTAGCGCAAAGATGTCTCTACTCTGTGTTAAGGAGTTCTACAAGAGTTTTTCTATCCTTCACTATATATCTAACATCGAGATGACTTTTGTAATAAACTGATTTGGATTAATAATTTGGGCCTTGGATTCGGATTTGAATCTTTCAAGAGCTAAGATTTGATTTGGGAGAATCAAATTTGGAAGTCCATTAAATGGATTATTGGACTAGATTGAATAGGGCCTTAAAGTTGAATCTAAAATGAAAATAAAAGGGATGACATGTGTTTATTATTTTTATTGGGGGATAATGATGTTTGAAATTTAAAATAAGAGTGGGCAGTGGAAAAAGGGGAAAGAAGTATGTTGGAGAGGGAGAAAAAGTGAATAGTAGGGGGGAAATAGAAAAGTGGGAGAGAAAGTGAAGATAAAGAGTTTTGAAATTCGATCTACCACCGTTCAAGCATCCGTTCGTGACACTTTTGACACTGTTGGAGAGATCTTGTTGAGACAATTCAGCCAATGGTCACCAAGCTGTTGCCGCCATTCGTTGGGGGTAAGAGAAAGCAAGTTTCGGGTTGCTTGAAAAGAGGCATTTTTGATGGCTAAATCGTGAAATGGAGGGTACCACCATGTTCACCAACTTTGGGACAACGAGACTAGAGCTTACCGCCACCGTCTGACGATCAGAGGAGGCCCCATGTTAGACCTGGCAAACTTGACCCGATACCCAAAAATTGAACCAATTTACCTTAACCGAGACCCGAAATCTACCCAAACATGATGTCCCAAAATTTGATCCGAAATCGAAACAAACCGATCTGAACTAAAACTGATCTGAATTTTAGTCAAACCGAAATAGACCCAAATAAATTTTCAACCGAACTGAATAAACCCGAACCGAATAGACCCGAACTGACGACAACCCAAATATAAAAAAGATATTAATAGAAATAAATGAAGATATGATATGAACAACCACACAACTCAACAAAAAGTTAAATATATTGGCTTTATAAATCTATATATATGGTGTAAAAAACTGACTGGCCTAAAAACTCGATAAAAACTGATCGATCTCCTATTAACTCGAAATTGACCCGAACCGAACTGAAACTTAACTGACCCAAAATGACCCGAATTACAATAGACCCAAACTAAAATCGAATCAACCAAACGAACTGAAACTGAATTTGAACCGAATAATATCAGACCCGAATGACCCGAACCAAAATAACTCAAACCAAAACTGAATCGAATGACCCGTTTGCCACATCTACCCTACGTACTGCCACCGCGAGTGGGCGTGCGCAGCAGTAGGCGGGTGCACACTGCTTTAGTGCATCGTGCCACACTAGAATATCTCTCGTAGGTGCATCGAAGATCCTGTGCACCTGAGCCGCACTGAATCATTGGATCCTTAACTAGCCGTTGACTGTCGTTTTCATTTTTTTGACCCTACCTAGGGTTTTTTTGACGTTTTGAGTCCGTTGGCGCAGTCCATTTTGCCAAATTTAAACCTGGTAAGCTATTTTTTAGGTTTGAACTTGTGTTTGAATAGGATATGTGTTAGAATTAATGTATTTTCGTATTCATTTTTATATGAGAATTATTCAGGCTTGAATACCGGATCAATAGGAGCATTTGGGAAGTTTGAACGAGGATTTGTCAATAATTGCTTGAATTTAGTACACCTCAAACTCTGAAATTCTTCATGAGCATCATAAGTATAATTGCCTTGCTTGTTAGTGTTCGCAAAATAGGTAGATAAAAATAAGTATGCGTTGAGATCGGTATTACAAGATGCATGATGAGTTTGAGAATATTTGAGACTTGTAAGGGCTTTAGATACCGTGTAAGGTTATTTGAATATTCGTATAATTATTTGAGTTGATTGATTATATGTTATGTTGCTTGAGTGCTTGAGATATAAAATTGGCATGTTCGATGAAAATTATACTTAATGGACTGATAAATAGTAATATTCGAATAAATGATCATAAAGTCATGATTTGTTATTAATTGATTAAATGCGCTAGCAAACAAACCCTAATGACTTTCATAAGCTTTAGGAATTTGAATAAAGCCGTGTAATATCGTAGTTCGTTTTAAAGATACAAACTTACGAGTAGGGTATTGGTACGGACTTAGACTGTACTGGTACGCTGTTGAATATCGTATCGATACAGGTCAACCCATATCAATACTCGAATGAATTTAACAATTCCAAAAGGTAATTCCAGTATTGGTACGTGTGAGAGTAACGGTACCAGGGTACAGTACAGATACTCGTATTCAAGTAGCGGTACCTACTGAACTAAATAATCTATAATGCTAGCTAAAGATGGGAATCGAGATGAAAAATTAATTGTTTGATTAATGTATTAATTAATATGAAAATATAGATTAATTGAGATAATAAATGAGATTAAGTTTATACTCTTCCATAATGTATTAACAACTAAGGAAATGTAAAATTAATGATGCGTTGATGATTAGCAACAATAAAGGGATCCTTAGGATCGCGTTGCTTGTATGACTGGGTAGGCATTTGATTGGTTGAATCGTCATAATTGTTGGGATCCGGATACCCAGTGAAAGAGTGTTGCAACATAATGGTTAGAGATACCGAATAAAGGTTACCAATGCTGTGTGACCCGGGCCTTATTTGAAGATACTTGATAGAGGATTCCAAGTATGCATGTATGTTTTGATGTTGTGTGACGCGGTCTTACCCAGGTTGTATGTTCCGATGCTGTGTGACCTAGCCTCACCCTTAGAGTGCACGTTCTCGATGTTGTGTGACCTGGGCCTCAATCCAGAGTTGTTGTTTGATATGTGTGCTTTTGCCTAGATGATTTGATAAGATCTCGGGTATGGTTGGGCCTTGTAAGCAATGTATGATGCTTGTTATGATGTTAGCATGTGATTGGGAGACTAGTGATAGCGCCACATTTTATTTATCTTTCCTTATTGCTCACAATAGCTTGCATGCTTATATTTATGATTAACATGAAGTATAGTATAATAGATGTGTAGCACTGAGCTTTGTAAGCTCAGCACTCAAAATTGTTACTTCTGTGCGTAGGTTGATCGTTGGATTGTGGGATCGAGGAGTATTATCAGTACGTTATTCTAGCATAGGGTGATTTCTAGAGTACGGTACTTGTGTTTTCTGGGTTGTGTATTCATACGACCTTAAGTGTTTGAGTCTGTAACTCGCATTTTAGAATTGTATTGATCAAGTAAAATGTTCAAATGCTTTAAATTAATTTGGAGCTACTTTGTAACAATTTATTTATTTATTTATATTTTTAACTATTTGGTTTAAATATTTTTAAAAAATATTTAGTTGGGCTAAACCGAGTGGAGAAATTTTATGGTAATAGGTTGGGCTTAAGGCCTAAATGCAACTTCCTGAATTAGGGTGTTACAACTTTGTTCCACATCGAGCGGTTCTAAAAAAACATCAAGATTATCTATTATACACTTAGCATCGACAACACTTCCAACAACTAAATTTTGTGGACTTAGTGAAAAAGATGAACAATTTTTAAAGACATGACTCTAACATAATTAAGAAGATTAACACTAGAAAATGAGAGTATATCAAAATTTTGTTAAATAAAAAATCTTTGTACAAACTCTTACTGCTACCACACAAAGCTATCTTGAGACTAAGGCGAAGAAAGAGCATTAGTATGGATATCTAGATCCACAATTGGATTATCTTTTGGGGCATCCTCCGCATCTGAGTTCGAATAGAAACTTGCGTCATCTTTCTATAAAACATGCGACATCACATGCTCCTGAAACTTCTCTCAAGTTTTCCTAAAAAGTTTATAGGATCGAAAGGCAACTACACCTAGGACATATCCTATCAGCACTGCAGGTTCTACTTTAATATGTCTATCGGGCCAAGGGTTGCTTGAAACATACAGGCCAAGCTACGTTCACATTTATCCCTAAAAGTTTTGAAGACTTAAAGCTTCTCCAAGCCTTCATTGACCAACTTCTTTGAATTAGCCTTGGTGAGTTGTAGGTGTTAAATCTCTGCATTTGAGGTTTCTTTTCAATGTTGACTCTTTGTCCCGTTGGCTTTCAAGGCCTCCTTCAGCTTCGCCCTCACACACATAGCATGATCGCAGATTTAAAAGTTGTGTTCATCTATTTTTTAGTCTTACCACGGGCATCTACTACTTCCTTCTTGGCTACCTCTGAGCCTCTACAACTTGGCCTCAGGCTTTCTCAGCTTCTTTGGCATGACATTAAGTTGTAGCCAACTCCTGCCTCAGACCCTTCAAATCTCTTTCTAGTGTCATAACTTAAGCGTTAACCACTTGTAACTCAGATTCTTTGGCAATGGTCATTTTTTCTACTAATTACCCTCTACAATGGTCATTGCGAAAGTTAGAGTGGATCTCTTTATTTGTCACACAAAGGGATCCCATAACTTTAGCAATGAACTGAGATGCCTCAGAAGCTACTCTAGTGGCCTCAACATAGCTAGTCCCATGAAAGACCACAACAAACTTTTAATCAGCACCCCGATAAGAACCATCTCAGTTGAAGGGGATAAAATCATAACAACAAGCGTCAAACTCAAACAACTTCAAAAAAAGAGTCAAGTTAAGGTCATCAAATAAGGCTTTTGTAACACTCCAAACTCGGTGCCACATCTAGGACTCAAGCCCAACTCGCAACTATAAAATTTTTGACCTAGTTTAGCCCAATTCACAGCCAATTTCCAAAAATCCATTAAGTTCAAAATATATTAAGCATAGATAAACATTTGAAAACGTTTACATGGGAACTTCATTTAAATTACAAATATAAAATCATTTATCTCGAGTTATAAATCCAAAATACGAGTTACAATACAAAACTACAGGGTCCTACAAATACATAGCCCAATAAATCTAAGTATTGTACTCTAAACAAGTCAGAGTTCAAATCTTACTCCTAGTGGTGCACCTCCAATGCAACGTGCCAACCTATTAACCTTCGAACGGAAACAACGATTCTGAACGCTGAGCTAACAAGCTCAGTGGATACACTTCTACTCTACTCTACTTTATGCAAATCATAAATATGAGCATGTAGCTAGAGATGACATGGCAACATAACAACATATGGCGTTACCTCTAGCCATCAAAACACATAAAAAGCAAAAGATGCATCAATCTCAGAAAGCAAACATATGTATCAAACCAAAAACCTAGAGTGAGGTTCAGTGTCACACAACCTCGGGAACATACACTATGAGTGAGACTCGGTGTAACACAACCTCGAGAACATACACTCTCTTTGAGTGAGGCCTAGTGTCACACAACCTCGAAAACATGCCCCATACTCAAAATCTCTCTTTGAGTATCTTCGAATGATGTCAAGCCCCAATTTTGTTTGCAACTCCACCCTACGATAAGGTGTCTAATTACCACCCCCTTGGCATGCCTCTGCGTGAAGCTTAAGAGATTGGGCAAGTTTTCTAAGCCATTCTGCTCAACGTGAAAGAACTTTTTAACATATCCATCGATGACTTCCACTTCTTGCGTTGGTATATGATCAAATATTTGATAATTATCCACCATAAGACTCTGATTAGTTGGATCGGAGCCACTAAGTTGGTGATCAACACCTCCTTAATGAAATCATGTGCTGGAATATGAAACTCAACCTTCAAAGTGAACAGTGACAAGTAGAACCACACCCGCCCTCAAACTTCCCCCTCACTGAAATCACTCATATAATGAATTCCCTTGGAGATTTCAAACTCGAACTTGTAGTTGGACCATCACAAGCCAGGACAAAATATCATTTTTGTCTCGTTCTGTCTGGTCTTACATTCAATAGAGCTTCTAACCGCCAAATGTGACTAGTTGGCCTCTACTTTCTTCTGCAGATTTTTAACCCCACTTGTAACTCCCCTTACCATCGTATTAGGAAGAATGAAAAGGAAATTTTGAAGACAAAGAAAAAGATTTTGAAATAATTTCACAGAGAATTTGATGTGAATCAAAAATTGAAGCAGAGAAAACAGAATAAAGGATTTAGATCTAACTCCCACTTTTTATAATGGCAGGACGCAACCTTTCACAACGGCTTCAATCTACACTTCCATCCTACACCAATAGCATGTCAATGCATGTATAGGTTTACAACCGTTCAAAACCAATCCTAACGCCTATTTGCCAGAAACAACTCTTACAATACAATAAATGCCTCTAATTAT
Source organism: Hibiscus mutabilis (assembly GCA_019671005.1). Classification (NCBI taxonomy): domain Eukaryota; kingdom Viridiplantae; phylum Streptophyta; class Magnoliopsida; order Malvales; family Malvaceae; genus Hibiscus; species Hibiscus mutabilis. Next base: position 15,726,034 of record CM033724.1, on the reverse strand, counting down.
GGTAGACGCAAATCTCGATTCATGCCACTTTATGACATTCCCTCGACCAATGAGGGACAAGTGTTGTACCTCTGCCTTCGAAGTCCTCTACAATCACTCCTACACTACCACTCCTCTGCATGCAAGGTCCCCTAAGATTCCAGAATTTTCCCTAAGATATACCAAGGCTCATCCGAAGGCAACCCAAATCCCTCGACATGATCGTTGTCAAGCCCACTTGACTCACCAACTAACTCTATTATCTAGCAATCGGATCTATCCTTGCCAACCCATCAATAGCCATCAATCTTAGGCCTAAAACCAGGCATCAAGGAATACCTATGTTGTCAGGGACATTCAAGTACCCACACATGCTACATTGGAGGGGGACTTTTTTGAACTTAGACCATTGTTCATCATCTTCTTCAATCCTTCTTTTACTCTCATTTTCTTTTCTCAAACTATTATAGTACGACACTTCGCTCAAATCAGAAGAGGTTAACCGTCCAAAACCTCCACCAATCGGCTCTTGATAACCATAGGGTTAGAAACAAATAACTTTCAAGCTGATGCATTCATTCGATTCGATTGATTTAAAAAAAAACAGTTTGATCAATCGGCTCTTGATAACCTTAGGGTTAGAAACAAAGGTGGGTAAGTAGATGAGATCGTGGCCTCAAGATGTTGCAGTCGCAATCCAAGAATGGGACGTCACGTAGGGAAGAGGGCCCATCGTTTTCCTTGCATAAATTTGATAAGATACACTCTGCACTGTCCAAAAAGTCGTCCACATAAACACAATGGAGTCCTTTCACCCTCATTTAACGTTGCTTGTCATCTAATCTAAGTTTCACGCCCCCATCTGATTATGTCTGATATCTGCCGTTTGTTTTACGACCCTCCGAAGACAAATTCTATCCAATCCATATTGAAATTTTCGTGATATCTCCATTTTGCCTAACATTGAAAATTGGCAGCCAAATACATTCTGTATGAACTCAATTTTCAGTTAAAGTAGTGGGAGTAATAGTCAAAGAAAGATAAAAAATGAAGACTCAACCATCAATTTATGAAGTGAGCCGGTCAACCTATTTCATGATCATCCTCATCGGGAATCCAATTTCAACTTCTACTATCCCCCCCCCCCCCTCTTCATTTCGTCTCAATAATTGAACTTCAATTATTCCATTCCTATAAAATAAATGGGCTCTAGTTTTTTCTATTATATTTTTTTTTGGCTTAAATATATTTTTTGGTGCCTGAAATTATATACGTTCTCTCAATTGGTATTTAAAGAATTTTTATTTCTAAGTTGGTACCTGAAATAGGTACAAATTGATATCTAAAGATTTTTTACTCTCAAGTTGATATTTGAACTTTAATTTCATCCACTGTTTTATTAATAGTTTTAGTACCCAAAATTGTACATTCTATCAACTTGATCCTAATTCAAAATAATTCAATAAATTTACTCTTCATATTTAAATTTTTATCGATTTAGTCATTTTTACAATATTGTCAAACCAAACGAGTCTATCGGGCCAAAGCAAAGTTGGATAACTTCATTCTACAATAAATCAACAAGTTATTGTTAAACTTTTATTATACCGGAACAATAATATAACATTTTTGGAGAAGAGCAAACAATTTAGGAGAATAACAAAGAGTAAATTGATACAATTTGTAAAAGGAGGGTTAAATTTATTGATTTGTTTCGTTATGACCAAATTGATAGAATGTATAAGTTTTTATACCAATTTAGAAAAAAGTGCCTAATTCAAATATCAACTTCAGAGTAAAAAAAAAATTAGGTGCCAACTTGAGAGAATGTGCCTATTTTAAGTATCAAAAATATATTTAAACCTATATTTTTTTATAACTGAAAACGGGATAGAATTTAAATGCTGAACAAAGAGGATGTTATTGGTATTTTTTTACGGGTTTAAAATTGATACACATGGTGTGTAAAATAAAAGCCTACATATTTCTACTATAAATTAAAATTAAACCCTAAATCCTAAATTATAAACACTAACCTTAAATTCTAAACCCTACAACCCAAACCCCTAAACCCTAAACTAAACCCCTAAAACTAAAAAGTATGTGTAAATTTTTTGACTAATAATGTGTTAAAAGTTGAACTACATTACTTTAACAACTAATAATATTATGGGTAAAATTTTGATACACATACTGTTTAAAATTAATTTTACACAAGCATGCATATTTATACTATAAAATTTAAATTATAAATTCCTAACCTTAACCCTAAAAAACTAAACCTTAAATCTTAAACCATATACCCTAATTCTAAATACCACCCTTAAATTCTAAACCCTACAACCTAAATCCCTAAACTTTAAACACTAAAGTAAAACATTAACCCCTAAAACTAAAAGGCATGTGTAAACTTTATGAAAGTTTTTTTTTCTAATATTATTAATATAAAAAGTCCAATTAAAGTAGAGATAATAATAATTGTGTGAGTTTATTATCAAATTGAACTAAAATCATAATTAGAACAACAAAATAAGGAAAATTTGAGGAAAACTTTATATTGTTGCATTTTTTTAAATTTGATAAGATTGGTTACGTGTGAACTTTAGAAAATTAGGAGGGAGGGTAAACGACAAAGGAAGAGGTATGTTTGAGAGATATTGAGTGTCGTTTCGTAAGGCCGACAATTATAATGGCCGTCAGCAGCAGTAACCAATACGCGGCAACAGGTGACCCCTTGTATTTATTTTGGATGATTATAAGAAGCCTTAAATGAGAAAAAAATCAGTCTTTAAACAATTTTTTAACCTTTAAATTATTTGTTTATTAAAATAAATATTTAAATTATATATTTCAGATGTTTTAAGTACTTAAATTATTTTTTGATAAAAAATATTTAAATTATTATTTTACTTAAAATACTTAAATTATTTTTTGCCAAAACAAATACTAAATTTTTATGACGAGTCAACGTCTCATTATCAAAGATCTTTTTCAGTGAGAATTGAGATACATATTGGACTTAAATTGAACGAAAAAATAATTTAAATACTTAATTAAAAAATAATTTAAGTATTAAAAGAAAAAAATAGTAATAACGGGATTGATCCAATTGATAAGTAGCTTGATATCGCTTAAATAGGTTTTAAGTTTAAAATTTTGTGTATGCAGAAAATTCTCGCTAAAAGACTGACTTACGAAAGTTAAGTGTACGACGTGAATAATTCGAATTAGTCAAAACAAAGCCCTAAAATCATGAAGAGAACAAAAAAAAAATTTCATTTAAACCTTATAAAAAATACAAATTATTTTTTTGAACGAGAAAAATATACAAATTAAAGAGCTCTAGATTTTTTTCCCATAAGTATTATTAAATAATTCCAAACGACATATTTCAAGATACTGACTTTTCAACCTTGTTTGAAGTAAGCAAAATTGAATCCAAGTCAATAATGGCAGACGGTCTTTTCTCTAATTTATTTCGTTTTTTTTTTATTTTCCCTCCAAACATTGTTCCTTTTAATTTTGATTTTTAAGAATTGAAAGACTAATTAATTAATCATTAAAACAAGTCACCAATAATTATAGCGCATGGTTTTAATTAATGTGCTTAGTCCCTCTTATTTCTCTTATCAACCATCATCCAACAAAACAACCCTATGTCAATTATCCAAAAAATGTTAAAATTGTTATTGAAAAACAACGACCATAGGTGATCGTTGAAAGCGATGCTACAAATGTAGTGAATACTTTAAATAATTTACATGTAGATTAATCATTTATCGACCTTCATCTTTAAAATATAAGGAATAAATTGTCACGAAATGATAATATAAAAGTTAAATTTGTTAGCTGAACTGTTAATGTGGTTGCACATGAGCTAGTAAAATGGGCACTCACATATTATCAGATGTTTTATTTTGATTTAAAATACTTTACGTTTTTTTGAATAATTTATACTTGATGATACTATTTTAAACTCTTGATTATATAAATATGATCTTTCTTTAAAAAAAATGTTTAAATTGCGCACCAAATATTGAAAACTCTCTTTCACTCGCATTGCCTTACCTTACTGCATCTTGTCTCCAATTTAACCAATTTGTCAAACCTTAATCTCTCCTCCAACACTGTATGCGTTCAACACTCCATATAATCATACTCTATTATTCATATAATAACTACAGATATTATACAATTTATAATTTTATTAAACGGAAAATTTTATTATTTAAATTAGTCCTTTTAAAATATTTCAATTGAACTCTCAAATATCAATATTATATCAATTAAATTTTTGTGTCGGTGTGACATAATCTTCGATGTTAAATACTAGCTTATAGAATATATTTAAAACATGTTGATCAAATTTTAAATGCATATGTACTTATTGAATAAATAACCTACATTTATCGTTAAAGTTTAATGACAATATAAATCTTCAAAATTTAATATACATATTTTAAATAGACTCAACGTCAGATTCAAAGTAGCGTTTAATTTCTAATCTAAAGAAAGGACCTGATTAATTCTTTAATACACAATTAAAATATTTTTGAAGTTTAAGAAACAAATTAAAATACCAATCATAGTCCGAGGAAGTACAATATAACCATGTAAAATTATATAAAATCCCATTGTAACACTTTTCGCGGCTGTGCTAAAAGGTTGCCAAATTCAAATGGGTAAAGCATATATGGAAAATTATGGTGAAATCAATTAAAGTAAAATTTCCTATTGAATCCAACATACTTGAAAAGAACATGTCTTTCGAGCATAATAATATTACATTTGTTATTGTGTTTTTTAATCTTAGGGAACACTTTTTTTGTCCTTTTAGTTCCCTAAGACTTTGCCTTTATTATCCCGGGCCGATTCACGTCGTACACTTAGTTTTGGCGGATAAGTCTTTTATCGAAAGTTTTCTGCATATACAAGGCCTCGAATTCAAGACCTATTTAAATAATATTAAACTGTTTACCACTTAGACCAAACCCGTTGGTTAGGGAACACTTTGATTCAATTCTAAAGCTTCCCATGTCATACGGAAAGCTTGAAGTTTAGAAACTGAATTGTAAAACTTGCCATATTTATGCCATTATACTTGAAAGTTGGAGTAGTAGCCTAAAACCCCATCAAAGCATATCCATTAGAACCGTTCATTCGGTCACTTAAACAAAAGGAACTTTGCTTGCATCCGATACTCACCATCCACCCCATGTGCAGGGATCAATCAATTTTTTTCCTAATTTCGTGCGTTACTCTCTTTCTGGGGAAAGTTGGGTGTACCCAGCACTGCCAAGGTACAGATTTGTTCTAGTTGTCACAATGGATGGTTATCATGTAATCCAAATTTTCCCAAATACCTAAAGCTGTGGGGACCCCATAAACCACGGCCATCGCTTGTGCCCAAAAGACACTCTCCAACCAAGCCTATATAAGCTTGTCATTTCTTAAACAACCTCCACAACAACGGCTTGAGAAAAGTGAGTCAGAGATATGCAGAAAAGCAGCATGTTCGTTGAGCAGAACACTGCAGACTATGAAAATGGTGATGCCCAAAAGAACTTGGATGATGATGGTCGGAAAAGAAGAACTGGTTTGGCTTATAATCTTCTTGCTTGCTTCCTTGCTTTCTGATTTACTATTATTATTCTCCTTGGTTTGTTTTGGATTTGATGTTGATGTTGGGGTATTTTGAAGGGACATGGTTGACTGCAAGTGCTCATATTATTACTGCTGTGATTGGGTCTGGGGTGTTATCTCTTGCATGGGCGATTGCTCAGTTGGGTTGGGTGGCTGGACCCGCGGTTCTCATGATTTTCTCCTTCATCACCTATTTCACCTCCACCCTTCTTGCCGATTGCTATAGGGCTCCCGACCCGGTTCATGGAAAAAGAAACTACACCTACATGGATGCCGTTAGAGCTTATTTAGGTAATATCATCAGCACTTAATACTTACCATATAAATCATTTCTCACACCCAATCATCACCATCTTTGGTTTTCTCTATTCTCTACCGTTACCTCTTTCAAATTTCGAGTAAAAAAAATCTGGGTTTTAATGAAACATGAAAACCAATGGTTTGTTCAGGGGGAAGAAAAGTTCAGCTTTGTGGATTGGCTCAGTATGCAAACCTTCTGGGAATAACAATTGGTTATACAATCACTGCATCAATCAGCATGGTGTAAGTCAAAAGAGCTTTGAAGTTTATTACAGAATGGAATGGATGGATTCATTGTTGTTTTTTTTTTTTTTGGGGGGGGGGGGGAAAGCAGGGCGGTGAAAAGGTCAAATTGCTTCCACAAGCATGGGCATGAGGCCAAGTGCCAAACATCAAACAACCCATTCATGATCATCTTCGCCTGCATCCAAATCATCCTCAGCCAAATCCCAAACTTCCACGAGCTCTCATGGCTCTCGATCCTTGCTGCCATCATGTCCTTCGCTTATTCCTCCATTGGCCTTGGTCTCTCCATTGCCAAAGTTGCAGGTAAACATAAAGACACTTGATCCCATATTCATTCATTTGTGGCTGACTGATTGTTCCATGTGAAATACACATCAAGGTGGGACGGGACACGTAAAGACGACAAGCTTAACGGGAGTGACAGTAGGGGTTGACGTGTCGGGCTCTGAAAAGGTTTGGAGGACATTCCAAGCTATTGGGGACATTGCCTTTGCCTATGCTTTCTCCACCGTCCTCGTCGAGATTCAGGCAAGTATATATATATACGTATATATTATCCGTATATACACATTGATTGCACTGGTATGTAGGTAGATTTATATCATATTCAAATGCATGGATGTTGAAATGTGTGCCTGTGTGTGATGGGGTTAAATGTCGGCATGAAATCACGGTGCTTCAAAAAAAAAAAAATCATGGCAGCTTCTATCTCGTTTTCTAGATATTCTTACATAAAAATAAACCTTTTAAAAAAGCATTGATTGTTGGGTACTTTGATGTAGATTTTATAATTTTCTTTTTCATGTCTTCTAAAATACGTAGCATAATATCACGTGAAATTATATGCGTTAGCGGTGGCAAAATTATAAAGGGATTGATATGTCGCAACTCTTTCTTGAAAAAATATTAAAATATTCTTTAAAGTAGTATATTAGTTCTGTATAGGTTTAGTTTTTATCAATTATTCTTTAATAAATTTTAAACTTTTTGGGGTCATCAGATGTGGGGCCATTTTGTAGTAGGAACCAGAAAAACGCAAATTGCATTTTTCACCTTTAATTTTTGAGAGACCAGGCTTTTGGAAAGGTTTAAACTAAAAAAAAAAAAAAATGATTAAAGTATGTCTTTTTAAAATTTTAGGTGTTTAAAGTATATTTTTTTGTAAAAATAGGTGTTCAGAGTTAAAAAGTTATAATTTTAAGTACCTAAAGTATTTTTTTGTAAAAATAGATATCCAAAGTTTCAAAAGTTATAATTTTAGACACCAACAATATGCCACGTGTCAAACATTGATTGGTTAAAAAAAAATTTAACACACATTAACGGTCAGTCACCTAAAATTATAACTTTTGAAACTTTGAGCACCTATTTTTACAAAAAAATACTTTAGGCACTTAAAGTTAAAAAAAAAGCATACTTTGGGCACCTATTTTTTATTTAAGCCTATATCATAATATTATGCTAACTTATAAAGAATATAATTATCGGTTTAAGATGGACGGTAAGAATTTTTTATTTTAACTGATATTTAAGAGTTTAACTTATTATGAATATGAAGTAGTTAAAAATTTTGTTGTCGATGTTTATTTTATATGTACTAACATAACGTGAATGATTAATCATTATGTTTGTTCTAGTGAACACCTTTTAAAAAACTAAAAGATTATTTATTGAAAAATATATATTTTAACTGACTTTTTATTATTTAAAAAATTTATAGATAAATTTTTGAGAAATATATTTTAAAAACTTCCGATCAAATAGTTTTAAATATGTATTTTATCAATTTTATTATTTAAATAATTAAATTTAAAGTTTAAAATTTTAATCATTAAAAATAATAAATGACAACTTTTATGAGATCGAAAGATTAATACTTTTAACTGAATTTGATGTTATTCCCACTCAAAATGCAAAAATGTCAAAACAATAGAGTTATTTAAGTAATTTGATGTTTTCAATATGATAGTGAGTTTTCTTGGATTTTACCTGTTATTCCCACTCAACTGCTTTTTTCTTAATGATTTCAGGACACACTCAAATCTAGTCCACCGGAAAACAAGTCGATGAAGAGAGCAAGCGGAATCGGCGTTATGACGACCACCTTATTCTACGTACTTTGTGGCATTATGGGATATCCAGCATTCGGAAACGATGCACCAGGGAATTTTCTTACAGGGTTCGGTTTCTACGAACCCTTTTGGTTGATCGACTTCGCTAATGTCTGCATTGCAGTCCATCTCATTGGTGCATACCAGGTTTTCGCCCAACCGTTATTCGGGTTCGTCGAAAAAATGTGCACCGGACGTTATCCCGATAGCAAGTTCATCACACGGGAACATGCAATCCATGTCCCATGCTGCGGTGTTTACTATCTCAACTTCTTCAGACTGATATGGAGGACGGCATACGTTATCGTGACGGCCGTGTTAGCGATGCTCTTCCCTTTCTTCAATGACTTCTTGGGTCTTATTGGAGCCGGCTCATTTTGGCCATTAACAGTCTACTTTCCGATCGAGATGCACATCGTGCAATCGAAGATACCAAAGTACTCATTCAGGTGGGTATGGTTGAAAATACTAAGCTGGGTTTGCTTGGTAGTATCACTGGTGGCTGCAGCTGGATCCATTCAAGGACTAATTCACAGCCTCAGTGTTTACAAGCCATTTCAGACTCCGGAGGAGTGATGGTCCTTTGGCTGGAGGTTAGGTTTATGAGAGATCTAACATGGTTCAATAACAAAGAAATCGCAGGAAATGTAATTGATTGCCTTTGCTATGCAAATCTGCTTATAATCTGATACCTTTTAAATGATAATGTTGAAGACAAGTTTTCTCGCAAAACTAAACATAGAGGGGAAATTGCAGTTTCAAACCATCATGAAAATGGGAGATGGGTAGCAAAGTATCCGAGTAAATGTTAAAGGTTAATTATAAAATAAGTGTCTAAATTATATCTATTTTTATAATAAGTGTTAAAAGCAATTTTTTTTTTTACAAATAAGCTTCTGACATTTTTTAATGTTTTTTTCTGGTTACCGACATCAAGACTTTATTTTTTAAATTTTAAAATCTAAATTTCTTAAATCTATAGGAAAAATTCCTATTTTTCACAAAAATTCTAAAATCCCAAAAAACTTCGATCCCAATCCTAAATCCCCAATTTCATGTTATCATCGATCTCCACTACGTAACAACGAATCTCCTCTCTACAACATCTTTTGTTGTCTGTTTGTCCAACTTTCGTCGTTCTCCACTATTGAAAGTTTTCAAGGTTCAATGTTCAACACTTGATTGACACATCATTCGCCAATTTCCGACCACAAAAGAGTAGAACAATCGATGAAGGTCTAATGACGCATAAGCGATGGACGATGGTGGTCGATGAATTTAGAGATTTGAGATTAAAGGGTTTTTTTATTCAACTAAAATGGATTCAAATGCACATAATATCCATACCTCATACTCAGACAAGTTTATAACATCAGAAAGCAGACCAGCTATCTCCAATAAAGGAAAGGATTCAGACTCAACCACACAAGATCAATTGGCTATGTTTCTGTTACAGCAATATCCTTGATTCAAAAATCCCAACTCCAGTTCTCGGCTAAACTGGGTGATTCGACAGGTCAAATTTTAAAATGTATGAATTAAGGGGGGACAATCATTAAAGTTTTTCAAAAGCATAAGAAAAAAATATACAACTCCAGAAAAGAAAAAGTTATATTTCAAAAAATGCCAATGACAAAAAAATTAAACATAATGCAAAGCTCATTTTTTGTTTAAACAAAGCAATTTTACTGATGTTTAACCAGCTACTGGTTTTCAGTTTTTTACTGATTTCGGACAGTTATCTAATTTCCCAATTTAACTTATATAATTAAACTGCCATACCAACCAGTTCCTACACAAAAATGTTCCCTTTCTTGACTGTGAGAGTGCATTAGTACAAACTGATCAGCTAGATAATTTCAAACAAGTTTCAGCATACTCACAAAACTGTTACGTCACAATCCTGGCAATGTGCAACCAGCATGATCTTCAGATGATATGATGAGTTTTAATAGCAGAACAAGGACCAGACGTCAAACCAGTTCCTTCAAAAACCTAGAAAGATAATTAGGAAAAAAATCAAAACTTGAACTAAATGATCAAGTAGAATTGTACCAAGCATCAAATGTTATCAGTTTTCAATGGCCAAATAAAAGAAGTTACCGTATAAATAATTAAATAGTTCAGGCAGATTCAGTCTCACTCATCACAAATGCCTGTATCAAAGACTGTGCCGCATGTGTTTGTTCTGGTGTTCCAGATATTGTAATTGCAGTTTCAGTTGCCGCAGGCTTGGGTTCGGTAATTGTGATTTTTGCATCAGAAATCTGCAACATTTTTTTAGTAAAAATAAGGTCCCTTTGTGGCATAATATATGAAAATGAAGTACCAGATTCGTTGACATACCTGACGAATCTGTCTTAAACATGCACCATCTTCTCCATAAATTACAGGAACAAGGGAACGAGGAACAACAACTTCAATGGTAGTGCTTGTGATAATAGCTGGTTGGCTTCCTCTACATATCCACACATTAAGAGAAAAAATAAACAAACCAACTGAGATGTTGCCATTCGAGGGAAACCTGTAAAGTAATACATTCTAACAGCCAAATTTGAATTCATTTACCCTCCAAAACCAGAAATTCTTCGGTGGGGAGGGCCAGAAAATTCTGGCATGCCCATATATCCCTACAAACAAAAAACATAAAACACATAAAAAAACTCGCATCCGAAATAAAACTCTTCCATAATTTACCCGCCTCTATCAGCCTTACAATTTGTCTCCCATTTCAAATAACCAGATACAAAGAAGTAAATCACAACTACATGCAGCAAAATCACATAGCAACTTGAAAACTAACGAGAGGCACATTTTGCCTAGATATCTAGCATGTAAAGAAAAATTTTGCTTCTTTACGACGTATCACCCTAATACCTGAGGGCCCCATGGTTTTCTTTCAGGCATATGAGGAGGCATGCCAGGTCGGTGAATATTGCGCATAAAAGGAGGATCATGGGGGTGAAAACCACCATGCGGAGGTGCGCCACCAAAAGCATCAAAATGGTGAAAAGAACCTAATCCCGGAGGTGAAAATTTCCTCCTTCCCATAAATGAAGGGAATGGGGGTCCTTGATCCATGAAAGCAGGATTCAAAGGATGGTTATTAGAGGGAAACACATCACGAAAGAAATGATGTCGCAGCCTAGATGTTATTTGTATAATAGCATCTCGAACAGTATCATGGTCCCCGTTAATCTGTGATTAGAAGAGAAAGAATCAAAGAGTGCAAGAATGACACCAAATTTATAATCTTAAGAGAAACACAGAAGCAAACCTGAACAATTTCTTCACCTTCTGAAGCACACTTTGGAACCTGATCCTTCCCCAATATACGAATATGAGCCCCAGATGACTTCCTCATTTCAGCTATGATGGCACCACCCTTGCCAAGGAGACAACCAATTTGATTGGACGATACAAGAAGCCTGACCATCATAGTCTTGTCCTTGCTATCAGGCATAGCCCTATATAGCCTGCCAAGTACACGAAGAACTGCATCTTGTGCAGGTGATATCCTATCATCTGGGTGCTGAATTTATTAATTTATCATTAGTCCCATCCAAAACCACAATACTAGTAACTCAAACAATCAAACAATAGATCAAATTTTCAAAATCCATTGATGTTTAAACAAATCCAAAGAGCAAATCATACCGCTGGACTAGACACAACAATTATGCGGTCGTCACAATCAGGAATAGATTCCACAACTCTAATATCACAGCCTGTCTCTTGCTTAAGAGCCTTAATTATTGATCCACCCTTTCCAATGACAGCACCAACTTTTTCGTCATAGCAAAGTAACCGGAATGTTAGAATATCTGGAGAAGGCATCATTCTGCCAGGGATATGAGGGGGGAGAGGTGAATGAAACACAACATCCCGAGGTCCTGCAGCAAATGGTGCTGCTTGAGAACTTAAAGAATGGTTTGGTGGTGGGTGGACTTCAGGCCTAGGACCAAAAGACTGAGATGACTGTCCAGTTGTGTTGAGAGGAAAAGAATCTTGATCCCGAGGAGGATTTTCTATTAGCTGTTGAGAAACAGATTGAAGCGCTTTCCTAACTGCATCAAACTCCCCTGTAATCTGCAGTAAAACCAGAGCACAAAGTCCATAATACATTACCGATAATACATAATTTGCATGTTTAATCATATGACAAACTGTAATAGTAGAAACAGCACTATAACAAAGTTTAAATCTCAAACAATTGTGCACAAAACAGGAAATTAAACCATTCACTCACTCATCAAACTGTGACAATTTTTTTTTTCTTTTTGTTGTTATTTTCGGAATGCTGTTGCTTAGATACATTGGATACAAAGTGCTAACCAGCTAACTCATTCTCCCCTTTCAGTTTCCGTCACTTTTTTGTTTTTAAAAAGAATTTTTTTTCTTACAAACATCCATGGTTTTTCATAAATCTTATGTAATAAAAATAACCCTGTTTTGTTTTCTTCTACTACTATAAAACTTTTGGCTTAAAGTTGAATTTAGAAATCATGCTTTGCTGTGCGACACATTTGTTATTAATAAAGGTAATGCAGAATACCTGAACTAGGTCATCCAAAGCTGAAGCACAGGCAGGAAGCTTGTCTCTAGGAAGAATTCGAATTTGTGCTCCACTCTCGGCAGACATTTGCTTAATTACACTGCCACCTTTACCAAAAAGGCAGCCAACATGACTGGAAAGAACAAGCAACCTTAAAACCATTGTGAAAGACTTAACAGTTTCTTCTTCAACTCCATCTGAACCTCGCTCTGATTCAATCATTCTTTCGAAAACAAGTAACAATGCCTTCTGCACGCAGGAAGTTTCATTTACAGATTTTAAACCTTTCACAGAATCCAAAACCATATCGTTTTTGTTTTCATCATTTTCCTTTTCTTCATCATTCTGGTTGGCTGTATTAGCCTCGTCGCCACCATCCGCCTTTCCCTGCATTGTACCAACTTCAGTCTCTTTATCAGAAGATTCAGAACCTGAGATGGCAATTACTATCTCATCACAACCAGGGACTGCCTCCTCAATTTTGACATTTGCACCAGTTTCTTGAAGAATTTGTGATACTAAGTTGTCACCTTCGCCAATGACACTAACAGATTTAGCTTCAGGACATAGTACACGAAAAACTATACCACAGGGTGAAGCTTTAGGTTGGCCTGACTTTTGCAACTTTCTTTTCCCATTTGGCTCTGAAGGGCTCCTTTCATGTGGTCTCTTAGAAGGCGTCAATGGAGCAGACATGGTTGACCTATTAATTAAGATAACTGTTTCATTCAAATGCAAATAAGAATACAATAAAACGAAACTGAAACTTACAAAGAAAACATGAACAAAGTTATAAAATATCCACCGTCTAGTATATCGCAAATTCATCAATTCTTCAATTTAGGTCCACAATGGGCATTAACAAGAGGAAAAAAAAGGAAAACGAACTTGATGGGAAAAGGCCACAGGTCTGTTTCCTTTCTCATTAGTTGACTAACTAGTAATAACTAATAACATCACCTAATTACAAAATTAGAACCCTTGAAATATCTAGCAGTTAAGCTGCCCTTAAACACTTTTAAGGAAAAATCAAAATGCATAAAAAGGAACATGACATTTTGTGTTAACTAGAAATCTCCAAACTTTTCCACTTAAAAGAAAATAATTAGTATGAATCTCAAGCACCCTACATCGATGGTAAAGAAAAGTTCATAGCTTTGTAATCCATAAAAGTTCAAAGCTCTACATTCTAGGGTTAAATAGTTAACTCAAGTAGGCAAACTTTAAATAACTGGGAAATCAAGCTTTTGGGACACTTTATACAAAATTCATGTATCTCTGATTCAAAGTATGGAACAAAGAACCAAGCTTTAACAATTAATTCATAAAAATAACAAACATAAAAAAACGATACATTAACTATTAAGTAATTGAAGACCGAAAAGAACTCACCGTTTATCAAGAATTTGAAGAAACAAAAACCCAAGAAGAAAAAGTGACAGCTTCGAGGAGAACTAGGATTGGGTATAAAAGAGATTGAAGCAATAGCTTCTTTGAATCTTGGGACTAGGTTTCCATTGTAATGTTTCTGGAACCGTGTTAGAACTTAGAACCGGTTATTCCCGGGTCATGGGCCTTATTGAAGGATGAATGATTCAGCACAGATCAGCCCATACCATATCAATGGATCGCATTTGGTTATGCATCCGATTTGTTCATATAAATGTTGAATTTTTTATCCGACTCGACAAACTCGGACCATACAAATCGGGGCTTGGGAGAAGGTTCTGAAAACATAGGCTAGTTTGTTTGTAAAAATCAATGCTCGAACGGCCAAAATTTTGTAAAATCTCTTTGGTTTTTAAAAAATATTTTCTATTTTTATTTTTAAAAAATAATTTTTTATTTTTAGTTTTTTAAAAATTAAAAACATGATTGGTTAATAGGGATAAAAACTTGTCTTATAAAATAAAAATAGTAAAAACGTGTTTGGTTCTAGTTTTTAAAAATAATAAAATAACTATTTAATAATTAAAATAAAATATAGTTATAAAAATATTATTATAAGAATAACAAATAAAATATGATTAAATAAACTAAAATTTTAAAAATTGACATTAGAAAGGATTCGAACCTGGTTAAAATGAAGTTAAAATTAAAGATTCTTTATTTTTATATTTTTCACTTTCCTAAAATATTTTCAATGAAAATAATGAGAACATCTTTTTTATGTTTCCAAATTTGCACTTATTTTTGTTTTTATTTTCTAAAAATCATTTTCTAATTTTACAACTAAACACTTTTTTTCACCATTTTTTAAGAAAATAAAAATGAAGATGGACTCTATTTTTTTTAAAACCAAACACACATTTTTTATTCTCATTTTGTAATATTCCAATTTTTGGTTAGTGACTATTTTCAAAAGAATTAAAAGTTGGTGGTTTTAGTTCAATGACTAAAATGCAAAATGTTAAAGTTTGGTGACCAAAGTAAAAAGTTGAGAAAAGTTTAAGGACCAACATGGTAATTTTCCCAATAATTATTTTATTCTATAAATTAATAGATCACATAAGGGTGTGAATTGAATATAAAATTGTTGATTCGATTCGATGTTTCTATTATTGGGAAATTTCAGTTAAAAGTTTAAATAGAATTCGGGTAATCGTATGAGCTCGGAATGTGATAAAATTTTGAAGGGAGTCGTAAGAGGACTTCAAGAATATGACATTTTGTTTTGGAATCATTTTTAATCGATTTAGATTCGATTGAAGACAATATTTTGAAATAGTGCACAAATAGCATTTTTGTGAATACATAGATTCATTAATGACATTTTAGTAATTTTGCCCTTACTTTTTAATTAAAGATGATTATGGAAAAGTGATAAGGTTAAGTGTCAACACCTAATTGGTCATAACTGAGGGGTAAAATGGTAATTTTACTATTGATGGGGATTTTTATATTAGATTTAAAGGATTAAAATGCCATTTATCATGTTAATTTAATGAAGAAAAGCTAGAAATTTTCTCTCATCTTCTTCCTCAATTTGAAAATACCATAGCCAAGGTAAGGAAATTTTTTATTCAATTTTTGGCTTGATTCGATTAGTTTTTGGTTCAAGACATGAAATAGAAAATTAATCTCCATTGAATCTCTTTCATTTGGTATAATTTTTGAGTGGTTTCCATGCTTATATGTTGAGATTGAAGATTAGGGTTTATGAAGAGCAAGATGAGATTTCATGTTTTAAGGATTATTTTAGTTAGTTTTAAAGTTGTGATGATTTTACATGCATGATATGATGAAATTTCCATAGATTTTGGTGTTAGGTATTATTTGGGAATATTGAAAAATTAGGGGAAACTCTTGCAAAATTTTTATTTGAATTAAGAAATGATGTTAGAAGCTTCAATATGGTATTTGGAGGTTGAATTTTATGCTTGAATCAAGTTGGAAAAATTTTGGAGAGTGACCCTTGGTATTCGGCATGTATGGAAAAATTTGTGGAAATTTTTTTCCTAAGGTTAGAAATGGTGTAAGGATGATTTTGTATGTTTTAGAAGGTTATTTGGACTATTGTGAAATGTTGTAAAATGTTGAGGACTAAATTGTAAAGTTGGGAAATATGTGAATTAAGTAGGAATATTATTATTCCTAATATGGTTTTATGTTAGGATGATACTAACATATACTTGAATTGTATATGTTGGTGAAATTGTTGTAGATTATAATTGTAATCCAAATCGGGAGCCGAGCAACTCTAAAGACAAGGAAAAAGTACAAAAGTGAAGCTGTGTATAAGGGTAAAGCTTTCTAGTGAGGCAACAGGTGAGTGCATTTCTACTGTTTTATTTGATATGAGAAAGACATGCGATGAGTCTATCTCGAATGTCAATTCACAAATGATATATTTTCAATGATTTTTTTAAAAGAACTATGAATGATTTTTGGGTATGAACTGCCCAATGCACTTTTATATGATGTTGTGAAATGTTCATATCTTTTGATATTTTAAATAAGTGAAAGATATATGATAGTGATTGTAAAGCCCATTGTTTGCATTATAAGATTTCTTGGTATAATTGGCATGCCAATGAGGTGGGAGTATAAATGATATCGTGATGTTGTATAAGTGTACAACAGTTATAAAGTGAAACAGTGATGCTGTGTTTTACAATTATGACCTAGTGATACAATGATGTTGTATAAGTTTACAGTAGTTATCAAGTGATAAAGTGATACAATATTTTATTTTGGCACAACAAATTAGTTGATGCCACACATGTTCATACTCAATAGTGACTCGCATACTATATATTCTCATTTATCTTATATTGGGCTATGATTAAAATAATAGTGAAAAGTGCAAATGAAATGACTGAGTGAAAGTGATATAAATTTTTTAACAGTAATTTTTGGTATGATCTGTCTTATTTATATAAAATATTATTTTCAATGTTATTTATCGATTTTTTTTGCAAAGTTTAATTGAAATGTTAGTTGCCTCACTAAGTTTATACTTAGCGTGTGAATGTTTCACGCGTAGGTAAAAGAACGTAAGGAGTAAGGAGCTGCTAGAGAAGACACCATCTATTTTGGAAACGGTACATTATTATCAGTAAGACATCTCCGATGTCTCTTTTTGATATTATTAGTTGGCATGTAAATTATACATGTTTTGGGTACTTTGATAAGAAATGTTTGAAATGGTTGCAATAGTATAAACATGAATATGAATAGTTAGAGTGGATATTAGTAGTTAAATATGTTAGAAATCGTATTTTATTAGCTATTCAAACGATTTTTAATTTAGGTAGTTTTTAGGCAGTTTATTAATTATATATATTAGAATTGAACTGCCATGTTGCTGCCTGAATCTAGGTTCAGATTGAACTTAGAAAAAGTAGTTTTTAAATTTTATGCGATTAAATATTCTTTTAGAAAATGATAAATTATTTACATTTTAAAGAAATTTTTTTTACAGATTTTGAAATAAGTATTATTGTATAACTATCATGTGACATCTCTAACTCGTATTCAATGATGGATTCGGGTAAGGGGTGTTACATTTAATGGTATCAGAGCTGCAGGTTTAGCCGATTCTCGGTTGAACTTAAAATTGTTTTGTGTTGAAAAGTGTGTACATGCCACTAGAATATCAATATTACTGATATGATGTTTATGAAATTGATGGATGTTGCTCCTTACTAATGTAGTTATGTGGTTATAGATGTCACAAACAGGGAGTTCTAGACAAGCTATGGAAAGGGAAATGTCTGAAGGAGCCGATAGTGGTAGTAATGAGATTAATAATAATCCCCGGCTCAATCGAGACAAGGAGGAGCACAAGCACAGCAAGAGATGCATGTGCATGATCAGGGAACTTTTCTTCAGTCGTTGGAACCGATTCTGACACGTTTCCAACCACAAGCTTCCCCTATTCCCGTATGACAATTGCTAAGTAGTTAAAAAGTTTGTGAGCGTCTGAATTTAAAGGAGATTCATATAAAGGTCCAGTGGCTATTGATATATGGTTAAATGATTTAAAGATTATGCTTGACGGATTTCATTTTTCTGAAACAGATAAATTGGATGGAGTTGTCTCATTACTGCGAGTCAAGCTAGGTTTTGGTGGACTAATGCCACGATGCACATTCCTTCCGAGCAAGTGACCTGGCAATTCTTTTTGGAAGAATTCAAGAGCAAGTATATTGGAGATCAGTTTATCAGAGAAATGAAGCAGCAATTCCTCAGCTTGAAGCAAGGGAATTAGACTATTTATGAATATGAATGTGAATTTAACAAGTTGAGCCGTTTTGCAGTAGAGTTGATCCCTACAGAGAAAGATCAATGTGAATTGTTTGTTGAGGGATTGACTACGAAGCCAAAGGAAATGTTGGTGGCATTGAATTTATCAAACTTTTAGGAAGTTGTGAACCGAGCTAAGGCAATTAAACGAGTACAGCCTGAAAAGAAAGTTGAACCAAAATGGTAGTCAAACAAGAGATCGGGAACATCTTTATTTTCCTTTTCATCAAAGTGGGGCAAGGGTTCCTGTTCTCGATATCATAATAGATCTGGATCAGCTGCAAAATCTCATAAGGTATTGGGTGCTAGAAAAGGCAAACAATTCCAGACAAATAATTTTGAGACTGATTTAGTTCTCCAGTTATGTGATATTTGTGGCAGACGTCACCCAGGTCAGTGTCGAATGATGACTGAAGCTTTTTTCAAATGTGGAGAAATTGGCTATTTTGTGAGAGACTGCCCACTGACATCTGGGGAGAGACCTGCACAAACAAAAATATTGACAGTGATGCCATCGAGAGGCGGAGGAAGAGGTGGACTTAGAAGATCATCTGAGTCAGCTTTACAAGCAGAAAGGTGCGCACAAGCTCGAGTTTATAATATACGGACTACTAAGGACTAGAATGACTAAAAAATTATTACAGGTACATTCTATCTCTACAATAAGCCTGTATTAGTTTTGATTGATCCTGGTTCTACGCACTTGTATATTACTACCAAGTTAATTAGAGAGAGAAATATTCCATTATAGCCTATCTCTAGTGATATAGTGGCAACAAATCCATTGGGTCAGAGTGCGAGAGTAAGTAAAATATGTAGAAATTGTCCGATAAAGGTGCAAGGAACAGAGTTTTCGACAAACCTAATGGAGTTACCTTTTGGAGAATTTGAAGTGATATTAGGCATGGATTGGTTATCTTTCTACCATGCCATTGTGGATTGTCGCTTAAAGTGATTAATCTTGGAAAATTCAAAAGGTAAAGAGATAATAATAGTGGGAGAAAGGATGAATCATTTATCTAATATGATTTCAACAGTTTCTGCGAAGAAGCTGCTATTAGAAGGTTGTCAAGCTTTTCTAGCTAATATGGTGGATACTCAAACTTTTGGAATTAAGTTGGAAGATATTCCTATTATTCGAGAATATCCAGATATATTTCCTGACGAGCTACTAGAGGTGTTACTTGGTACTGCACCCATATCGATGGCCCCGTATAGAATGGTGCCAGCTGAGCTTCGAGAGTTAAAGGCGCAATTGCAAGAATTATTGGATCGGGGTTTTATAAGGCCAAGTGTGTCACCGTGTGGTGCACTAGTGTTATTTGTGAAAAAGAAAGACGGGTCGATGTGACTATACATAGATTAACGTCAGCCAAATAAGGTGATCGTGAAAAATAAGTGTCATCTTCCAAGGATTGATGATCTTTTTGATCAATTAATGGTGCAACTGTGTTTTCTAAAATTGATCTTTGATCTGGATATCATCAGTTGAAGATTAAGGAAAAATATATTTCAAAGACGGTTTTCTGAATTCGGTATGGGCACTATGAGTTTGTAGTGACGTAGTTCGGAATAACTAATGCTCCTGCAGTATTCATGGATCTGATGAATCGGATATTTCAACCTTATCTGGATCAATTTTTGGTGATATTTATTGATGACATTTTAGTTTATTTAAAGACAAAAGAGGAACACGATGCTCATCTTCGTGTTGTTCTTCAGATTCTCCGAGAAAAGAAACTATATGCTAAGTTATTGAAATGTGAGTTTTGGTTATCGGAAGTTACTTTTCTCGGTCATGTGGTTTCAGCAGAGGGAATAAAAGTAGATCCCAAGAAAATACAAGCCATAGTGGAATGGAAAGCTCCGAAGAATATTTCTGAAGTTCGAAGTTTCTTGGGACTGGCTGGTTATTATCGAAGATTTGTAAAGAATTTTTCGATGATTGCTTCTCCGCTAACTAAGCTATTGAGAAAGGATGTGCCATTCATTTGGACGGATAAGTTTCAGGAAAGCTTTGAAACATTAAAGAGGATTTTAACTAAAGCTCTGGTATTTGTGTAGCCAAAATTGGTAAGGATTTTGTTGTATATAGTGATGCTTCTCACAATGGTTTGGGATGCGTACTCATGCAGGAAGGAAATGTGGTCGCTTATGCATCCAGACAGCTTAAGACACATGAGAATAACTATCTCACCCATGATTTAGAGTTGGCAGCAGTTGTATTTGCTTTAAAAATATGGCATCATTATTTATATGGAGAAATATGCTATATCTATACGGATCACAAAAGTTTAAAGTATCTGCTAACTCAAAATGAGTTAAATTTGAGGCAGAGAAGGTGGATTGAGCTCCTAAAAGATTATGATGTGGTTATTGACTACCATCCAGGAAAAGTGAACGTGGTAGCTGACGCCCTTAGCAGAAAGACCTTTGCTGCCTTGAGAGCTATAAATGCGAGGCTAGCTTTGAAAGAAAATGGTTTTTTGATTGCTGAATTAAGTTTAAGACCTACTTTAGTAGACCGGATAAATGAGCTCTAGAAAAAGGATATGGAATGTTTGTCAAGATTTAAACAAGTCAAAAATGATGGGAATAAAAATTTTGAAGTTAAATCTGATGGATGCTTGTATTACCGAGGAAGAATTGTTATTCCTAAGGATAAAGAATTAAAGAAAGAACTTCTCTTTGAAGCATATTGTAGTCCTATTTTTCTTACCCTTTTTACTCATATTATTGTTAGACTTAGGCTCATATTAGTTGCATAATTAGCCATTCATGCATTAATCCATGTTTCCTTCCAACGTTGAGCTTGATTACACAACTTAGCTACATGGGCAACTACTTGGGCGTCTGGGCAGCAACTTCAAGGTTCGGCGGAGCGTTCTTCAATGGTTTCTTCTTATCCCTAAGTCAAAACTCTAGCTACTTGTGCATGCCTTGATAATACATCCCTGCGTGAATCAAGGGTGAACAACAACCAATCTTGCGCTCCTCTTAGCCGTTGAAATCCTTAACTTATTCCTAAGCCGGATTAATCTTCACCATCAATAGATTGAATAAAGACCATACTCATTCGTTTCTTGAATCTAACTCTCCCGATATTAGATAAATAGATGAAGTTACGAGATCCTCTCCCAATTCACTCGCAAACAAGAATAAAAGCCAAGAATAAGTAAACCTTGAATAGAAAAGTGCAAACTCTTATTACCTAAACAAAATCCAATTGTTTCTCACAACAACAAAACACAATAACCCCAACCGATCAAGTTAGTTCATGGTTGGGTTCAAAAGATATACAAAGAATAATCCCCAAACCATGAATCTAATGGAAGCAAAGAAGAAGAAGAAGTCAAAATTTCCCCTAATGCTCTCTTGTCGAAATTTCTCTATTTTTCTCTATATGGATTGTCGAAATCTCCTTGCTATTTATAGGGCTAGGCCAAAGTCCTTCTTTGAGGAGGAGTTTAAATTGGAATTAAATTATCTTTAAAGAATATAATTCTTTATTATAATTGTATTCCTACTAGAACTTCTCCTATCTTCTTGGAATTTAATTCTTCTTTAATCTCTGTATGGCAATCAAATTCCTTTGGGTTTGGGCTTTGCTCCACGTCATCTTGGGCTTGTCTAGTCATTAATTTCGACATCCCTATTGCATATTTTCTTTGTCGACAATTGCCATGGCAACTGGCTCGGCGTCTCCTTCATGCATTGCCCTGGCAACTTGCTCGGCATATCCTTTATGCATTGCCCTGGCAACTAGCTCGGCATTGCTTTGGCAAGTGATCCTGCACATACACACACAAAAGCACACCAAAGCAGCATCTTTTTCCACAAAAATCACCAAGTTATGTAATCAAGCTCAACAGTGGAAAGAAACATGAATTAATGCATGAATAACTAATTATGTAACTAATATGAGCTTAAGTCTAACAATAATATGAGTAAAAAGGGTAATAAAAATAGTACTTTTAAACACTTATCACGCCCCCAAACTCGAACTATTGCTTGTCCTCAAGCAATGCAAACTAACAATTACCTGCCAAGACTTTAATCATCAAAGACATGCTTCAAACTTGAATTCAAACCTCAGAACCATGGCACAAAGTATGATCACCTTTTAAATTTTTCAGATAGCACAAAAATTTCCCGGAACAAAACTATAATGCTCGTGACAATGTGTGTGCGTAGTTGTGTACAAGTTGATTTTCAAGATTCTATGTGAACAATAGGCTTTTATCAATTTAATTGCCGGGGCATTTATTTTCATTTTCACTAGAGCCAATTTCGGGCACCTCTAGCAAAGTAAGCGATTTCTTATTTTATTTTAGTTGACTAGAGCCAACTTCGGGCACCTCTAGCGATTCTTTAATGTGCATTAACTACTAGATCCAGTTTCGGGCACCTCTAGCAAGAAAGTGTATTTACTACTAGAGCCAGTTTTGGGCACCTCTAGCAAGAAATTAACTTTTAATTTTCAATTTTAAATTTACCCAAATTTTAAGCAACCTAAGTTCACTACGTTTCTTTGAATCAACAACCCACAACCGTGTAAAAAACAATTCAGCATCATAGTAAAATTCTAAGTTCTTTTCATGCAATCTTAAAATTAAAGGTTATTTCAATTAAGTGCAGTGGCAAAAATTCATCATTGGATATTCAACAAGTCTTAAGCAATTAAATCCAATTAAAGGCATGGCAAGTAACATATGCAACCTATATGTGATTGCTAAAAATGCATGCAACTAAACATGAAGCTAACTAGAAACCAACACCCCCCCAAACTCGAGAGAAGCATTATCCTCAATGCATGTAAGAGTGAAATAAAATTTAAAAGAAACTAAATGAAATGAGTTAGTCAGAGAGGTCGTCACCTCGAGTGATGAGTTTCCTTCGTGCCGTTTGCTTGATTCAATTTCCGGTCAGTGGTTGAATGCTTGTGGCTGGTACCGCGTGAATAGCATTGCCTTGATTTGGTCCATGTTTGCCGATGCAGGTTTACATGCATGTGCATCAGTAGTTGCCGAAGCCATTGTTGTTGCCTGGGCATCACCAGTTTCTGTTGTGGTTGCTGTGGCAAGTAGTCGGCAATGAATTTCCTTAGCATAGTAGTTGTGAGTCTTGTTGTGAAAAAAAACAAAGAAAACCTGAAAACTAAAGATAATGAAAAAATAAAATATATCCTAAAAAATAAAGAGAAAAAATAACCAAAAATAATAGAACAAAATAGTTCAAAAAATAAAAATAAATGTATCAGTAGTTGCCGTGGTGTCGAGGGTTGCTGAGGCATGCATATCCATGGTTGCCGAGGCGTGCGTGTCCATGGTTGCCGAGGCGTGCATATCAGGGGTTGCTGCGGTGTTGAAGGTTGCCGTTTTCGATACTTCTTATAGTCCATCTGCACCCTCCATCGGGTGATAATATTGCCCAAAAAGAGTTTGGCCAATGTGCTTGCCACTACTCCCTTTTGCATTACCATGGTGGAAGTGTCTTTCTTCTTTGTTCGCTTATAGTCCATGTATACTCTCCACCTTGCTACTATTCCTGAAGGCACAAATATATTAATAGGAAAAATTATATCCATTCTCAACCATTCAATTACCTCATTCTTGTCGACTTCTATCATGGTTGGATGTAGCCTTTGTTGTCGTGGCAATTGTTGCTCAAGCCAATTGCCGTGGCAATCAGTTGTCAAATTTTGCTTTAATTCAAGGGAAGAATCAATTTTCTGAAGAGCTTTATGAATCCAAACACCTTTTTCTTTTGGCCTCTCAAACATCTCCATCAGTAGAGATTTCGATGGCTTCAAATCTACCAACCTCGATTCCTCAAGACATACCTGCAATGGACGAGGTGAGTTTTTTAAGAATTCAAAAGGTTCAACTATTACCTGCTCAAATTCCATTGGCAAAGTACTATCATCTCGTTGATCTTGCATGTGGTCGTGTAATTGCCGTGGCAATTGTAGATGAGAGCAATCTACAGATTCCTGCTTCAACATCAACGTTGTAACCTTCTGGGCATTAGGTTCCTCAGAATTTGCTGTAGTATTGTTGTTCTTAGCTTCACCGAGTGTTGTCGCGGCATTGCTCTGTTCAGGCTCCTCAATCATTGTCGAGGCAATTTGTTGTTCAAGCTCATCATGTGTTGGGCAGTCTCTCTCATTGGCATCCTCTTGACTTTGAGGTTTTAGTTGTTCCTCACACATCAGAGAGATTTCTTTGCATTGCTCCTTATCCTCTTGCCTTAGGACGTCAATATCCCTAGGAATGAATTGTTGGTGCATGTTATCCATGACATATGTGGATCTCCCCAATTGATCTTCTGAATCCCCTAAGGTTGCATCCCATTGAGTTATCCTCGTATCCATAGATTTTGATAGCTCTCGAATCTCTTCAATTGATCCGTCAAGTCTAGCCAATGAAGCTAGTAACGTTTCCTCCAAGGAATTGGAATGCTCTTGAAAAGGACTACATTGCCATGGCATATATCATTCTCTCGGCAAAATTGTTATGGTAAAAAAAAATTTGAGCTTGTTGACCATACGAAAAAGAATTTTGCTCTTTGGTTCCCTCTATGGTCCTCCATGTAGTTATATGCACCGAAAATGTGAGGGCAATTTTCAAACACATGATGTTCTCCACACATAGCACAAGATTTTTCCACAGTATAAGTTCTTTGGGCTTTTTTCTCGGTTGGTATAGGTAATCATCAAAGGGTGCAAGAAAATCTTGATTGGATTGATTCATATCTTCCAACATCATCTCTCGAATAGATTGGCTTTTATTTCCCGACATGTTGATGTCCCTTAACTTGTAGCGCACCTAATTTTTTTTTATATATATAAAACAAACAAAAGAAAAGTTAGTAAAACTAAGAGAAAAAAATGCAATAACAAAAACAACTAACACCAATTGCCAATCCCGACAACGGCGCCAAAAACTTGTTGTGTGTGATAAGTGCTACGCAAATGTGCAAGTATACACGTCGCAAGTAATAAAGTGATACGAGTATCGAGTATTGTCTCCACGAGGATTGGTTTGGGCCACTTTACTTAAGTTTCTTGCCTTTGTGAAAATAAAAACACAATTGATAATAGAGGTTTTAATTAACGAGAAAAGTAAAAGCAATAAACTAAAAGAATAGATGAAAGAAAAAAAAGAGAATAGGCCAGGTTTTCATGAGTTGAGGTGTGATAGCCGATTGGATCGTCTTGGTAAAAGAGTGCAAGGGCAACTTTCGGTTGTTGTCGTGGCAACTTGCACAACGGGGTTGCCTTGGCAACTAATCGATGGTTGCCTGGGCAACTAGTGGGCAACTACTTGGGCGTCGGGCAGCAACTTCAAGGTTGGTGAGCGTTCTTCAATGGTTTCTTCTTATCCCTAAGTCGAAACTCTAGCTACTTGTGCATGCCTTGATAATACATCTCTGCGTGAATCAAGGGTGAACAACAACCAATCTTGCGCTCCTCTTAGCCGTTGAAATCCTTAACTTATTCCTAAGCCGGATTAATCTTCACCGTCAATAGATTGAATAAAGACCATACTCATTCGTTTCTTGAATCTAACTCTCCCGATATTAGATAAATAGATAAAGTTACGAGATCCTCTCCCAATTCACTCGCAAACAAGAATAAAAGCCAAGAATGAGTAAACCTTGAATAGAAAAGTGCAAACTCTTATTACCTAAACAAAATCCATTTTTTTCTCACAACAACAAAACACAATAACCTCAACCGATCAAGTTAGTTCATGGTTGGGTTCAAAAGATATACAAAGAATAATCCCCAAACCATGAATCTAATGGAAGCAAAGAAGAAGAAGAAGTCAAAATTTCCCCTAATGCTCTCTTGTCGAAATTTCTCTATTTTTCTCTATATGGATTATCGAAATCTCCTTGCTATTTATAGGGCTAGGCCAAAGTCCTTC
Source organism: Hibiscus mutabilis (assembly GCA_019671005.1). Lineage (NCBI taxonomy): Eukaryota > Viridiplantae > Streptophyta > Magnoliopsida > Malvales > Malvaceae > Hibiscus > Hibiscus mutabilis. The sequence continues at coordinate 15,699,521 of CM033724.1, read as the reverse complement.
TTTGAGAAGGAGTTTAAGTTGGAATTAAATTATCTTTAAAGAATATAATTCTTTATTATAATTGTATTCCTACTAGAACCTCTCCTATCGTCTTGGAATTTAATTCTTCTTTAATCTCTGTATGGCAATCAAATTCCTTTGGGTTTGGGCTTTGCTCCACGTCATCTTGGGCTTGTCTAGTCATTAATTTCGACATCCCTATTGCATCTTCTCTTTGTCGACAATTGCCATGGCAACTGGCTCGGCGTCTCCTTCATGCATTGCCCTGGCAACTAGCTCGGCATATCCTTTATGCATTGCCCTGGCAACTAGCTCGGCATTGCTTTGGCAAGTGATCCTGCACATATACACACAAAAACACACCAAAGCTGCATCTTTTTCCACAAAAATCACCAAGTTATGTAATCAAGCTCAACAGTGGAAAGAAACATGAATTAATGCATGAATAACTAATTATGCAACTAATATGAGCTTAAGTCTAACAATAATATGAGTAAAAAGGGTAATAAAAATAGTACTTTTAAACACTTATCACGCCCCCAAACTCGAACTATTGCTTGTCCTCAAGCAATGCAAACTAACAATTACCTGCCAAGACTTTAATCATCAAAGACATGCTTCAAACTTGAATTCAAACCTCGGAACCATGGCACAAAGTATGATCACCTTTTAAAATTTTCAGATAGCACAAAAATTTCCCGGAACAAAACTATAATGCTCGTGACAATGTGTGTGCGTAGTTGTGTACAAGTTGATTTTCAAGATTCTATGTGAACAATAGGCTTTTATCAATTTAATTGCCGGGGCATTTATTTTCATTTTCACTAGAGCCAATTTCGGGCACCTCTAGCAAAGTAAGCGATTTCTTATTTTATTTTAGTTGACTAGAGCCAATTTCGGGCACCTCTAGCGATTCTTTAATGTGCATTAACTACTAGAGCCAGTTTCGGGCACCTCAGCAAGAAAGTGTATTTACTACTAGAGCCAGTTTTGGGCACCTCTAGCAAGAAATTAACTTTTAATTTTCAATTTTAAATTTACCCAAAATTTAAGCAACCTAAGTTCACTACGTTTCTTTGAATCAACAATCCACAACCGTGTAAAAAAAAATTCAGCATCATAGTAAAATTCTAAGTTCTTTTCATGCAATATTAAAATTAAAGGTTATTTCAATTAAGTGCAGTGGCAAAAATTCATCATTGGATATTCAACAAGTCTTAAGCAATTAAATCCAATTAAAGGCATGGCAAGTAACATATACAACCTATATGTGATTGCTAAAAATGCATGCAACTAAACATGAAGCTAACTAGAAACCAACACCCCCAAACTCGAGAGAAGCATTGTCCTCAATGCATGTAAGAGTGAAATAAAATTTAAAAGAAACTAAATGAAATGAGTTAGTCAGAGAGGTCGTCACCTCGAGTGATGAGTTTCCTTCGTGCCGTTTGCTTGATTCAATTTCCGGTCAGTGGTTGAATGCTTGTGGCTGGTACCGCGTGAATAACATTGCCTTGATTTGGTCCATGTTTGCCGATGCAAGTTTACTTGCATGTGCATCAGTAGTTGTCGAAGCCATTGTTGTTGCCGGGCATCACCGTTTTTTGTTGTGGTTGCTTTGTGGCAAGTAGTCGTGATGAATTTCCTTAGCATAGTAGTTGTGAGTCTTGTTGTGAAAAAAAAAAAACAAAGAAAACCTGAAAACTAAAGATAATGAAAAAATAAAATATATCCTAAAAATAAAGAGAAAAAATAACCAAAAATAATAGAACAAAATAGTTCAAAAAATAAAAATAAATGTATTAGTAGTTGTCGTGGCGTCGAGGGTTGCTGAGGCATGCACATCCATGGTTGCCGAGGTGTCAGGGGTTGCCGAGGCGTGCGTGTCCATGGTTGCCGAGGCGTGCGTATCAGGAGTTCTTTGCGGTGTTGAAGGTTGCCGTTTTGATACTTCTTATAGTCCATCCGCACCTCCATCGGGTGATAATATTGCCCAAAAAGAGTTTGCCAATGTGCTTGCCACTACTCCCTTTTGCGTTACCATGGTGGAGGTGTCTTTCTTCTTTGTTCGCTTGTAGTCCATGTATACTCTCCACCTTGCTACTATTCCTGAAGGCACAAATATATTAATAGGAAAAATTATATCCATTCTCAACCATTCAATTACCTCATTCTTGTCGACTTCTATCATGGTTGGATGTAGGCTTTGTTGTCGTGGCAATTCTTTGCTCAAGCCAATTGCCGTGGCAATCGTTGTCAAATTTTGCTTTAAGTCAAGGGAAGAATCAATTTTCAAGAGCTTTATGAATCCAAACACCTTTTTCTTTTGGCCTCTCAAACATCTCCATCAGTAGAGATTTCGATGGCTTCAAATCTACCAACCTCGATTCCTCAAGACATACCTGCAATGGACGAGGTGAGTTTTTAAAGAATTCAAAAGGTTCAACTATTACCTGCTCATATTCCATTGGCAAAGTACTATCATCTCGTTGATCTTGCATGTGGTCGTGTAATTGCCGTGGCAATTGTAGATGAGAGCAATCTACAGATTCCTGCTTCAACATCAACGTTGTAACCTTCTAGGCATTAGGTTCCTCAGAATTTGCTGTAGTATTGTTGTTCTTAGCTTCACCGAGTGTTGTCGCGGCATTGCTCTGTTCAGGCTCCTCAATCATTGTCGAGGCAATTTGTTGTTCAAGCTCATCATGTGTTGGGCAGTCTCTCTCATTGGCATCCTCTTGACTTTGAGGTTTTAGTTGTTCCTCACACATCAGAGAGATTTCTTTGCATTGCTCCTTATCCTCTTGCCTTAGGACGTCAGTATCCCTAGGAATGAATTGTTGGTGCATGTTATCCATGACATATGTGGATCTCCCCAATTGATCTTCTGAATCCCCTAAGGTTGCATCCCATTGAGTTATCCTCGTATCCATAGATTTTGATAGCTCTCGAATCTCTTCAATTGATCTGTCAAGTCTAGCCAATGAAGCTAGTAACGTTTCCTCCAAGGAATTGGAATGCTTTTGAAAAGGACTACATTGCCATGGCATATCATTATCATGGCAAAATTGTTATGGTAAAAAAAAATTTGAGCTTGTTGACCATACCATAAAGAATTTTGCTGCTGGTTCCCTCTATGGTCCTCCATGTAGTTATATGCACCGAAAATGTGAGGGCAATTTTCAAACACATGATGTTCTCCACACATAGCACAAGATTTTTCAACAGTATAAGTTCTTTGGGCTTTTCTCGGTTGGTATAGGTAATCATCAAAGGGTGCAAGAAAATCTTGATTGGATTGATTCATATCTTCCAACATCATCTCTCGAATAGATTGGCTTTTATTTCCCGACATGTTGATGTCCCTTAACTTGTAGCGCACCTAAATTTTTTTTTTATATAAAACAAACAAAAAGAAAAGTTAGTAAAACTAAGAGAAAAAAAATGCAATAACAAAAACAACTAACACCAATTGCCAATCCCGACAACGGCGCCAAAAACTTGTTGCGTGTGATAAGTGCTACATAAATGTGCAAGTATACACGTCATAAGTAATAAAGTGATACGAGTATCAGTATCGTCTCCACGAGGATTGGTTTGGGCCACTTTGCTTAAGTTATTGACTTTGTGAAAATAAAAACACAATTGATAATAGAGGTTTTAATTAACGAGAAAAGTAAAAGCAATAAACTAAAAGAATAGATGAAAGAAAAAAAAAGAGAATAGGCCAGGTTATCGTGAGTTGAGGTGTGATAGCCGATTGGATCGTCTTGGAAAAAGAGTGCAAGGGCAACTCGGTTGCCGTGGCAACTTGCTGCAATGGGTTGCCTTGGCAACTAATCGATGGTTGCCCGGGCAACTAGTGGGCAACTACTTGGGCGTCGGGCAGCAACTTCAAGGTTCGGCGGAGCGTTCTTCAATGGTTTCTTCTTATCCCTAAGTCGAAAACTCTAGCTACTTGTGCATGCCTTGATAATACATCCTGCGTGAATCAAGGGTGAACAACAACCAATCTTGCGCTCCTCTTAGCCGTTGAAATCCTTAACTTATTCCTAAGCCGGATTAATCTTCACCATCAATAGATTGAATAAAGTCCATACTCATTCGTTTCTTGAATCTAACTCTCCCGATATTAGATAAATAGATGAAGTTACGAGATCCTCTCCCAATTCACTCGTAAACAAGAATAAAAGCCAAGAATGAGTAAACCTTGAATAGAAAAGTGCAAACTCTTATTACCTAAACAAAATCCAATTGTTTCTCACAACAACAAAACACAATAACCCCAACCGATCAAGTTAGTTCATGGTTGGGTTCAAAAGATATACAAAGAATAATCCCCAAACCATGAATCTAATGGAAGCAAAGAAGAAGAAGAAGTCGAAATTTCCCCTAATGCTCTCTTGTCGAAATTTCTCTATTTTTCTCTATATGGATTGTCGAAATCTCCTTGCTATTTATAGGGCTAGGCCAAAGTCCTTCTTTGAGGATGAGTTTAAGTTGGAATTAAATTATCTTTAAAGAATATAATTCTTTATTATAATTGTATTCCTACTAGAACTTCTCCTATCTTCTTGGAATTTAATTCTTCTTTAATCTCTGTATGGAAATCAAATTCCTTTGGGTTTGGGCTTTGCTCCACGTCATCTTGGGCTTGTCTAGTCATTAATTTCGACATCCTATTGCATCTTCTCTTTGTCGACAATTGCCATGGCAACTGGCTCGGCGTCTCCTTCATGCATTGCCCTGGCAACTAGCTCAGCATATCCTTTATGCATTGCCCTGGCAACTAGCTCGGCATTGCTTTGGCAAGTGATCCTGCACATACCCACACCAAAACACACCAAAGCAGCATCTTTTTCCACAAAAATCACCAAGTTATGTAATGAAGCTCAACAGTGGAAAGAAACATGAATTAATGCATGAATAACTAATTATGCAACTAATATGAGCTTAAGTCTAACAATAATATGAGTAAAAAGGGTAATAAAAATAGTACTTTTGAACACTTATCACCGCTCATCAAACAAAACTCCACAAAAAGATCAAGACGAACCTAGCGGCAAAGCCTCAGATACTGAACCAGGAATTGCCCCAACAACCGGCAATAAGCATGCCTCGGCAATCGACGATAAAGACTCCTCGGCAACTTGTGAAAAGCATGCCTCGGTAACCCCAATTGATAATGCCTCGGCAACTCTAGTTGTCCCGACAAAACCGTCAATTAGGTTTCAAACCAATGAAAGGATCGAAGATATCCGACTTCCACCACCATTCCCACAAAGGTTGAAGCGACAAAAGCAAGAATACCAATTCAAGAAGTTTCTTGATATCCTAAAGCAAGTCCACATCAACTTGCCATTGGTGGAAGCAATTGAACAAATGCCAAACTATGCCAAGTTTCTTAAAGACATTGTGTCCAAGAGAACAAGGCTAGGAGAGTTTGAAATAGTTGCCGCAACAGAGGGATGCATGGCAATGTTGCACAATCGTATGCCACCCAAATTGAAGGATCTCAGAAGTTTCACAATACCCTGTTCTATTGGAAATCACTATGTCGGGAAAGCATTATGCGACCTTGGGGCTAGCATAAATTTGATGCCTAAATCGGTTTTCCAGAAACTAGGAATCGGGAAGGCAAGACCTACAACAGTTATGCTACAGCTAGCCGACAGATCCTATGTGCATCCAGAGGGAAAAATCGAGGACATACTGGTAAAAGTTGATAAATTTATTTTTCCCGCTGACTTTATTGTTTTGGATTGTGAAGCAGATAAGCATGCACCCATCATTCTCGGGAGACCATTCCTAGTAACAGGGAGAACCTTGATCGATGTTGAAAAGGGAGAACTCACAATGAGGGTGAATGACCAGCAAGTTAAACTAAATGTGTTCCAAACGCTAAGGCATGCCGATGATCCAGAAGAATGCCAACTTCTTCATACCACGGCAGAGTTTAACTTCGACGAGGAATTTAGTTACCTCGGCAACTATATTGCCGATCAAGAGGAACTTGAGGAGTATGAAGAACCGGTCGATGAGGAACAACAAGAAGAGGCAAATTGGCTAGTCAATCGACCAGGTACATACTTTGAACCACTGGATTACTCAGGTAAGGAAGGTAAACTCGAAAAACCCTCTATTGAACATCCTCCGATTCTTGAGTTGAAACAATTGCCAGAGCAACTAAAATATGCATACATAGGAACTGATAATACATTGCCTGTAATTATTTCTTCTAAGTTACATCCTGAGCAGGAAAAGAAGCTGATCAAGATGTTGAAGCTACACAAAAATGCAATAGGGTGGACAATTGCCGACTTGAAGGGAATTAGCCCGACAGTGTGTATGCACAAGATTTTGTTGGAAGATGATCACAAACCTTAAATTGAGGCCCAGAGGAGACTAAATCATGCCATGAAAGGGGTTGTAATGAAAGAAATCATCAAGTGGCTTGATGCCAGCATTATATACCCTATCATATACCCTATCTCTGATAATACATGGGTAAGTCCGGTACAATGTGTACCGAAAAAGGGAGGTATAACGGTGGTAAGTAATGAAAACAATAAACTCATTCCAACCAGGACTGTGACCGGTTGGAGGGTTTGTATGGATTATCGAAAGCTAAACAAAGCCACTAGGAAAGATCACTTCCCATTACCCTTTACTGATCAAATGCTTGACCGTCTTGCAGGTAAACCCTTTTATTGTTTTCTTGATGGTTATTCAGGTTACAATCAAATTGCCATAGCACCAGAAGATCAAGAAAAGACAACCTTCACATGCCCATACTGTACTTATGCCTTCCGAAGGATGCCGTTCGTATTGTGTAACGCCCCGACAACCTTCCGAAGATGCATGATGGCGCTCTTTTCAAACATGGTCGAAGACTTCCTTGAGATCTTCATGGATGATTTTTCTGTTTTTGGTAATGACTTCGACAGTTGTCTCGGCAATTTAGAGAGGGTGTTGGCAAGATGTGAAGAAACTGATTTAGTCCTCAATTGGGAGAAATGCCATTTTATGGTAAATGAAGGAATAGTGCTCGGCCACAAGATTTCATCCAAGGGAATTGAAGTAGACAAAGCCAAGGTGGACGCAATCGAGAGATTACCCCCACCAAGTTCGGTTAAAGGAATTCAAAGTTTTCTTGGACATGCAGGTTTTTACAGGGGGTTCATTCATAATTTTTCTAAAATCACTAAACCCCTGTGCAATTTGCTTGAACAGGATAAAGTCTTCGATTTTGATGATTCTTGCACCCAAGCATTCGAAACCCTAAAGAAAAAGCTTGCCTCGGCACCCATTGTCGTTCCACCAGATTGGACGCTACCTTTTGAGCTTATCTGTGATGCAAGTGAATTCGCGGTATGAGCAGTCCTAGGCCAACGCACAGGTAAGACCTTCCATGTGATATACTACGCTAGTAAAACTCTTAATAGTGCTCAAGTGAATTACACAACAACGGAGAAAAAGTTACTAGCTGTAGTTTTCGCATTTGACAAGTTCTGATCCTATTTGATTGGTACGAAGGTAATTGTTCATATGGGCCATTCGACAATCAAATATCTATTTGCTAAAAAGGGTGCCAAACCTCGTTTGATTCGTTGGATATTACTTTTACAAGAATTTGATATTGAAATTAAGGACAGGAAAGGAACAAAAAATCAAGTGGCCGATCACTTATCACGTTTGGAACGCAATAGGGAGGAGGACGCGGATCTAGTGATATGCGATGCATTCTCGGATGAACAAATTTTAGTTGTCTTGGCAACCATGGACGCGTATGCCTCGGTAACCCTCGACACTGCAGCAGCCCTTGACGCGCACGCCTCGGCAATTTTGGGAGCAGTCGCCACGGCAGCACATGCCTTGGCAATACCCTGGTACGCGGATTTAGTTAATTTCCTTGTTTGTGGTATTTTACCTTATGGCATTACTCACCAAGGGAAGAAGCGGTTCCGCCATGATGCGAAGCATTACTTTTGGGACGAGCCTCTTTTGTTTAAACAATGTGCAGATCAGGTTATACGCCGATGTGTCCCTGAAGAAAAGCAACAGAATGTACTCCGGCAATGCCATTATTTACCCTATGGAGGACATTTTGGAGGAACTCGTACCACGGCCAAAGTTTTGCAAACCGGTTTGTATTGGCCAACATTGTACAAAGATGCCCAAGACTTTTACAAGCAATGTGATCGTTTCCAGAGGACGGGCAATATCTCTAGACGACATGAGATGCCACTCCAGAACATCATCGAGGTGGAATTGTTCGATGTGTGGGGGATCGATTTTATGGGACCTTTCCCATCTTCATTCGTCAACCTCTACATCTTACTTGTCGTCGACTACGTGTCTAAATGGGTTGAGGCAGCTGCAGTTCCCAACAACGATTCTTGCAGAAAAACATATTTACACGGTTTGGGATACCGAGAGCAATTATCAGTGATGAAGGCAAGCATTTTGACAACAGACTAATTGCCATGATGTTGCAACGCTTCGGCATATCACACAAGATCGCCACGGCATATCACCCATAAACCAACGGGTAAGCAGAAATTTCCAACCGAGAATTGAAGGGTATACTCGAGAAAGTTGTAAATCCCTCTAGGAAGGATTGGTCATTAAGACTAGATGACGCACTTTGGGCATATCGCACTGCATTCAAAACACCCTTAGGTATGTCCCCCTTCCGACTTGTCTATGGCAAAACATGCCATCTACCGGTGGAGATCGAACACAAGGCATACTGGGCAATCAAGACCGTGAATATGGATTGGGAAAGTGCCAGACAAAAGCGTTTGTTGGACCTCAATGAGATAGAAGAATTCCGTGCACTCGCCTATAACAATGCACGAATCTACAAGGAGAAAACAAAGCAATGACATGACAAGAAACTATTGCCGCGGCAATTCACGCCAGGGCAACTAGTTCTCTTATTCAATTCTCGGCTAAAACTTTTCTCGGGAAAGCTGAAATCAAGATGGTCGGGACCATTCGAAGTCGTCAAACCATTCTCCCATGGTGCTGTGATAATCAAGTCCATCTCTGACAACCATGAATTCAAAGTTAATGGACAAAGATTGAAGCACTACAATGGTGCCCATGTGGAACGTAACAAAGAAGTGGTCAACTTAGGAGATGTATGAGCATGCTCTCCCTTTTGATATTTTATTTTTATTTTTATTTTCGATTAATTAATTATTTTATTTTATTTTTTTGAATTTTTATTATTATTTTTATTATTTTCGGATATTATTAATTTTCTTTAGGATAGATTTTTTTTATCTTTTTAAGTTTAAGAATCCCATTACACATCTTTATTTATTTTCTTTATTAGTTTATCTTTAATTTTAATCCTTATTTGATTTGTCTTTGAATTGTAGGAAAAAAAGTTCAAGATAACGAGGAATTTTAATCCAAGTAGGAAAACATCTTCAACAAGGAAACTAATGGGCTGAATCTAAGGCTTATATAAAGCCTCCAATTTACCCTAATCACAACCCCTTTGTCGTCACCCTCTCCCTAAACCAAACCTTTTTTCGTTTTCTCCTAATCCCACCTACCTATCTTTTCTATAAAACCCATCACCCTTAACCTATTCCTACTTTTTATCTTGCAACTTTTTAGTTTCTTTTCTTTTCTTTGTTTTTACAAAACTCACAACCAAGATCATCCATGGCATCCAAGATTAAATTTTTAGTTCATCCAAGTTCCTCCAAAGAACCAAGATACAAGAAGTTTGCTACACGGTGGTTCAAGAAAGATTTCACTCCAAGTTTGAAAGCCGGAAGATTCATGAAGAACAAGGCTTTGAATACTCCAACTCTCATCAAGATTTCGGCCTTGAACCATTCATCTTCGAGAGGATTGCACATCAAAAGTGGCAAATCTTTTGCCATCAACCGGAACTGGGTAACATCTCATGGGTAAAAGAATTCTATGCTCACTCACCTAACCCGGATAATCCTTATGTTTTTGTTCGTGACAAGGCCATACTCATAAGTCCCGAAAACGTCAACACCTTTTACGGGCTTTACATTGAGAAGGACGAGCATCAAGCCTTCGTTGATCAAATCACTCACAAGCAACTCGACAAGGTGCTTCAAGAACTCACTCAACTGGGAACTCATTGGAACGACGATAAATACAAGGGCACGGTAAATCGCCTTCGGCTTAAACCCGAGGCAAAACTATGGAATAAGTTTGTTAAAACTTCTTTAATGCCCACCACACACAATACTACCGTTGATATACCACATCTTTTGCTCATACATTCTATTTTGCATAATCGCATCATTAACATTGGAAAAATTATTTGTGATGAGATTTTTGTATGTAGCTCAAAAGATAAGGGTTCTTTTTTCTTCCCTTGCTTAATTTCTAATCTTTGCAAGGAGATGCATGTCCCAAGTGAGTCCACCGATGAAAAGGCCCTACCCAAGTCCGGTTGGAATCAAGCACTAATCTGAAAGCTAATAGGAGAGGCACCGGGAAATTCTTTAAGGCCTCCAATTGCCACGGCAACTCCTGCCGCCCCGGCAATCCATAATGCCCAAGCACCTAACGCCCGGGAAACTCGGCCATCAACCCCGGGACACTTTGAAGCACTCTTGCAACCATTGGTGAGCCACCTAAGGCAAATTGAAGACCAACAACTAATGTTCATGCGGTACATGAAGGAGCACAACAATGTCATCACCCAAGTCATCCTAGAAAGGTACCCGGACAGTCGCGTGCCGTTCCCAATATTTCTTGTCGAGATCCTTGCCCCGACAACCAATGAAGCAGTCGCCACGGCAACCGTAACAGATGATGCAGCGGCAACCTACATCGTGCCTGCACAAGCTGATGCCACGACAACCAACCCTGAAGATGCCACGGCAACCAAAGCTAAAGACATCCCGGCAACCACTACAAAAGCCAAAGGTAAAGCACCTATGCCCGAATCAACTCATACGAAATCATTTTCTAACTTTTCAGATTCGAACGAGTCCTCTATTGTACCAACAAAGACCGCACCAATTGAATCCTCCAAGCGAAAAGCCAATGACATTGATGAAGAGGACGATGAGGACAACCTCGTACGAGGATCGATTCCACCATCGGCAATAAGAAAACAAACATCGCGTTCAAGCAAGAGAATCAAGACACCGAACAAAAGGAAACTAATCATCTACGATGACGAACTCTCGGAATAAGTCCTCGTATGTATTTTATTTTTCGTTATTTTTATTTTCCTTTAATGCATGCATTGAGGACAATGCCTCACTCGAGTTTGGGGGGATTGTTATTAGTAGTTACCATGTTTAGTTACATTCATCTTAAGTATTACATTTAGGATACATAAATTGCTTGCCATGCCTTTAGTTGGAACAAGAATTGCTTAGATTTGATGAATATCCGATGATAACTTTGCCAATGCACTTAATTGATAGAATTTTTATTCTAGGATAACAATGGAAAAACTTAGAATTTTACTATAATGCTAAATTTGATGAAACACTGTTGTGGTTTGATTGATTTAAGGAATTCTAGTGAACTTAGGTTGATAATTAACAAATTGGGGGATTAGAATAAAAATTGGATGAATGCTAGAGGTGCCCGAAATTGGCTCTAGCATGTGCTAAAAAAATTTTTTGCGCTAGAGGTGCCCGAAACTGGCTCTAGTCGAATAAAACAAAAAACAAAACACTAGAGGTGCCCAAAACTGGCTCTAGTTAAAACATGTTAAAAAGAACCCAATGAAGTAATTTGAAAACCTCTTGTTTGCATAGAATCCGAAAAATCAACTTGCACACAACTCCGCACACACTCACAAGCATTATAGTTTGATTCCGAGTAATTCCTAAGTTTTTCGAAAAATGAAAAGCCAATCAATCTTTGTGCCCCGGTTCAGAGAATTGAAATCAAGTTCAAAGCTAAGTTTGCAAAAATTGAAGTCTTGGCATGTAATTATGAGTTTGCATTGCTTGAGGACAAGCAATAGTTCGAGTTTGGGGGTGTGATAAGTGTTCAAAAGTACTATTTTTCTTACCCTTTTTACTCATATTATTGTTAGACTTAGGCTCATATTAGTTGCATAATTATCCATTCATGCATTAATCCATGTTTCCTTCCAACGTTGAGCTTGATTACACAACTTGGTAGTTTTTGTGGGAAAAGATGCTGCTTTGGTGTGTTTTGTGTGTATGTGCAGGATCACTTGCCAAAGTAAGGCTAGAGTTAGTTGCCAGGGCAATGCATGAAGAAGATGCCGAGCTAGTTGCCAGGGCAATGCATGACGGAGACGCTGAGCCAGTTGCCAAGGCAATTGTCGACAAAGAGCAAAGGTGATACGGTAGTCGAAATTGATGACTAGACAAGGCCAAGATGACGTGGAGCAAAGCCCAATCCCAAAGGAATTTGATTTCCATGAAGAGATTAAAGAAGAATTAAATTCCAAGAAGATATGAGAAGTTCTAGTAGGAATATAATTATAATAAATAATTATATTCTTTAAAGATAATTTAATTCCAACTTAACTTCCTCCTCAAAGAAGGACTTTGACCTAGCCCTATAAATAGATCACCATATCGTCAACTTGGAAGAGAGCAAGAGAGGGGAATTTCGACAACTTCAAGGAAGGCAAGATCAGAGAATTTTGACAAGCATCTAGGGCAAGGAGGATTTCGACAAGCCTCATTCTTCATCTTTTCTTTCTTGTTCGATTGGTTTCATGCTAGGGATTATTTATCTTGTATTTCTTTGGAACCTAGCCATGAACTAAATCTATTTGGCTATGGTTATTGTGTTTTGTGGTTGTGAGAAACTATTGGTTTTTGTTTAGGTAATAAGAGTTTGCACTTTTCTATTCAAGGTTTATTCATTCTTGGTTCTTATTCTTGTTTGTGAGTGAATTGGGAGAGGATATCATGATTTCATCTATTTATCTAATATCGGGAGAGTTAGATTCAAGAAACGAATGAATATGATCTTTATTCAATCTATTGATGGTGAAGATTAATCCGGCTTAGGAATAAGTTAAGGATTTCAACGACTAAGAGGAGCGCAAAATTGGTTGTTGTTCACCCTTGATTCACGCAGGGATGTATTATCAAGGCATGCACAAATAGCTAGAGTTTCAACTTAGGGATAAGAAGAAACCATTGAAGAACGCTCTGCCGAACCTTGAAGATTGCTGCCCAGACGCCCAAGTAGTTGCCCAACTAGTCGCCCAGGCAACCATCGATTAGTTGCCAAGGCAACCCCGTTGTGCAAGTTGCCACGACAACTGAGTTGCCCGTGCACTTTTTTACCAAGACGATCCAATCGGCTATCACACCTCAACTCACAATAACCTGGCCTATCTCTCTCAATTGATATCATCTATTCTTTTACTTTATTGCTTTGTAGATTGGTTATTAGTTAAAACTCCCATAATCATTTATTTGTGTTTTTACTTTTTACAGTGCAAGAGACTAGATTCTTGAAGTGGCACCAATCCCTGTGGAGACGATATCTTTTATACTATAACTTGCAACATGTATACTTGCACAATTGCGTAGCACTTATTACGCGCAACAAAGGAGCTCTAGAAAAAGGATATGGAATGTTTGTCAAGATTTAAACAAGTCGAAAATGATGGGAATAAAGATTTTGAAGTTAAATCTGATGGATGCTTGTATTACCGAGGAAGAATTGTTATTCTTGAGGATGAAGAATTAAAGAAAGAACTTCTTTTTGAAGCATATTGTAGTCCTTTGACTATGCATCTAGGAGGAAACAAGATGTATTAAGATCTAAAGAGTCGGTATTGGTGGCCAGGAATGAAAAGAGCTATAAATGAGTTTGTTTTCAAATGTCTGGCATGTCAACAAGTAAAAGCAGAGCATCATGTTCCTTCTGGCTTATTGCAGCCAATTTTCATTCCTCAGTGGAAATGGGAACGAGTAGCTATGGATTTTGTAATAGGGCTACCTTTGACTCCAAGCAAAAAGGACTCAATTTGGGTGATTGTTGATAGATTGACTAAGCCGACACATTTCGTTCATGCCCGAACTGATTTCTCTATGGATAAGTATGCTGAATTATATATTAAGGAGATAGTTCGGCTTCATGGAGTACCAGTTTGTATTGTCTCTGATAGAGATATGAGATTTACTTCCAGATTTTGGAAATCTTTGTATGAAGCTTTGGGTACTCGACTTAATTTTGGCATAGCTTTTCATCCTCATACAGATGGACAAACGGAGCGAACTATTCAGATTTTGGAGGATATGTTGAGGGCTTGTGTGATTGAATTTAAAGGATCATGGGAGAAATACTTGCCGTTAGCGGAATTTTCTTACAATAACAACTATCAAGCAAGTATCAAAATGGCACCTTATGAAGCCTTGTATGGAAGAAGGTGTAGGACTCCTTTGAATTGGTACGAGTTGAAAGATCGAGACGTATTGGGACCTGATCTAATTAGAGAAGCCGAAGACAATGTAAAGATCATACAAGATAATCTTAATATAGTCGTTGATCGACAGAAAGCTTATGCTGATTTGAAGAGAAAAGAAATTGAATTGCAAGTTGGTGATAAAATGTTTCTCAAAGTATCACCTTGGAAAAAAATTACGATTTTGACGAAAGGGAAAACTAAGTCCGAGATTTATTGGACCATATAAGATTGTAAAAAGAGTTGGTCCGGTGGCTTATCAACTTGCTCTACCTCCTAAAATGGATAAGATTCATAATGTGTTTCATGTATCGATACTCAGAAAGTATCAATCAGATCTTTCCCATATCATTACTTCAGAAGAAATAGAGATTCAACCAGATTTGATGTATGAAGAGGAACCGGTCAGAATTTTAGCACGTGAGGTCAAGGAACTGAGGAGCAAGACGATTCCACTTGTTAAAGTTCTTTGGCGAAATCACAAAGTGGAAGAAGCAACGTAGGAAAGAGAGAAAAATATGAAAGAACGGTTTCCTCATCTTTTCAAACCAGGTACGTTCTGAAAATTCGAGGATGAATTTTCTTAAGGGGGAAGAATTGTAATATCCCAATTTTTGGTTAGTGACTATTTTGCAAAGAATTAAAAGTTGGTGGTTTTAGTTTAGTGACTAAAATGTAAAATGTTAAAGTTTGGTGACCAAAGTGAAAAGTTTAAGGACCAACGTGGTAATTTTCCCAATAATTATTTTTATTCTATAAATTAATAGATCACATAAGGGTGTGAATCGATATAAAATTGTTGATTCGATTCGATGTTTCTATTATTGGGAAATTTCAGTTAATAGTTTAAATATAACTCAGGTAATCGTATGAGCTCGAAATGTGATAAAATTTTGAAGGGAATCGTAAGAGGAATTGAAGAATGTGACATTTTGTTTTGGAATCTTTTTTGATAGATTTAGATTCGATTGAAGATAGTATTTTGAAATAGTGCACAAATGGCATTTTGTGAATACATGGATTCAGTAATGGCATTTTAGTCATTTTGCCCTTACTTTTTAATTAAAGATGATTATGGAAAAGTTATAAGGTTAGGTGTCAACACCTAATTGGTCATAATTGAGGGGTAAAATGGTAATTTTATTATTGATGGAGATTTTTATATTAGATTTAAATGATTAAAATGCCATTTGTCATGTTATTTTGATGAAGAAAAAGCTAGAAATTTTCTCTCATCTTCTTCCTCAATTCAAAAATACCATAGCCAAGGTAAGGAATTTATTTTTCCAATTTTTGGCTTGATTCGATTAGTTTTTGGTTCAAGACATGAAATAGAAAATTAATCTCCATTGAATTCTCTTTCATTTGGTATAATTTTTGAATGGTTTCCATGCTTATATGTTGAGATTGGAGATTAGGGTTTATGAATAGCAATATGAGATTTCATGTTTTAAGGATTGTTTTAGTTAGATTGAAAGTTGTGATGATGTTACATGAATGATATGATGAAATTTCCATGGATTTTGGTGTTAGGTATTATTTGGGAATATTGAAAAATTAGGGGAAACTCTTGCAAAATTTTTATTTGAATTAAGAAATGATGTTAGAAGCTCCAATATGGTGTTTGGAGGTTGGATTTTATGCTTGAATCAAGTTGGAAAAATTTTGGAGAGTGACCCTTGGTATTTGGCATGTTGGGAAAATTTTGAGGAAAATTTTTAGAAATGGTGTAAGGATGATTTTGTATGTTTTAGAAGGTTATTTGGACTATTGTGAAAGGTTGTAAAGTGTTGAGGACTAAATTGTAAAGTTGGGAAATATGTGAATTAAGTAGGAATATTATTATTCCTAATATGGTTTTATGTTAGGATGATACTAACATATACTTGAATTGTATATGTTGGATAAATTGTTGTTGATTATAATCGTAATCCAAACCGGGAGCCGAGCAACTCTAAAGACAAGGAAAAAGTACAAAAGTGAAGCTGTGTATAAGGGTAAAGCTTTCTAGTGAAGCAACATGTGAGTGCATTTCTACTATTTTATTTGATATGAGAAAGACTTGCGATGAGTCTATCTCGAATGTCAATTCACAAATGATATTTTTTCAATGAATTTTTGAAAAGAACTATGAATAATTTTCGGGTATGAACTGCTCAATGCACTTTTATATGATATTGTGAAATGTTCATATCTTTTGATATTTTAAATAAATGAAAGATATATGATACTGATTGTAAATCCCATTGTTTGCATTATGAGATTTCTTGGTATAATTGGCATGTCAATGAGGTGGGAGTATAAATGATTCATTGATGTTGTATATGTGTACAACAGTTATAAAGTGAAACAGTGATGCTGTACTTTACAGCTATAACCTAGTGATACAGTGATGTTGTATAAGTTTACAGCAGTTATCAGTGATGTTGTGTTCTACAGCTATGACGTAGTGATACAGTGATGTTGTATAAGTTTACAGCAGTTATTAAGTGATACGTGATACAATGTTTTATTTTGGCACAACAAATTTGTTGATGCCGCATATGTGCATACTCAATAGTGACTCGCATACCATACATTCTCATTTATCTTACATTGGGCTATGATTAAAATAATAGTGAAAAGTGCAAATGAAATGACTGAGTGAAAGTGATATAAATTTTTTAACAGTAATTTTTGGTATGATCTGTCTTATTTATATAAACTATTATTTTTAATGTTATTTATCGAATTATTTATTGCAAAGTTTAATTGAAATGTTAGTTGCCTCACTAAGTTTATACTTAGCGTGTGGATGTTTCACGCATAGGTAAAAGAACGTAAGGAGTAAGGAGCTGCAAGAGAAGACACCATCTATTTTGGAAACGGTACATTATTATCAGTAAGACATCTCCGATGTCCCTTTTTGATATTATTAGTTTGCATGTAAATTATAAATGTTTTGGGTACTTTGATAAGAAATGTTTGAAATGGTTGTAATAGTATAAACATGAATATGAATACTTAGAGTGGATATTAGTAGTTAAATATGTTAGAAATCATATTTTATTAGCTATTCAAACGATTTTTAATTTAGGCAGTTTTTAGGCAGTTTATTAATTATATATATTAGAATTGAACTGTCATGTTGCTACCTGAATTTAGGTTCAGATTGAACTTAGAAAAATTAGTTTTTAAATTTTATGCGATTAAATATTCTTTCAGAAAATGGTAAATTATTTATATTTTAAAGAAACAAAATTTTACCGATTTTGAAATAAGTATTATTGTATAAGTGTCATGTGACATCTCTAACTCGTATTCAATGATGGATTCGGGTAAGGGGTGTTACATTTAATGGTATCAGAGTTGCAGGTTTAGCCGATTCTCGGTTGAACTTAAAGTTGTTTTGTGTTGAAAAGTGTGTACATGCCACTAGAATATCAATATTACTATATGATGTTTATGAAATTGATGAATGTCGCTCCTTACTAATGTAGTTATGTGGTTATAGATGTCACAAACAGGGAGTTCTAGACAAGCTATGGAAAGGGAAATGTCTGAAGGAGCCGGTAGTGGTAGTAATAAGATTAATAATAATCCTCCGGCTCAATCAGGACATGGAGGAACATAAGTACAGCAAGGGATGCCTATGCAAGATCGGGGAACTTTTCTTCAATCTTTGGAAGCGATTCTGACACGTTTCCAACCACAAGCTTCCCCTGCTCCCCGTATGACAATTGCTAAGGAGTTAAAAAGTTTGGGATCGCTTGATTATAAAGGAGATTTAGATGAAGGTTCAGTGGCTGCTGATATATGGTTAAATGATTTAAAGATTATGCTTGACGGATTCCGTTGTTCTGAGACGGATAAATTGGATGGAATTGTCTCATTGCTGCGAGGTAAAGCTAGGTTTTGGTGGACTAATGCCACGATGCACGTTCCTTCCGAGCAAGTGACCTAGCAATTCTTTTTGGAATAATTCAAGAACAAGTATATTGGAGATTAGTTTATCAGAGAAATGAAGTAGCAATTCCTCAGCTTGAAGCAAGAGAATCAGACTATTTATGAATATGAATGTGAATTTAACAAGTTGAGCCGTTTTGCAGCAGAGTTGATCCCAACAGAGAAAGATCGATATGAATGGTTTATTAAGGGATTGACTACGAAGCCAAAGGAAATGTTGGTGGCATTGAATTTATCAAACTTTCAGGAAGTTGTGAACCGAGCTAAGGCAATTGAACGAGTACAGCCCGAAAAGACAGTTGAATCAAAATGGCAGTCAAACAAGAGATTAGGAACATCTTCATTTTCCTTTTCATCAAAGCGGGGCAAGGGTTCTTATTCTCGATATCAGAATAGATCTGGATCAGCTGTAAATTCTCATAAGGGATCAAGTGCTGGAAAAGGTAAACAATTCCAGACAAATAATTTTGAGACTGATTTAGTTCTCCGGTTATGTGATATTTGTGGCAGACGTCACCTAGGTCAGTGTCGAATAATGACTAGAACTTGTTTCAAATATGGAGAAATTGGCCATCTTGTGAGAGACTGCCTACTGACATCTGGGGAGAGACCTGCACAAACAGAAAGATCAGCAGTGATGCCATCGAGAGGCAGAGGAAGAGGTGGACTTGGAAGGCTATTTGAGTCAGCTTTACAAGAAGAAAGGCGCGCACCAACTCGAGTTTATAATATACAGACTGCTGAGGACCGGAATGACTAAGAAATTATTACAGGTACATTCTATCTCTACGATAAGCATGTATTAGTTTTGATTGATCCTGGTTCTACGCACTCGTATATTAGTACCAATTTAATTAGAGAGAGAAATATTTCATTAGAGCCTATCTCTAGTGATATAGTGGCAACAAATTTATTGGGTCAAAGTGCGAGAGTAAGTAAAATATTTAAAAATTGTCCGATAAAGGTGCAAGGAACAAAGTTTCCGGCAAACCTAATGGAGTTACCTTTTGGAGAATTTGAAGTGATATTAAGCATGGATTGGTTATCTTTCTACCATGCCATTGTGGATTGTCCCTTAAAACAATTAATATTGGAAAATTCAAAAGGTAAAGCGATAATAGTAGTGGGAGAAAGGATGAATCATTTATCTAATGTGATTTCAGCAGTTTCTGCGAAGAAGCTGCTATTAGAAGGTTGTCAAGCTTTTCTAGCTAATGTGGTGGATAGTCAAACTTTTGGAATTAAGTTGGAAGATATTCCTACTGTTCGAGAATATCCAGATATATTTCCTGATGAGCTACCAGGATTACCTCCAAATCGGGAAGTAAAATTTAAGATAGAGGTGTTACCTGGTACAGCACCCATATCGATGGCCCCATATAGAATGGTGCCAGCTGAGCTTCGAGAGTTAAAGGTGCAATTGCAAGAATTATTGGATCGGGGTTTTATAAGGCCAAGTGTGTCACCGTGAGCTGCACCAGTGTTATTTGTGAAAAAGAAAGATGGGTCGATGCGACTATGCATAGATTATCGTCAGCTAAATAAGGTGACCGTGAAAAATAAGTATCATCTTCCGAGGATTGATGATCTTTTTGATCAATTAAAGGGTGCAGCTGCGTTTTCTAAAATTGATCTTCGATCTGGATATCATCAGTTGAAGATTAAGTGCAATCACTCATTTTTGTCCGGGTTTTAGTATTTTTAGTATTATTGTAATAGTAATATTATTAATTTTAAATAAAAAAATATGGTAAAAAAGGGTTGATTAAAGTGTAAAAAAAGAATACAATGCGTGGAGCTCAAAGCTCCACGTCACCCCTTAAGAACCCCAATTTGCCTATAAATATGAGGTATGGGAGCAATTGAAGGGCAACATAGGAGCCGGTAATGGCACCCAATAAGAGAGCTATGCTCTCGGGTAGCCAAGGACCGGGGCAATTCCCTCGGTCCTAACCGGTTCGATCGGGGTCCTATTTTGGATCCGATCTAGTTAATTTTTTAAGGGATCGTGGTAGATCTCGGTGGGGGTCAGTCGAGGTTCGTTATTCGGTCTCCTACTGTGGTATATTTTATTTATGTTGTATCATTTAATAAAATGTCGTTTAATTTTGTTCTTATTTTTAGTTGGTATGTTTTATATTAGTATTTTATGCTTTATATTTATTTATGCTTTAGATTAATATTTTATTTATGTTAGATTTGTTTTTATTTATGTGTTAGCTTTATATTTATTTATGTTTTAGATTAATATTTTATTTATGTTAGATTTATTTTTATTTATGTGTTAGATTAATATTTATTTATGTTTTAGATTAATATTTTATTTATGTTAGATTTGTTTTTATTTATGTGTTAGATTAATATTTATTTATGTTTTAGATTAATATTTTATTTATGTTAGATTTGTTTTTATTTATGTGTTAGATTAATATTTATGAATGTTTTAGATTAGTATTTTATTTATGTTAGATTTGTTTTTATTTATGTGTTAGATTAATATTTATGTATGTATGTTTTAGAGTAGTATTTTATTTATGTTAGATTAGTATTTTATTATGTTAGTATTTATTTATATTTTTATCGCAATGTATTTATTTGTCATGTTTTAAGTTGCATTTCGGATATATTATTGACAATGCGGTGCCCTTTTATTCGAGCGTAAACGTGGCCAGTATCAAGCGTAGAGATGGTGGTCTTTCGGTTTACTCTCGAATAATAGGGCCTTTAAAATCTACTCGCACTTATAACCAAATTTTAATTTAATCGTCACTTTAATCCGAAAAATTTAATATTAATAAAGCGGTAATTATTAAAGTACCAATTTTGGGCGGTGTGGGGGTGCTAATCCATCCCCATCCATAACCGACTCCCGAACCCAATAGTTTTCAAATCTCTGGTTTTATGGTGCCCGACCTACCTTAGTGGCCGGTGGCAACTCCATTTTTAAAATAAAATACGTTTTCCAAAACCCCACAGATGATTTTAAAATACCGAAATACCCCTA
This sequence comes from Hibiscus mutabilis, assembly GCA_019671005.1. Taxonomy (NCBI): domain Eukaryota; kingdom Viridiplantae; phylum Streptophyta; class Magnoliopsida; order Malvales; family Malvaceae; genus Hibiscus; species Hibiscus mutabilis. The sequence continues at coordinate 15,678,144 of CM033724.1, read as the reverse complement.
AACACCTTAAAACCTTGTTTTTTTAGTGGAACGTAAAAAGGGATATCGCTACAGATGGCCACTCCGTTAGGGACATTTTTTTTAGTTTTTTCAAAAAACAAATGAGAGTCAAGATTTTTTAAAAATAATTATCGCTTTATTAATATCGAAAATTCCAGATTAAAGTGATTGTTAAATTAATATTCGACTATAATCGCACGTTTATTTTAACGCATTTAAAATTTGGCATATAAACACGTCATTTTAAAAGGGGAAAACGCTAGTACTTTCGTGTGGATATCGTTCATCCGTATGGGCCTAGCAAAGTACCTTCGGGGCTTGAGTACCTTCTGCTTTCATGAGGATATCGTTCCTTCGTAGGGGCATAAGTGAATGGGTCCCCCTAAATTGAACCCGGTTGAAAGGAGCCTATAATGGGTGATGACTGGGGGCCTTGCTACTCTTAGTAGGGGACAACAAGGACAATTCTGGTACCTCTTAATACCAAAACTGCATGTAGAGAATATAGAAAGCCCACCATTCTAGAGCCATGCGGATAACTTAGGCGTTTTAGACTGGATAAATAGGATTGCTATGCTTGTTGCCTTATCTACTTCGCTTTTTATTTATGTATCTATTGTTTTTATTCGGTACTAACTTATTTTTTTGTTTTATTTTATTTTTACTTTACACATACTTTTGTTGCATTAGCATTGCATGACATAAAGGTGTTGGTTCAAGTGGCTTGCCCGATCAGAAATCTTTCATCATGGATAAAAGGTATCTCAAGAACAGCTGTCAGACATTGGTCAGAAGTCAACTAGTGGGCCCAAAGTAAAAGTTTGCCGAGTGAGCGTATAATGCCAGGATGTACATACAAGAGCTTACAACAGACTGACCTATGGGAGCTTAAAGAGATTTGGGAAGGATGGGATCGACGACTACAAGACCTATATTCTGATACTTATGGCGTCATAGCACATTTAATGTATGTCTGGGTTAATCAGCTTTTGCGTTGAGACATTTTTCAGTTCTGGAACCTTGTTACTTCACTTTCAACAGAAATGACATGATACCCACAGTAGATGAGTACACAACCTTGCTCAACAAGAAGAATGTTAAAAAAGATTGGATCTATACAAAGCCTCTAAGGAACTAGAATTATCCATTGAAGGTCAAAACCTTTGCCAGGATGAGTGACGATTGGGTCAACGGCCTGATTCAAAGTCGAGGAAACATCATAGCCTGTGCATGGGAGTGTATCCGAGACATCATACCCGCACACCCAGATGAGGCGATGAAGAGGGACATGTTCTTTTTAGGGATATAGTGTTTGATCATTTCCTTGAGGGTTCTTGGAAACTTCGACGTAGCCATCTTGGATATGTTTGAACGCATGAAGCGGAAGGCAAACCTGGTACCATCGATTTTAACTGAGACTTTCATTTCCTTGAGTGTGACCCAAAACATGTAGAGGGACATATCTGTAGAAGTATTCTTTTCTGGCTCCAAAATCTAGACCCTTTAATTCCTATGAAAGCCGTTCAAAAGGGCGATTACCAGCGGAATCAACACCTTTATTTGCATTCATTTTGCATATCATGACATGGTGTTGATTCAAGAACGGTTCATTTAAATGGCTTTCAAAATAGAAAAAAGTCTGCTTTGCCAAAAACGATAATATTACAGTATCAAGTTAGGCCGAGCAAAGACCAATCGAGAAAGAAGACGGTCTGATAGTAAGGCATGTGCGGCACAGAGGATCCAGTGGGGACTACAGAACACTAATTTTAAAATCTTCACATTTAACCCTTTGTAAAAATCTCAAATATTTTAATTTAACTCCTACAAAAAAATTGAAAATATTATTATTGTGTTTTGAATTCTTTTCCCTCCTAAAACTTTAAAAAAAAACCTAAAAGTTTCATTTTTAAGTAAGTTAAAACTTTTTTATAATAAAAAGGGAAAATCTTTAAACCAAATGATCTTTGAGAATTTTAATGTAAACCCAAAAGTTTTAAAGACTTTAAGTAGACCCCCTTTAGGGCCGCTAGGATCCAACCCTATTTAGACGCATTATTCGAAGATCGGTTTGTTTGCACCCAGATCAACCGAAGAAGAAACTCTTGTCTGCATTATGGCTACACTTGTCAATGTTTTTTAGAAGCCAAAGTAAGAAGATCATGACGTCACAAGTCTATGGAGTAGCATAAGAGGAGAAGATGAGGTCACCCATCATCCTGAAGACGACGTCGAGACATAGAGCACGAGCTTTGCTTCCCGAAGTCAAGATATCCAGAAGGAAACTAACTGTTACTTGTAATTCATTATTAGTTTCTTGCAACTAGACATTTTTCTATTGAACGAAAGTCTTTTAAAGACTGTTCGAGAATCAACACCGCATTTGCATTCTTGCATTGCATTGTACAATCATGACATATTTTACATAACATTATCATTACCTTGCATAAATTTTTTGGGGAGTAATCCAAAGACTAATTAGAGTTTTATCGTGAATAAAAGAATTGAACACACTCAAAAATCAAGATTCGAGCAGTTAGAAGATGGGATCGAAAAAAACTTACAAAAAAGAGAGAGAAGAAGTTTAATGCCTTCGATGCAAGAAAACTCTGTTTGAACCCTGATTTGGTTGTTCCTCCGAATTCCAAAGATTCCCAGATTTGCCCATGATGATAGAACAAGATGTCCCAAGATTCACCTGACCATGTTCTGCAAAAGATGGAGGGCTGCATTGAGAATGAAAAATTACTGTTTCACTGCTTCCATGACAGTCTAGCAGGACCCACCGTGATATGGTATAACTGTTTGAGTAGAGACCAAGTTCAGTCGTGGGGAGACTTAGCTGATGACTTTTTGGGCCAATATAAATATGCTTTGGGCCTAGCACCAAGTCGCCAGTATCTCTAGGGTACGAAGATGAAACCTGATGAAGGCTTCAAGGAATGTGCTTTGAGGTGGCTGTGTTTAGCGACCCAGGTGCAGCCTCCCGTAGACGAAGAAGAAAGTGACTTCCATGTTTCATGCCACCTTTCATATTTCTTCTTTGATAATATGCTCGGGAAAATGAAGGCCAGCTTTGAGGACTTCATTACAGTCGAAGAGAGAATCGAACATGCACTCTGAGACTTAAGTTTAAAGACCAGACCTACCTAGGAGTAGAAGAAAAGAAAGTGATAGATGGGTACCACTTTCAAGATTCCTATAACGGTAAGAGAATGAGGTCTGATAATCTCTCTGAATCACCGAGGGAAATTCATCGAGCAAGTCTGAAAATATTTGGGGTACTCATTTCAGACATTTTCTCATTTGGTCGAAGGTTAGCAGCTCACCCGTATGTCGATGAATATTACACCTGACACATTTTCCCATAACTTATGAGTTTTATGTTGGGGCATTGGAGCATGGCACCGAGAAATCCAGAAGCTGGTTGGCGAGGGAGTCCTAACGCAAGAATTGATCCAGCAAGGAAAAACAAGAGAAATGGCAAGCTTGCACTATATTGAAAGGGCCATAATGAGTTAGTACCCGGGAGGTAGTCCGAAGGTCCCTATGGTTTTCCCATCAGTTCACAAAGAAATTCTCAATGTTTTGAAAAAAAAATTCTCAAACAGATATTTTTTCACATTTCCATTTAGAAATTATTTTTGCATTCTTTGATTCTTTAAACATTTCATTCATTGTTATGAGGTAGCTTTTGATTTTCCATACACATATACACATTTTTTTGAATGGACATATGTATATATCATTTTTTATCAGGTCCTTGAATCTCAAATGCAAGAATACTTGTAGCTCAAATTTAGAAATCAACTCTAAGTTGCTTATATTTAGAATAAATTGAAAGTTGTGAGGATATTGCAAATGTGAGTATCTGTTAATCCAGTTAGGCCAACAGAGGAACCAAGCGAGTGTTTAGACAATGGGCAGTTCCCATTTTAGGAATTTTCCTTCTCAGGCACTTGTCGTTTAAGATCCTTGAATCGAGAGATTACCCTAAACCTTTATCCCCTGAAGGCTTTCTCAGGACATTTATGAATGGAATGGCGAATGTTATTCTTTCACTTTACTAAGAGAAAGAGATGAAACCAGATAGATTGGACATGAAAGCCGTAGAACTACCATAGGAAAATGGATGAAGACAAGTTTATGCTCAGAAAGTAAACCAAGCAACATAAGAAATGGCAATCAGAAGGCCAAAGCAATAAAGAGTGAGTACACTAAGTTAAATAGTGTAAGAAGAAGATACATGAAAACTCTACCGTTCGATAGGCACCAAATTAGAAGAGCTGGGTAGAATTGGTTACGTTCAAGCGAGAACAATCGATAATGTCTGGTATAGATATAGTTTGATTTGAGAATACATCCACAGACTCGAATAAGAGGAAAGAGAATCTAGGCTGAAAACCCAAAATGGGCAGTCTAAAAAAAAGAGAAAAAAAGGAAAGAAAGAGACAAAACAAAAAAAAGAAAAGAAAGAAAAAGAGAGATTACACTCCACTGTTTGGGTTTACTAAAAGGTATTCCTAGATAAGAGTGTTTAAAAAGAGAGAAATAAGTAGAATTTTTCTGGGGCACTCCGCTGTAGTGAAAAGCTCAGAAGGTGGTTGTATGCTCCATCCATCTTTTAAGTCAAAAGTGGAGTAGCTACATGAGTGACATATTCAAATCATGACTATGCCGAGTAACTCGGGGTTCTGTTGTATGCTTCATCATTATCCTCGAGACAAAGGACTGTGATGAGTTGAATTCCCTTAGAAGAGAAAAAAAGAATAAGAAAAAAGAAAAGAAAAAGAAAAAGAAAAAGAAAGAGAGAAAAAAGAAAAAGACAAAAGGAATAAAAAGAAAAATATTGTATCTACTTCACACACAGATCAAACAATGCAAGATCAAGACTTCAACTGTAAGAAATGAGCAAGAGATACATAAAGAATCCACAATTTTGAAGATTTGTATAGAAGCTTGAATTGAAGCCAAGTCAACACAAGTCGGCCCGAAGATTGCCAATTTCAAAAAGGGAAATGACCTTTAGGGTAAAACCCAAAAATAGGAAGTCTAGAGTGATCCCGAAAATGAAGAGAAAATAGTAGTCTGCCTGAGCATGTTGGCATCAATATCCAACCAAAATACATTGATCTGAAGATATAGAAGAAGGAAGTGAACTCTAGGGTAAAAACCCAAAGGTGGGCAGTCTAGAGCAAAAAATGAACATTTCATCTGGGCATACCAATCACAAGAATTCCTAGAAATGTACATAATCCTTCATTCAAGGAACTTTGGAGGATCAATCATTTTTTTACGGAAAACAAGCATCAATACACAGCCAGAATGCAAGGCGGGCCAAAAGAAAGAGAGTGAGGAAATAAACTATAGGGTGAAAACCCAAAAACAGGCAGTCTAGAGTGATCCCGAAAAAAAGAATACTCCATGTGAGCATATCTAGATCATACGAGCACAAAGATACAGCTTCGTCTAACCATGAACCAAAGGCCTACATTACAAGCCTCCAAAGACTATTCTGATCATCCATAGATATCCAAGTTGAATGAGAATATCTTCAGATTTCATTTTGCCTATAAGGGTTAACCTTGCTTCAAGGAACGTCAAACTTCGAAGTGCTTGAACGACACCCAAATGAGGGAAGAATGAGGCATGGTGAGTTAGTGAGAATAAGAGAGCCACCTTAAATGGGTTAGAAGTTAGGTATGGGATTGTGCCTCTTGAAAGCCTAATGGACTAAAAGAAACTATACATTTGCGTATATCTCAACAATAGTCAAGATCTTCTAAATATGCACTTCATTAGAGTTAATCTCTGGCAATTTGAAGCATATATGCTATGGTGTTTGATATTTTGGCGGGAAACATGTTTTAAAAGGTTTGACATTTTCTCCCAAAGTTTTGATGTTTACCATTTCCCCCAAACATTAGTTTTTAAAATATGCGGTAATATACTTTGAATTTTCTTTACCATTCTCCAAGCATTAATTTTCAAAAATGTTTGGCTTTAAAAAAAGAAAAAATATGTTTACCATTTGTTCCAAACAATGTTTTTAAAATGTTTGGTATTCTCTCCAAGTTGTGATTTTCAAAATGACTGTTATCTTTTCAAACAATCATTATTTTTTGTATTGAAATATACACAAGTAAATTACCTTTTGCATTACTTTAAAAATGAATGATGATGAGATTTAAAGCATAGGGACCGAGAGTTAGTTCCCGTCGAAATGCTACGAGAAGATCAAGGATAAGCTTAGAGGATAGAAGCATTTTTGCTCACCCTAGTGATTAGAAATAGATCAAGGCTCTGTATGATGGGTCAGAAAATTCGAAGCAGTGGAACCCGTGATTGAATGGGGCAACGCCAAGCAAAAAAATGACAAGGGTTCTTATAAGAATAATATAAGGACCAGAAGGTCATTTATGAAGACATGTGATAACCCTGAAGACAAGAAAGTCCTCCGCACCAAATATTTGAAAGCATGTTAATTCAAATTCGAAGTGATTGATCAAATGATGATTTAAAAGCATACAATGAAGAAGTAAAGAGATGAAGAAATCTGAGGAACGACCTTTTATGGTGTAAGATTGTAGAATAGAAAAAATAGGGGGAAAAGAAATATAAAAGAAAAAGAGAAAAAAAAAGAAAAAGAAGAAGAAGAAAGTATTACATTGCATGCATCATATAGATAGAGGTATGCCAATTTTTTCTTGTTTTAGACAGGTATTTGAAGAATTGTCAAAAAGTTTGAAGAAGTAGATTTTATTAAAGAAAGAAAGATATGACAGCCATAGTAGCGTGAGGCTAGATGATGGTAGCCAAAGTAGCGTAAAGCCAGATATTAAGTCCTTCGGGCCATCAGTAAGACCTTCGGGCATGATGATAAGACCTTCGGGCCACCAGTAAGTCTTTCGAGCATGGTGATAAGTCCTTCGGGCCATCAATAAGTCCTTCAGGCATGATGCGACAGCCATAGTAGCGTGAGGCTAGATGTCGGCAGCCATAGTAGCGTGAGGCCAGATGATGGCAGCCAAAGTAGCGTAAAGCCATATATTATGATGGTAGCCAAAGTAGCGTAAAGCCATATATTAAGTCATTTGGGCCATTAGTAAGACCTTCGGGCCACCAGTAAATCTTTTGAGCATGGTGATAGGTTATTCGGGCTATCAATAAGTCCTTCGAGCATGATGCGGCAGCCTCAGTAGCGTAAGGCCAAAAAGATCGGCAGCCTTAGTAGCGCAAGTCTAAAAAGATATGTAGCCATTTTCGGCGTGAATCCCCAAATTTGAAGAAAGATTTTGGCAGCCATAGTAGTATGAGACCAGATGTCGGCAACCTCAGTAGCATAAGGCCAGAAAGTTCAGCAGCCATAGTAGCGTGAGTCTAGAAAGATAGGTGGCCATTTTCGGAGTGAATCCTCAAATTTCCAGAAAGATAGGTAGCCATTTTGACGTGAATCCCCAAATTTGAAAAAAATTCAGCAACCATAATAGCGTGAGTCTAGAAAGATCAGTGGTCGTTTTCGGTATGAATCCCTAAATTTCCAGAAAGATAGGTAGCCATTTTCGGCGTAAATCCCCAAATTTGAAGAAAGTTCGGTAGCTATTTTTGGCGTGAATCCCTAAATTTGAAGAAAGATTTCGGTAGCCATAATAGCGTGAGTCCAAAAAGATCGGTGGCTATTTTCGGCGTGAATCCCCAAATTTGAAAAAAGATCGGTAGCCGTTTTTGGCGTGAATTCCTTAAATTTGAAGAAAGATTTTGGCAGCCTTAGTAGCGTGAGTCCAGAAAGATCAGTAGCCATTTTGGTGTGAATCCCAAATTTGAAGATAAATGTTCTATATATGAAGGGCCTATATTTTCGAGCCCTCGCAGTGAAAGGTTTTATATAGGAAGAAATCGTAACTACGAGATTTCAGAAGCTAAAAAGTTCTATATAGGAAGGAATTATAGCTCCAGGGTTTGAAAACTAGCAGTTCTATATAGGAGGAACTCCCAGTCGAAAGAATCCATCCGTGACGCAGAAGGTTTTATTTAGGAAAAACCCGCAGCGTTGAAGGTGAAGAGTCCTATATAGGAAGGAGTCCAAGCTTTACCGTCTCAGAGTGAAAAAGTTCTATATAGGAGGGCCTCATAACTCGAGGCTTCAGAGTGAAAGGTTCTATATAGGAAGAACCCTAACTCCAGGATTTCAATGTAAAAAGTTTTATATAGGAAGGACTTACAAGCTTGAATAGTTGGCCGAGGAAGAGTGGAAAGTTCCAGAAGAACCTATGATTCTGAAGCCAAGAACAAGGAAGTAGGTAAAAAATGAGTTCTTTTGATCTTTGCTTTGTTCTCTTTTCACAAGAACAAGCAAAGAGGGGCAGCTGTAATCACTTATTTTTTCCAGGTTTTAGTATTTTTAGTATTATTGTAATAGTAATATTATTAATTTTAAAATAAAAATAGGGTAAAAGGGTTGATTAAAGTGTAAAAAAAAAGAATACAATGCGTGGAGCTCAAAGCGTAAACGTTATCAATATCAAGCGTAGTGATGGTGGTCTTTCGGTTTACTCTCGAATAGAGGGCCTTTAAAATCTACTCGCACTTATAACCAAATTTTAATTTAATCGTCACTTTTATCCGAAAAATTTAATATTAATAAAGTGGTAATTATTAAAGTACCAATTTTGGGCGGTGTGGGGGTGCTAATCCTTCCCCATCCGTAACCGACTCCCGAACCAAATAGTTTTCAAATCTCTAGTTTTATGGTGCCTGGCCTACCTTAGTGGCTGGTGGAGACTCCATTTTTTAAATAAAATACGTTTTTTTCCAAAACCCCACGGATGATTTTAAAATACTGAAATACCCCTAAACACCTTAAAACCCTGTTTTTTTAGCAGAATGTAAAAAGGGATATCGCTACAATAAGGAAGAAGATATTTCAAAGATAGCTTTCCAAACTCGGTATGGGCACTATGAGTTTGTAGTGATGCCGTTCGGATTAACTAATGCTTCTGCAGCATTCATGGATCTGATGAATCAGATATTTCAGCCATATTTGGATCAATTTGTGGTGGTATTTATTGATGATATTTTAGTTTATTCAAAGACAAAAGAGGAACACGATGCTCATCTTCGTGTTGTTCTTCAGATTCTCTGAGAAAAGAAACTTTATGCTAAGTTATAAAAATGTGAGTTTTGGTTATCGAAAGTTACTTTTCTCAGTCATATTGTTTCAGCAGAGGGAATAAGAGTAGATCCCAAGAAAATACAAGCCATAGTGGAATGGAAAGCTTCAAAGAATATTTCTGAGGTTTAAAGTTTTGTGGGACTGGCTGGTTATTATCGAAGATTTGTAAAGAATTTTTCAATGATTGCTTCTCCGCTAACTAAGCTATTGAGAAAGGATGTGCCATTCATTTGGACAGATAAGTGTCAGGAAAGCTTTGAAATATTAAAGATGATTTTAACTAAAGCTCCGGTATTGGTGTAGCCAGAATCGGTAAGGATTTTGTAGTATATAGTGATGCTTCTCATAATGGTTTGGGATGCGTACTCATGCAAGAAGGAAATGTGGGGGCTTATGCATCCAGACAGCTTAAGACGCATGAGAGGAATTATCCCACCCATGATTTAGAGTTGGCAGCAGTTGTATTTGCTTTAAAAATATGGTGTCAATATTTATATGGAGAAAGATGCTATATATATACGGATCACAAAAGTTTAAAGTATCTGCTAACTCAAAAGAGTTAAATTTGAGGCAGAGAAGGTGGATTGAGCTCCTAAAAGATTATGATGGGGTTATTTACTACCATCCAGGAAAAGCGAGCGTGGTAGCTGACGCCCTCAGCAGAAAGACCTTTGCTACCTTGAGAGCTATAAATGCGAGGCTAGCTTTGAAAGAAAATGGTGTTTTGATTGTTGAATTAAGTTTAAGACCTGCTTTAGCAGATCAGATAAAAGAGCTCCAGAAAAAGGATATGGAGTGTTTCTCAAGATTCAAACAAGTCGAAAATGATGAGAATAAAGATTTTAAAGTTAAATATGATGGATGCTTGTATTACCAAGGAAGAATTGTTATTCCCGATGATGAAGAATTAAAGAAAAAACTTCTCTTTGAAGCACATTATAGTCCTTTGACTATGCATCTAGGTGGAAACAAGATGTATCAAGATCTAAAGAGTCGGTATTGGTGGCCAGGAATGAAAAGAGCTATAACTGAGTTTGTTTCCAAATGCCTGACATATCAACAAGTAAAAGTAGAGCATCAAGTGCCTTCTGGCTTATTGCAGCCAATTTCCATTCCTCAGTGGAAATAGGAACGAGTAACTATGGATTTTGTAACAGGGCTACCTTTGACTCCAAGTAAAAAGGACTCAATTTGGGTGATTGTTGATAGATTGACTAAGCCAGCACATTTCATTCACGTCCGAACTGATTTCTCTATGGATAAGTATGCTGAATTATATATTAAGGAGATTGTTCGGCTTCATGGAGTACCAATCTCTATTGTCTCTGATAGAGATCGGAGATTTACTTCCAGATTTTGGAAATCTTTGCATGAAGCTTTGGGTACTCGACTTAATTTTAGCACAGCTTTTTATCCTCAAACAGATGGACAATCAGAGCGAACTATTCAGATTTTGGAGGATATGTTGAGGGCTTGTGTGATTGAATTCAAACGATCATGGGAGAAATACTTGCTGTTAGCGGAATTTTCTTACAATAACAGTGATCAAGCAAGTATCAAAATGGCACCTTATGAAGCCTTGTATGGAAGAAGGTGCATGACTTCTTTGAATTGGTACGAGTTGAAAGATCGGGACGTATTGGGACCTGATCTAATTAGAGAAGCCGAAGACAAAGTAAAGATCATACAAGATAATCTCAAGATAGCCACTGATCGACAGAAAGCTTATGCAGATTTGCAGAGAAAAGAAATTGAATTCCAAGTTGGTGATAAAGTGTTTCTCAAAGTATCACCTTGGAAAAAGATATTTCGATTTGGACGAAAGGGAAAACTAAGTCCGAGATTTATTGGACCATATGAGATTGTAAAAAGAGTTGGTCTGGTGGCTTATCAACTTGCTCTACCTCCTGAAATGGATAAGATTCATAATGTGTTTCATGTATTGATGCTAAAAAAGTATCGATCATATCCTTCCCACATCATTACTTCGGAAAAATAGAGATTCAACCAGATTTGACGTATGAAGAGGAACCGGTCAGAATTTTAGCACGTAAGGTCAAGGAACTGAGGAACAAGATGATTCCACTTGTTAAAGTTCTTTGGCGGAATCACAAAGTGGAAGAAGCAACATGGGAAAGAGAGAAAGATATGAAAGAACGGTTTCATCTTTTCAAACCAGATACGTTCTGAAAATTCAAGGATGATTTTTCTTAAGGGGGAAGAATTGTAATATCCCAATTTTTGGTTAGTGGCTATTTTGCAAAGAATTAAAAGTTGGTGGTTTTAGTTCAGTGACTAAAATGTAAAATGTTAAAGTTTGGTGACCAAAGTGAAAAGTTGAAAAAAGTTTAAGGACCAACATGGTCATTTTCCAAATAATTATTTTTATTCTATAAATTAATAGATCACATAAGGGTGTGAATCGAATATAAAATTGTTGATTCGATTCGATGTTTCTATTATTTGGAAATTTTAGTTAAAAGTTTAAATAGAATTCGGGTAATCGTATGAGCTCAGAATGTGATGAAATTTTGAAGGGAGTCGTAAGAGGACTTGAAGAATATGACATTTTGTTTTGGAATCGTTTTTAATCGGTTTAGATTCGATTGAAGACAGTATTTTGAAATAGTGCACAAATGGCATTTTTGTGAATACATGGATTCATTAATGGCATTTTAGTCATTTGCCCTTACTTTTTAATTAAAGATGATTATGGAAAAGTGATAAGGTTAGGTGTCAACACCTAATTGGTCATAATTGAGGGGTAAAATGGTAATTTTACTATTGATGGAGATTTTTATATTAGATTTAAAGGATTAAAATGTCATTTGTCATGTTAATTTAATGAAGAAAAAGCTAGAAATTTTCTCTCATCTTCTTCTTCAATTCGAAAATACCATAGCCAAGGTAAGGAAATTTTTTATTTAATTTTTGGCTTGATTCGATTAGTTTTTGGTTCAAGACTTGAAATAGAAAATTAATCTCCATTGAATTCTCATTCATTTGGCATAATTTTTGAGTGGTTTCCATGCTTATATGTTGAGATTGGAGATTAGGGTTTATGAAGAGAAAAATAGATTTCATGTTTTAAGGATTGTTTTAGTTAGATTTAAAGTTGTGATGATGTTACATGCATGATATGATGAAATCTCCATGGATTTTGGTGTTAGGTATTATTTGGGAATATTGAAAAATTAGGGGAAACTCTTGCAAAATTTTTATTTGAATTAAAAATGATGTTAGAAGCTTCAATATGGTGTTTGGAGGTTGAATTTTATGCTTGAATCAAGTTGGAAAATTTTTGGAGAGTGACCCTTGGTATTCGGCATGTAGGGAAAAATTTTGAGGAAAATTTTGAAATTTTTTCCTAAGGTTAGAAATGGTGTAAGGATGGTTTTGTATGTTTTAGAAGGTTATTTGGACTATTGTGAAAGGTTGTAAAGTGTTGAGGACTAAATTGGAAAGTTGGGAAATATGTGAATTAAGTAGGAATATTATTATTCCTAATATGGTTTTATGTTAGGATGATACTAACATATACTTGAATTGTATATGTTGGTGAAATTGTTGTAGATTATAATCGTAATCCAAACCGGGAGCCGAGCAACTTTAAAGACAAGGAAAAAGTACAAAAGTGAAGCTGTGTATAAGGGTAAAGCTTTCTAGTGAAGCAACAGGTGAGTGCATTTCTACTATTTTATTTGATATGAGAAAGATTTGCCTATCTCGAATGTCAATTCACAAATGATATCTTTTCAATGAATTTTTGAAAAGAACTATGAATGATTTTCGGGTATGAATTGCCCAATGCACTTTTATATGATATTGTGAAATGTTCATATCTTTTGATATTTTAAATAAGTGAAAGATATATGTTAGTGATTGTAAATCCTATTGTTTGCATTATGAGATTTCTTGGTATAATTGGCATGCCAATGAGTTGGGAGTCTAAATGATACAGTGATGTTGTATAAGTGTACAACATTTATAAAGTGAAACAGTGATGCTGTATTTTACAGCTATGACCTGGTGATACAGTGATACTATATAAGTTTACAGCATTTATCAGTGATGTTGTGTTCTAGAACTATGACGTAGTGATACAGTGATGTTGTACAAGTTTATAGCAGTTATCAAGTGATAAGTGATACAATGTTTTATTTTGGCACAACAAATTAGTTGATGCCACACATGTGCATACTCAATAGTGACTCGCATACCATACATTCTCATTTATCTTACATTGGGCTATGATTAAAATAATAGTGAAAAGTGCAAATGAAATGACTGAGTGAAAGTGACAAATTTTTTTACAGTAATTTTTGGTATGATCTGTCTTATTTATATAAACTATTATTTTCAATGTTATTTATCGAATTATTTATTGCAAAGTTTAATTGAAATGTTAGTTGTCTCACTAAGTTTATACTTAGCGTATGAATGTTTCACACGTAGGTAAAAGAATGTAAGGAGTAAGGAGCTGCAAGAGAAGACACCATCTATTTTGGAAACGGTACATTATTATTAGTAAGACATCTCCGATGTCCCTTTTTGATATTATTAGTTGGAATGTAAATTATAAATGTTTTGGGTACTTTGATAAGAAATGTTTGAAATGGTTGTAATAGTATAAACATGAATATGAATACTTAGAGTGGATATTAGTAGTTAAATATGTTAGAAATCGTATTTTATTAGCTATTCAAACGATTTTTAATTTAGGCAGTTTATTAATTATATATGTTATAATTGAACTGTCATGTTGCTGCCTGAATCTAGGTTCAGATTGAACTTAGAAAAATTAGTTTTTAAATTTTACGCGATTAAATATTCTTTCAAAAAAATGGTAAATTATTTACATTTTAAAGAAGCAAAATTTTATCGGTTTTGAAATAAGTATTATTGTATAAGTGTCATGTGACATCTCTAACTCGTATTCAATTATGGATTCAGGTAAGGGGTGTTACACGTTTTAAGTTTTTAAATTGTTTTAATATGTTTTGTAGCTTCGGTATCTTTGTTCTTTGTAGCACAACAAAACTTCTTTGTACCTAATTTGCATATCCTAATGTGAGTTTTGAAAGCTCACACATAGAGATAGGGTTGTAAATGAGACGAAATAAACCGTGAGTTATTTAACTCCAATTCGGTTAAATTTCGGTGAACACTTGATTTGATTTGTTTCAGTTCGAGTTTAAATTTGGCTTGAGTTCTTAACGAGTGAAGCCGAACTACTTGATATCCCACTCAAAAAACTCGCGAGCTACTATAAAATATAATATACTAAATTTATAATTTTTTAAAATTAAAATAAACTAAAATGTATATTGTTAGATAATAATAATAATAATAATAATAATAATAATAATAATAATAATAATAATAATATGACTGTAAATGAGACAAAACAATTCACAAGCTACTTGAGTCTAACCTGGTCAAATTTTGGTCAACACTCAACTCGTTTGAATTTGACTTAAGTTCTTAACGAACCGAATCGAGCTTAGTACGACTCAAACTTAGGGACGGAGCCATGTTATGCATGGGAGGTCTCACTTTTTTTGATATAATTGCATTTAAGGTTCCTTTTTAGTTTAAATAGTAGTAAAATCAAAATTTTGCCTATTTTAATTTTTAAATTTAAAATTTTAATAGACTTTTTGCTCTCATAATATTTGATTTTAGCTTCATTCTTGGTCAGACACTCATTTATACCCCTAGGTAGAGATATACCGGTAGAAATGTGGATAAAAGATTGGGAAGAGTATTTGCGCCATACAGCATTAAAATTTGGTGCCTACAATTTAGTTGGTCAGGATGAGAGGGTGTCGTTACCGTAAGCGTCCAATTCCCATCCCTTCTGGCAATTGAAGCACTGCCAGCTATATTCCATCTCCCAATTGTCAGCTTCAATTTGGTGCGTGGCAATTCTTCTGCCTCCATTTCGTGCCTCTTTTGTTACCCACAAATAATGTAATGACACTTGTATTATTTTATTATTTTATTTTTATTTTTTTCTGTCATTAATAAATCATTGTTAACTTCATGTTAACGTTAAAACCAGAAAGAAAAGATCCCTAATAAAAAATTAGATAATTCCTACAAATTTATTTCTTGAAAAAATCGCGACCTTCTTCAAAATCAAGAACTCATTCCTAAAAATACTTTTCTAAAAAATTATTTTCTTCCTCAAAATCAAAAAACTCTGATAGTTCAACCATTGAAGTTTTTTTTGGTAAAAGATGGGTTCAAAACTGAGAAAGGATTGATATCTTAATCGGTATATTTGGTTTTTTTTTCTTTTTTGTTATATTTTAATTTATTTAGAAAATTTTCATCTTGATTGATTTTCTATAAGAACTATTTTTGATGAATTGTTTTTGAATGAAAAATTAGAGAAACAATCTTATCTTATTAGTAATCTTTGAACTAAACAATGTTAAATTTCTTGAAATTAGATATTTTTGGATTTAGGATTTGCCAAATTATACTTGTTTTATTGATAATTTTAAAGAGATAAAATTGTTCAATTTATTGAAACTTTGTCATCCGTTGATATTTTAAAGCGAGCTTAAAAATTAAAATTTTTACATCATTGGTTGTTGTGTATCTAAATTAGAAAGGAAATAAGTAGACAAAAATTACACAAAATTGTTTTATGTATGCTCTGTCTTATGTAGTTTAGTAGGGAATATGTATATGTTTTGATATTAAAATTTATAACCCAAAATAGTATTTCTTATAACTATCTCATTCCAGTTTATTTATAATTTGATTGTGCTCTAAAACAGTGGGTAAATGTTAAATGAATTGAGCAGTTGAGAAAGGAATGAAAAGAACTTTGTTTAAGAATGATTCCTTACCAACAAATAGAGGGTAAGGAGATTAAGAGTGAAAGAATTCAGATTTAAAAGTTATTATATTAGCAATCGTAATGATCGAATAGTAGCAAAGAAATTTAGTTTTTTTTTTTTACGAGTTAACTTACTTTAAACTGGATATAATTTCTAATTCATAGTATTCGTATATAATATATTGATAGAATATGATCTTTATAAATACGAGCTTCAACTCTTAAATTCTAATTGTTGAATAATTTTCTTAAAGATTTATAAAGACTGTAAGTAGGAAAGGTCAAAGGTGAAAATTATGATTTTGTTCTTTGTTTTTAATTATTCCTCAATTCATATCATGTGTAGAATACAAGTACTATAATATTTTTTATGTGTGTGATTTAACATTTTGAAAGGTTTGAATTTGGAATCACAATATGACGTGCTTTTTTAATTATGGAATAAATGAGAAGATTGTGAATTGTATAGTCGATGCATTGGTCAAGAATGGGGTGGATTGCACTGTCATGTTTACTAATTGATGGATGAATAGGTGGTTTAATTCAAATTATGTTTCATCTATGTTTGATCGAATTTTAAGTTGAAGTTCTATTCTTACCGTGTTTCAGTCAAATTATGTTTCAGCTGTGTTTGATGAGTTTTGAGTTGATGTTTTATATATTACTCTTTTAAGTTGATGTATTGTAATTTATAGACTGTGATGTGTTTTGCCGTGAGAATATTTTTTTATCACCAAATGGTCCATTGTATTCCTAGTTTCTAATAAAATTTTATTTGTTGCTCAATATGAAAAAATAGTTAAATCTGATCAATAAAGAGCCAAAAAAGCTCTAAGTAATGTAGCAAGTATCATCTTCTCTCATAAATTAAACAAACTTAAATGAATCACTAATATTTTAAAAAGATAAAAAAGTAAAATTGTAATATCCCAATTTCTGATTAATGACTAAAATGCAAATTTTGAAAGTTTAGGAGTTAAAGTATAAACTTTAGAAAAGGTCAGGGAATAAAGTGTAATTTTCAAAAGTTATGTAATTTAACCCCATAAATGAATAGTTTTCCCCAATAGTGACATCTCCGTGTTACTCGAATTTTTCATACGAGGCTTATATTATTCGAATTTTGGATCGAATAAAAATTATTAAGCGTGCTCAGACCAAAGTAGCACAAGGATGGGTGAACTACTAGGAAGGTTCCCATATCAATATTTTGACTGATAAAAAGGATTCAGTTTGAGTTAATAGTATTCGTAATGGATTGTTGAGATAAGATTTCTAAGAGAAAATGTATCCGATAAAAATTCGGTAATTATCGATATATCAGATGGAATTAAAATTTTAAAGATAGTTTTAAAAATTATGGAAAATTCATAAATCATTATTTTATGAATATTTTATTATTGTTGGTTGAATTCTAAATAGATTTAGTTAGATTATGATGGAGTGGCTATAAAGCAATAAAGCTCAAAGAAAGAAAATTTGGAAATCGTATTGAATGAAATTCTAATATTTAGATCGAATAAATATCATAAATTAAAATTTATGACATTTTGGGAAGGAGGCCGGTTATAATGGAACCAATTTGGTTCAATTTTTTATGGAATGAAATTTTTAAGTCATGTGAGTAAATAAAGTTTAGTTTAAGGGTAAATTGGTCTTTTGCCAAGGATGGCCTTTTTGAAATATTTTGAAATATCAAGGGCAATTTTGAAAGATGAATAACACATGGATTTGATCATGGCCATTGATTTTTGATAAGATTAAATGTCTGCATACTAAAAACATGTACATGATGACTATAAGAAAGACATGAATATGCAAATGACTGCATACTAAAAACATGTACATGATAGAAAATATGATATTATAGTGATATATGATATACATGATAGTGATGGCATATGAAGAAACATGACCATGATAGAGCATATGGTATACAAATGAATGCATGATGAAAGCATGGCTATGTCAAGGTATATGTTATGTAAACGATTACATGATGAAAGCATGAATATGTTAAAGGACATGTTATACAAATAATTACATGATAATGATAGAACGTTGAAAGCATGGTTATGATAAAGAATACGTTATGTAAATGATTGATTGATGATCATGAAATATTGATTGCATATTTCTATGACAAAACTGATAGATTACATGAATCATGTTGAAAATATGTCTATGTTAAAGAATATGACATGCACATGAGTACTTGGTGATTATGGAATAATAATAGTATGATTCTATGTTAGATAGATTAATGATATAAATCACATTTGAACATGTTTGCCATTTTACATGACATGTACTGTACTTTTCATATAATATAATGTAATGCGTTATTTCATGATTAAATAAATGAGATTAGTTACCTCACTAAGTTCATACTCAACATGTGTTTATTTCACACGTAGGTTCTCCAAAGTAGATTAGCAAGGAGGAGCTGCTAATTGGAAAGATCAAGTAACTACTTGTAAGTACAATAAGTACCATCTTTAACGTAATTTGATAGACTAGTGGGCATGTAGTATTTTTAAAGATGAATTGTTTTACAAGTAAGTTTACAACGTATTTATACATTTTTATGGAAGTATGGATTTAAAGAAATGGTCTGCTATGGGTAGTTATGGATTTATGGGTAGTTATGGATTTTGACATAATTAAGTGTTGTTTAACCCTAATCGAGTAAAAAAATTTATTTACAAGTCAAGATTTAACCCAATGATTTCATAACATCTTTAATGTATATTCGGCCTACGAGTATACGTTAAAGGTGTTACATTTATTGGTATCAGAGCTACAGGTTTAGCCGATTTTGGAGGCTAAACCGAGTTTAATGTGATTTAATGTTAAGTACATGTCCCTAGGATGTCATGTTACTGATGTACTACTGTGTAACTTGATTATGCTCCTCAATAACATGAATAAGTTTCAGTAAAAATAGATGATGTTAAGTACTGATGGACTGCATTAAATATTTAATTATGGGGATTAAGAGAAGAAAGAATAATGTTTAAAGCCAAGTATGTTTGCAACTAGTTAAAAGAAAAATGTTACACCAGTCCTAAGTTTGAAATAAGGTATTCGTATTGTCTATGAGTACGAGCTGGATTTTTATAGATTAAGTCGGTATACAGCTGATTTGATACTGACTGAGAAGTCCCTATGAGAATGGCTTATTGAGGGGTTTCACTCGTGGTTTAAAGAATTGTTGTTAAGTATGAGTTTAACGGTTTACCAGAATGTTATAAATAAAGCAAAGGCTATGTAGAATATATCTAGTAATGTGATTGTCAGTAATCCTTTTGGACATAGTGCACAAGTAACTAGAATATGCAAGAACTGTCCATTAGAAATTCAAGGAATTAAGTTCCCGACGGATTTGATGGAACTTCCATTCCATGAATTTGAAGTCATTCTTGGAATGGATTGGTTATCTGCATATGATGCAGAAATGATATGTAAAAAGAAAAGGCTAGTACTTCAAGGACTCGATGGTTCTAAAGTAATTATTGTAAGAGAAAGAACTGACTGTTTAGAGTCAGTAATTCTGCAACGATAGCTCAAAGGATGTTATGTAATGGATGTAAAACATGTTAGTTTATGTGGTAGATACACAAAAGTCACCAAATAAGATTGAAGATATCCCAACTGTAAGGGAATTTCCAGATGTATTTTCGGATGAATTACTAGGGTTGCCTCCGGATAGAAAAATATAGTTTGAGATTGATGTCTATCCCGGAACTGAGTCAGTATCAATGGCACCATATAGGATGGTAGCAACTGAATTAAGAGAATTAAATGCTCAATTACAAGAAGTGCTAAACAGGGGTTACATTCGACTGAGTATATCACCAATGAGTGCTCTGGTATTATTTGTAAAGAAGAAAAATGGTGCATAGGCAGTAGAAATTTAGCCTAAACTAATTTTATTAGATTGAATCAAAGAATTGTAGTCTATGGATGAAAGATGTCTTGAAAAGAATAGACAAGCTGAAGTTGGAGAAGCCACTTGGGAAACTGAAAGAATAATGAATAAGCAATATACGAAGTTGTTTGAAATAGGTAAACATTGAAAATTCGAGGATGAATTTTCTTAAGGAGGAATTGTAATATCCCAATTTTTGATTAGTGACTAAAATGTAAATTTTCAAAAGTTTAGGGGTTAAAATGTAAACTTTGGAAAAGTTCAAGGACCAAAATATAATTTTCAAAAGTTATGTAATTTAACCCCGTAAATGAATAGTTCACCCCCAAGAGTGACATCTCCGTGTTACCCGGATTTTTCATACGAGGCTTATATTATTCAAATTTTGGATCGAATAAAAATTGTTAAGCGTGCTCAGACCATAGTAGCACAAGGATGGGTGACCTACTTGGAAGGTCCCATATCAATATTTTGACTGATAAAAAAGATTCAGTTTGAGTTAGTAGTATTCGTAATGGATTGTTGAGATAAGATTTCTAAGAGGAAATGTATCCGATAAAAATTCCCAGTAATTATCGATATATCAAATCGAATTGAAATTTTAAAGATAGATTCAAAGATTATGGAAAATTCATAAATTATTATTTTATAAATATTTTATTATTTTTGGTTGGATTCTAACTAGATTTAGTTAGATTATGATGGAGTGGCTATAAAGCAATAAAGTTCAAAGAAAGAAAATTTGGAAATCATATTGAATGAAATTTGAATATTTGGATCGAAAGAAGGCTGGTTAGAATGGAACCAATTTGGTTCAATTTTTTATGGAATGACAATTTTTAAGTCATGTGAGTAAATAAAGTTTAGTTGGAGGGTAAATTGGTCTTTTGCCAAGGATTGCATTTTTGAAATATCAAGGGCAATTTTGAAAGATGAATAACATATGGATTTGATCATGTCCATTGATTTTTGATAAGATTAAATCTTGGCCATTAGATTAAAAGGGTGAATTAGTAAATTCACAAATTAAATAAATTTAATATTCATTTAATTAATACACATGGATAAAAACAATTAAAAGATGAGAAAAATCTTTCTCATCTATTTCTTGAAGTGTTTGAATACAATAAACATAAAAGGGGAAGAAGTTTTAAATTTTCAAGCTCAAAATCGGGGATTCAAGGCTATGTTCAAGCAAAATTAATTAAGCCGAATACGAATCAAAGAGGATTCGAGGTACTATGAAGAAATGGATCAAGTAAGACTTAGTGAGGCATACTGTTACATGGCCCAAGTGAGTGCATTTCTTTATGCATGCTATGTTGAAAAAGGGGAAGACTTGAGATAAGTCGACACAAATTTAGAAATAATATTGCATTATTTTTATAATAAATTATTTGATGTATGACTTGATATGGCAAGCTATGGTGAAGATTAAGGTATGAATTGTTGTTTTGCATAAATGATGAACTATGTTTATTGTTGAAAAATCTATGATGAGATATGAAATATGAATAGTCTATTACATGATTAATGATAATTGTTTAATATTGGAATATGAATAATGACATGATTAAAATGAAACAAGTAACCACCTTGGGGACCCACGCCCTTGGTGTTGCCCCCTAGGGATCCACACCTATAGTGCACTAACGAGGTGCTTTATAAGAAGCAAAGAGCGTCTTTTTATGAGGAGCAAAGAGCGTCCTCGAGTACGTAATCAAGTATTTAAGGCTATAGAGTCTTAACGGACTTTTTAGCCAGTAAAGCACAACGGTGCAATATTTAAGGCTATGGAGTCTTAACGGACTTTTCAACCAGTATAGCACTACGCTGCAGTATGTAAGGCTATGGAGTCGTAACGGACTTTTCAGCCAGTAACGAAGGCTATGGGGTCGTAATGGACCTTTTAGCCAGTAACACTACAAGATGACTATAAGAAAGACATGAATATGCAAATGACTACATACTAAAAGCATGTACATGATAGAGAATATGATAGTATAGTGATATATGATATACATGATAGTGATGGCATATGATGAAACATGACCATGATAGAGCATATGATATACAAATGAATACGTGATGAAAGAATGACTATGTCAAGGTATATGTTATGTAAATGATTATATGATGAAAGCATGAATATGTTAAAAGACATGATATGCAAATAATTACATGATAATGATAGAATGTTGAAAGAATAGTTATGACAAAGAATACGTTATGTAAATGACTGATTGATGACCATGAAATATTGATTGCATGTTTCTATGACAAAACTGATAGATGACATGAATCATGTTGAAAACATGTCTATGTTAAAGAATATGACATGCACATGAGTACTTGATGATTATGGAATAATAATAGTATGATTCTATGTTAGATAGATTAATGATATAAATCACATTTGAACATGTTTTCCATTTTACAGGACATGTACTGTACTTTTCATATAATATATTGTAATGCATTATTTCATGATTAAATAAATGAGATTAGTTGCCTCACTAAGTTCATCCTTAACGTGTGTTTATTTCACTAGGTTCTCCAAAGTAGATTAGCAAGGAGGAGCTGCTAATTGGAAAGATCAAGTTACTACCTGTAAGTATAGTAAGTACATCTTTAACGTAATTTGATAAATTAGTGGGCATGTAGTATTTTTAAAGATGAATTGTTTTATAAGTTTAAGTTTACAACGTATTTATACATTTTTATGGAAGTATGGATTTCAAGAAATGGTCTGCTATGGGTAGTTATGGATTTTGACATAATTAAGTGTTGTTTAACCCTAATCGAGTAAAAAAAATTATTTACAAGTCAAGATTTATCCCAACGATTTCGTAACATCTTTAATGTATATTTGGCCTACGAGTATACATTAAGGGTGTTACAAAAACATTTAAATTTTGCATTCTACCAATATTTGAAGTCTAATAGTTCGTCTATTTTTTTATTTTTCTTCTAAATTTTCTCTTTGGGACGTTTAAGCTTGATGCATTTGAGCTTATAAATATTTAAAAAAATAAAATAAATATCATAAATAAAATAAAATAATATTGCATTTTTTTACAATATAAACATTACCTGCAATAAATCCACCATACTTGTAATTGTAGATTGATTCTTGATGTTCATGTCCAAATTAGAGTTCCATGTTTGCTTATTAGAGCACAAAAAAAGTTAGAAAAAAATAAAACCAATAATAATCTTTATATAAGATAGATATGATCATAAAACTTAAATTACCGGTATGTATTGAGATATAGGTTGCCCACATGAATTCAAAACATCTGAATTTAATTGATTGTTAAAAACTTGAGATTCTCTACAAAAAATTAAACGAATCAAACAAAATAAAATATATAAAGATTACCACAAAACTAGTTAGCATGATATTATATTAAAAATATAAAATGTTAACAAATATTTAAGAATAATATGTAAAATATTAATAATTTATTATTTTTACCTTTTTTTGTACATTCTTTCTTGATTGTTCCCCTCGACGATTTCTTTTTTTGTGTGACGTTTTAAAGTATTTTTGGTCAAATCGACAATCTATCTCCTTTGCTTCTGAGTTTATACTTGACTCCTTTAACTTTTTTGCCATTATTCTTAATTTGTTCAGTTTCATCAACTTGAGGAATCTTGTTTTCACTACACATGTTCAAAAATTCTTTGATCGATAATTGCTTCAAGGTCGTCTTGACTTTACTTAATGTCTTTTCTTCATCATTCATAGCAATATCAAATGATTGTTCACTCATTGTTGCTCGTGCCGCTAAATGAGAATACCATCTAAGTAAAATTTTGTAACGAGATCCTACATCTACTTTAAGATCATTTGATCTAGTAGACATTAAAAGATTTATTGTAACTCCAATCTTTGCTTCCTTCGTCCATCTTTTCAAAATGTATTGGTTTAGAATTCGTTTGAAATTTTGAAATAAGAGCACTTTTGAAGCATGAGAACATAAAATACTAGCAAATTTGAATTTCTTGCAACTATAATTAACTGTAGAATTTGAAGAGTCCAATATAATAATATGGTGACAATTTTTTCCTGAAGGAATGACTTTATAACTAGTAATAGTCCATGTAGTTTTAATAATGTGCATCTCACAGTCCCAAGTAAGCCATAATTCTTTCAAAAAAATTTAAATACTGTTAAAGTACACATCTGCGGCATACCTTAGTACCTTTACAGTGTATGGAAGAGATGACTTACTTTGATTGTGCTTAAAATCAGCTTTCAACTCTTCATAACGTCTATCAGCCAGTAACCTTTCAAAGTGGTGAAAGAAACGTAATAAATCATAATTATAACCAATGTACATCTTTTTTTGATTATTCATACTCTCACTTCTTCGAGTAGTTGACATATCTGCACAAAAAATTTATCTTCCATAAACTAAAGCCCATTTTTCTCTTAACTCGAGTTGTTTCTACAACCAACTATTATTCTTCAAATTTTATTTTGCAAGCATTTGATCTCATGCACTTAAAAAATCTTTCTCTTCATCATAATCATAAACACAACTACTAAAATCTTTAGTGAAGCTACCAAATCTCGCAAACACATCACTAAGATGCTTAGCTGCATTTTGATACATATGCCATACACATAATTGATGATATGTTTTGGGCCATTGTGAAGCAAGTGCTTTCGCCACTACAGTATCTTGATCCGTAAGAATCATAAATGATTTTATTTCTGACATTAATTTCGTAAACAAATCAAATAACCATATAAAGGTATTACATGTTTCATCAAACAATAAAGCCGCACAAAAGATAACACTTTGCTTATGATGATTAACACCAACAAATAATACAAAAGGCATATTCTCTTTATTTTTTTCTACATGTTGAATCAAAACACACATCTCCAAAAGATTCGTAATTTAATTTCATCCAACCATCTGTCTAGAAAATATTCGTTATTAAGTCATCAAGATCAACGTGAATGGTATAAGAAAAATTTGGATCATCATGTTGCATATTTTGTATATACTTCAATACCCCGCCAGTATCTCCAACTTTAATTTCTTTCGTTCTTCTAGTATGTAAGTAATTTCTATAGTCTTCAAGAATAAAACCAAGATTTTTGATCCCACCAACTTTTCTAGCTAAAAATCTAACACTCTTTTTTGGTGCTAGTCTTGAGCGATCAACGATTTCAAGTTTCACAGCTTCAGCAAGATTAATTTTCCTTTGAGATCTAAGAAACATACGCTTGAAGGAGAAGCCAATGCATAGGCATGATCTGCAATAAATTCTGTAATTTAAAATTTGCCATTAACTCGTGAAACTTTTAAAACAGCCAAGCACCCAAATCTTGTTTCTGGTCGGTGACATTTGACATCACCATCTCGTTTATCCTTGATTAGAATACCTTGACAAGAACAACAAAAAATCTTGTTTAACCAATGACCATGCAAATCTTTATGTCCTTTGCTTTTTCTAATACTAAATCCTACCACTTGGCATACTTGTTGTAAAAATCATAAACATCTCATTCTGTGTCAAATTCCATGTCAACTCTCAGAATAATTTTATCAGAAAAAATTGCATGAACAAAACTAGCATAATTAGTATAAGAGTCAATCTCACTCGGACTCTTATCTTGTTTGTAAATTTGTTTATCCACTCGTTCGATTGATGGAACTACTTCTGCAAACTCTAATCTTATGCATAATTGATTTTTAATTATCGCACTTATATCTCCATCCATAACCTAAAAGAACAAATTTAGTTATTTTAAAAAAAATTATTTACAGTAATCACAATATAAAAAGTGTCATATAATTTTACTAGATTAAATATTGTGTCTAATAACCAATATAATCACAAAATTTAAATACAACAATTTTAAAATATTGAAACAAAATTGTTTAAAAGAAGAAATTTGATAAAAAAAATAAAACGAAGGTAAAAAAACAAATCCTACTGAACAGTTATTGAATACTCTTACCTTGATTTTTTTATCGATATTTGAAAGCAGTTTGGAGAGTTTTTATCAATAGTTGATGACAACTTTGAAAGATTTAATCAAGAATGAGTAGTAAATTTGAACAATGGTAATGTGAAAGGCTTGTAGCACGCTCGAATCGATCTTCCGAATAACGGTCAAGAAGGTTGAAAGTTGTTTCTCGAATGAATTGGCTAAACCAAAAATTAATAGACAATTTGCACGAAGATTTAGAGTAGTTCATTAACCAACTGAGTCTACATCCAATACCTTAGCACACCACTAAGGATTTTCCAATTCACTATTGAATTCTTCCATTTTTCAATGGATTAAGAGGCAACCCTTACAACCCTATCTTTTTAATAGCTAAGATATAACCACTATAGTTTTTACTAAGGCTAAACTAGAACCTATCCCTTTTACAAGATAATTTGTGTAAACTCTAAAACCTCACAAGGTGGGTGTTTACAAGATTAAAGCTCACAAGAGTGTAAAAAATAAAAACAATAAAGAACACTCTCTATACAATATGTACAAGAGAAATAAAGAAATAAAGACTTAAAACTATTTCCATTAATCATGAAGCTTGGATATTGTCTCTCACCATCTTCAAGTGTCTCACGCTTGCTTTTATTGATTGGAATGAGTTTTTGGCTGTTGCTAGCCTTTATGGGTCAATTGGAGCCTTTGGGGACATTTTCCAGCTATTGGAGGTAGTTCTGGGCAGTGGGTATCGATATGCGTGATTCTTTATCGGTACATGCATTTAAATCAAAACTAGCCGTTGCAGACCATTAGACGGGTATCGGTACGCGATACTTCGTATCAGTATTGGACCTCACATTTTGCCTTACGTATCAGTACGGATAGCCCCGTATCGGTACGTGTTTCGATCTATGGAAAACTCGGGCTGGGGAAAACAAAGTGCGTATCGATATTGGTTTAATCGTGTCGGTGCGGCACTAGGGGTATTGGTACGATGCATTGCGTATCGATACCATAATTCCTCTCTGAAATTCTAGAAGCAAGCCTGTATCGGTACAGGTAAGGCCTGTATCAGTGCGGATGTACATTTTTTATTGTTTTAAGTAATTAAACATGTATGCAAGTCAAAAACACTTTACAAAAACAATTTTACTTTGTTATATCGAAATAATATCTCAACAATCTCCTATTTTGATATAACAAAACATTTGAAAATTTGTTTTTGAGATTGCTCCCCCTTAAGAAAATAATTTTTTAAAAATAGTATTTTTTAAAAAATATTTAAAGGCTCCCATTTTTTTCTTTTTGAAACTAAAATTTTCAAACCCATCCATCTCTCCCCTTTTTGTTATGTCAAAAATAGTTCAAACTAATTTAGAAATCTCATTAAGTTTAAAACAATGGAGAAAGAATATTTTCCTAATAAAATCAAAGCTCCCCCTTAATCAAAGCATTTCATTTTAATAAATCTGGTTCAAATGCTTGACACTTAAAAGAATTGAATTTCAATATTGAATTAAATTTATTTAAAAACAATTGAAATTCAATGTATCCAAGACTTTAAAAATCTTTATGCAAACATATGAATGAAACCATTAGACTCATATGCATAAAGCACTCAAGTAATGTCATGCTATTTAGATATTGAAATAAAAAAAACACATAAATGCATAAACATTAATCAATCAAAAATAGATAATCAAAAATATAAAAATAAAAGCATTAATCTTAGAGGTTACCCATTTTCTTCACTTGTGTGACTAGATCATTCCCATATCTTTGCATTTCCATTGCTCCAACATACCTGCAAGAGACATTTATTTGGATTTTGGTATCCAAATTACTTTGGATCCATTTACATTAATTTTAATGTCTCTATTTTCCTTAGGAACCCATACTTGTCTAATCCTATAAGTTTTTCATTTCTTTATAGGGCAAGTATGTAAATAATGACCATGATAATGACAATGTGAGCATTTTGCCGTTATGTGACAAGGTGAATTATTAAAAATAATTTCTTTTTCTTCTGTTAAGCTTTTAAGCTTAACTTTCAAATCAAGATTTTCTTTTTCTAAAACTCTATTGCTTGTTTTTGAAAACTCTAAATCATTTTTCAAAATTTCATTTTGGTTTTCAAAATCCAACTTTGTTTTTAAAAGAAAATCGTTTTCAAATTCAAGTTTAGAAATCATTTTCTTAAATTTGGAATTCATGGTCTCAAATTCCAAAAATAATTCATCAAAAACATCTTGTAACTCATCAAATAAATAAGAATTTGAATCACTAGAGTTAGAAGATATCTTTGGCTCATTGAGAGCCAAAACACCATCCACCCTAGAGATTGAGATGATGTTTGCACAAGATGAAGCATCATCTTTCTTCTCTCCCTTTTTGTTTCCACAGAGTTTCTCAAGCTTCTCTCATATTTCTTTGGCACATTTGCATGTAAAGACCTTCTTGGAAACATCTTTATTGAGGCCACAAAGAAGAGTGTGCACGGCCTTGGCGTTTAGCTTGCTTTCGTGTCATTTGCACTCTTTTTTTTCTTCTTCTTCTTCTTAGGAGCTTCCAAGTATCCATATTCAATGACATCCTAAACCTCAAAATCGAGAGATTTGATGAAATACTTCATGATATTGCTCCATTGGAAGTATGTTTCTCATTCGAAGAGAGGAGGACACGAGAAAGAGCGGCATTCTTCAAATCTTGCCATTTTCTTGAACGGTAGACTTCAAGTAAATGATTTTTACTCTTGGATGTTAGTCTTTCAATGGAGACGAGTCTCTAATACCAATCGAAAGGCTTGATGTCTTCAACAGAAATTAGTGTCGATGAATGGTGTATTGGTTTCTTTTGAAATTGGGAAAACAAAAACCAAAAAAGATAGACATTTTGACACATTTGACTTTAGAGTGGTTCGACCTTCTAACCAAGGTCTACATCCACTACCTTAGCATCCACACTAAGGATTTCTCAATTCACTAACAATGAATTCTTCCCTTTTACATGCTAAAGGGCTACCTTTACATCCATATCTTTTCACGGGCTAAGATAGAACCCTCTCCCTAGTTTTTATAAGGATCAACTAGAACCTATCCCTCAATTACAAGGTATTGACATTTGTAAACAATATGCCTCTCTAGGTGGATGTTTACACTTTTTGGCTCACTAGGATTGGACTAAAGAATTTACAAAAGATTAAAAAGAAAAACACATTAAGACTCTTCTCTCTTGAACTTTAGGCTTGGATGTCCATCATCTTCTTCTTCAAGTGTCTTTGAATTGTATTTATAGAGTGGAATAAGTGTTTGGCCGTTACTAGCCGTTAGGGGTCAATTGGAGTCGTTGGGGATATTTTTCAGCCGTTGGAGGTAGTTTTGGGCAGTGGGTATCGGTACGCGTGATGTCTGTATTGGTACCTGTATTTAAATCAAAACTAGTTGTTGTAGACCGTTAAATGGGTACTGGTAAGAGATACTTCGTATCGATACTGGACCTTATATTTTGCCTTACGTATCGGTATAGACTAACCCGTATCGGTACGTGTTTCGATCTTTGGAAAACTTGGGTTGGAAAAAATAAAGTGCGTATCGGTATGAGTTTAACCAATTCAGTACGACACTAGGGTATCGGTACGCTGTATTGCGTATCGGTACCAAAATTCCTCTCTGGAATTCTGGAAGTAAGCATGTATCGGTACAGGCAAGGTCTATATCAGTACAGATGTACGTTTTTGATTATTTTCAGTAATTAAACATGTATGCAAGTCAAAAATACTTTAAAAAATAATTTTACTTCGTTATATCGGAATAATATCTCAACGTAATGGCATAATGAATGTCTATTTTCATAGGCATCAAGAGAGACTTTTAGGGGTTTGACGTGCAAGAGCAGTAAATCAAATATTAGATGTAAGTATCAACTTATTAGGGTTTAACATGTAAAAGAAGAAAATCAAATATTAAATGTAAGTATCAACTTTTGGGGTTTTGACGTGCAAAAGAAAAAAAAAACATTACTACACTTGTTAACTGAATAAAAACAACTGCTACTGAGGATGCAAACCCACGTTGCATTTAATCCCAAAATCAATATAGAACAACACATATATTCACCAAACAAATCCTAAAAAAACCCACAACTATAAAATTTCACCCTTAACCAATCACCTACCCCAATAGAGTGACAAAAAAACTCCCTCAAGTCTAGGTCTTAGACAAAATCAACGTCTTACTAGAAAAATTGAAATACACTATCGATAGGCAGTTAAATTTGTTGGCCAACTATCCTCTTCTAAAAACTATAGACCTCTAGTGAACATCGAGAACCATGGTCCTCCAATTACACTATAGAGACAACCCAACTGCTCAAGAATAGAACATCCACATCGATCACATATGTCATTAACCTTAGTCAATGGAAGTCACAACATTGCGCAAACAAAGAACATGAATCGATGTAGCAATAAAACCTTGCAAAATCAAAATAAATAAGATTTGAGTAAAATTCCAACCCACATATCGCATTGACATATAGTGCAAGGACAAATCTGCTTGCACATCGTATGAACACACCCCTGCCAAGATTCGTCAAAATAAAGATGCCTAAACAACCCAAGATCCAAACATCCCAATAATTCAGAACGATATGCCATTGGAGGAGATGCCTTAATGTGGTTAGTAATCATTCTTAAGCAAAGTTCAATTCATTTAACATTTATTATTTTAGAGCACAATTAAATTGTAAATAAGCTTAAACGAGGTAGCTACTGTTTTTGGTTATAAATTTTGATATCAAAACATATATATTCCTTACTAAACCACGTAAGACAGAGCATACTTGAAAACATTTTTTGGTGTAATTTTTATCTACTTCTCTTCTTTCTATTTAGATACACAACAACCAACAATGTAAAAATTTCAAGTTTTAAACTCGCTTTATTTTATACCTTAACTAGGTAGATTTTGAGATGTAGAAAGGAAATATTTAATCACGATTACTTGCTCATAAGTTAGCATGTAATGACACCATTGAAGCTATGATCCACCCTGTTATTTTTTCCATGAATTTTAAGTTATACAAAGCAATAAAGTTGTCTGAAATTTTGAACACTTTATACTAGTATTATTTCCAACAAACTCTCATTAATATTTAGAGGATATTAAGAGATCAAATTCTTATTTTCTTTTTCTCTAAAACACCAATCTATTTTACTAATCACGTTAACACCAGTCTTTTTTTCTATAGAACAGCAATGATCTCTTTTGTTCTTCGTTAGCTCAATTTCCTTTCTTGGTGACAACCTCACTCCCTGGAATTAATTGACGATCAAAAAGAATAACCCTAAGCATGGTCTTAATCTATAAAATTATCTTTATTTTTCAAAGCATAAATTAAATTTCAAGAACTATAACGATTCTTAAAAGCTCGCTTTAAAATATCAACAGATGACAAATTTTCAATAAATTGAACACTTTTATCTCTTTAAAATTATCAATAAAGCAAGTATAATTTGGCAAACCCTAAACCCAAAATATCTAATTTCAAAAAATTTAACATTATTCAGTTAAAAGATTTGGAATAAAAAAAGATTGTTTCTCTAATTTTTCATTCAAAAACAATACATCAAAAATAGATCTTATAGAAAACCAATCAAGATGAAAAATCTCTAAATAAATTAAAATATAACAAAAAGAAAAGAAAAGACAAACATGCCGATTAAGAAATCAATCCCTTCTCAGTTTTGAACCCATCCTTTATCGATAAGAACTCCAATGGTTGAACTATCATGGCTCTTTTATTTTGAGGAAGAAAATAATTTTTTAGAGAAGGTATTCACTACACCAGGCTTGGTATATAGCGGCGTTCTTTGTTGCGTTTTTAGATTAAACACTGCTATATCTATACATATTGCGGCATTTGTAAAACAAACGCCATAAAATGAACCTATTGCGGTGCTTGGGATACAAACGCCGCTATAGAATACAAAATCGTGGCTTTTTTACAAAACACCGCAAGAGGCAAGAAATTTTAGTGGCGTTTATCCAAGAAACGCTACAATAAATTTCTATATAGTGGCGTTTGTATCGTTTAGACAAAAAAGCCACAATAACTCGTACATTAGTGGCGTTTTGTATACAAACGTCGCAATAGGTAATATTTTTTAGTGGCGTTTTGGTTTAAAATGCCACAATAAGTATGTCTTTAGTGGTGTTTTGTTTACAAATGACGCAATAGGTATATGACTGAAACACACCTTTTTGATTCCCTCACTTTAAATTAACTCAGCCTCACACAGCCTCTCTATCACGCAGCCTCGCATCCCCAAATCAAACCATAATCGCTCTTTAATCCCAAATCAAAAGCAGCCTCGCATCTCACTGGTCTGTCGGCCTTATCATCGCCTCCTCAGTCGTCTAACGTCGTCACCTCATCGACCGTACAATGCTGTCGCCTCATCGGGCCATCCAATGTTGCTGCAGGTAAGCCTCTTTCTTTTTTAATGGCAGAACAAAATTGTTGAAAATTTTTGTGGATTAATATCTTGTTATTACTTTTTAAAAAAATTATGGCATGTTTCACATACGCACTTGGATTTAAACTTGTTTCTTCATTCAT
Source organism: Hibiscus mutabilis (assembly GCA_019671005.1). Classification (NCBI taxonomy): domain Eukaryota; kingdom Viridiplantae; phylum Streptophyta; class Magnoliopsida; order Malvales; family Malvaceae; genus Hibiscus; species Hibiscus mutabilis. The sequence continues at coordinate 15,645,605 of CM033724.1, read as the reverse complement.
AAACTTTTATCTTAAGATTGAGATATATACTGCTGTCTATTGCATCTTTAGTCATACCCTATTAACCAGAAAATTCAGTACGAGGAACCCCTCACGAGGTTGTCCTTATGTAGGCCAGTTTTGATCTATACGTGAAGGGACTACAAATTCATTTTTTTATTCTTAATATCTCATTATTATATGCTAATATATAAGCTAGTGGACAACAGCTTAGTTTATAATATTAGAATTAAAAACTATTATTTGATGATAGACAGACAGTAGATACTAAATCTTAACAAGCTATTACCAAGATTTGGTTGTAAATTAGAAGTCAACTAACGGGGGTTGGACTCCTCGTAATCAAATGGTTTATGGTTCATAGTTCAAGTATATATTAATTAAAAGTCAAACTAATGGGGTTGACTCCTAACTCGACTAGAAGTATCCTGCCTAATGAAACATGATTTGGCTATTTTTTCAGTTTGATTCCATTTTTTAACCCATAAATTGAAGTTTTGAGGCTAAGGCGTATACCCTAAATGTAACAATTGAGAATTTTCTTATGTATATCTTAGAATTTCGTTCATTAGATTAAAAAATTCACAATTTGTTGAATTAATTAGCATTTTCATTTCAATTTGAAATTAAATTTTTATATTTGTATTCCAGTGAATTATCCATTCTGAGGTCTGGCAGTGAAGGAGAAGGTGGCAATTTTTATCTCAAGTATCTCAACTTTTCTTGAAGTAAACTAAAGAAGATAACTTTCCCCAACATGTAACTTTCTCTTGAATTTTCATGTTTTGGTCAAGTGGATTATGTATTACTGATAGGTAGTTTATATATTTAACTTGGCTTTTGCTTAATTGGTAATATAATAGTTACATCTCTCTTCATCCTTCAAATATGCACCATGTTAGTTTCAACTTTGTAGAATTTTAATTTTTTATCTACAATTATCAATTTAAAAGAATAAATATGAATATATAGTATTAGCAATTAACATTGGAAATGAATATTACAGAAGTACAAAATGGATAGGAGTAGGATGAATTTGTCAAGGGTAAGCGCCGACTATCGAAATGGAGTAGAAACTTTTCTAAATTTAGCTTTTGTGAATGCAAGCCAAGAGAATATGATTCTTTGCCCTTGTAAGAAGTGTGCTAACATTAATTGGCACATTCGTAAAGTTGTACACGAACATCTAATTATTTTTGGCTTTGTTCCGGGCTATAGAACATGGGTATTCCATAGAAAGTTGACACCTCGTAGTGTTTCTTCCATGAGTAATCTGGCTTATCCTCCTAATTCTCATCATCGATCTCTTAGAGAAGATGATATAGAGGGTATGTTGCGAGATGCATTTAATATGCACGATTATCATCAATCTGTTAGAGAAGATGATTGTGATATTGGTGTTAATAATTTCACCGAGATGGGAAGAAGTGGATGTGATGAAGAGCCAAATGGAGAAGTGACAAAGTTTTACAATTTGCTTAATAAAATGAATGAACCACTTTATAAAGGATCGAAATATTCAAAACTCTCCTTTTGCATTCGTCTTTTCCACTTAAAATGCTTGAGAGGGTGGACTGTAACTCTTTTATGTGGTTATTAGAGTTTTTGAGAGAAATGTTTCTTTCTGCAAAAATTCCTCATTCTGGCAAAGATATGAAGAAAATGATAAAGGATTTGGGATTTGGTTATGAGAAAATTCATAGTTGCCCGAATGATTGCATGTTGTATTGGGGTGATCGAAAAAACCAAGAGTCTTGTCATGTATGCAATAAATCTCGGTGGATGAATGAGGACACAGAAAATGTGAGTGAGGATGAAGTTGAGGCACAATCAATAAGAAGCCAGTAAAGATTCTACAATATTTTCCTCTAATACCTATGCTTCAAAGACTTTTTATGTCTTTAAAAACTATTTTGTCTATGAGGTGGCATCATGATGGATGAACCGATGATGGATTATTAAGGCATCATGCAGATTGTTTATCTTGGAAGTCATTTGACAAAAAATTTCCAAGTTTTGTAGGAGATCCTCGAAATGTCTGGCTTGGTCTTGCATCTGATGGGTTTAATCCTTTTAAAATTATAAGTACTTTGTACAATACTTGTCATGTTCTGCTTGTTCCCTACAATTTGCCCCCGTGGATTTGTATGAAACAGTCATCATTTATCTTATCCATGATAATTCCCCATGAGAAAGGTCCTGAAAATGATATTGACATCTACATGCAACCTCTTATTGAAGAGTTGAAACAATTATGGGTGGGTGTCAAAACATATGATGTGTTGAAGAAGGAGAACTTTAATTTACGTCCAACTTTATTGTGGACTATTAATGATTTCCCTGCTTATGTAAATTTATCTAGGTGGAGTGCCAAAGGTCATTATGCTTTTCCTTGTTATGCTGCACAAACATGTTTAAAGTGGTTGTATAATGGAAAGAAGTTCTCTTACATGGGACATCGTCAGTGGTTAGATGAAAATCATAGATTTAGATATTAAAAGAATATGTTCGATGGTACCGAAGAGTTTAGAAAAGCTCCTGAACAAACAATTAGGTCTGATATCTTGTCGATGTTCAAACATATTAGGTTTACTTATGGAAAAACGAGCTAACCACCGAACCCACGATCAAAGAAAAAGACAAAAGAGGTGTATGACTGTGAGGTTGAGCAGCTTAGTGATGATGAGTCTAAAGAAGAGGATGATCCAAATGAGGCAGAGTTGTGGAAAAAAAGAAGTTTTGTCTTCAAGTTGCCTTATTGGAAGCATAACATTTTGAGACATAATCTTGATGTCATGTACATTGAGAAGAATGTTTGTGAGAATATTATCGGAACCATTCTCAATATCGATAGAAAATATAAAGACAATCTAAAGAGTCGACTTGACTTAGTTGACATCAGAATTTGGCATGATCTTCATCCTCATGTACTTCCTAATGGAAAATCTTCGTTACCACCTTCTAATTTTGTGATGTCGAAGAAAGAAAAAGAAGTGTTTTGCACGGTGTTGAAAGATATAAAGGTCTTAGATGGGTATGCATCAAATATATCTTGATGTGTCAGTGTTAAAGATCAAAGAATTTATTCTCTAAAGTCACATGATTATCACATATTGATGGAAGATTTAATTCCAGTTGCATTACGCAGTTGTATGTCAAATGAGGTGACATCTTGTATAATTGAACTTTCAAATATAATGAAAGCTATTTATGGGAAAGTTCTAATGGTGAAGAACTTGAGAAACTGCAAGATTGAGTCACCTTGACTTTATACAACTTGGAGAAGATATTTCCACCTTCATTCTTCACAATTATGGTGCACTTGTTGGTTCATCTCCCTTACGAAGCTAAAGTTGGTGGACCAGCTTTCTATCCCTGGATGCATCCTATATAGAGGTGCAAATTGTTTAATATGTATTCAATCACTATCGAATATTTTTTAATTAAAACTATTTATATAATGTTGTGTTTATTACGTGCCTAGGTTCTTGTGCAAGTTGAAGTCTTATTGTCATAATAAACGTTATCCGGAAGGATCAGTTGCTAAAAGGTATTTAGCATAGGAGTGTTTGACTTTTTGCTCTAAATGTTTGGAAGATGTTGAAACGAGATTTAATAGACCAAATAGAAATGAAGTGTGCAGTACTAATAACTTAGTTGAGACTTATTTGTTAAGAAGTTATGGTGAACCACTCGGCAAAGTTGAAATTGCACAGTTAGATGATAAGTCTTGGGTACAAACACAATGATATGTTATTTTCCATCATGACTCAATAAAGCCCTTACGCACGTAAGTTTATATAAATCATAATGTATTCACTTCATATTTTATATTTGTCATTCTTTAACCACGTAACCTACTTTATAGTGAGTTTAAAGAAGAGTTTCAATCTCGTGTACGCTCCCAAAGATTACATCAATGAGAGATTCATAAGTTATTTACAAAAACTTTCCATGAATGGTTAGGGAAGACGATAAGAAACTAAATCTTTGTACGACACGTACCTAATGTATAATTTTTTTTTGTTTTAATATATCAATATAAATGTTAACTAATCCACCTTTTACGTGTAATAGGTTTGGGGTGGTAGAGAAATTAGTGAAGAGGTTAAATAGCTTTGTCAAGGCCTGAATATAATTGTTAAGAGATATAATGCCTTTCTCATTAACGAGTTTAGATTCCACACGAAATCTCTGGAATGATTAAAGAGGACAAAAAATTGTGGAGTAGTTGTTACTTCTTCAACTACAAGTTATACTAGTGCTAGGGAAAATCATCATGTGAAGGAAGATGTAGAATATTATGGAATTCTTACAGACATTATTAAGTTAGATTATTATGCCAAAAGAAAGGTTGTGTTATTTCGTTGTGACTGGGTTGATGTAAGTACTACTCGAGGCATTAAAAGAGATCAATTTGATTTTATAATGGTGAACTTCTCTCGATTAATTCACACATGTCAACAATTGATAGACGAACCATGTGTATTTCCTTCTCAAGTCAAACAAGTTTTTTTTATTCCCATGATCCAATGATAGACATCAGGGATGGAAGTAGAAATGAAATTGAAACAAGATCATAAACTTTGCCTTTTGCAGCACAAAACTTAGATGGAACAATCACTAGTTCTAGTTCACAATTCCAATGGGTTCGGGAGAACATGGATGAAAATTTTAATAAAAACTGACTGCATAACAATGTAGTAAATTTATATCTTAACTTATTAATTTATAATATTATAAATTCTAACTTATTTTCGAATACATACATTAATAGTATTTTTGTCACTAGTTACTAAAATTGTTTTTGGTTTATTGCAGGTATTATGCCTAAGAGGAAATTAAGTGATCTACGGATTGTTTAAGTTCCTCAAGTAGACGAAGTAACAAATAATGATGATTTGTCTGGTGTTGGATCTTCACAAGTTCCGAAAACAATTGAAAATGTAGAAATTAAAGGTAATGTTCAACACTTTATTTGAATGCTAGTTGTTTTTTATTATTGACTTGATTTTAAAAATTTTACTGAATTATTCCATATATAGCGAAATGGTCAAATGCGCAAGACTAGAGGGGCGTATGACATTGATGAAATTATACGATCTTCCTGTTGGGGAATCGTGAAAGTTTCAAGAAACGATGGCGGCCAACCTATTGGGGCAGAAGCAAGTGTTCTGGCTAGTTACTTAGGCATTGTTGCACGCAATGCTTCAATTTTGCCGATCAATTATGAGTCATGGTGTCAGATGCCAAATAGTAACAAAAACTAGGCTCTGGATCTTGTTAAGGTAATAATGTCATTGTAATAACTAATCCATTACAGTTCAATGGTGATATTTATATTTACTTTGATTGTGTAATTTGTAGGATAATTTTTATTTAGAGGTCTTAGAGCATTATGCGAAACATTCGTTAGGAAAAAAAGGGAGAGACCATAAGAGCTTCTTGAAAAATATATATTTCAAGAATAATCTCAGCCTTCAAGAGAAGCTGCAAAATGTCCCACCAGGAATACTCCGGTATCAATGGGAAGATGCAGTCAGGTTTTGGAGCTCAACAAAAAGAAAGGTATGATCGATGCACTTTAAAAAATAATACTATGTCATTATAATATTGGCTTTATATGTGATACAAATTTTAAATTGTAGGACCAAGCGCATTGGAGTTGCTAGCAGACAGCAACATAAGTTTACTCATACAGCCGGGTCGAAGAGCTTTACTCGTATAGCTAATGGCGAGGTATTATTTTTAATTATTAATTATTTTTTAATGTATTATATTTTTGTAAGTATTAATTTCTATTATACGTTGTAGCAAGTTACGACTGGCACTAGCGTTGGACGGATAAAGCTCTTCGACATAACACACACAAAAAATGATGGTTTTCCTAGGACTCCTAAAGATGCAAAAACTATGGTATATTCATTGGAAAGAAAATTTGGATTATGTTATAATTATATCAATAGTATAACAATTTTATTTTAAATAATATTTGAATTCGTTATATATTCTTGATTATTAGGCAAAATTGTGGGAAAAAATGACGGAGTATGAAGCTATGGCTTCAACTAATGGTTCTGCTAATGTGGATGAGATCGAAAATCAAGTTATTGTTAACGTTTTGGGTCTTGAAAGATATGGTCGGGTTCGCTGCCAAGGATCATTCGTTACCCAACAAAATATTTTAGATCTAACTCATCCCAGTACATGCCATCACAGAGCCAGTCTTCTCAGGCAGAAGTTAATTGTTTAAAACAACAGTTAACTCAATTTAAAGCCGAGGTAGAAGCGAGAGAAGCTGAGAGAGCAGCGAGAGAAACACAGAGAGAAGCAGCATATCAAAATCTCCAAAAACAATTTCAAGAAATGATGGTGATGTTAAAGCATAACCAACCAAAGAATCTGCCATCTTAGTTGATTTTAGGTTCGTTCATGTTGTTGACTTGAATTTATTTCACTTTAACGTTGAACTATATTTCACTTTAATGTTGTAGACTTGAATTCATTTCACTTTAGCGTTGAACTATATTTCACTTTAATGTTCTAGACTTGAATTTATTTATTTTTTTGCTAAGTATTTCTACTTAATTTTTGTAATTATTTTTCAAATTTGTTGTCATTTGATAATGTTACAGGTTAAATTTGGGTAGTATATAATTTAAAAATGATTCTTGGCAAAGCAGTAAGTTTAGCAACGTTTAAGGAGAAAACGCCACTAAAAATCACATCAATTAACGACGTATTGCGGTGTTTTTTTTAAATGCCACTAGAGACAAGGTAATAGCGACGTTTTGATTAAAAAATGCCACTATAGATAAGACATTTTTTGGCGTTTGAAATTTCAAACGCCGCTGTAGAACATGATTTTTCGCGACGTTTTTCAAACATAAACGCCGCTAACTTCTGCAGCGCTGGTTTCAGCTACATTTTTGTGGCATTTTCTTTGCGCCGTGAGAGTTTTTAGCGGCGCTAGAAAACGCCACTATAAGGCTAAAAAACACCGCTAAAAACCTGTTTTGTTGTAGTGATATTTAGGAATGGATTCTCGATTTTGAGAAAGGTCGCGATTTTTTCAAGAAATGATTTTTTAGGAATCATTTAATTTTCTATTAGGGATCTTTTCTTTCTTGTTTTAACGTTAACGTAGAGTTAACGGTGATTTATTAATGATAAAAAATAAAAAATTAATAAAATGATACAAGTGTCACTACATTATTGGTGGAGCATAGCAGAAGGATTCTGTTCCCGGTTTTCAAACCCAAACCTTACATATTCTGTCCAAAAAAAAAAACAAATTAAAAAAAATGAAGGCTACAGCGACTACATCCCCATTCCCTTCTCGTTTTTCCATGTAACCTCCATCTCCATGCACGCTCTTCTATTTGCTCTTCAAGCTTGAGGAGTTAAAACTCCCTTTGTCTCTTTCTTTCCTTCAGTTTTACAAAGAGAAAAGGGCAAATGGAAAGACAATGGATCCTTGCGCTTTCGTACGACTTACCGTAGCCAATCTAGCGTTGAAAGTTCCACTTGCGTCTAAGCCGTCGCGCTCCGCTGTTCACCCTTCTTCCTCCCCCTGTTTTTGTACGATTAAGCTCAGTAATTTCCCTCAACAAACCGCCGTCGTTCCCTACATTCCGTCCGAGAATCAGTTCCCCGATAACCACCCACACTCCATTGCCGCTACTTTTCACCTTAACAAAGCTGATATTCACATGCTCGCTGCCAGGTCCATCTTTTCCGCCAAGCTTTGCCTTAAGATCGCTGTCTACACTGGCCGGAGTGGTGCTACTTGCAGCGTTGGCTCTGGTCGTCTGCTAGGGAGAGTGACTGTGCCGTTGGATTTGACGGGAACTGATTCTAGGGATTGCGTTTTCCACAATGGCTGGATTTCCGTTGGGAAAGAAGCCAATAAAGGTTCATCTGCTCAGTTTCACTTGAATGTAAAAGCGGAACCCGACCTGAGATTCGTTTCCCAGTTCGACGGCGAACCCGAATGTAGTCCTCAAGTGTTTCAGATCCGAGATAATATCCGGCAACCCGTATTCACTTGCAAGTTCAGCTTTAGAAACACCGGTGACCGGAATCAAAGATCCAGGTTGGTTTTTAGTTTTACTTTTTCTATGCATTTTATAAAGTTTGTTACTCCCTCTCTCCCGCCTACGGTGTACATAATTAACCGTAACCATTAATCGGTATAACCGTTATATTTTCAGTTGTTAATTAGTTAATAAAGTTCGAACCGTTAAAACTGTTAAAAATAATGATTAAATAGTTCTGATTATTTAATTTTGACTAATGGTTAACTTATATGTTAACCGTTATTAAATAATTATATATATATTTAAAATATAAAATAATTTTTTAAAAAAATCAACTTACAGATACAAATATACACGCCTCTTTTTTAATTCTAAACCATATTTTTAAAGTTATCAAACTCAATTCACCCTTTTATGTCTTGAACTTTGATGTTGTATTGTTACAATGTTATTGTTATGTGCTGCAAACTTTTTAAACTTTAAACTTTAAAATATTATGAAGCTTGTGTGTTTTGTCTTGTGTTGAAACTTTATAGTATGTAATTATTTTTTTAATTAAAACACAGTTAACCGTTGACGGATAACCGTTTCTAATGGTTAGGTTACGGTTAGAAAAATTCAACAACCGCTATAACGGTTAACCGACCGTTTAGGCTAAACAGTACGGTTAACCTACCATGAACACCCCTAGTCCCACCAAGAGTGTCCATTGTTGACTTTTTTACGAAATTTTAGGATGAAAAAGGTCGTGTAAGAAATATGATGTAAAATAATTAAAATGATAATTTTACCCTTAAAAGTTAAATTTTATTTTGTTGGGAACTAAAGAATGGGTATAAAAGGAAATATTCCTTTTAAAAGTTGTTAATTTTTTCAATGAGACATTTTAAATAAGACAAATTTAAAACACAAAAGAGACATATTGAGTAAAACAGAGAGTACTAAATTCGAATGCAAAACAGTACGGTAAATCAAAGTTGTACAATATTTTGATTTAATGAAAAAGTTGGAGATTTATTTCCTCGACCTTTTTATTGTTTAGTTAGTTAGGTTTGTTTGTTCTTTGCTTGTGGAGTAATTCTCTCAGTTAAAAATGGGACAGGCCGTTGCAGTCAGAGACAAGTAGCTCTCGGAGTTGGTTAAGCTCCTTTGGAAGCGAAAGGGAAAGGCCAGGAAAGGAGCGAAAAGGATGGTCAATAACAGTCCACGACTTATCCGGCTCACTTGTAGCCGCCGCTTCCATGGTCTTTCGTGGCTTCACCGGGCACCGACCGAGTCAGCCGTTCTAATCCCGGATCATGGCTTATCCTCCGTCCCGGAGATGGCACCTGGAAACCCTGGAGCCGTCTCGAGGCTTAGCGCGAACGTGGCTCTTCCGATTGACTTGGTACCGCTTTGAGCTCATTCCCGATATGAGCGCGTCGACAGCTATTGTTGTAGCCGAGTCGACACTGAGTACGAAGAGAGGCGGGAAGTTTGTTATCGACCTCGGCGGTAATGGATCAAACTGGAAGAACACGGCGGTGAGTACAGCGACGTCGGGGTGCAGTCCGAGGAGCAGCGGCGATTTTGGGTACGGATTATGGCCGTTTTGCATGTACAGAGGGTTCGTGATGTCGGCTCGCGTGGAAGGGGAAGGCAAGTGTAGCAAGCCTTGCGTGGAAGTGAGCGAGCAGCACGTGAACTGTACGGAGGATGCAGCTGCATACGTGGCGTTAGCGGCTGCCGTTGATCTAAGTATGGATGCCTGCCGTCAATTCTCTCAACGGCTAAGAAAAGAGCTAAGTAATCCCCATGATTTACTGTGCTAATCCCTTTTTATATTACTATATATTCCCGAGTGGATAGGTTTTAGGTTCCATGGTGGAAAGTAAGAAAAGATGTTTTTGAATTACCCTCCTGTTTTACCTCTAACAAACAAACTTAAAAGAAAAGAAAGTGTCCAGTGAAGTGAGGCACGCTTTGTTTTTACCGGTCCATTCTTCTTTGAGATTCGTAATCAGGGTGGCATTTTTTATTTACTTTATTGGTTTGGTTTGGATTGTTATTATCTTTGCTCTAATCTTGGTGTTGATCATCATTTATTTGTCTTTGATTACAAATGGAAGAATTGTTTTAATAGCAGCAGGCGTAGGAATAAACAAGAGACCTAACCCCTATTTTAAGCCTGCTACTTATGTAGAATAGAAAACCCAACCCATTTTTAAGCCTGCTAATTATATTGAATGGAAGACCAGACCCCTACCTTAAGCGTGCCAATTATATAGAATATAAATCCTCTTCCTCTTTTCTATCTCTTTTTATGTTATACACTAAAAAAATAAATTTAGGGTTAAAGGTTAAGTTTAAGATCAGGTTTAGGAAATTGGGAGAATGATGTATTTTTAGAGTTTATGAGTTAAAATTTAAGGTTAAGATTTAAAATTTAAAATTTTAATCTTGAAAAAAGACACTAAAATAAGACAAAGGATTTTTATTTAATTATATAGGGGAATATATCAAAGTAGTCGAGGCTTCGACTTTTTAAGGCAAATTACACCCAATATTGTTAAATTTTAGGGTTTGTATCAATTATATTATTTTATTTTGACAAATCCTAATTCTAATCTTAATCTTAATGGGAGGGGACTTGCTTGTATCAATTATACTAAAAAATATAAATCAAATTATAATATTAAATTTTTAATTTGATTCAATGACAATACTAAATATTAAAATTCAAATATTACAATAACATGGATAACATATGTAACTATGTTGAGGTACTATGTAAATTCTCAGTTTTTTTTTCAATTTCTCGTTTTTTATTCTCTCTTATTTTATCTAATTTCGTATCGGTCGTCGTTCATTGGCGTTGGGCTGTTGGCCACAGTGTAGGCTACCACTACGGGAATCGAAATTCAAAATATACACTTTTGACTTGTTTTTCTTTCCTAAAATCGGAGACAATGTATCCTCTGATCCAACCCGTCCATATTAGCGCGTTCAAAAATATCTGACTTGAGGTACTCCGACTGCTGACCTATTAATCCGATAAAAAATTGGGTAAACTACATCAGTAGTCACTGAACTATGGTTTCTTTCTTATTTTGGTCACCGAACTATTTTTTAACAAAAACATCACTAACGTTGTGTTTCCTTTTTATTTTGGTCATCGAACTATTTTTTGGGCAAAAACATCACTAACGTTATGCTTTCTTCCTATTTTTGTCACCGGCCGTTAAAAAACTTAACGATTTTGCTGACGTGGAATTTTATTTTATTTTTTAAATTTTTCATGTCATTTCTTCTCTCCTCGTAAGCAATATATGTTATTTTATAATATTTTTATTCAAACTAACAGGATGGTGACACGTGTCATTACCTATTAGTGGAATAAAAAGAATGAAAAATCAAGCCTCTTATGCAGCCAGAGAGATTCAACTAATAGGCAGTTTACACGTGTCACCATCCTATTTTGGCAGTTACACATGTCACCATCTCTCTGGCTGCATAAGGAGCTTGATTTTTCATTCATTTTATTCCACTAATAGGCAGTGATACGTGTTACCATCTTGTTAGTTTGAATAAAAATATTATAAAATAATATATATTGCTTACGAGGAGAGCGAAGAAATGACATGGAAAATTAAAAAAATTCCACGTCAGCAAAATCGTTAAGTTTTTAACGGCCGGTGACCAAAATAGGAAGGAAACATAACGTTAGTGATGTTTCTGCTAAAAAAATAGTTCGGTGACCAAAATAGGAAGGAAACATAACGTTAGTGATTTTTTGCCAAAAAAAGTTCAGTGACCAAAATAAGAAAGAAACCATAGTTCGGTGACTACTGATGTAGTTTACCCTAAAAACTTGAGTAAATATTTTTGAGTTGGACTCATACTGCAATATTAGGCTTAAACTGTACCCAAAAACTTGATTTTCAATTTTTTTTAGATTAGATTTTTTTAAAAAAATTTAAGTAGCTTCCTACTTATTAATACTAATAATTCAATTATTTTTAAATAAAACTTGATTTTTTATGAAAATTTAATTATATTAACATTAATCTATTACTATTATTGATAAAAAAAATTAATCTATTATGTTTTAATTATAAATTAATATTTAGGTTCACGTATGCACCTCTAAATTGATTTACGGGTCAATATGCGAAACAATTTTTTAAACTACATTTAAAAATAAAGAAAATTGATTTTTTTAATACGCCTACATAAACCAATACCTTTAAATATATCAATAAAAGAAACATTAAAAATGTTCGAGCAAGGACAAAGTTTGGGATTTGTGTTGGGATTGGGATTAAATTTTAGAATTGTTAGACTAAAGTTCAAATTTTCATGTTAAAATGGTTTAAATTGAACTAATATTTTTCTAGATTGCATGATTTGTAAAAAAGTGTACAAATTTATCATGGATACTTGATCTTCACGGTCTGAAACATGGAACGACTTTTTTACTACCAGAAGAAGTATGTACTAGATCTTTGGTTATTCGAAAATGCAAGTATCAGGTTATGAACCCCGTATTCAGTGTGAACAGCAATAATCTGGTTATGGTTTTTGTTTTGGTATAATGTAAAAATAAGCCCCCAATATTTGATTGAATTATCACTTTAGCATCAACTATTTTTTAGTATTTTAACCCTAACGTTTTAATTTTTGGCCAAAAATACAACCATTTTTAATGAAAAATGTTAGTTGACTAATGATCAACCCTTCTTGCTGACTAAGCGCATCCATATGTACTAGATTGATGATGTGACATGTCCATGGGTAGAGTCACCTATCAACAAGGGTGTCACATGACACCCAAAAATGTTGAAAAAAATTTATTTTTTTCTATAAATTTAATATAAAATAATGTTAAAAAATAAAATTAACACAACTTTAAATGAATATAGACATTCTTAAATGAAAACTAATACTCATTGTTTATTCTCGTCTATTTGAAAATTATTCCTTTTATAAAAATTTTAAATTTTGCAACTCAAACTAAATTTTTTAGTTCTGTCCCTATACATGTCCACATGTTAATGAATTAAGATGTAACATAATATTATATTAATAAAAAAATATTTATTAAATTAATTATAACCAGTTAGATGATAATATATACATTATCTTATTAGTTTAAAGACAAGGAATGAAGAATCAAAATTTTAAGTTTTTGAAGTTTTTGAAGTTTTTGAAGCTACAGAGAATCTATCCCAAACTTGATGGTTGGATGGCTCAACGCATAGTCACCGAGTTAACTTGCTAACTTAATGGCTTATTATCAAATATTATATTTAATCATTATTTTATACGTTTAAAAGTAAAGAAATACTATTCAAAAAAGAGTGAAGAAATAAATTTTGTGGATAAGAGGATTGAACCCAAGTTTAATGGGTCAAAAGATCAACACTTTGCTACCTTACGACAAGTTGTTTTATTGAGTAAAGAACATAAATGGTCAATAAACTATGCCTAAAAATATAAAATGGTCATCAAACTTTCAAAAATTACATGATAGTCATTAAATTTTAGTTTTTATTATAAAATGGTCGCTGGACCATTAACTGTCGTTAATTGGGAGGCGTGACAGTTACAAAAATTTGTATAATAACATGTTTAATCCTCAATATTTACACATTTAATCGATTTAGACATCAATAATGAGGGTTAAATTAGGAATAAATTAATTAAATTTGTCAATATAAAGGACTAAATGTTATATTATTCAAATTTTTGTAACTGTCATGTCACCCGATTAACGACAATTAATGGCTCAATGATCATCTTGTAACAAAAACTAAAGTTTAATGCCCATTATGTAACATTTGAAAGTTTGATACCATTTTGTATTTTTAAAGATAGTTTGGTGATCATTTGTGCACTTTACCCTATTTTATTCTATTTTTACCAAAAATAATATTTTAATTTTTTAATAGTTTTAAGGTGATTACGAGGTAGTATATGTTTATACATATTTTTAATTAGTTGACAATACATACACATTGTCGACAAAGCAATTTGAACCCGGATCTTTTAAAATGAACATCATACGCTTTTTTACGGGAACTACTTGTTGGGTTCAAAATTAGTTTTTTAACTTAAACTGTGGTTGTAATTAATTATAAAATAAATTAAAACATATTTATGACATGAACTATGAATTGTTTTTATTTCTAATATTTTTAATTTATTAAAAATGATACTTTTATTTATATACTTTAATAAATGCTATTTATCTAATTTTAATTATTTTTTATATTGTTGCCAAATACTTAATTAAAAAAAAACTCAAAACATTTAAAAATTAGAAAGAACTATCATTTTCAATAAATTAAAATTATTTAATCTTTTTATCAGTTTTTTCAATATGGACGTTTTATTTCTCAAATTATGATACTTTTGTTTCCTCTATTTTTATAGTATTTTAAGTAAAAATAAAGTTCATACCCAAATCTGATATTACCTCAAATTTTTTTTGGATCGATGAAAAATTGAAAAGTTTAAACAATAAAATTATGTTTTGGAAAAGATAATTAAGATTGACAAAAAAATCAAATCCTAATATGAAGGATAAGCAAGAAGTAGGGTTCTAAACGAATCGAACGTTCAACGAACTATTCGTGAATAGATCAATGATAAGTTAGTTTATGTCTGTTTATTTATTAAACGAACGAAAATGAACAAGGTTTTCTGTTCACTTAATTAAATGAATGAACACGAACAAAAGGGCTTATTCGTTCATTTACGTTCGTGAGCGTTCGTTTAAATTTATTCACATATGTGTATCCCACCCAGCAGCTCAATACCCCTTTCATTTTACGATAGACAGAAAAAACCCCAAATTACTTTTGTTATGCCTTCCAAGTTCCACTCCACCCAGCACGAGCACCACCGTCTCACCATCGGACCATCAAAAATCAACAGCCAAGTAAGCCGCTATCGTTCTTCTTCTCTTCTCTCATTCTTTTTCTCTTCGTTTTACGTTCATTTGTGTTCGTTTATCATTTTAACGAATGAACGTGAATAAACACGAATAAGATACATTCCTTAGCGAACGAACACAAAGAAAAAATTATGTTCATTTAGTTGTTCGTGTTCGTTCGATTTAAGTTAAACGAACGGAAATAAACATACTATTGTTCGTTTGTTAGTTTATAGGCCAAGCAAGAAGATGATGATTTGAAAATTTTAATTCATAAAGACATATTATATGAAAAATAAAAATTGATGTGATTTTACTTAATTGAGCATAGATCATGGATGAGATAGTGGGAAGAGTCCATAAAATATTTTTTTTTGTTGGCTAGAGTTCGATTTTTCCTATTTTTATGAGGGTTTAATTAAAATGACAATACTAAAAAGTCAAAGTTAATTTAGGCTTTATGCAATCAAATATAAGAAGACCCAAAATCCAGATACTTAGAAACTTTAATCAGATATCATATGTTCAATATATATGTATATAGTTGGGATCCACTTACATCCTATAAAACTCATTTACTACTGTTAATCTCAATCATAATTCATTCTCATCTAACGGTCTAAAAAAGATGTAAAACATAAATGTTTTTGCATATTTATGGGATATGATCCACTTACACACAATGTAAAACTCGTAATTTTACACATTTTGTGGATCGTTGGATTGGTGAAATGGATGGCTGAGATTAACTCATTACTTTTTTTCCAAGTGATAATCTTCATATAACCCACTGTTAATCTCAACCATCCATTTCACCCATCCAGCGATCTAAAAAACGTGTAAAAGTTAAAAACGTTTGCATCATGTAACTATATCTTATCACTATATATATATGGGTTGAGTTCCACTTACAACATTTATTCATAACCATTGGATGAGTGAAATGGATGAATATGATTAAGAATTGAAAATAAAAAGATTTTTAATGAGAAAAAGAGATGAGTGTTTAATCTTATCCATCAATTTCGCTCATTTAATAATCATAAATTAGCATAAAACTAATTAAATTTGTATATCTAATATATATAGATCTTAGATGACGGCGATGATAAGCTTGAAGAAGGTTTGTGGTTGGATTACTTGCATCTTTAATTTTTCGTTTCTAAAGATTCTATTGTCTGAATTTGTGGACAAAATAAAAGTTCTGAAAAAATCCATAAACAAATGTTCAAATGTTTTTCTCTCAAAATTTATTATCTAAGTTTTTCATAATCGATGAGCCTTTAAAGGATTTTGTTTGAGTTTTATTTGTTCTCAAACAGAGTTTAAATTTGTTTTAGAAGTACAATGATAGAAAAATGGGCGTAGTAATAATCCAAATATAATAGAATGCCGTAAGAAAATAAATAATAATAAATTAAAACAGAACCTGAAATCGAATATGGTTAAAATTAGAAGAATTTTTGTTGAGGCTTGTATGAATAGTTTCTTTAAGACATATTCGTCATCTCCTCGGTGCTTGAGTAACGTTGGACGTCTATCTCACAGGATACAACAACAAACGTTCACATCAGTAGCAAAATTGCAGTGAACAATCGAACTCAGTCTTGTCTTCCTCTATTACTGGAAATCAAAAATGTGTTTCTATGTAAAATGTTTTGGAAATCTCTCCTTTATATAGTGAATGAAAAAATTAAACTGTTTGATGAAAAGATTAAATCTTTTGATGGAAAGATTTGTTGAAAAATTAATAAATACGATTGAACAGATACAACTTTAAGCCAAAAATTAATAAGTCTATTCATCAAGTGACGCTACTTATTATTAGCATATCTATTCACCAAGTGACATGACTTAGCGTCAAAATTATTCAACTAATATATAATATTTTTTCCAACAATCTCTCACATGAATAAAATTGATGGTTCAAAAATATTGACTCGATGTGGTGATAGATTCTACGTTCGATATTTGCATAGGATAGGTAGGCGTCCCCTTTGAACCATCCCTTGTGAAAGTATGTTTACCTTACTGGCTGTCTAGTAGACGTGGTGTCCTTGAACTGTCATGCCGTTTGTGTAAGTGATGACATACCTCACACAAATACCTCACTAACAAGAATTTAGTTCTTATGGTTTTGTCCATATAGCCTTGGACATCTCCTGGTTTTGCAAGAGCTTAGAGAACTATGCCCAATAGCCTCCTTGAAGCGGCTCCACTTCACTCTCATATAGGCGACTTATGTTGTTCGATTTATCGAAACACTCAATGGTCATTAAAAACATAGCTTACCTTTTCAACTTTTTATTCACTGTTTACATCATAGGAATAGACTTGTGATAAAACCCCACAATGACTCCACAAGGTCTATGCAAGTAGGTTGTCACATTGAACCTAGATCTTGGGATCTCCAGTTAGCTAGGTAGGGTTTTCCTTCACATAGCGCCTTAAATTTTCATGGGCTTTAGTCACATTCCTTTCGATATTTTATCAACTTGATCTCGATTCAACCTTTTGGTTAACGGATCCGCAATGTTAACCTTTGATCTTACAAAATCAATAGAGATAATTTCAGTTGAGATCAGTTGTCTACTGATATTATGTCGATGACACAAATGCCTACACTTACCATTACGTTCTGTGATCTACCAAATGTTTCTTAGTTAACACAATATATACATATTGTGAGCACATGCTTTGTTTATTCTAGAATATCCTCCAAGATATTTCATGGTGATTCAACCTCTAGCATATATGTTAGAAAATTCGATCCAAAGGATTTTTCCACCATTATCCTTTTGCTTCTTTTTGGTTCTGCCTCGACATCAACCTCTTAGTCTTCATAGTTCGTTTCGTTGAACTTGACCAACTTCCTTAGTCTTAACAGAATAAGACAATTTTGGATTCTAATATCGTATTCTTGTAAATTTCAAGATTCTTTGATACACGCACAAGAAACCGTTATGCATTGTTATGAGAACATAACCAATTATCGCAAAAACAAACACATTAGGAGGATAATCCATGGTAATGAAATTCTTTCGTTTTTCACCAAGACATTACCATTATTGTTATAGCAAGCATAGTCAATGAAAAATACAATCCACCGTTTTAAGATATATTTTTCATTTGCTTCGGTAAAGAAGCCATTACTTTGGCAAGACACCTCACACTTTCAAGTAATTGTAAGAAGTTTTCCATCATTCCATAATTCATGTGTTGTCTTTTCCTTTTTCTTATGGGACACCTTATTTAAAAGGTAGCTTACTGATAACACAGATTTCCCCACATGTTCTATGATAACTTAGAACTTCTCCTCGTTCTCACAATATTGTGCACTTCATAACATGCATCAGATATGGGTTTGAGAATGTAGTTACGGTATAGGAAGTTAGAGTGCCTCTATGCCTTGGCAACATCGAAGACGGTAGAAACACGAGTACTTTCATGTCTTGGCAACGTTGAAGGCGGTAACAACATCTATATCATCTTCTCTAATAGTGGGAGGAACAACATGGTCAAATAACACTTTCTTATTACCACGTTTTGAAATTTTCTCCACAAGCTTTTCATTGTGACTTATAGTTACTAACAACATTGAACCTTGGTTCAAAGCTAGAGTCAGAGTAGTGGCTATAGAATCATACTGAGAACTATACAAGTTCTTGGATTATGCCATGGCAAAGTCACAAGCTAAATGCCATGTTATAATTATGAATTTGTTAATCGTTAGGAATTTAGTTATAAACTAAAAACCATAAACAAAACACAATAATCAACTTCTGTTGAACGGTAGGAATTTAGTGAAACTAAAAACCCGAAACAGAAGTACAAATATTTAACTTTTGTTAGACAATAGGAATTTAGTGAACTAAAAACCAGAAACAAAAGTGCACACGGTTTAATAAAAGACTCAGTAATGAAATGTACACCAGGTAGGTAACTCTGAAAGAGAGGTGGTGCACTAGGCATGCTCAAATACCAAATCTTTCAAAGAACCAATCCTAGACATGCACTCTTATAGTCTTTTTAATCAACCATTCATACTAGTCTTTGATTTTAGTAGTCAACATAAATATGTTCAACTTTAAACGCAAGCAAAGGTTAGTCTTAGAAATAGTTTACTAACAATAATAAAATTCCCTTATCTTTAGTTTCCAAGAGATTGTGAGTATCGAACCAGAATTAAAAGCTATTTGATTTGGAGAATTTCTCATTTCACCATCACCAATTACGTACTTCTCCAAAATTGCAATTGTCCTGTTGTCTTTACAGATTTCTTAAGAGAATTATTAGTAGTATAATTTTTATAATGATTAAAATCACCTGATACATATGAAAATATATATATAATAAAAAATAAACCATTTAGTTTTAAACGTTACAACGTATTTTTCCATTCTTACCTTTTCTGTACTAACCTCAAGGGTGATTGGAGTTTTGTTGTGTATATGTGCATGTGAACACACATGCGAGAGAGACTATGTATCGAATTTTATGCTCAAAAAGAAATAATACACTTGTACATGAATGAAGGGACTCATCAACACATGTTTGCTGTTATCAAATAAAGCATGTACCTCTTTTTTTCCTTCCAAATCAAATTTCCAAATACTTCTCCACAAACGTCACCTATTTTAAAGGTTTCATCATGAACAATAAAACTAGGTACATGTCCTTTGGATTTATGAATACATGTTTTTACCCGTTCATGCCTTAAAAGTAACGTAGTAGAAAATTATATTTTCTTTTATATAAACTTTGAATCATCTTAGTTGCGGTAATCTGATCACCTTAAATTAAAACTTACAATTTGTCTTAAGATTGTTAGAAAAATGGGTGTAGTAATAATCCAAATGTAACCCCCTCAGATCGATAGGGTAACCTGATCCGATCTGAGGTGTCACATTAGGGTCACAAGAGCGACCTACAGTAAAATTTTAAATAAACAAATTGCCAGACATTTAAAATAATAAAACAAATTTTGAATTAAAACATAATTTTTGAAAACCATTCGAACAATAACAAAAATCATGGTTTAAGTTACAATACAAGTTTCAGACTCTGATATAAAAAAACAAGACGTGACATGCATGCCCCCTAATTACACGGGTATTGTACTCCGCAAATAGTGCCAAAAGAACTCCCATGTTGATAATTGACCATGTTTCAAACCTTTAGAACATGCGACGATAAAAACAACGTGAGCTTGAAAAAACTCAGTAATACAAAACTACCAATATATACTATAAGCACAACTGGCATAAGACTATACATAACTGACTTGACGAGCTTGGTATCGACATGCTCTAAATATGATATGAAAATTTATATTATTGTTATACTTGAGAGTAATATAATTGTTCTTGATTTAATCTCCCAATTATCAGATATAAGGTCTATAATCGGGATAATCATAAGAGAGCTAGGTTTCAGAATTTGAGACGGGTAGTTTAGTGTGTTCCAATAAGTGCAGATAAAAAAATAATTTCATCTAATTCTGATAAACAGAAAACAAGTTATAAAAGCAACCATAGTTTTCATTCAAGACTATATACCCTCTAACCTAACACCTGAATACAGTTTCCCAGAACTGCATCAAATACTGGCATTAACCCAGGCCCAAGGGCATGAGTACCATCCTAAGGGAATACCTTAGGTCCGGGCGGAATTACCCTAGCCGTAGCGTAGGAACCGAATACGGGCAGAATTACCCTAGCCGAAGCATAAGAACCTTAAACAGGCAGAATTACCAGCCGGATTAGGGCTAAACCTTCATAGACTTCATATCATAACCCAAGAACCCCAATGCATCAGTCCAAACAGTATTATAGTATGTGGTAATTAATAAACATATTTGTATACAGTTAAATAGTAACCATTGATCATGCTTGTCATATCAGGTACTGGGGCATACATCAAACATACAGTATAATCATACTTATGTAAAATTGACATGTCAGCCATGTGTACATGATCAGTTTAATAAAACATTTAAACAACATGTAAAACAGTCGTATATCATACAAGGAACACACTAAATTACCAATTATGGCTCAGGTACAAAATAGTTGAGGAATAGGTGCATTGGCACTCTACAGATTTGAGTAGTTTTTAGTATAAGATTCCTTAAAAAGGGGTTCAATGAATACCAACGCCATTAATATGTTTAAGAACTTGATTTTATCAGGACCGTTCAGAATTTTAGAGTATAATATGATTCACTCATGAGTTCAAATACGTCAAGATGAATTCTAGGATACAGACAGATCAAGACCCTTCAGGATTCCTGATACATCAGAAGGATTTTATAAAAATTTAGTTCATAAAGGCATTGTGATTGTTTGACTTTCAAGGGTATTTGGTAATTTTACCCAATTAGTGAAAAAAAGATGTTTGCGATGTCCACAACATTTGTCGTCTTATCCACCCTCCAAACCACTTGAACTGAACGGTTCTCATCATTGTAGTATATACCAATATTCGAATAGGTACACATCACACACACTCGATACTTAATACCGTCGACTTGTATAGCTAAACAAAGCTTAATCACCAATTATCTTTTAACAAACCCTGAACAGTCAAACATGTATTTATACGGTCTTCTTCAATTAATTAAGCGATATATGGAAAATGGTTGTACATATGTCAGCTTCAAACCCACATGGGCATTATAGTCTTTTGAGTTCTATGGATTAATTCCAGAATTTATAAAACTTTCACTTATTTCAAGTCATGAGGATGTTTCAATCGATTAATTGATTAATGACGCTTTAGTCATCATGGTCATTTTTTGTCCTTCCATATAATTTGATTATTTTCAAAAATCGAGGGTAAATTCGTCATTTTGGTTAATTTAGAGATTCTTGTGCCCAAAGATATTCCATTTATTTCTGTCATGACAGTCAATTTGATGTTTTTCTGCCAATTTGATTGATTCAACTAAATGTAGAATCTTCTAGTAATTTATCTTCAATGACTTATTCAGGATTTCAGGAGAATCCACACATTTTGCATTCTAAAAGGTTTGAATCCTAATATCGAGTTTTTGCCAAGTAGTTAAGGGTTCTAGATGAATAAATTGTTTAATAGAGTCAGGAATCAAGTTCTAGGTCATTTCCATCATTAGGGATATTTTTACTATTTACACCTTAAGGGTATTTTCGTCATTAATTTAAATCCAAAAAACTCAGAAGTTAACTCCTTTATTAACCATAATTCATTTTGAAGGTCAACATTATTATTAATTTCTTACCGAACACAGAAATTCTTCCATATTATTAGACTTCTTATTCGAGTACTTCAGGTCTTATATGGTTTATCATTCTTTTGTTTCGAAGTCAAATTGGCTTAAGCAAGTTAATCGGTGCACTCATTCAATATCTTATATGCCATAACCATATACCAATATGTTACATAAAGCATGAAGGAGGCAGAAATGTATTACCTTGATTCCGAGCGACATCAGTCGACCCTTAAAGTTTCCTTCGATCACTTTCGAATTCGACGTCCCTTCAAAATCTCATATACCAGGAATTGTAAAAAACCCCAACCGATTTTGACCTCCAAAGAAGCCACGACCAACATCGATTTGTGACCAACCGATAGGAAAATTTTTTCCTTGACGCGATGGTCACGATATTAGCGGCGGTGTAGGCCACGAATGACGGAAGGTGGGCGGAAATAACGCGTAAAACGAATGGCGGTGCGACGGTTTCGTTGAAACTTCCAAGTGCCTTTCACAATGAATAGCGGCTGATGTCTGAGAGTGGTGACCAAGGTTTTGGTTAGAGCGAGGTGGCGGTCACGTTGGTACAGCCGTTGAAAATGACGACAGGACGGTGAGAGAGTTGTCGGCATCGACAAATCTGGTTAGGTAGGAGGACTTTTAGGGAAAATCTAGGTTTTGTTTTGAACCAAATATGGAAAAATCTCGGTAGGTGGGGTAGCTAAGATTTTAATTGATTCCAGCCAGCCCACCTCCCAACCCTCAAATAAAATTCTTGGTTAAAGTAAGACAAATGAGAGCCTTTGGCTCAACGATTTACCAATGTGGGGTAAGGGGGTGAGGTCGTGGGTTCGACACCCCCAGCCTCACTTGGCCAATTATTACTTTTCACCATTTTTATTAAACTAATGTGTTTTATTTATTATTATTACTTTAGGGTGTTACACCAAATATAATAGAATACCATAAGAAAATAAATAATAATAAATTAAAAATAGAACCTGAAACGGACATGGTTAAAATCAGAAGAATTTTTGTTGAGGCATATATGAACAATTTCATTAAGATAGTTTTGTCCCCTCCTCGATGCTTGAGTAACGTTGGACGTCTATCTCCTAAGATTGAAAGGCTCGATGTCTTCAACCGAAATTAGCGCTGATAAAGGGTGTAGAGGTTTCTTTTGAAGTTGGGAAAATAAAAATTGAAAAAAATGGACATTTTGACACATTCTATTTTAGAGTGGTTTGACCTTCTAACCAAAGTTTACATCCACTACCTTAGCATCTACACTAAGGATTTCCCAATTCACTAAAAATGAATTCTTCCCTTTTTACGGGTTTAAAGGATAACCTTACATCCTTATCATTCACGAGCTAAGATAGAACCCTTTCCCTATATTTATAAGGATCAACTAGAACCTATCCCTCAACAATAAGGTCTTTACATTTGTAAACAAAATACTTCTTTAGGTGGGTGTTTACATATTTTGGCTCACTAGGATTGGACTAAACAAATTACAAGAGATTAAAAAGAAATCAACACATTAAGACTCTTTTCTCTTGAACTTTAGCCTTTGATGTCCATCATCTTCTTCTCCAAGTGTCTTTGGCTTGTATTTATAGTGTGGAATGAAAAACTAACCGTTGGAAAACTAATTGTTGAGGACTTTTAAATTACTTGAAAATATTTGTTTGAGTCAAAAACATTTTTAAAAGCTTTCAAACATATTTTTCAAATTAAATGGACTTTGAATTGTTTTTGCAATATTTGTTCAAGTCCAATTTTTTTACTTTATTTTATCAAAATAAATATCTCAACAATCTCTCCCTTTTTGATATAATGAAACCACTTGAAAATTTATTTTTTAAATGCTCCCCTTAGAAAAATAATTTTAGAAAATGATAATATTTTAGAAAAAATATTTAAAGTTCCCCTTTTATTTTTGAAATTAAAATTTTCAAACTTATCTCTTCCCTTTTTGTTCCATTAAAAATAATTCAAAATCATTTAAGGTTCAAAATAACAATAGAGAGTAAGTAAATTCTTTTGAAAACAAAAGCTCCCCCTTAATAAATACATTCCATTTTAAATTTTAGCTCAAAATATTGACACTTAAGAAAATTATTGAATTTCAATAAAAATAATCAAGTTTTAAAAACCACGAAATTCAATTTATCCAAGACTTTTTAAAAAACTTTATGCATTAAATGAATAAAACATGTTTATAACTTATATGCACATAGCCTCAAAGAATGTTATGCACTAAAAAGATTTTAACACTCAAAATTGCATAAACATTCAAAAATCTTTAAAAATAAGTAACCAAATAAATAATCGAAAAGATTAAGCTTAGAGGTTACTCATCTTTAATCTGTGAGCATGCCACAAATGCCATTGAGATGAGGATTGGTGGTTCATCTTTGAATCCTTGAACTTGATGTCGAACAAATTAGCTCTTCAAGGTTGGTTGAATGTAGAAATAGATCGAGCACTCATAGGTTCTTTTTAATGGTTGTTAGACCATCAATTTGAGTCCCGCTCTGATACCAATTGAAAGGCTCGATGTCTTCAACCGAAGTTAGAGCCGATGAAGGGTGTAGAAGTTTCTTTTGAAGTTGGGAAAAACAAAAATCGAAAAAATGGACATTTTGACACATTCGATTTTAGAGTGGTTCAACCTTCTAACCAATGTCTACATCCACTACCTTAGTATCCACACTAAGTATTTCCCAATTCACTAACAATGAATTCTTCCCTTTTTACGAGTTCAAGGAGTAACCTTACATCCCTATCTTTTCACGGGCTAAGATAGAACCCTCTCCCTAGTTTTTATAAGGATCAACTAAAACCTATCCCTCAACAATGAGGTCTTGACATTTGTAAATAAAATACCTCTCTAGGTGGATTTTTACACAGTTTGGCTCACTAGGATTGGACTAAAGAATTTACAAGAGATTAAAAAGAAATAAACACATTAAGACTTCTCTCTCTTGAACTTTAGGCTTGGATGTCCATCATCTTCTTCTTCAAGTGTTTTTGGCTTGTATTTATAGTGTGGAATGCAAAACTAGCCGTTGGGGATTTTTAAATTACTTGAAAATATTTGTTTGAGTCAAAAACACTTTTAAAAGCTTTCAAACATATTTTTCAAATTAAATGGACTTTGAATTGTTTTTGCAATATTTGTTCAAGTCCAAAAAACATTTTTATCTTTGTTATATCAAAATAAGTATCTCAACAAGGATACAACAACAAACGTTTACAACAGTAGCACAATTGCAGTGAACAATCGAACTCAGTCTTGCCTTCCTCTATCATCGGAAATCAAAAATGTTTTTCTACGTTCGTTTTCAAAGTTATTGAGTAGTGTGTAAAATGTTTTCAAAATCTCTCCTTTATATAGTGGATGAAAAAATTAAATTGTTTGACTAAAAGACTAAACCTTTTGATGGAAAGATTTGTTGAAAAATTAATAGATACGTGTAACACCCCAAATTTTCCCTAATTCGAGAAAACCTAAATTTTGAAATCACTAATTCAGAAACCCTAAGAATTGGGAATTTTAGTTCAAAATCCCTAGTTCGGTTAAGGTATTAATTTATGAGAAATCATTTCTTTGGGGCTTAATTCAGAAATTTTGGTGACCTTTTTGAATAAAAAGTAAAACTATGTACCAAATTCGTGAATCCTATAAATCCCAAGGTCTTGTCTTGTAGTTTACCCTTAAATCAAGGCATATAATCTTCTTTTTCAACTTCAAAAACCCTGGTTATGTCATTTGTACTTTTCGACAGCCACCTCACTCTTTCGAATATCATTGAATTCTCTAAAATCAAGATTTCCCTTTCTCCACCTTTTCTAATCATGCTCCGATGAGGGTCTTGACGTTGTCTGTTCAGAACTCGGCCGCCATCTTTTTTTATCCTCGTTACTTCCGCCTATAAAACTCGTCCATCATCTCATCTCCATTGTCAATCGATTGCTCAAAGGTGGTACAAATTTGTTTGTTGTTTTTGTGTCGCCGTCCTCTCCTATCCTTTCCTTTGTTCGTGTGTGTTGGGTAAGCCTGGCACCTTTGTTTTCTATGGATGTTATTCATCATTTTGAGTTAGTGATGCTTGAGACCCTTGGCAACCTTTTTTTTCGTTTTTGTAGTTAATTCGCACCCCTGCTATTTTTTCGTTACTCGTCGTCGGTGAAGACTCAAAAACCCTAACCCCATATCTATTAAAAGGGTTAGTGAAGAGTGGGTGGTGTGTTTGGGTAAGCCTAGAATCTATGTTTTCATGTTGTGGTAATCTGTATTGAACTATCGGAATTTGTCGTTGCCGCCATTCTTGCCTCATGTTGTGCATCCACCATTTTTGGGTATCTAGAAACCCTAGCCATCATGTGTTCAAAGAACCCTAACTTCCTTTGTTGCTTCATTGTGTTATGGAGAATTTGGGCCAACAGATGTTACCCAATGGAAAGTCCATCTGTGTGGGACCAAATTATATAGTCTACTTTAATAGTGTGCCCAGAACCGTGGGTGTATATGAACCCAAATCGGTCAAGTAAATTGAAATGGGATTGTTGACCAACCTAAACTGGTGTTGACCTTGACCGATTTTGACCTGGATCAAATTTGACCGACCTGACCAAATTGACCTTGGACGCATTGACTGAATTGGATCTTGACCGAACCAGACCGTTGACCCTTTGGCTAGTCTAACCTTTAACTGATTGGACCTGTTGATCGATAGTTGACCACTTGACTTTGACCGTTAGAGTTGACTTTGACCATAAAGGTTGACTTTAACTTTGACCAAGTTTGATTTTTTGGACAACCTTCTCATTGACCTTTTTCAACATCCTAAATTTGAATCCACTGTCTGTTTCATCAAATTTGAACCCGAAAGCCTTTTTTCTATTTACAATTATTTTGTACTTAGTATCTAAAGAGTTGAAAAAATGGAATCTGATTCAAAATATTCTTGTGCTCAGGTATTTACATCTCGAAGGTCGACGAGTTACATAATCTTGTTCAGATTGCCAATGGACATTATTTGAGAGCTTCACGTGGGTATACCTTTAGTTTAGTTCTTAAGTTTTAATGGTGGCTTACTAATAGAAAAATTATTAATGTGGAGTTATCGTCGTAGGTTCTGTTTCAGCTAAACCTGAGTGGGAAACACGTCATTTAGTAAGTTGAGTTTGCTTTGACTAAGGTGTGTTTTCTTCCAGTGCTATAAATAATGATGTTTTTATACATTTTGTGTGCTTATTTATGTTGTGATTGGGTGAACGTTTTCAAATATCATGCATAACATGTCATATTGTGATTTAACTAAAAAATCAGATTTACCGAATTATGAGATATCGTATTTATACAATTGTGCAACTTGAATTTTAATAATTTGAATTTCAAATGAGATTAAGATTTAAACATCAGAATCATATTATTGGGGGTATATGGATTGAGATTGTTTGGGGAAGTTTAGCGGTTTCACCCTTCGGGCTGAATTTCGTTTTAGATCAGTGGTTCCACCTTTCGAGCTGAGTTCCACTCGGATGGTGACGATTGAGAGAGCTTGGTTCGGTGTATCGGAGATTGGGTACCAAGTTTTCATGTGCATCAGACATTATTTCATTTTGATCAAATTTATTGTGATTTAATGTGTTTTCAAAAGACTTTATCAGAAAATTGAATAATGTTTTGATTTTGTGTTTGTTTGCACTTTAGAGACGCACTGAGCCCTTTAGCTTACACCCCCATAGTCTTTCTCTTACAGATATATTCAGACTCTTAGGCGACTCGGTACTTGGAGCATCTCGTATTTTACTCGGATATTTAATCATAAGTATGGAATGTTAGTTTTTCACAATATTGATTATGTTATTTGGGTCAATTATGTAATCTCGGACGTTGGGACTGTTTATAATTTGAGAATTATTGGATGCATGCATTTATGAAACGCACTGAGCCCTTTAGCTTACACCCTCATAGTCTTTCTCTTACAGATATATTCAGACTCTTAGGCGACTCGGTACTTGAGCATCTCGTATTTTACTCGGATATTTAATCATAAGTATGGAATGTTAGTTTTTCACAATATTGATTATGTTATTTGGGTCAATTATGTAATCTCGGACGTTGGGACTGTTTATAATTTGAGAATTATTGGATGCATGCATTTATGAATTTGTTTTCAGATATTTTATATATTATCAGAGCGTTGTTTAAAAGACTGAGATTTATAATAATAGGAATATTTATTGAGCTCTACTTATTTAATCAAATATCTTAAATTATAAATTATTTTAACCTAAAATTTGTTTCTTGAAGGGCAAGTTTTCAAACGTGACTTCCTAGATTTGACTCATTTCTTCTGGGCCGAGTTTAGGGGGTTACAATACGATTGAACGGATGCAACTTTAAGCCAAAAATTAATAAGTCTATTCACCAAGTGACACGACTTATTATTAACATATTTATTCATCAAGTGACATGACTTAGCATCAATATTATTCAACCAATATATATATTATTTTTTTCCAACACACAAGAAATAATTTATTTAATTCTCTGTGTTCTTAATCTTTTAGACTTGATTTGCAGGTAGTTCTCTCCATTTTTTCTTTTCTAATTTTTATGTTTTATAATTTGACTATTTTTTGAGTTCTTAATATTTTAGTTTTGAAGGACTAATTTGATATAATATTTAAACTTTGAAGGTTAATTTTTAAAATTAGAATTAAATTATAATAATGTGTGAAGGTTAAAGACTCAATTTGTTATTATATCTATTTTAAATAACAGCCACGTTAATTATTGTTAAATTTTTAATTGCGAATGATAACTTATCATTTTTCTAAATCGAGTGATCATTTTATGATTTTTTACAGTTAATGACTAAAAAAATATCCATAAGAGGACCATTTGTATAGTTTATCCGATTATTAATTGATTGAACAAGTAACTTTTAAATTTTTTGATTGTATGTGTAGTTACCAAAAGTCATAATGCCAAAAAATGGCATTAACGTTGGACTGTATAATTACTTTGGTTTGTGTTTTTTTGAAGCACTTTAATCATTAATATTTTATTTTGGATTAAAATGATCCCTCCGTGGATAAAAAGTTTTAATCAACTAACGATAAATGACTTGAAATGACGTGACAAATATACATGGTAGTGCTTGTTGACATAACTGTATCATGGAGACAAAAGATGTTGACATAACTGATAGGGTTGTAAATAGACGAGACAGATCTTGAGCTAATTGAGTCTGACTCGGTCAAAGCTCGACTCGAACTTGAACTTGGCACGAGTTCTTAACGAGCGAGCCGAGCTATTTGATACCCGATTCGAAAAGCTCGTGAGGTACTAAAAAATATAATATACTAATTTTTATTTTTTAAAATTTAAAATCTAAATTCCTAAACCTAAACTCCTAAAACATAAACCCTAAAATCTAAATCCTAAATTCTAAACCCAACAACCTAAACCTCTGAACCCTAAAATTAACAAGATTGAGTTTACACAACTTGTGTATCAAAGTTTTTTTTTCCTAATAGGGCTTTTAATGAGACACAACAGGTTGCAAGCTACTCGAGTCTGATACTGTCAAAGATCAGTCAGCACTTGGCTTGATTGGGCTCGAATCAAGCTCGAACTCGACTTGAGTACTTAATGAGTCGAGTCGAGCTTAGATTTTTCAAGCTCGTTAAAAATTACTCAAGCTCTAACTCGACTTGAAATCTTAGCGAGCTGAGTCGAGCTCAACACTACTCGAGCTCAACTCGGCTCGTTTACACCCATACTAACAGAATGACGCATCATTCAAACAATAATTTTATAAAATTATATAGTTTAAAATTATTTTTCTGCTGACGTGTCATTATGTCAAGTTATTTTAAGTTATTTATCCTCTGTTAACTAACGTATTTCATCCATGAAAAATTATTTTTACTTAAAATAAAACGTTAAAAAATTAAAGTACTTAAAAAATGACATTATTATATGAAAAACTCTTTTTAAATAGTTATTTACGAAAATGACCCCAACCAATGTTATTTATAAAAATAACCCCAAATCGTTCACATAAGCTGAACTGACTTTCTATAGAAAGCGAGTTCCGTGTTGAGTAAATTGGTAAAAAAGAAAAAAAATAATTTCCCACCTTTTTTAACATGGAACTCATTTTTTGTAGAAAGCGAGTTCGAAACTCACTTTCTATAAAACGCGAGTTCGCCTTACGTGGACGATTTGGGAAACCACCAATGACCCCCCTATGCTGCCAGCATAGTCTTTTCTTCAACTAAGCAAGGGCTTATACATGCACTTATAGAACTATACTTGAGGTACAAGTAACACATCTAAATTTTCAGATGCTCCAAATCTGTTTTCTTGCTAATCCAATTCAGACATCCAAAATCTTTCTTGGACAATGGCCTCAAAATCTATTGCATGCTTACCAAACTCATTGACCTTGTTGTTTTTCATAGCATCCAACCATTGCATGATAATTATAGATTTGTCCACCACATTTTTAATAAAATAATGCATTTATCCACCAATGTGTATCATTCTTGGTTTTGCAACTTTGACTTAGGTGGAGTTATGAATCCTGCTTCTCATCAACCAAGATAAAATTAAAAAGGCATTGGATCGAATCTAACTTCAAGTAAGATCCATAATCAGCAATGAACTATGAAGCAAGAATCTCGAATTCAATGCAAACAAAACAAAAAATCAGTTCTAAACTAACAAATCTCGTTCACTTTAGAA
The DNA here is from genome assembly GCA_019671005.1 of Hibiscus mutabilis. NCBI lineage: Eukaryota > Viridiplantae > Streptophyta > Magnoliopsida > Malvales > Malvaceae > Hibiscus > Hibiscus mutabilis. The sequence goes on along the minus strand of CM033724.1, from coordinate 15,614,646 downwards.
GAGAGAACTAGGAATCTTAGGTAATAGATCATAGTCCATTAGTTTAACCTGAATGCCACATTAACTAATGGTAGATTTTAAACAAAATAAGCCACACAAGACGGTCTATGTAAATCTCTCTATGTGGAGAGAATAGTTCCAAAAGCATTGCTCCCAAAGCAACAAAGCTAACGTTTTTTTTTCCCCTACAAGAATCTTCAAAATCTCTAAACTTTGAGATCCCAAATTACACGTTTCCCATATTCTTAATCTGGGAACTTGAAGCTTCCTTCTCTAACTTAAAGATACATAACCAAACACTTGGCACACTCAAAAACAGCGCCTTGTCTCCATGGCTCAGACAGACCTTGGTTTTTTAAAAAATAGAGATTTGTTGTTAGAGCAGGTGATGTTTTCGAAATGTATCACCAAATTCAAAGAAAACAAATATTAAAAAGGAATTAAGCAGTCGAAGAATGGGAGAAAGAAGCTCACTGGAGGTGTTGGCGAAAACGGCGAGACGAAGAGCCCAAATATCGAAGAAGCCGAACCAAAGGGAGGCTAATCGGAGTGAACCCACCAGCATTAACCACCATCCCAATGCCTTCATCTTCTTGGCTTTAGGTTTCACCCACTGTATCTGCCTTGGTGGACTTGAACTGGATCTGCAGATCCAGTTCAAGTTGCACACTTTTGGATACTAATGCCTTTCAGTTTTGGCTGAACCACTTCCGTTTGACTTTAACACATGCATTCATCTGATTTTATTGGTAAAGGTTTTAATTTTGGGAAGGCTTAATCTCAAAAAAAAATCTCTAATATTTAATTGTTAGTTATTTTTGTCCGGTTTTTTGGAAATTTTATATAAAAAACCCTTTTTTAATAGTTTTTTACTTAAATGATCTTTTAGTGATGATGACATGTGAGTTTTGATTGAAGTTTGGACACATGGAAAAAACTATTAAACCATGGATTTTTAAAGGGGATGGATTTGCCTTAGGAGGCAATGGTTTTTTTTCCAGAACTTAACAAAGATGCAGACATCTGGATTTTGACTGTAATGTCAGAAAAGTTAATACTCTTAGACTTGGTATGATTTGAAAATGTCCCTGGTCCTTTCGAGGTCTTTAGGTGCATGCATATATGGTTCTCTCTTGAACTGTACGAACATGCTATAGAGAGAGGGAAAAAGAGGAAGGATTACTTGCCTAAAATTTAACAAAGAATCAAAGATGCTTTACATTTTTTAGGATTCTTGAAGGTGTTCTGTGACAAAAATTAAAGCTATGTTTTGCCTTTCCAAGTTAAATCTTGTTGATGATTTCAAGTCCGTTTCAAACAAAATAAAGTAGATTGGAAGTGAATGTATATAGGGAGTGGAGAGAACGGAACATTTAATAATCTGACCTTGAGTATCAATATTTTTCAGCTATGGCATGGATATGTTTTCTTTTACATTTTGTTCCTGTTAATAAAATTGTTAACTCTTTCTTGCTGTTGAGTGTTCCTTCTGTACCCCAATGTACAAGTTAAGGCAGTTTTCAATCTTTTTGCTAATAATTCTGAAAAGGTTTCCAGCTCAAGGTTCATTTTCTTTGTTGCTGAGGAATAATAAGTCATTCCAGATGTTGATAATTGGTTCTCCTTTTTGCTTCTAATGCTATGCAGTGACTGAAGTTCATGGGAGGACGTTTGGTGTTTGGACGCTTTTGACTTGTACCCTCTGCTTCGTATGTGCATTCAACTTAGAAAATAAGCCACTATATTTGGTGACATTTTTGTCATTCATCTATGCCTTTGGCCACTTTTTGACTGAATACCTCTTCTACCACACAATGGCCCTTTCAAATTTGACAACTGTAGGCATATTTGCAGGTATGGTGTTCTTGAGACTCATGAGAGTGCACATGCCATCGTTTCAAGTTTGTTTTACACGCCACTGCTTTTACATCAAAACTTTTTTATTTAAGTTGCTGCAAAATTTTCCTTGGTAAAACAAACTTGAAACAATGAAGTATTTGTTTGCCAAAGCCTGAGATCTCATATTTTATACTTCTTGGCCCTTCTTTAGTATGTTATCATCTATAAAAACAATGACATCAACGTCTTTAGCTGAAATCTCAGTTCGCTCTAAAGATATTTATTTTCATTTTAGAAGTCTTTTGTTCACCAATTACCATGATTTGGTTTAAAGGTTTTCACTTATCATTTACTTTTGGACTTTTTTTTTTGTTCCTTTGAATTTTGACTGCTGTACAACTATGTGGAAGTTGACATTTTTGCCTAGAACTAATTATTATTTTTCCCCTTAAACTCAGGGACCTCAATTATATGGATGCTTTTACAGTGGAATACTCATCAAAAAAGGCATGTCAAGCATACCTGAAATTAAACTTGTATTTACTTTCAGTTATTTTAGTATAATGTTGAGAGGGACATATCGACATTGGTTTTTGTTCTCAATCCATTCCAACTGATAAAAGATTGTTAAAACTAACCTAATAAAGGAATTTGAGTAAAAAGACTTCCATCATGGTATTTTGGAATCTGTAGTTATCTTGGAACCGAGTTATTGGTCCTAGGAGCTTATACTTGGGATGCTAATGTAAATATATCATGCGGTTATTTGTTGCCAGGGCTTTGGTTTCTTAGCTTAAGTGATTATGGTCATTTTTTTTATAGCTTTAAGTATTTATGTGTATGCATGGTACATGAGAAATAGTGAAATACTAGCAATTGTGTATGCATTTAAAAATAATGGAATAGTTTGAACTCTTTGAATCATAGAGGAAACATAGATTGTACTGATACGTTTACAAGTTATATAATCATGTTGATACAAGACAACTCCAAATATGGCTTATTTTCTTCCTAATCATGCCAATAAATGACATTTTTTATACAGTGATGGCTTAATGCCCAAATTCTTTGTACTGTAACGTTAAAACTAAGCATATTGATCGAATCCTATCGAGAATCTAGAGACCCGATTCTCAGTGACGCCTACTTTCTAACTTGCTGGTAAATGATAATGCTAAGATGGTATTCCACCAAGTTTCTCAGTAACAGCCCTTTGCTCATCATCTTCATCAATCTTGTGCTGCTCATCACCTCCATTCATGGATTGATCTTCCAATAAACTAAATCCTCAATTTGGTTTTCCTTCTCTCTATCTTCTTCATCAATGAGATCCTCAACTACATCACTTTCTTCCCCTTCTGCTTTCTCTTGATCACGTCCGTCGATCTCATCATCCCCACCACCTCTTCCATGTAGTCGCTTTCCTCAGCTTTACTTTCCTCCACCTCTTCTTCCACTTCTTCAACTACCCCTCCTTCATTAATCTCAGCAGATGACCCTTTCCCTTGAGGATCAAGGTCTTTCCTCCCAAGTTTTATGACTACATGGCTGTGCTCAAAAAACCCACTTCCCATGTTATCATAACTGTTCTTAACTTGGTTCAACAACCAGATACAAATAGCAAGCAAGGCACACATGTGAAGAACATGCTTTACTCTGAAGCCTTTATACCTTTGGTTTCTAGTGGCTGGTTGCTTCAGCATGGTGAGCCCTTGAATATACCTTAAACCTGTGAAAGAAGGATCAATAATCAGACGAAGATCCTGCAAACTCTATATGTCTTCTTCAGTTGAATTTATTTTCATAGGAACTTTAACTTTTTGGTACTCGAAATGTGGGTTCTTTTTCCATAGGGTTTAACAACTGTGATAGGGTAAAAAGTTCACAGGGGAAGCATGACAAGGGGATGCCATAGTTTTTGACAAAGGAGTAATCTCAAAGAGTAGATTGGTGCCTCAGTCTAAAAGAAAGACCTCCTCCTTTCATTAATGAGACATTGTCTCCACATGAACTGTGTCCAACTGGTATTTGCACACCATGCTGCTACTGTAAACCTACCTCGAAGAAATTAACTTCCATGTTCTACATTCACAGCATCTTTTTCATTGTTTCCCCAACTTGAATACCTAAGATGTTAGACCGTCCATTAATCAAGTTATCCGTTCAAGTCCATTAAAGCCATTCACATTTCAGAATTTGCTCGAGAAATTAACAGAGAACCGACAGAATACTCATGAATCATAATACTTGTCAGAAAAAAAAAGGTGGGAAGAAGAAAAGATACCCTCTTGAAAAAGGCAGATCCAACAGTTATAAACATACATAAATCTTGAAAGAGAGGGGGGAAATAGTACCCTTTTTCTGTAACCCGGAATCTTGGATTCACGTATATCCAACAAAGTGTTTTACTTTCAGTTTCAAAAGCAGAAGCAACAGCAATATTTCTGAAGCAAAATTCTTTCCGAGGAAATGGTAAGACCAGAAAGGTATGGCGGACACAAAAGATTAGCCATGGAAATGAGCAAAGTGAAGGTACTCGAAAGGAGATATCATATACCAAAACAACTCTGCGGGGGGTTAGGGTTATGAAGAGAGACTAAGGGGTGAGAACTGAAGTGGATGTTGAAAAACAAACACTGAAACAGAGAAATTCATCACTTTGATGAAAATTATTTGATTCATTGGCTTCATCTTCTTGTGTGGGGTTTCATCGAATTGATGACCGTTGACAAGTATATCATGCATATATAATGTCTGTCTGGTTTTGGTTTTATAAACAACTTCGTTTATACCTGTCGGTGGCACATTCCAAGTTCCTAGTCCAGACCATGTTCTCCATAGGAGACATTACTGTACATGAATAATTAATACAAGAGTACAATGTATTCCCAGAAATCCTAATGTATCACCATCTGCTCGGTTGCTTCTGTTCCCTCTGTGGCAGCCCTTAAGTTTTACTGCCACGGGTGAAAATTATTGCAGCTCTTATCGAAGTCTGACTGTACCTGTTGAGTTGATTTATTATTTATGTCCTGCTTTTTAGATTTTGGTATGCTTACGTGAATATATCCTCTTATATATTTTCAAATACATAAAAAAGTTTTAAAAAAATAAATAGAAAGTTTAAAATATAAATTTGTATTTACAGAAGATACGGTTGTTGTTGAAGATGATATTAGAGTTCATGGCTGAAGCCTTGAAGGCAAAAGGACAAAGAAAAAACCGTAGTGGTGTGCCCTTTTCAACTGAACCTGAATGAAATCTCCTTTTCCAAATTACTGGTAGCAGAGAACTTTTTAACAAAAGTTTGAGTTTTACCTCTCAAGGTTTAAATGAAGTCATTTTCGGTAGGCTTAAATGTCTAATAAGTGCTCAAACTATATTTTTTATTTTAAATATGTTTTGTTGCGAACGTTAAAGGAGTTTTTAATCCCGGATTTACATTGCTTATTTTCAGGTTTAGTGTGGCAATGGTGGGCGTTGGGTTGTGCCGCTTTGTTTTGGCCCCTTTGGCTTACTCGAAATGATAAGATTTTTATTGATAAACTTTTGGCAATGGATGATATTTTTTTCTTGGCCAAGCTTCGCTCTTTATATTGGGTGAAAGCGTCGAAAAAAGCTATCTTTATTGAGGAGGCTCAATGGTGGGATTGTCCTTGGTCATGTTTTATTTTTCCAGTAGTGTCGGAGCCAAGGTTAGGAGTTGTATGGGTTCCTCCGCCTGTGGGCCTCTCAAATTTAACATGGAAGGCGCTGCTCGTGAGAAATTGAGACATGCTGTTATGAGGGAGTGTTGCGCGGCTATGATGGTCGTGTGTGTGCTATGTTCTAAGACCTCTTGGTCGATTAGATTCTAATGAAGCTGAATTGAGAGCTATTGCTTATTCTCTGAATTGAGAGCTATTGCTTATTCTCTTTCTTAGTTGTTGGATTCACGATGGAATGATTGTTTGAGTTTGGTGATCGAGTCAAACTCAATAGTGACGATTGGTTGTGTCATGCCCGTATTTTGTCCGGGGTTCGAATATATTAAATAAATAAGGCCACAAATAATAATAATAGATAAATAATACACTATAAATAAATAAATATAAAAACCTAATAAAAACAGTCCAAAATCCATCTTAAAAATGTCCAATTACATCCATAAAACACCAAAGCCCAAATACAAATTCATAAAGCCCGTATACATTATTTTTTTCCCACTCATTTTAACCCAAGAAACACAAAAATTGATCTGATAAGTCTTTTCCCGCCCATTTGTGCCACGTGGCGCTCCTAGATTGGTTCTGAAGGACATCACACGGATAATGGTTTTGTCTGACGTCAGCCTTGGTCAACCCTATATAAAGGAAGAGAGAGAGTGACAGTGAAAAAATTAATAATAATCATTAAAATATAATAATAATAATAATAATAATAATAATAATAATAAATAAAGTAATAATTAATGTAAAGAGAAGGCTCACCTGGGGAATACCGAAAGACGCCAGATAACTGGAGGGTCGTCGGGCAGCCGAAGAAACGCTAGAGGATCAAAGAAAGCGTCAGCCGTTGTACAACCACGCCGGAGACACCGTCAGGAAGGTAATCTCCTTCACCTTTTCAATTACCTGCAAAACCAACTCGAAATAGGTTAGACCGAGACCCAAAATAGTGGAAAACAGTAAATATAAAAAGAGATTGAAACTCATCTTCTTGTGGTGGTCGGAGTTTGAGTAACGGCGGAGTCAAAGAGGTCGGTTTGGTAGTTTTAAGGGTGAAGAGGGTGGCTCCGTCGAGCCGGGTAGTATAGACGAGATCGAAAAAATAGGTTTTTAGGGTTTTTTTGGTTTTCTAACGGCGGTTGGTGGTGGCCGAAAATCGCCTCACGACGGCAGAAAGTCGCCCTGCGACGGCCGGACGAAGTAAGGGGATTGCCGAAGTTCAAATACCGGTGGTCGACGAACGACTTATAGGGATCGAAGTTCGGCGGTAGAAGATCGAACGATGGTTAAAATGGCGGTTGAGGGCGGTGGATGACCGTGTTCTTCATTTTTATGAAGAACACAATGGTCATTCAAAAAAAAAGGATATTTTGATCCGTTTTGGGTGAATTTTCTGGGAATGTGAGGTTTTTTCCAGAGGATTTCAGGATGATAGAGAATAGAGAGAGGGGGTTTTATCAAATGACCGGTTGGCTCGGTTAGAGGCCTTATATAGGCCGATCCAAATGGCACTATTTTGGTACCGAGTTAACTCGACCCGCGGGCTTAATTTGGGTTGGGCAGAGAGGATCTGCGTCCTACTCTTAGGGTTTTGCGGTTTTGGCATCGGAATCTTGTTTTTCTTTCAATTTAGTCACCATTCCCTCTTAGATTTAACCCCTTAGTTTGTAATCCGTTCAATTTAGTCTATGTTCCCCTTAATTGTACCCCTTAGGTTTACAATGTTTCAATTTGATCACTTAGGCTTTGTAATTTGGGCTTAGGGTTTTGTATTTGTTTCAATTTGGTCCCATATTAATAAAAATTAGCTTTAATGTTCAATTGTTTTCAATTAGGTCATTACTTATTTGTCTAATTTAATTAAATGCAAATTAATTTAATTGTGTGATGTATATTTTAAATCAAGCATATAGTTTTATGTGTTAGATAATTAAATACACTTAGTTTAATTAATTATTGGAGCCTTTAGTGTAGGTTCTCTAATTAGGGTTCAATAAATAAATAGGTAGACAATTGTAATAATTAGGTGTGTATTAAATATAATTTTAGAATCTAAATTTGGATGGTGTTTCATTGTTCACAATGGGGTGTTATCACAATATGGATTTTAATAAATTATATTTAATATACTTAATTCACTTAAAGTTGAATACAAATTTAGTCTTTAATCAAAACTAAATAATTAATTAGAATACATTGTAATTAATTAAATGTAAATCGAATAGAATCTTTGAGGTTCAAATTTGGATGGTGTTCCATTGCTTACAATGGGGTGTTATCTCAACCTTGGTCATAAAGGTGTATATTCTATATACATTTTCACCTATAATATTGATTTAATAAATTGATAGAGCCTTAATTAGGGCTAAAACTTTAATTAATTAGAAAGATTAATTAAATAGGAATATGATTAATTTAAGGGCTTTAAATATATGGAAGGTGTTCAAGGGGTCGTATACTCCTGAATCGATGTCTTACTAGTCCATTAACGATAGTTCGGGTACTCAGAGTCTAGATCGAAACCCATATGCTGTAATAGAAGCCTACCCCATTAAAGCCAGACAAGGACCTAGGACAGGGTGTTGCTGATTTAAATTCATTTCTCTATTTATTTTTTGTGCAAAATAAACTGTTATCTGGCTAATTTTACGCAATATAAATTGTTTTTCCTGTAACAATTATTTCTGCTTACAATTTTAATTCACCATACTAACACAGCTTTTTTTGTTTTTTTTTTCTATTTTTTTATATGTTACATCACATTGCATTTATGAGAGGTATCGGTTCGAGGATTAGTTGAGTAGGTAGTGGTCATAAGAACTAAAGGATTTGAGAAGACTCAATACAAGAACCAAGACAATATCCGCGGAGGCCAGATGCCAGTAATGCAAAGTTGTACTAGAAATTCCTGAACATAATGAAAGTTCGCCAGAACCAACTTTAATTTGAGAACCATAGGATGGGAATATGAACAGTCATTTCTAATAGGAATTTTGAATTATAGTGTTGTTGTCAGACAGTTAAATGGATCAATAGTTGTTTAGGGTCGTGACCTATTTATGAAGTTCGGTATAATTATTCACTTTTCGGGAGGATACATGTAACACCAACAATAGAGACATACGAGGCTTTGTTATACTATTCCAATGGTAAAAAAATGACAAGGTTTATACAAGGCTTAACAACGGTTCAAGTTTCAAGATAGAGTCAACAACAGTTGTAGAGATAAGCAAGATATAGTATCAGGGAAACAGTGATAACTAGAGGGAAGATAGAGGACGAATAAATTGAAGGGGCATTCAAGATAATTAAAGGGGTATTCAAGACGAATAAATTGAAGGGGCATTCAAGGACTGTTTCTAAACCTAAGGAAGAAGTGAAAGCTTTAAACCCGAAGGCAATATCCAAGTTTCACAAATGATGAAATTTACCGAATGATACCATAATTAAAGAAGGCGCTGATAAAATAAGGAGCTGAGGAAAATGACAGAATTTAAAAACGCAGTACAATAATTGAAAGACCGGCTCATAAGTTTCGAAGAGGTACCACAATGAAAGACAAAATACTGAAAATCAAGTCGAAGCAGTAATCCAAGTTATCTAGAAACAGGGTTGTGAAATGATTAACTTCATGAGCTAATTGCGTAGATGTTGCCAGGTACGTGTAGATTGTGTTTGATAAAGTCATGAACCTGCAACAACATTCTGATATTGACACCGAGCTAGGGTAGACGTTGATTCAGAGGCTAAACAAAGTGATCAACTAAAGGAGCTGAAGCTAGTGAACTCTGTATTCGACCTTTCAGTTAGATGGGTGTTGTTATAATGAATGGTTCTCGTGCATTCATGCATTACAGAATTTAAACATTATATAAAATATAAAGAATATTGCACCTTTGTTTAAAATATTGCTTTTTTTGTAACATTGCATGGGTTAAAATTTATGTTTTTAGAAGCATGGATAACAAATTTATTAAGGTTGAGCAGTCACAAATATGGTTGAGGGCCACTTGGATCGAATGAAGAAAAAGGCTGACCAGTCCGAGAACAATGTGGAGTACAAGCTAATATGAAGCATCAACGAGGGTGATCAAAATAGAAATTTATCTCACATGAAGGTTCAGTCTGAAAGAGATCTTCATGCAAAAAAAAAGAGAGTAAAAAAAAGAAAAAAAGAAAAGAAATAGTAAAAAAAAAGAGACAAGAATAAAAGCCAAATAAAAGATGAGCAAGTTCGGATCAATACAACCAGGGGGCATCTGTGAAGAATCTAGAAGGTCTAAGTTTGGATCATGAAGAGAACAGTGGAATGTTTGACTTAGAGGTACTGGTGGATTTTGAAAATGCTAAACTGAAGGAAGTCCAGTGGACTGGTGTAGAAAGACTGAATAAAGTGAAATCTTGGAGTTTGGCCAAAAGTTTTGTCGATCAACGGTTCAAAAGCAATCATAGGATATAATGATCCTAATAGAGACGAGGGGCAGAATAGTCTTCCTCTAAAGCGATGAATGCCAAGGTCAGTTCAAGATTGTAGTTTGTTCACAAAGGAGTTAATTGCAAGAGAAGCAGAATACAGATACAAGATAAAAAGACCGAAGAGTTCAGCTAGAAAAGGGAAACAATTGTTCCTACTCAATGTCATGTCAGATTGATGGCTTATTCAGAATCACTTTCAGATAATGGCCTTATTGAAGTTTTGGTTTCATCAGGACTAGGTAAATATGTTCCGAAAGAAAAGAGTCCAGTTCAATCAAAGACTACAAGTTGTTAAAGCAGTGGAGATAAAATGAAAGGGATATAAACTATGACAAGGTTTTGTGAATAACTCGTTGCAGTTCGGGGTTTATTAGAGTCAGAGTAATCTTTTGGCATTTTTTTCCTGTAATATTTTCTTTGCCAAAGAATGCTCCAAGATTAGATGCTCAAGATGCTCCTATAAATGGAAAGTCAAAATCTAAACTGGATTTCATTCATGTTTTTTATTGTGAGATATATTTCAAGCTACTCGAAGTTTCGCCGTATCATGAGAAATTATTAGAGCCCCATTAATTAAGTTGTTACAATATCAAGACAATTGTGAGTTATGATTGAGATATCGAAGACTGTTACATTTTTAAGTTGCAAATTTAAAACTTTCTGAAGTGAGAGATTTTGGAAATTTATATTGAATATCAGTTATTAAGATACGTGACTTAAAAAGTAGTCCCTTGTTTTAAAAATGTAATTGGATTGCTCAGAAAGCAAGTGCTAAAAATGTCAAGTGAAAAGAGAAAAAGAAGTGAATGAATTTAATGATCAGACTCCCTGAGGTAGTAAGAAGAAAATTTCATTTGACTCGTCAGGACTATCATGGAAAGTTCCTCGGACAAATGCAAATCCTGACATATTTGAAATGCCTATTCAGACTTATCAAAGGTCAGTATATTACCCCTAGGCTGATGAAGAAGATGTCAAGCCCATCTGTCATAGTTATGATCCCGATAATATTTGCAAGTTTCACATGAGAAACTAGTATGTGCTACCAAGAAGTGTAGGCCCTTAATGGAAGAAATCAAAAAGTTGGTTAGTCAGAGATCTAAAATGAATACTTTCAAGATTGTCTGGAGTTTTGAAGTCTGTCTCGTTCATGTCTATGCATCAAGGGAGTACAACTTGCAAGAATTATCTCTGAAGTAGTATATGAAATCAACCATGTTACTTCAATCCCAAAGATTCTTTTGTATTGCTTCAGAGATGATTTCAAAATGTAAGGCCATGGTTGTGAATGTTTGACTATTCATGGGGAGGATATGACTGAGTATGGGGCAATCATCTTCAGTTGTTATTTCTTTATTCAGGAAATTTGCTTATCATAGGATGTGGTAATGATGAAATACATATATCAGCCAATTTAGGGGCTTAGCAAGTTTTCCCACAGAGTTTAGGTGGTTCTGTAAAATTAAAGATGAACTTGATAAAAGTTCAAGAACTTAAAGCATTTGATCGCCCTAAATAATAAAAGTGGGGCAAACTTAATATGGCAAGACCGGTGGAGTGACATTGAGGAATTTGATCATTGGAGAATAAAAAAATATGTTCAGAAAGAATGAGAGCATCAGAACATGAGCAAGAATGGGCATGTCCTTATGGTCAATAGTGAACTACGGGAGATCTGTCTGCAATTTTAAGACCGTTGTGGAGTAATACCCTGAATCATCCCAATAGCTTTTGCCTGCGAGCATTGGGGGTCCTTTGTAAGGGAGGCTATTTCAATTTATTTGTTCATGATGCTTGTTTCCAATATATTTTTCTCAAATGGCAAACATTTTGCATTATTTAATTTTTAATTTTTAATTCGTTCTTTGTTATGGGTTAGTTTTGTTCTCCCATACATATATGTATATATCTTCAATAACATTTTTCTCTCTCAAGTCTCTGGATATTAATTGTAAGAGTGACCTTGAATCAAATTTAGAGATCAACTTCGAAATGTAACCCTCTTCGATTTTATTTAGGCCAACGGGAAAACATTAACGAGTGTTCAAGAATCACGGGAAAATTCCAAATACAAATTTTGAGTGAATTGCCTCTCAAGCATTGTTGGCTAAGGTATTTGAATGAAGTGATAACCCAAAACTTCTTTCACCTGAAGGCAGCTTTTCTTCGAATATATCTAAGTATGGGAGGACACTTGGCATTCATTCATCTCCCTTCACAAAGAAAGAAAATAAGAAAAATATCATTTGATGTCCCCTTTGAGCCTGAACATTTTATTTTGATTCAACACAAACCAAGGATCACCCCTACACTAAAGGCAAAGAGAATAAAGTTTGGTTTTGATCATGCTATGATGGTAATGCCTTGTGAATCAGGGGCAAAAGAAATGAAAGTGAATATATCAAGCACAAAAGCCAAAAGGGCAGGATGAATGAAAAAGAATACTCTAAATTCAGTCAAAAAAAAAGAAAAAGAGAGAAAAAAAAGAAAAAGAAACAATGGAATTTGTGTTCAAAAAGTCAACTGAATCAAGTTGAAGCAAAGAAAGCATTGAGGTTGAAAAGCGCAAAAGAAAACAATACATATATGTGAGATCTTCCATTCAACAAGTCTCTATCTAAAAGAGCAGTGGAAGATTGATTTCAAGGAAAGGAAATGAACTCTAGAGTGAAAACTCAGAAATGGGCAGTCTAGAGTGATCCATACAAAAAAAAAAGAAAAAAAGAAAAAGAAAAGGAAAGAAAAAAAGAAAGAAAAAGAGAGCATTTCATCCGAACATATTTAGATCAGTGAAAAAATAATATTTCACTTGGAAGAAATGATCCTTGGTTTCATTACCTTTAGGTATTTATTTGAGCCTATATATCATTTCTTTGGTAGCCGTGAACCATAGCCTACATTACAAGCCTCAAAAGACCATTTTGACCATATACGATTATTGGAGCAAGGTGAGTTCGTCTTCAGAATACGTCCCGTTTATCAGGGTTAACCTTTCTTCAAGGACTTCCAGACTTTTAATGCTTGATTGAGATCAGAAAAGAGGGAAGGATTGGGGCATGGTGAGTTAGTGAGGTAAAGAGTGCCACCTTAATTGTGATAGAATTAGGCATACGGAAAATGTTTCTCCAGAAGTTTAATAATTCAGAAGGGGTCACATTAGGTTTGATCTTTGCAATTTGATTCAAAGGCTCTGTTGCACTTGATTTTTAGGGGCCTAATCTTGATTTTTTTGTTGTTTGCCATGACTTATCAAATTATTCTAATTTCTCAAATCTAGTAAAATAATATTTTGAGCCTTTCGCTTATCTTTTCAACAAGCATCTTGCAGATAAATTGATTAGATACAAGAAAAGAAAAGGATTTCGTGGATATTATTATGATGTACTAATCCTTTAAGTGCAGATAGAATAGGAGGTGGCCTCGATACTTGTTTAGTGATAGAAAGTATGACGAGGAAAAGACATGATTCTGAGTGCCAGAAACATTCAAACAAAAGCTGGAAAAAATGACACGAGTAATTTTGGGGCAAAAATAGAAAGCATGAGCTATCTTTTGGGAGCAAAGATGTAGTCAGATCAGTCCGTTGAAGATTTTGCTATTCAAAAGCAAGGAAATAAGGCGAATGTGAGCAAAGATGGTAGTCAAAGTCAAGCCGGAGTGGGGCAATGTTGCAAAAAGAATCTTATAGAATATTATATGCCGGTAAATAGAGTCTACAAGCAAGAACAACAGTGAATAATGATCGCTTTTAGAGCCATGGGAAAGAATTTTATCAAAGAAGCTGAATGAAGATATAGCAAGAGCAGCTTTTTAAGAAATAAGTGACCTCCGATATTCAAATTGTGAGAAATATATTGTGAAATAAGGCAAAAGGAGGTTTATGTGCTTGATCCATGAAAGCAAGGGAAGCTTCATCAGAACGAACAAAAGAAAAACATTGTTGCAAAAAAAAGAAAGAGAAAGAAAAAAGAAAAACTGAGGTGAAAACCTGAAAGGGCACCATGAGAAGAAGAAGAAAAAGAAAAAGAAAAATCTAAAGAGAAAACCTGAAAGGGCGTTTTAGAGCAAAAGATGTAGAGATCCTGAAGATTGAACCTGAATGTGAGATGGGTTATGCTGTTGGTAGAAAAAGACAAATCGAAAAAATTTAGAGCTCCCTAGCAGATGAAAGTCTGTCTAAGTGGTCCTCAAGTGACAATATTTATGCATCATATAGTCAGGCATCCATAAATAGGAGCATGCTAATTCATACATTCAAAGCATTTTTGCATATTTCGGCAGGAACTTGCAAATTCTATCAAGGAAAGATGAAAGTCAATTTATAGCCTCAAAGAAAAGTAGATCCCAACAAGAATGAGCAGAGATCTTGGAGAAAAGATCCAGTTAGGAATGAATAAAGATCTTGAAGAGGAAGATCCAGCAATGAATGAACAGAAATCTCGAAGGAGAAAACCCGACATCGAGCGAGAATAGATCTTTGAGAAATAGATTTAGCAAAGATTTCAATTGTGTTTACGAGAAAGCAAATATATTAAATCATGATTTTCTGTTTGCAGATATAGATCTCAAGACATTCCGTTTACAGAGGCGGATCTCTCCAAAAAACTCCGTTGGCAGAGGCGAATAGCAAGATATTCCGTGTGCAAAGACGAATTTCTCTACAAAAAAACTTCGTTTGCAGAGACAGATCTCAAGATATTCTTTTTATAGAGTTAGATCTCAAGATATTCTGTTTATAGAGTCAGATCTCAAGATATTTCGTCTACAGAGACAGATCTCAAGATATTCCATTTGCAAAGACGAATTTCGACAAATATCCTACTTACAGAGGTCGACTTTAGCAAGACAGCCTGTTTGAAGAGGCAAATTTCTTAAAAGATTCTGTTTGCGGAAACAGATTTCAACAAATATTCACCAACAGAGATGGATTTTAAATAAGACATTCTGTTGTAGAGACAAATTTCAGCAAGAAGTTCTGTTTGCAGAAGCGGATTTTAATAAACGTTTCGCTTATAGAGATGGATTTCCGAAAGGCATCCCGTTTATAAGGGCATATTTCAGTAAGATATTCTGTTTGCAGAGACGGATTTCAACAGATATTTCCTTTGAAAAGGCAGATTTCAACAAGAGGCTCTATTTGCAGAGATAGATTCCAACAAGTATTTCGCTTACAGAAGTGGATTTCAGTAGGATGTGGTGCTTATAAAGACATATTTCAATAATAAACTCTGTTTGTAGAGACAAATTTCAACAAATAATGTTGTTCATAGAAGAATTCAATATGACATGCCGTTTGTGGAGCAATATTTAGTAAGATGTGAAGGGTAGATTTCAGAAAAAGCTCTGATCGTTTGTATAGGAAAAGAAATGCATTATGACCCTAAGTTCTTCAAGTCATCATTAAGTCCTGTAAGTATGATGTTAAGTCCTTCGGGCCGACACCTCCAGAAATGATGAGAACTTTTTGAATGTTGTCGCGATAAGACGGTGAGGCATGATATCAGCAGAAATATTAATCCTTTGGGTCCTCGGTTTCCAAAAAACAAAACAAAAAGAGAAAAAAAACAAAAAAAGAGAAAAAGTGAAAAAAGAGAAAAAAAGTGAAAAAGAAAAAATAAAGAGAAAAAAAAGGAAAAAAATAAAAATAAAAAAGAGGAGAAAGAAATACAGAAATGGTTCAAGTTGCCGGATTGAAAAACAAGATAGACCAACTTCAGGCTCAAATGAGGAAGATTCATAGTTTCAACATCTCTTGTTGAAGCATTTAAAGTTTTTTAAGGATATACCCAAATTGTACATTTTACACTTAATGTTGGAAGATTAATGATAAATTTGACTCTTTACAGGTAAAGAAGAAATTGATCAACAGAAAAAGAGAAACAAGAGATGCGATCCCATATGAGCTTCAGATAGAAAGATCAAGATACCTTAGACAGAAAAGCAATGACATCAAAGAACTCAGTGCTTCAAGCGAGAAATTGAATATTTCATGATATTTCAGATTGAATTTGAATTAATTGATGATGTTTCTTTTTGCAGGATTGCTCCCCAGAGGAGAGGAGAATCAACATTTTTAGAATCCAGAGTTCTAGTAAGAAGAGCTCAACCAGTAAAGAATTCTGAGTTCATAATAAGAAGAACTCGCCCAACAAAGAATGAAGAACTCCTAATGAGAAGAGTTCGCTCCAGAATTCCTAATGAAAAGAGTTCGCCCTTCAAATAATGAAGAGCTTCTAATGAGAAGAGTTCGTCACAAAATTCTTAATGAGAAAAATTTGCCTAGCAAAGAGTTAAGAGCTTCAAATGAGAAGAGTTCGACACAAAGTTCCTAATGAGAAGAACTCGCTCAGTAAAGAAGGAGGAACTCATAATGAGAAGAGTTCACCCTTTTAAAGAATAAGGAAGTTCATAATGAGAAGAGCTTACTTATCCAATGCCTTTACAGAGAGGCTGATCAATGGTTTCAAGAAGAATGACGGGTTCCTAATGAGAAGAGCTCGTTTGTTTGATACCTTTAAAGAATGATAGATCAGCATGACCAAGAGGAATGAATGTGTTCATAATGAATAACTAGTTCAAATCTTGCGGTTAGCCTTGACAAATAATGAGGAGTTCATAATAAGAAGAACACGCTTGTTCGACACCTTGGTAAAGAAGTGGATAGTTCGGCAGAAGTTTGAAGAATTTCATAATGACAAGAACAGCTTCAAGCTTCGTTAGTTTAGAAGATGGCCAGTGAATTCGGACAAAATCTGTGTCTTTTCGGTCTTTGCCCACTTCCTGTTCCACAACAATGAGCAAAGAGGGGCAGCTGTCATACTTGTATTTTGTCCGGGGTTTGAATATATTAAATAAATAAGGCCAAAAATAATAATAATAGATAAATAATACACTATAAATAAATAAATATAAAAACCCAATAAAAACAGTCCAAAATCCATCTTAAAAATGTCCAATTACATCCATAAAACCCCAAAGCCCAAGTACAAATTCATAAAGCCCGTATACATTATTTTTTTCCCACTCATTTTAACCCAAGAAACACAAAAATTGATCTGATAAGTCTTTTCCCGTCTATTTGTGCCATGTGGCGCTCCTATATTGGTTCTGAAGGACATTACATGGATAATGGTTTTGTCTGACGTCAGCCTTGGTCAACCCTATATAAAAGAAGAGAGAGAGTGTTAGTGAAAAAATTAATAATAATAATAATTAAAATATAATAATAATAAATAAATCAATAATTAAAGTAGAGAGAGAAGGTTCACCTGGGGAATACCTAAAGACGCTAGATAGCTGGAGGGTCGTCGGGCAGCCGAAGAGACGCTGAAGGATAGGAGAAAGCATCAACCATCGTACAACCACGCTGGAGACACCGTTGGGAAGGTAATCTCCTTCACCTTTTCAATTACTTGCAAAACCAACTCGAAATAGGTTAGATCGAGACCCAAAATAGTGGAAAGCAGTAAATATAAAAAGAGATCGAAACTCATCTTCTTGTGGTGGCTGGAGTTTGAGTAACGGCGGAGTCGAAGAGGTTGGTTTGGTAGTTTTAGGAGTGAAGAGGGTGGCTCTATCGAGCTGGGTAGTATAGATGAGATCGGAAGAAAAATAGGTTTTTAGGGTTTTTTTGGGGTTTTGTAACGGCGATTGGTGGTGGCCGAAAATCACCTCACGGCGCCCGAAAGTTGCCCTGCGGTGGTCGGCCAAAGTGAGGCGATGAACGGAGTTCAAATACCGGTGGCCTACGAACGGCTTATAGGGATCGGAGTTCGGCGGCGGAAGATCGAACGGTGGTTAAGGCGGTGATTGAGGGCGGCGGATGACCGTGTTCTTCATTTTTATGAAGAACACAATGGTCATTCAAGCAAAAAGGGGATATTTTGATCCATTTTGGGTGAATTTTCTGGGAATGGGAGGTTTTTTCAAAGGATTTCAGGATGAGAGAGAATAAAGAGCGAGAGGGGTTTTATCAAATTACCGATTTGACACGGTTAGAGGCCTTATATAGGCCGATCCAAACGACACCGTTTTGGTGCCAGGTTAACTCGACCCGCGGGCTTAATTCGGGTCGGGCAAAGAGGATCCGCGTCCTACTCTTAGGGTTTTGCGGTTTTGGCATTGGAATCTTATTTTTCTTTCAATTTAGTTTGTAATCCGTTCAATTTAGTCCCCGTTCCCCTTAATTGTACCCTCTTAGGTTTATAATGTTTCAATTAGGTCACTTAGGCTTTGTAATTTGGGTTTAGGGTTTTGTATTTGTTTCAATTTGGTCCCATATTAATAAAAATTAGCTTTAATGTTCAATTGTTTTCAATTAGGTCATTACTTATTTGTCTAATTTAATTAAATGCAAATTAATTTAATTGTGTGATGTATATTTTAAATCAAACATATAGTTTTATGTGTTAGATAATTAAATACACTTAGTTTAATAATTATTAGAGCTTTTAGTGTAGGTTCTCTAATTAAGGTTCAATAATTAAATAGGTAGACAATTGTAATAATTAGGTGTGTATTAAATATAATTTTAGAATCTAAATTTTGATGGCGTTTCATTGTTCACAATGGGGTGTTATCACAATATGGATTTTAATAAATTATATTTAATATACATAATTCACTTAAAGTTGAATACTAATTTAGTCTTTAATTAAAACTAAATAATTAATTAGAATACATTGTAATTAATTAAATGTATATCGAATAGAATCTTTGAGATTCAAATTTGGATGGTGTTCCATTGTTTACAATAGGGTGTTATCTCAACCTTGGTCATAAAGGTGTATATTTGATATATATTTTCACCTATAATATTGATTTAATAAATTGTTAGACCCTTAATTAGGGCTAAAACTTTAATTAATTAGAAAGATTAATTAAATAGGAATATGATTAATTTAATGGCTTTAAGTATATGGAAGGTGTTCAAGTAATTGGCATTTTCACATAAAAGCCATTAAATTAATTAATATTCATAGTTTTAAATAACTAATTAATTAGAGCCTTTTTAGGATTAAAACTTAAAATTGACAAGACAATAAAATATCATTCATTAAAAACCTTTTATGTTGGAAATTCATTTTTAAATACGAATAGGGGTGCCACCTAACGGGGTGCTTTTAATCTCGTATTCGAACAATGAATTTCCTTATAAAAGGGTATCTGCATTCGGAATTTAAATTTAATTAATAATTATGGGATAAATTAAATTCAAATTATTATTTGAAATGCCAAAATTCCACGTAAAATTAAAGGTACCGATAACGGGCGTGCGTAGGGTGATAATCCTTCCCTACATGTAATCGACTCCCGAACCCAATTATTAAGACATAATCTCTAGTTTGTTTTTCCGGTGTTTGATCTACCTCGAAGTGATCGGTGGGAACTCCAAAATGTTTTTTTAAAGCATAAATAAAGAAAAATCAAATTTAATACGAAAACCCCTAAATTTTCAAGATCAAATTAAAAATAGCTAAAAAACCCTAATTTTCTAAAAGATCGATCTTCGAGCTATTTTTACACGTCCCGATTTTAAAAATAGTCGCGACATGTTGGATTCTTAATGTTGAGCGTCGACTTTGGCACTTATTAGATTTATTTTGGCACTTATTAGATTTATTTCGAAGTATTGACGCGACTTGTGTGGTATTGTCCAATGTTTGCTTTACCGACATTTATTGTGAGGCGAATATAATCGTGGATGTATTGACGAAGATTGAAATGTACTGTTGCTCGACTTTTCGGGTCTTATACTAAACGTTTCTCGAGTGTGGGAGGCCTTAGAGGGTGGTATGTTGGATATGTTTTATGTTTGGTTGCTGGTTTTAGGTCGGTCTCCTGGTGTTGTAGGTTTTGCTGCTATTTGACTTTTGGTTACTGGGAGTGTGTATGTTGATTGGCATGTGTTGAGAGGTGATTGTGAGGTGCTCGTCGATTGGAACATCCGAGTTTAGCTGGGTCTTATTTTCCCGTTATGTTTTAAATTATCATAGACTATTCATTTCCTCGGTTAAAATTTAGAGTTTTTTTAATGAGGCTCTTAATAATGTTGATGTATAATTTTGCCCATGAATTAAAATCATATGTATTGAGCAAATATATATATATATATATATATATGTGTGTGTGTGCGCGCTCTTAAAATATTTTTCTGGCCAAGTAGGTGCCTAACGTTTTTACCGTTACCATTTTAGTGTAGCGACTTTTTTTAAAGATCGAAAGATGTTTCCCGCTTTTTATAAAAAAATCAATTTAAAAGGGAAATCTAGCAAAAATTCTTTTTTTGAAATTTAGGGAGTCGCCATCGATCATTTTAAAAAGGGGTAGACCGGACACCGAGAAAAACAAAACCAGAGAAAAAATTGGGTCTGAGAGTTGGTTACGTATGAGAAAGAATTAACACCCCACAACGCCCAAAATTGGTACCTAAAGGTTCACATAGTAATTATTAAGGAAAATAAAAATTTGAGTTAATTTAAAATTTAATTCCTAAATGCATGTATGCGCGACAATATAAAATTAGTATATTAAAAGGTCTAACACTATATGTGGCAAATTAAACATGGTATATTAAAATGCATGAAATGAAATACATGAATATTAACAAAAATAAATAATATAAATATATCAATAAATAAATAAAACAAATAAACCAATATTCCTTGGGAAAAGACTATAATACCATACAATATGCTCATATAACATATATACCACACATGAAATACTAATATATATATATATATATAACACATATATAATACATATAATATATAAAATGCGAAAAATACATACCATGTATCAAAATATATAATATAACATACAATAAAATACCATGATGTATGTCATTATATATATGTATATACAAAAAAAACATAAAATAATATATAAAAAAATATATGTGCTAATGAAAAAACCCGTATAATATATAAGTAAATAGTATAAATATTTATAGTAACATAACATACATATTAAAAAAATCTTAGTAGCACTTATATAAAAACATGATATGCTACATACATACATGAAGAAGGGACCGATTTTAAATAAAATGAAACAACCAGATGCATAAATTTAAAAGAACAATAAACATGAGGGTTATAAAATAAATAACTCCAAAAGTAACGAGGGACTACGGGGTAATTTTACCACTGGTCTCAGGACTTAAATGAACAAAAATGAAATTCAGTGGCCAAATCAAAAATGAAACTGATTTAAAGACATTTATAGTGACCAAAATGAAAAAATAAACTTAGGAGGAAAGCAGAGTGAAAAAAATAGGGCGGAGGAATTTAAAATATTAATTAACCCATTTATTTTTTAAACCGGGCTACTATAAATAGCACTTATTTTTTAAATCATTTTAACCCAAACCGAAAAAAACTAATATTCCTCTGGTACAAAACCCAGGACCGCCTTGAGTTTTCCAAATTTCGGCCATGTGTCGTCATACATCGGCACTAGATCTGGAAATTCGCCCAAAAAATTCTTTAAAAAAAACAAAACTCCTGCCTTAATCTTCCTTAAATTAAAAGAAATACACCCAAAAATCTAACACTAGACTCGAAAAAAATGGAGAAGACGAACCGGTGCATGTTCATCTGCGCACCTTCCTCGGCCGTCCAAGAAACGGCGACTCGAGATCGAAACCCCAAAGGTATGGAACCCTAAACCCTTTCTAATTTTTACATTTTTTATTCGAACTAAAAAAATGAGAGATTTTTTTTACCTCGAATGTTGAGGTTCTTTTGTTATTATTGATTGCTTCTCCTCTTACAATAGATTTTTTCTGATCTATATATCCGATTTACATGTAACATAAAAATAAAATAAATAAACTAATCTACTGTTGGTGATGTTTGCCCATGCTTTCGGTTCTGAAAATCTGATTTGTTTATTGTTTTGTGCATATCGGTGGTTGGGGCAAGCCGATGGTGGCAGCAGGATTGTCGGTGGTGGTGCCACTTGGACGAGGAAGGTAACGATCTGGCGCGTGGTGGAGTCGAACGGGCACGGCGGTGGACGACACGCACGAGTGGAGCAGTGGGTAAGCTTCTTCTAGAGTAATATGGACCGTTGGATTATATCTGATCCAACGGCCAGATCTTGTGGCGGCTGCAAAATGAGATCAGACTAGGGTTAGATATCAGATATGATTCTAGGTTTTTTTAGGTTTAGTTAATGGGTCCAAACGGGCCTTGTAGTATTAAACATGGGTTGTGTAATTTACATGGACTGATATTAATAATATTGGATTACATTTTATTTTAAAAAACCATCTGTTTTATGTTTTATATTTATTTTAATAATAATAAACTAATAATAATAATACCCGAAGATAAAATAAATAAATAATAATAACAAAAATCGGATTACATTTAGGTGCGTGGCCGTTAGTATATATTAACAATAGTTTAACTCCATTAGCCAATCAAAACTTTACACTAGCTTTGATTTTAATTTTTTTTATTTTGTTTATTTTCTTTAACTTAATTTTTTTATAAAATCCCTAAATTTCCCAAATTTTACAAAAATAAACCAAAAATCTCTATACCCCTAAATCTGACCATTGTTGTTGCCGCTCATCACGCTGTCGACGACGAAATAAAGCCTCCTTTTATCATCGTAAGACTTGCACGCCATTCGTCGTTTGATCGGCCACCGTTTATCGTCTATTATTTCTTTTTTTCTCCTCGCATCATTTGACTTTGCTTCGACGTTAGGCACATTGGCCGTGATATTTCGACAATGGAAGGATGGGGGAAATAATTTTGGAGATCCGATGACGGAAGTGGTGGGTACGCCGTCGATTCGCAACGGTAACAACTGTAATTTGGATTTGGGACTTAAGGGTTTGGGAATTTAGGGATTATTTTGAGAATTTTAAAATATTTTTAAAATTCTAATTTTTTTAAAAAATAAAAGAAAAAAATAAAGTATACTACGTGTCATATTTTGATTAGCTAATGAAAATTTTTAAACATCTGTTAACGGCTAGGCACTTAAAATAATAACAATGAAAACGTTACTCTTCTATTTAATTTAAAAAATACTTTAAATACCTATCTAGAACAAAAAAATATAATTTAAGTACTTATTTTACGATTAAGTTTTTTCAGTACTACAAATTGATTCTCTTATAAGCAAACAAAGGGAAATCACTAGCTTATAAACTGTTCATACTTATTGTTTGAAGTTTGATTGAACGACAAATCATATCAAGAGTTTTATGGTATTACTATTTGCTGGGAAGTTTATTACTACTTGATTGGTTGTGTTGTGTCAGCCATCTGTTACTGCTCAACATCATCTATCCATTAAACATCTCTTTTTTTTTTTTCATTTTTAATGAATTTTTCTAATCACAACATCAAGTTGCAGCACAGGTATTGTCACCACTCATCTCTGGTAAGCAATAAGGCAGAAAAAGCGAGCGAGATTGAGTTTTTAAAAAATATTTAATCCCACAAGCCAAAATAAAAAGATCCCATCCCAATTTCAATCCGGCAATTTTAAATGAATATACCTTTTTAAATAATTAATTAAAAAATAACCTTTAAACTTGATTATTTAGAAAAATAATTTATTTTCAATCCACATAAGGCGAATTCGTTTTTTATAAAATGCAGGTTTGAAACTCGCTTTTAACAAAACGCGAATTTCGTATTGAGTAAGTTGGAAAGAAAGAAAAATTATAATTTATCGCATTTTTTTTCACAAAACTCAGTTTTAATAGGATATGAGTTTAAAATTCATTTTTGATAGAACGTTAATTTAAGCTAAGTGAACTTAAAGGAAGTTATTTTTCTAAATAATCAAGTTTGAAAATTATTTTTAATTAATTATTTAAAAAGATATATTCATTTAAAATTGCCTTCCAATCCACTGTTTTGATTTGCCAAAAATTGGGCTGAAATAGAGAAGGCAGGCAGATAGCAGCTCTGCAAGTGCAAGGGTTAATTAATGAAGATGATGAGTCCTTTCACTTGTCTCCATTCAGTCTTTCCGAGGCCCATATTTGAAATGCTGCATTTTTATTAGGGTGATTATTTAATATATTGACGGTGAACTATTTTTTATTATCGTATTTAATTTAGGGGTTAAAAGGTTTGTTTAGAGGTTTATGTTTAAGAGTGTAGAATTTAATTTAAGGTTAGAATTTTTTATTTAGAATTACAACTTAAAATTTAAGGTTACAATCTAAATCCCTAAACTTACTATTATAAACCTTAAAATCTAACCATAAACTCTAATTTCTAAACTCCTACACCTAAATACTTAAATTCTAAATTAACTCTCTAACCCCTAAATTTAAACCGTTTGTAATTTTTTTTTCAATCGGTATATTAAATAATTTTTCTTTATATTATTCTTCCTTTGTTCGATTAAATTGTCCTTTATTAACCTTTTCGTATAATATAAATCACCAACCTCAATTTTTCATACATATTATCGTCATTACTAATCAAAGTTTTTGCATGGTTATATATTTAGCTCTTCGAGATAGTCTGTCTGAAAATGCTGCAACGAAGACAGGGGGCCACTCAGCTTTTCTCTACCGTGTGTGCAGAAACCTTGTCCCATACGAAATCGCCCATGTCGTCACTCTCCATCAAAATTATTAAAACAATCAAAGATTTCACTTTGTAGAACCCCATATGGCTAACAACAACGAAAAAAGTTGTATATAGAAATTGAAGTTATTTTATCCACAGTTAAAAACATTGTTTTATCAAGGGTTGAAAATCATGTTGCCACACTTGCATTTCCAACACATGGGCTTGTAATTGGAGACATCGTTGCCTCTTGAGTAAGCAACTGAAAACATGGCAGCTGAGAAATGTCGGATCTTGGACTGTGTTGTAATAGGAACTTGAATTGCTTCACAGTATGGGCACGAACTGCACCTTCTCTGGCACCTCGGCGGCCTTGACCCTATTAGATTTCTCATCGCCATTGCCTTCTCTTGTTCGATCCCTTTCTGTTCATACCAACATCATTGAATTCCATCATTTTCTGATTGGATGCCAAGAAAACAAGGAAAGAAAGAAAGAAAATAAATCACCAACCTCAAGTAACCCGGAAAGTGACCTTCCTGGAAAGGGAGTGAAAATGAAGTCAATAATCTAACTTATATTTTTCCCATTTTAGGACAAAGAGAAAAGAAGCGTACCTTCTGCAACCATGAATGTAACTTTGGACCAGCTTGAAAGCAGGAGAAACAACAAGGGCACAATAAGGTGTGTATTACTCGGAGAGCAGCTCATTTTTTGTTTTCTCAAAAGAGGAGAGAAGTGGGAGTGAGTTAATAAGAACCCAAGGCAGGGGAAATTAAATATAGTTTGCAGTGGTGAAGGATGAATCTGAAAATCTGAAAAGTGTCTCTCAAGGAAAGTTGGTTTTCAGTACTTGAATGCCACCTTGACAATGCGATTGCAAACAAACAAAACAAAAGATGAATCCGTGGTTTTTTTATGTTATATTTCTGTGAAGGTCTGAATCAAGGATATGGAACGTGGAGCACTGCGCAATGAGGCTAAAAGCAAATGGGGAAGGACCTCAGCCTCGTTTCATGAGCCACCAAATCACCAACCTACCTCTTAGCTCTTGCTAGTTGCTAGCTACATCAAAATGAAAAACAAAAAAGATCCTTTTCAAACCCCAAATGATAAAGAGTTTTCCAAATGGGGTTTCATGTAATGTCAAAAGGGTTTTCTCTCCTTTCAATCTGCCCACTACGTTTGCATTGAAAGGCTCGTGAGTCTTGACCAGTTCCACTCCAAATCAGTTCCCTCTTCTTGTCTCGCTTACTATTTTGGGGTTGGCGTGTAAGAAAACAGGGTATGGACTATGGAGTTTGGTTGATAACGTTACTCTGTTATATGTGCAGCAAATCTCTGGGATTCCGTTGGAGAGTTTAATAGTTTAGCAGTAAGTGTAAGCTCGCCCACGTTCTTGGGAATGAGGGTCCAGTTTTTATAGCAGTGAAAGCACTGTATATACTCTGCAATCCTAACTGCTCATGGCGACCAATTACAGCAGAGTTTTAAGGTACCAACCAATTCTTGTTCGGAAAAAACTAATACCCTTTCACGTTTAGTATATTTCAATGTTGTTACGGTGAGTATATATTGATTATTCAATGGATTAAGCTCTTAGGAATATTTTTATTTATACGTTGCTTGAAAAACTTGATTTGGTTACTGAGTTCAGTTGTTACCTGTGAATTCTGATACATAAACCTTTTTCTCCATTATTGATAACGGTTACATCAGCATCCTTCTCCGTTATTGATTACAGTTAGAGCAGCTTTATGATTTACAGAAGAGCAGTAGAATTGGGCCAAAGTCCAGGTCCAACATAAAAGCCGATACACTTAACAGCTAGTGATCTGGGCCACACATAACAATCTTAATTACACTCTACATTTCTACCGTACAAATCTGGCTCACACCAGCAATGCAATTAGGTTGTAAATTGTAATCATATTGTCAACTCCACCTTGATTTCAAATTCGTTACTTGAACAAGTTATTTGAGTTTGTCAATGCCTAAATGACGAGACACCAGACAAAGAAAGTAAAAACGGTGGACCAAGACAGTTGTGGCAGATTCAGGCGGTTCACACCCTGTAGGTTTGGGGTGGAGAGCTGCAGATAACATGACAATTGAGGAAAGGAATGTGAGAGGAGAGATGATAGAGCAAAGGGGTACCGCCCTCTGGATTCAACATGTCTTTTTCTTTGGTGGTGTGAGTACTTATAGTTTTTAGGATTGTTGGTGATTGGACAGTGCTAGGCTTGGTGACATCCTATGGATAGGTTGGTAGAGGTAGACCCAAGTTCTTAGTATTGGGCTCTGCAGTCTGGTCATGTGAATGGGATCTGAGAGCGTCTCTTCCCAAGACTATGTAGGCCTCCAGTTTCATAAGATTTCAGTATTGTAAGGCTTCAGAGACCACTTTCGAAGTGACCTAATGCGGAGGCGAAGATGCTAAATGTAACAGAGTTCATCTCAATTAAGTTTGTTTACATAATTTATATACTTAAACTCAAGTTTAAGTGAAGGTTTTAACTCAAACTATGACATTCATTCTAAATTAGTCTTTAATCTTTTAAATATTTCAATTTTATCCCTAAACTATGACTTTCATTTTAAATTGGTCCTCAAACTTTTGAATGTTTCATTTTCATCCCCAAACTATGACCCTAATTCAAATTGGTCCCCAAACTTTTTGAATGTTTCAATTTCATCCTCAAATTAACGTTTATATCACATCATATTATTACATATTACACATCAGTGTTTTTATGACAATTAACAATTTTTATAACGGTTTTTTTAACATAAGATATGATTATCATATATTGATAATTTGGGGATAAAACTAGAACGATCAAAAAGTTTGAGGACTAATTTAGAATGAGAGTCATCGTTTGAGGATGAAACCGGAATGCTCAAAAGTTTGGGGACCAATTTAGAATGAGAGTCATCTTTTGAGGATGAAATCAGAATGCTCAAAAGTTTGAGAACCAATTTAGAATGAAGATCACAGTTAGAGGATGAAATTAGAATGTTTAAAAGTTTAGGGCCCAATTTAGAATGAGGACCATAATTTGAGGACGTGTGGTGCAATTAACCCAAAAATTGGATATGAATTTAAGGAGGATAAAACACCACCAAAAATTAGGATAAGCCGGTGGGGCAAAATATCCACTCTTGTAGGGAAGTTTGTTTAGAAATTACAAGATTATAAGTTCAAATAAAAATTTCTACAAAGAGGATAATTGATTAAGAATAAATAAGCAATGATAGATGCTGAGGTTTTTAGAATCCACTCTTGGTATTATACTAAGATTAATTTTTATTCATTTTATTACTCAATTGAAGTCCACATGATGAGGGAAAATCCAATCGGAAGGTCCTGCAATAAAAGTCCAAAGTTCATTGTTCAATGTCCAAAAGCGCAAAGGTATAGCATATGGTGTTATATGGATTGGTGCAATCAAAATTAATAAACAAGTCTAAGTATTAACTATGCCAATTTGTTTTGTCTACTATAAATCAAGTTAATTAAACCAGACATTTATTATGCCAAATTATTTGCCTATAATGAATCAAGGTTCTTAATTTACCAATATGAATATTAGCCAAGTGAATTTAACATCATGTACTAATTTAACACGATTTAGTTATATGTTGAGAATTTCAAACTAACCTTTAGTATATACCAAGAGATTCATCCTTTCACCTCAGCAACTTGACTTAGAAAGACATCATAACCATAAAAAAATAAATTTGATTTACAAAAGCCAAACATAAGAAAGAAAATAAAAGATAAAAAAGAAAATTAAAAGATGAAAGAAGGAAAAGTGATCTTGATTTCAAATACAAAGCTACAATACAACCACCAAAATGATTTACAAGGCAAAACTAAAGCCTATTTATAGAAAATTTGTGATGCTAGATGACAATGGAGAGTGAATTTTCAGCCACTCTTCTTCACTTAAAAAGTCATTCTATATATGATGATATCCTTAAAATGTCAAAAGTTATAATCATGTTGTCACCACTTGTAAGATTTCCGTTTCAACATTTTTCTGGGCATTTTCATATTTATTTTGGCTTCCCAATTACTTTAAAAATATAGTAGACTCAATAAGCTTTACAACTTCATCTCATGGGCCAATTTTCAAGTTTTGGAGCTCAAGTTATAGTCAAAATCGTGCAACATATTGAGTGCAGAAATTTAATACGAGTTTATTGAATCTATTTTCTATATTTAAGCATTGACCCAACTCCTTTCACCTTTAATCATCTTTGGATTCAACTTCATTTGTTTCATAAATGCAATCACCAAAATTAATATATCTAAACCTGCAATTAACACAAAATACACTTTATTAAAAATAATTGAAAACATAATAAAAGTACTAAAATCGCAGCATATTTAAAATACAGACCACAAAATATGAAATAACTAAAAGCCTACAAATTTCAATAAAATACTTAATAAACACTACAAATGTTCGTACTATAGATACTAAAATAAGACTATATTAAGGACTCATCACACCCTAACACTTACATTTTTGCTTGTCCTCAAGTAAACAAAACACCAATGCAAATGTAAATGCAACCTAATATACTTAGCTTCAACTGATGAAGAGAAAACAAAGTTATGAATGCAAAATAGAATATCATTATCAAGAACTTAAGCATTTAAATATGGCCAAATAGAATGCTATTCATGACATAGGTGATCTCTAAAAAATTCTCATAGTCAAAAAATATTAGGACACTGGAACTTCTGTGCTCATATATGTGCAAATTATCCGCGTGCAATCTTTTCAGCACATTGAAAAAATAATAAACAATAAGTAAATGACTATAATAAATTAATTCATTATTCACCCTTATATATAATTAGAGAAAAGAAACTAGTTCAAATATAATAGAGTCACCAAGTTTTTTAATTGGCATATAACAGGGCTTAGGTCAAGGCATGATATTTTAATGAGATTGACAGCAAATGGCTTATCCTAAACTCAATTTACTTACGGATCAAAGTGAGCAAGAAGTATTAATTCCCATATTCCCTAATGAACATCCAAATTTATCATTTTCCATGACATTCCTTATTTCTCCATTACAAAAGGATAAGACATAAGTACATATAACTTCTTTTTTTTTTTTTTTTTCTAACACTCGGATTTTTTTCTTTTTCATTTTTTTAAATTTTTTTCTTCAATAAAGAGAACATTTTTATAAAAACGAAGAAAATAAAAGTCTATGCTTTATTCCTTTTTATGTATCTTTCTCCCATTAAAATGCACCTACCTACCCCATTAATACTTATGCTCATAAAGATATGTCAAGTAGGTACTGAGCATATAAAGCAAACAAAGGTAAGGTTGGAGTTTTAAGTTCTATCGGTAAAGATAAACAAAGAAATATTTGGTGAATCAAGAAAAAGGCTAAGGCTCAAAATCATATGTTCAAGGGAAATATTGTATGGTTGACTTAAAAGGCTCAATCGATCCAAATAAAATAAAAAACTTGGCTTATCCCCTCTCACGCATTTGTAATTCTTAGTATTATCAATATTTAAAAAAAGAGTAAAATTATAATTTTTTCTATGATTGGGTTCATCATTCACTTACGGTCGATTACAATTCTATGTACGTCCCATGAGACGGATGATGTGTGACAAAGAAATCACAAATTATGGATATATCAAGGAAAGTTCAAAGTGAAGCATCTAGTGTCCTTATTCATTTTAACTGTTAAACATCAGAGACTCTTTCTATAGAAAAATCATAGCATACTTTTGAAACATATTTAAACTTTTAAGCTCATATGGTATTTACTATGTTTATCACAAAATTGTTTTCAACTCATAAAAATCAACTAAGTACATGCAAAACTATATTCAATATAAAACAAACTAAAACACAAACACTCAAGCATCAGACCAATCAATTTTTTTGTTTTTATATATATATATTATAAAATTGTCAAAGTGTGTCTCAAGATTTACTTGACTCAGCTACTTTTTCAACTTCTCTTAAAAATTTAGGCATCTTATGAAACACATATTATAATTACTACTTTATAACAAGATAAAAAAACCATAATCAACAAGGTGTGTCTTAGTATAAATACTTACTCGACCATCTTTTTCTTAGATATGTCAAAAAGATCAAAGCGCGCCTTAAAATTAACCAAAAGATTAACTGTAATATGTCATTTTTTTTCAATTTGACTTAACCTAATAATTTAAAAAAATTATAATATCCCCTACCCCTACCTAATTAGGATATTGTCCTCAATGTCAAAATTAAAAGTAGAATTTAGAAGATTTCACCTGTCATGGCTGTTAAAATTGCTAGAACTGACACATAATTAAAATAAAAGATAGAAAATTGTTAGTTAAAAAATTAGATAATATCACAATGATAAAGAACAATCCAAATCTCACATGTCTTCGTCTCTTTTTCCTTTTCCCAAGTATACTCTCCATTATGTCAGGAAGACACTTAAAAGCTTAAAGCTTTTCGGGTAGTTCTTCAATAGTTGTAGCAGAAATTAAGATTCTTCTTACCTATGAAAACACGAGCCCATTTTCCACAACATTATCAAGAAAAGAAAGTAAACTATTAAAATATCCATTAATATTAAGAAAATCGATGAGTTTTTTATTACTAGTCAAAGATGACCAGAAAATTACGAATGCAATTTCTTCTAATGTACCGATACCTCCCGATAGAGCAATGAATGCATCAGAAGAATGAATCATGATTGCTATTCGTTCCAGTATACTACTGACTCGTACTTCTCTTCCTATTGTAGGTCCACACAAATAGTTCAATATTTTTTGGAACTATTCCCATAACTGAGCTTACTCCCATATATGTTGTTGTAGCTACTGCTCCTATTAAACCCATACATCCACATCCATAAATTACTTTATATTTTTTTCTGGCCATAACCTCTCCCAATTTCTTAGCTACATCTGTAAAAGATTCATCTTTTTCTTGGGTATGATCTACAAAAAACACAGAACTTTTGAAGACGTTTGGTTGAAGTACTTTCCATTTTCTTTTTTTTCTTTGAAAAGAAAAGAAGCCTAATATATAATAAGTGGTAGGCAAGCTGTCGGTAGAAAACGTTAAACTAAAAAATTAAAATGTCAAAAATTAGAAAAAAATTCAAAAGGTAAATAGTAAAAAAAGATTGTCATTAACAAAACCTGCAACGAAAAATTCAAATAGTCAACAGTAAAAAATGATTACAGTTAATGAAAAAAATCACAGAAAAATATATGATGCAATAAAAATGAAAAAGTGAACAACATTTACATATTTCAGTAATGGTTCTTGTAACACACGGCTATTCAAGATCACTCAAATCCAAACGATAATTAAACATGAAGAAGAAGAATAATAGAAATATTTTTTTTCAAATTGAATCTTGAGAAATATTTACAGTAGTTGTAACTGTGGCTCACAACTTTCTCTGGTTTTACGTCCAGAAATAGCTTGAATGCCTTCTATGAGTCGAAGATAGGCTTCCCATCCAGTTTTCTTAAAAATTAGCAAACAGGGTCTTTTATCGTCAGATTCGCAAGATGTTGCCATTCATTTTGAAATATAACCCATAAATCAAGAATTTGTCTCTGTACATCTCTATTAGGGTGAATCTCAAGAGAACTTTGAATATTTTCCAAATTCTCCTTATTCAGTCCATCCTTAACAAATTTGATTTTACCATCTCAATTTATAGAAGGCATTCCAATAGAACAATATCTTTCCAAACAAGTCCATCTCACACATTTTCGGCAATTATATCTCAGACGTTTAGATCTTCTTTTCATTGTATATGTAATTTTTTAGTACCAGGTAAATACAAAAAGTAATATATTCTTCATACATTACTTTTGCTTCGATTATCCTACAAACGTCAGTAGGCATGCCTTTGTGCATGAGCATTCTCAATCTTTCAAGTCTGACTTTGTAAAGTTTTAAAATCATGTTTGGTGGAATAGAGGAAAGACGTTTCTGCAATATTGAGAGAATAACATCTATTTTGAAAGAAAAGGAAAATGAAAGAGAAACTAAAAGAGTGACTTTGAAAGAGAAAGTGAGAAATGAATATACAATATCAGTCTTATGGGTAGCTGATGAACTGAAAGACTTCACAGAGTACCATTATCCGCCATTTAACAAGGAATAATAATAATAATAATAAATATTTAATATTTAATATAATAATAAATATTCTAATAATAATAATAATAATAATATATACTAATAATATTAATATCAAAGATATAATTATATATAATTACACCAAATTTTTGCAACAAGTCTAAGAGATAAAGAACCTCACCTTGAGTGGCTTGATTTTCAATGAAAGTTTTAAGTCTTTGTCCATTTACTTTAAACACATTCCCAGTTTTAGGATTTTCAATGTCAATTGCTCCATAAGGATAAATATGTTTCACAACAAAAGGTCCACTCCATCTTGATCTCAATTTTTTAAGAAACAAGTGAAGTGTAGAATTATAAAGGAGAACATTTTGCCCAACATCAAATGTTTTTCTTAAAATTCTTTTATCGTGAAAGGCTTTGTTTCTTTCTTTATAAATCTTTGAATTTTCATATGCATCATTTCTAAGTTCCTCAAGTTCATTAATTTGTAACTTTCGCGATTGCACAACATCATCAAGATTGGAATTAAACATTTTAATATCCCAATATGCTTTATGTTCCAATTCCACATGTAAATGACAAGGTTTTCCATAAACTAGTCTACAGGGAGACATGCCCAATGATGTTTTAAAAGCAGTTCGATAAGCCCATAAAGCATCATTAAGTCTTAAAGACCAATCTTTTTGATTTGGGTTAATTTTTTTTCAAAATCTGTTTAATTTTCCTATTTGCAAGTTCTACTTGTCCATTTATCTGAGGGTGATAAGGGGTTGTAACATTATGTATAATGGTATATTTATTTATTAAAGATTCAAAACTCTTGTTGCAAAAATGTGTTCCTCCATCACTTATAATGGATCGAGGAATTCCAAATCGACTTAAAATATTTTCCTTCAAAAATTTGATCACTGTTCTGTGATCATTATTGCGACATGGAATTGCCTCTATCCATTTTGAAACATAATCAATTGCGACCAAAATGTACAAGAAACCAAAAGAAGGTGGAAATGGACCCATAAAATCAATTCATCAACAGTAAAAAAATTTAATTATTAAAATTGAGTTTAATGACATCATATTTCTTTTAGAAATAGATCACAATTTTTGACAACTTTCACATGACTTGCAAAAATTATGAGCATCTTTAAATAAAGTTGGCCAATAAAATCCACATTGCAAAATTTTTGTTCAGTTTACTTTGATGAAAAATGACCACCACATGCCTCAGAATGACAAAAATTAAGAACACTACTTACCTCATTTTTCAGTATGTACCTTTGAAATATTTGGTCAAGACAATACTTAAACAAGTAAGGACCATCCTAGTAAAATTTCTTTACTTCATTAAGAAACTTCCTCTATCTTGAAGATCCCATTGAAAAGGAATTTTACCTATGACAAGATGATTAGCAATGTCAGCAAGCCATGGTGTGACAGAAATACTTAAAAGTTGTTCCTCATGAAAAGTATCATTAATTGGTATGGATTCAAAAGATGTATCACAAACAAGTCTTGATAAATGACCTGCCACCATATTTTCCACTCATTTTTTTATCTTGAATGATGATATTGAATTCTTGAAGTAAAAGAATCCACCTAATCAACCTTGGTTTGACATCCTTTTTGGGAAGAAGATATTTTAAAGCTGCATGATCACTAAAAATAACAATTGATGATCCAACAAGGTTAGATCTAAATTTATCCAATGCAAATACTACTACAAGTAATTCCTTTTCAATAGTGTAATAATTCATTTGAGCACTATTTAAAGTTTTACTTGCATAATATATGAAATATAGTTTTTATCCTTCATTTGCCCTAAAACAGCACTAACAACATAACCAATAGCATGATACATGATTTCAAAGGGTAAAGCTCAATCAGGAGGTCTCATTATATGAGCAGAAATTAGCATATTTTAAGTTTTTTAAAAGCATGTTCACAATCTTTATTCCATTCAAACTCATTATCTTTTAATAAGAGATTACATAATGGCTTAGATATTGCACTAAAATTCTTTATGAATTTTCTATAAAATCCTGCATGTCCTAAACATGACCTAATGTCATTTACAGTCTTAGGTGTTGGCAAGTTGGAAATTAAATCAATTTTTGACTTATATACTTCAATTCCTTTTCCAGATACAACATGACCCAAGACAATACCATTATTAACCATAAATGGCATTTTCCCCAATTTTGAACAAGATTTTTTTTCTTCACATCTAACCAATACCTTTCTAAATTTGACAAGAAATCATCAAAGGAATCACCAAAGACATAAAAGTCATCTATAAATACCTCAAGAATACGTTCGACCATATCACTAAAAATGCTAAACATGCATCTTTGAAATGTGGCTGGAGCATTACATAATCCAAAAAGCATTATTCTATATGCAAATGTGCCAAAGGGACATGTGAATGTAGTTTTCTCTTGATCCCCAAGTGCAATTGCAATTTGATTGTACCCAGAGTATCTATCTAAAAAGCAATAATATTCATGCCCTACAACTCTTTCTAAGATTTGTCTATGAAGGGTAAATGGAAATGATCTTTCCTAGTTACTGAGTTAAGTTTTTTTAAAATCAATGCACACACGCCAACCAGAAACAGTCCTAGTTAAAATTAATTCATTATTTTCATTTTTAACCACAATAACTTCATATTTCTTAGGTACTACTTGAGTAGGACTTACCCATTTACTATCAGAAATAGGGTAAATGATTCCATTATTCAACAGTTTAATGACATTGTTTTTCACTACTTTTTTCATATTAGGATTAAGCCTTCATTGCATTTGTCTACAAGGTTTAGCATTTTCTTCTAAATAAATATTATGAGTGTAAATCAATGGGCTAATTCCTTTTATGTCTACTATGGTCCATTCTAATGCATTCTTGTGCAGTTTCAAAATTTCTAACAACTTACCTTCTTGGAGTACATCAATTGTTACAATGATTATAACTGGAAATGTTTCATTCTTACCAAAAAATAAATATTTTAGGTGAGATGGTAGTGGCTTCAAATCCAATTTCGGTGGTTCATCATTTGATGATACCAAAGCAGTTGGTATTGATGGAAGTTTCTCAAACTTTTGTATCCAATAATGATTATCATTTTCCTGCAAATAATTTTTTAAAGAGTTAACATGTAAAACTTTAGGGACATCATCAATTTCAAAATCGGCAAAATGAGCTTCTAATGGATCAAAAAGTTTAGAAAATGTTGATATTTTCATGAACAAGTTCATCGATAAAATTCACTTCATGTACTTCAGAATTCTCTTCAGATTGCTTAAAAACGTTAAACACATTTAATTCTAAAGTCATGTTCC
The DNA here is from genome assembly GCA_019671005.1 of Hibiscus mutabilis. Classification (NCBI taxonomy): domain Eukaryota; kingdom Viridiplantae; phylum Streptophyta; class Magnoliopsida; order Malvales; family Malvaceae; genus Hibiscus; species Hibiscus mutabilis. The sequence continues at coordinate 15,578,578 of CM033724.1, read as the reverse complement.
TAAAAGAAAGGTTCAAAATACCTTCATAAAATTAATCAAGGCATTAGAAGTAGTAAGAAATGGGCGACCTAAAATAACAGGAATTTGTGCATTTGTATTTGAAACAGGACTTGTGTCCAAAACAATTAAATCAACTAAAAAGTAAAATTTATCAATTTGAACCAACACATCTTCTACCACCCCTCGAGGAATTTTGATAGAACAATCAGCAAGTTGAAGTGTAATAGGCGTTGCTTTAAGTTCACCCAAACCTAACTGTTGATATACCGAAAAAGGTAAAGATTAACACTAGCACCAAGATCAAGCAAAGCATGCTCTATTCTAGTGTTACCAATAAAGCATGAAATTGTCAAGCATCTAGGGTCTTTGTATTTGGGTGGCGTAAGATGTTGAATGATCGAGCTTACAGTTTTGTTAAAAATGCTTTTTTGCACATTATGTTATCTTTTGACAGTACACATATCTTTCAAAAACTTGGCATATGAAGAAACTTGTTTGATTGCATCCAACAAAGGAATATTAATCTTAACTTGTTTGAAAAAATTCTATGATTTTAGTATTTTTGTTCAAATTCTTTGTTTGTTGTAATCTTTGAGGAAAAAGGGCATGAATTACACATTTCTCTTTTTATATATCTATGTTTTCAGACTTACAATTATTCTCACCTTTAGCTTTTGAAGGAGATGAAAATTCTTGAATTTTGGATGGAATAGATTTATCAACATTCTTACCACTTCGGAAGGTTATGATAAAATTAACATCTTCTTGAATTTTAGTTTCCATGGCATCGAGTCTCCTAGACAAAATAGCAAACTTAGCATTTAAATCATCATCTTGGTTAAGGTGATATTTTCCTTTATTCTGCACAAGATTAGATTTAACAGATCCTTCTGTAGAATTATCTGTGTGTCAAAATTGAGAATTTTCAACTAAATGATCTAAATAATCAAAAGCTTCTTCAGGTTGTTTACTCATGAAATCACCAATACACATTGTTTCAACAAATTTTTTAGTTTTAGGAGTCAAACCATCATAGAAAAAGCTTATTATACGCTATTCTTCAAAACCATGATGTGAGCAAGAATTTAATAAATCTTTAAAATGTTTCCAACACTGAAAAAAACGTTTCATTTGGCTTCTGAATGAAATATTGAGTTTGTTTCTTTAAAGCATTACTTTTATGTGTTCGAAAAAACTTTTTAAAAATCGAGTTTGCATTCTAGTCAAGTTTCAATTGACCTAGGTTTCAACGTATTAAGCCAAAAAATTTTCTTATCTTTTAAAGAAAAAGGAAATAATTTTAACTTAATAATTTCATTTGAACATTGCTGGTCATTCAATGTGACACGCACGTCTTCAAAATCTTTAAGGAAAGTATAAGAACTTTCAGATTCCATGCCATGAAAAGTATGAAGTAAAGATATCATATCCAATTTAAATCAAAAATTGTTTGCATTTGGATGGAAGACGAAACATGACAGTAACGAAGTTCGAGGGATTGCAAGTAGTCATGCATCGAGCGCACTTGTAGATTCTCATTTTCATTGAGAACAATTTGTTTTTTAGCCATGGTAGGTGAATTTAGAGGTGTGTCAAACAAATTTCCAAAAAGAGTTTCAAAATTATTTATAACCAAACAATGAGAATTAAAATTACGCTGTCAAACAGGCATAAAAATAATATACACATAAATAGGTGATAGAACCGTCCATTAAATAATATATATATAAACTTGAATTCTAAATCTTACCTTCCCTGGCAACATCGTCAAAAACTTGACCGACTCTTTTTAGTCGTATACTCAAATGTAGGTTGTTGTCATGTAATAATTCTCGAGAATCTGAGGTCGAATCCACAGGAAAGTTTGTTTAGAAATTACAAGATTATAAGTTCAAATAAAAAATTCTACAAAGAGGATAATTGATTAAGAATAAATAAGCAACGATATAAATAAAAGATGCTGAGGTTTTGAGAATCCACTCTTGGTATTATACTAAGATTAATTTTTATTCATTTTATTACTCAATTGAAGTCCACATGATGAAGGGAAATCCAATCGGAAGGTCCTGTAATGAAAGTCCAAAGTCCATTGTCCATAATCAAAGTCCAAAGTGCAATAAACAATGTCCAAAAGCGCAAAGGTATAGCATATGATGTTATATGGATTGGTGCAATCAAAATTAATAAACAAGTCTAAGCATTCACCATGCCAATTTATTTTGTCTACAATAAATCAAGTTAATTAAACCAAGCATTTATTGTGCCAAATTATTTGTCTATAATGAATCAAGGTTCTTAATTTACCAATATGAATATTAGCCAAGTGAATTTAACATCATATACTAATTTAACATGATTTAGTTATATGTTGAGAATTTCAAACTAACCTTTAGTATATACCATGAGCATCATCCTTTCACCTCAGCAACTTGACTTAGAAAAACATCACAAACATAAAGAAAATAAAATTTGGTTTACAAAAACCAAATAGAAGAAAAAAAATATAAAGATAAAAAAGAAAGTTAAAAGATAAAAGAAAGAAACGTGATCTTGATTTCAAATTCAAAGCTACAACAGAGCTACCAAGATGATTTACAAGGCAAAACTAAAGCCTATTTATAGGAAATTTTTGATGCTAGATGACCATAGAGAGTGAATTTTCAGCCACTCTTTGTAGCGATGTCCCTCTTCGCTAAAAAAACGAGTTTCGAAGGTGTTTGTGATTTTTCGGATATAAAATATTTATTCTGTGGGGGGTTTTAAAAACCGCATTTTATTTAAAAATTGGAGTCGCCACCGGCCACTTAGGTAGGCCGGACACCATAAAACCAGAGATTTAAAAAACTGTTGGGTTCGAGAGTCGGTTACGGATGGGGAAGGATTAGCACCCCCACACCGCCCAAAATTGGTACTTTAATAATTACCGCTTTATTAATGTTAGATTTTCCGGATTAAAGTGACGATTAGTTTAAAATTCGGTTATAATTGCGAATAAATTTTAAAGGCCCCGTTATCCGAGGGTAAACGCCCAACCACTATCACTACGCCTGATACTGGCCCCGTTTACGCTCGGATAAAAGGACACCACATTGACAATTTATATATTCCATTGTGCAAACTTAGTGAGCAAAATATAAAACATGGCAAATAATTTAAATACAATACAAATAAATATTAACATAATAAAATACTAATCTAATAAAATATTAATCTAAAACATACATACATAAATATTAATCTAACTCATAAATAAAACATATCTAACATAAATAAAATACTAACATTCATAAATATTAATTTAAAACACAAATAAATATTATTCTAACACATAAATAAAAACGAATCTAATATAAATAAAATATTAATATAAAACACAAATTTAAAACATATTAAATACTAATCTAAAACATAAACATACAAACTAAAAAATAAGACTACAATTTTAAAATAACTAATACTTCATTAAATTATAAAAATTACAACACTAATAAAAAAGGGAAGAAAATATACCTAACTAGGAGCTCGAATAAGGAACCCTGACTGAACCCCACCGAGATCTACCGCGACCCCTCCAAAAATATTAACTAGATCAGACCTAAAATAGGACCCCGATCGAATGTTGGATCGAACCAACTGGGGTCGAGGGCACTGCCCCCAACCCCGGCCAGCCTTGCGGCCGGCCTAGCCCCCACGATTTGGGGGTGCCAATTGCATAGCCAATTTATTTGGCAATTTTGGCGTGGATTTCCCCTCCAATTGGGCTCCCTTTGCTGCCTCCAATTCCTGCCTATTTATAGGCAAAAGGGGATGGGAAATGGGTGACGTGGAGCACCCTGCTCCACATAATTTTCTTTTTCTTTAATAATAAATTATTATTATTATTATTTTGATTTTTTATATTAATAATTTTACTATTATAATAACACTAAAACCCGGTCAAAAATGAGTGATTACAGTTGCCCCTCTTTGCTTGTTCTTGTGAAACGAGGACAAAGCAAAGATCAAAAGCACTCATTTTTGACCTACTTTCTCATCTTTGGCTTCAGAATCACGTGTTCTTCTGGAACTATCCACTCTTCCTTAGCTGAATCTTCAGGCTCGTAAGTTCTTCCTATATAGAGCTTCGTCACCTTCCGATCTTGGAGTTATAGGCTCTTTCTACATAGAACCCTTCACTCTGAAGCCTCGAGTTATGAGTCCCTCCTATATAGAACCTTTCATTCTGAGACGGTGCAGCTTGGAGTCCTTCCTATATAGAACTCTTCGCCTTCAACACTGGTTTCTCCTATATAAAACCTTCTGCGTCGCTGATGGATTCTTCCGACTGGGAGTTCCTCCTATATAGAACTCTAGTCTTCAAACCCTAGAGCTGTCAGTCCTTCCTATATAGAACTTTTAGCTTCTGAAATCTCAGAGCTACAGGTTCTTCCTATATAGAACCTTTCACTCTGAGACAGTAAAGCTCAGAGCCCTTCCTATATAGGACTCTTCGCTTTCAACACAACAGGTTTTCCCTATATAAAACCTTGAGTATCATGGGTGAATTCCTTCGGCTGGGAGTTCTTCCTATATAGAACTACTAGTCTTCACCCTAGAGCTGTAAGTCCTTCCTATATAAAACTTTCAGCTTCTGAAATCTTGGAGCTATGGATTGTTCCTATATAGAATCTTTTACTCTAAGACAGTGAAGCTCAGAGCCCTTCCTACATAAGACTCTTCGCTTTCAACACAACAGGTTTTCCCTATATAAAACCTTGTGTATCATGGGTGAATTCCTTCGACTGCGAGTTCTTCCTATATAGAACTGCTAGTCTTCACCCTGGAGCCGTCAGTCCTTCCTATATAGAACTTTTAGCTTATAAAATCTCAGAGCTACAGGTTCTTCCTATATAGAACCTTTTACTCTAAGACAGTAAAGCTCGGAGCCCTTCCTATATAGGACTCTTCGCTTTCAACACAACAGGTTTTCCCTATATAAAACCTTGTGTGTCATGGGTGAATTCCTTTGGCTGTGAGTTCTTCCTATATAGAACTGCTAGTCTTCACCCTGGAGCTGTCAGTCCTTCCTATATAGAACTTTCAGCTTCTGAAGCTTCGAAGCGTCGGATTCTTCCTATATAGAACCTCTCTCTGCAGGCTCTTGGAAACATAGGCCTTTTGTATGTAGAACCACTGTCTTCACATTTGGGATTCATACCACGATGGCTACCGATGTCTCTTCAGATTCGGGGATTCACACCGAAAATGGCTACCAAACTTTCTTTAAATTTGGGGACTCATGCCGAAGGTGGCTGCCAAACTTCTTCAAATTTAGGGACTCATGCCAAAAATGGCCGCCAAAACTTCTTCATGTTCTTTGATAATTCTTCAGGTAGCTGTCCAAAATAAGCAAAAATTGACATGCCCCTATCTATATGATGCATGCAATGTAATGGTTTCTTTCTTTTCTTTTTCTTTTTTCTCTTCTCATTTTCTTTTTCTTTTCTTCTTTTTTCCTTTTCTTTTCTTTTTTCACTTTTTCTCTTTCTTTCTCTCTTTTTCTTTTAGCCTTTTTGTTCTAAAGTCTTACACCCTGAAAGGTCGTTCCTCAGATTTTTTCATCTCTTTGCTTCTTCACTGTAGGCTCTTAAATCCTCATTTGAACATGCTTTTAAACCTTTTGTGCGAAAGGCTTTCTTGTCTTCAGGGTTATCACTTGTCTTCATAAATGATCCTCTGGTTCTTATATTATTTTTATAAGAACCATTCTCATCTTCTTCGCTTGGCGTTGCCCCATTCAACCACGGGCTCCACTGCTTTGAATTTTCTGACCCATCATACAGAGCCTTGGTCTATTTCTAGTCACTAGGGTGAGCCAAAATGCTTCCATCCGCTGAGCTCATCCTTGATCTTCTCGTAGCACTTCGACGGGAACTAACTCTCGGTCCCTATGCTTTAAATCTCATCATCATTCATTTTTAAAGTAAAGTAAAAGGCAATTTACTTGTGTATATTTCAAAAAATAATGATTGTTTGAAAAGATAACAGTCATTTTGAAAATCACAACTTGGACGGGATACCAAACATTTTGAAAACATTGTTTGGAACAAATGGTAAACATCTTTTTCTTTTCTTCTTCTTTTTCTAAGGACCAAACATTTTTTTATAAAATAATGCTTGGAGAATGGTAAACAAAATTCGAAGTGTATTGCCAAACATTTTTAAAAATTAATGTTTGGGGGAAATGGTAAACATCAAAAATTTGGGAGAAAATGTCAAACCTTTTAAAGCATGTTTGCCCCCGAAATATCAAACACCATAGCGCATCTGCTTCAAGTTGCCAGAGATCAACTCTAATGAAGCGCATATTTAGAAGATCTTGACCATTGTGGAGATATATGCCAATGTATAGTTTCTTCTGGTCTAATAGGCTTTTGAGAGGAACAACCCTACCTAGTTTCTACCCCGTTTAAGGTGGCACTCTTAATCTCACTATCTCACCATGCCCCATCCTTCCCTCATTTGGGTGTCGATCAAGCACTTCGAAGTTTGACGTTCCTTGAAGCAAAGTTAACCCTTATAGGCGGAATGAAATCTGAAGACATTATCATTCAACTTGGATATCTATGGATGAATAGAATGGTCTTTGGGGCTTGTAATGTAGGCCTTTGGTTTATGGTTAAGTGAAACAGTATTTCTGTACTTGTGTAACTTGGATATGCCCATTATTCCTTCCTTTTTTTGGATCACTCTAGACTGCCCGTTTCGGGTTTTCACCCTAGAGTTCATTTCCTTTCTTTTTACTGTAGGTTGCCTTGCATTCTGGCTATATACTGATGTTCGTTTTTTATTCAATAATGTTTGATCCTCCAAAACTCCTCGAAACTGAGATTTCTTGAATGAAGGACTATGAATACATTTATGGGAATTCTTGTGATTGGCACTCCCAGATGAAATATTATTCTTTCTTTTTTTCTTTTCTCTTTTTTTCTTTTCTTTTTTTCACTTTTTCTCTTGGATCGCTCTAGACTGCCCATTTTTGGGTTTTTACCCTAGAGGTCACTTCCTTCTTTTGTACCTTCGGATCAATGTATTTTGGCTGAATATTGATGCCAGCATGCTCAGGCAGACTACTTTTTTTTCATTTTCAGGATCACTCTAGACTGCCCATTTTTGGGTTTTCACCCTAGAGGTCATTTCCTTTTTCAAAATTGGCAATCTTCGGGCCGACTTGTCTTGACTTGGCTTCAATTCGAGCTTCTATACTGATATTTACTTGAAATGTGGATTCCTTGTGTCTCTTGCACATAGTTGAAGTCTCGTTCTTGTATTGTTTGATCTGTGTGTGAAGCATATACTGTATTCTTCATTTTCTCTTTTTTTTTTTTTTTTCTTTCTTTTTTCTTTTTTCTTTTCTTTTCTCTCTTTTTTAGACTGTTCATTATGGGTTTTTAGCATTGAATCTCTTTCTTCTTATTTGAGTCTATGAATGTATCCTTGAATCAATACGGATCTATACTGGTATTGATGATATCTTCTGCTCGAAGTTACTTGCCTCTCTGCAGCACTTCTGATATTTACTCGATCTGGATTGCTTCGGCCTTCTGATTACCATTTATCTTCTTTTTTGATTTTTCGTTCGGACATATCCATGTTTTCAACCACTCTCTTCTGATGATTTTCTGATCTTCATATCCAATCTGTATGGTCTCATCTGTGTCTTCTGGTAAAGTAAAAGAACACCATTCGTTGTCATATTCACAAATGTCTTGAGAATGCCTTCAAGGGGTAGAGGTTTAGGGTCAACTTTCGTTTCAAGGATCTTAAACGACAAGTGCCTGAGGAGATAAATTCTTAAAATGAGAACTGCCCATTATCTAAACACTCGTTTTTGTTCCTCTGTTGGCCTAAGTAACCTAGCAGATACTCACATTTACAGTATCACCACAACATTCAATCTCTTCTAAATATATGCAACTTAGAGTTGATCTTTGGATCTGAAGCAAATGTACTGTTTCATTCAAAATTCGAGGACCTGGTATAGAAATGATATATACATATGTCCATTCAAAAATGTGTGTATATGCATATGGGAAAACTAACCCCATAAAAATGAAATGTTTAAAGAATCAAGAATGTAAAAATGCTTTTCTAAATGGAAATGTGATTTTTAATTATAATAAACAATGATTTTTTTGTTGAGAATTTCTTTGTGAAATGATGAGAAAACCATAGGGACCTTTGGATTATCTCCAGGGTACTAACTCATTATGCCCCTTCCAAGGTAGTGTAGGCTTGCCTCTTCTCTTGTTTTTCCACCGCTGGATCAATTATCTCGTCATGACTCCCTCATCGACCAGCTTCTTGATTTTTTTAACGACCCCAAATTTCTTAGTGTCATGACCCAGCGCCTCAATGTAGAACTCACATATACCTTGACCAGATAAGGCCATATGTCCGAGATGTAATATTCTGAATATCTCTAAATATGTACTTGTTCGGGGATTTTTTCTCGGTGTTTCGGAGGAATCTGCCTGTCTTCTTCTTTTACGATCACGAGAACTTTTGAAAGTGGTACCCATTTATCTCTTTGTTTCCTTCTGCTCCTAGGCAGGTCTGGTCTTTAAACTTAGGTCCTGGAGTGCATGTTCATTTCTCTCTCCGACTGTCATGAAGTCCTCAAAGATGGCCTTCATTTTCTTGAGCATCTTATTAAAGAAGAAATATGAAAGGTTCCATAGAAGTCAATTTTCTCTTCATCTACGGGAGGCTGCACCTGGGTCGCTAAACACAGACACCTCAAAGCACATTCCTTGAAGCTTTCATCAGGTTTCATCTTCGTACCCTAGAGATACCGACGACTTAGTGCTAGGTCCAAAGCATATCATATCACGGTAGGTCCTGCTAGACTGTCGGGGAAGTAGTGGATCGGTAATTTTTCAATGTAGCCCCCCATCTTCTTTTTTTGCAGAATATGGTCACGTGATTCTTGGGGCATCTTGTTCCGTTATCATGCGCAAATCTGAAGTCTTTGAAATCCGTAGGAACGACCAAATCAGGGTTCAAACAGAGCTTTCTTGCATCAAAGGCATCAAACTTCTTTTTTCTTTCTCTTTTTCTCTCGAGCCCATCTTTTAACTGCTCGAATCTTGATTTTTTGAGTGTGTTCAATTCTTTTATTCACGATAAAACTCTAATTGTTCTTTGGATTACCCCCCAAAAATTTTATGCAAGGTAGTGATAGTGTTATGTAAAATATGTCATGATTGTACAATGTAATGCAATGCAATCCTAAAATATAAATATGAATGCAGTAAGGTATTGATTCCAAAAGTGATCCCCATAGAACGACGTTCATTGAGGACAAAAGGTTTCATTATATAAGATATTAGATATTTATAGTTACTGATAAGCTTCAGTGCCTACTTTCTTAACTTCATCAGTAGTCCGGTCAGCTTGCCTCTGTAGTCCAACACTTGATCCATGTTCTGACAAAGCCTGCCACCTTGTTGAGCCGCCTTACCTGCTCGAGTAATATCGATCTTTGGGTCTTCATCTATCCCCTGCTTAGAAGTTGCCCTTTCCAACTGAAGAGTGTTGAATTGTCATTGCTCTGTCGTCAACTTGTTTCCAAAACTCTTGTTAATGGCTAAGTTATTCTGTAGCTCATCTCTGGAGACTGTCGTACCTATTCCCAATTCCCTCAAACTTACCTGATAACAGCCTGATTTGATTCCCGCTTGACTAGTTTCTCTTCCTCCAATATTTCGAGTCGTCTTTCAACTGGACAGTACCATTCATCTATTCTTTAAAGGTGACCCAATCTGATATTCTTAAACACTCAGGAAAGCTTCTGGTGATCATTCTGCAAATTCAATTTTATCCAAGTTATCTCTCTCTTATCTGAGCTGGCTGAACTCGAAAGAATATCCCTCTCCTAGGATGCCCCTATCTCCGATCTTCAAATTTAACTCGCTTGAGTAACCCACTTCGGTATTACTCGAACTTTGTCCTGGATATCGATTCCCCCTCAACTTTGCCCCTCGGGTGATTGTTAGCTCACTATAGAATTGGGGAACTCTGTCTTCGAAACCTAAGATCCTCATCGCGATAAGATCTTGAACATCATTCCTGAGGGCCCCGCAATCCTCAATACCGTGACCCAAACTTCCTAAATGGTAACTACCTCTAGCACGTGTGTCGTAATCTCTCGGATAAGACGGTCTCTTCGCTAGAGACTTCACCGAGGTAATAAGGCTCTTGTCGATGAACATTGGGAGTAGTTCGGTGTACCTTACAAGAATCGAGATATACTTATTTTCATTACTTGCTTCTCAAGTTTCTTCTGGACTGAGCTCGATTTTTTGAAAGTCTGACTCAAGCATACCTTCCGCTTGTTTATTGATGCAGATCACAAGAAGGGTTCGAATTGTCGTATTTGGCTGACTTGGAGGTAGAATTCTGACTATCTCGCTCTCTATTCTGATCCTTAATCGGTTCTTCTTTCGGTCTGATGGATCCCTTACCTTTCGTCGAAGTATTCATCTGATTCATCACATCTTCCCTCTGCTTCTTTCAACTCTTGCACTTTACTTTGCTCATTACCAGTATCGTGTCTCCTTACCGTGTCTGACCTGAAGTCTTTAGATGGTTCCTCTTCTATTGTCTCTGATCTTGTTCAAAACCCTAGATCCGTGCCCTCTAATATCTGACCAGACGACCATTTGCCAACTATGAACGATTTCTGAGATTTGAGGAACCACTTCGGGAATCAATACCCTATAAATGCGAGAATGCATGCAAATGCGATGTTGATTCTCAAATAGTCTTTGAAAAACATTCAATAGAGAAAATGTATGTTTGCAAGAAATGAATTACAGGCAACAGTTGAATTTATTCTGGAGACCTTGACTTCGGGAAGCAAAACTTGTGCTCCACGTCTCGACGTCGTCTTTAGGATGATGAATAACTCCGTCTTCTCCTTTTATTCTATTCTATGGACTCGTGACGTCGTGATCTTTATTTTTGTGGCTTCTGAAAAGGACATCAGACAATATATTTTCTTCTGTAGATTTGGGTACGTCTAAACAGGGATGGATTCTATCGATCCTAGGGGATTACTTTAAAACTTTTTTGGGGTTTAAATTAAAATTTTCAAGGATCATTTGGTTTAAAAATTTCCTCTTTTTATTATCAAAAAGTTTTAACTTACTTAAAAATGAAACTTTTAGGTTTCTTTTTGTTATTATTATTATTCTGAAAGTTTTATGAGGGAAGAAGTTTCAAAACAAAATAATAATATTTTCAATTTTTTAAATGAATTAAATTAAAATCTGAGATTTTTTTTAAAAATGGTCAAATGTGAAGATTTAAAATTGGGGTTCGCGGCCCTGACTGAATCTTCTGCGTCGCACGTGCCTTACTATCGTACCGTCTTCTTTCTTGATTGGTCTTTGCTCGGCCTAACTTGTTACTGTAATATTATCGTTTCTGGCAAAACATGCTTTTTCTATTTTGAAAGCCTTTTAATGAACTGTTCTTGAATCAACACCATGTTATGATATGCAACATGAATGCAAATAAAGGCGTTGATTCCGCTGGTAATCACCCTTTCGAACGGCTTTCATGGGAATTAAAGGGTCCAGATTACAAAAAAAATCCATATTACAAAAGGAGTCCCTATTACAAAAAAGAGTCTCTATTACAAAAAGTCTTAATTACAAAATAAAATTCTACACATAAGCCCTAGCTCTACCTCTTAGCTTCTCGACAGCTCTGAGCAACTTGGTAAACCTTGGTGCTTCTTCCATGTCCGGGGTTACGAAAGGTCGGAGAGTCGCGGCTTCGGTAGCTAAGTCATTCACACACCTTGTAGTTCGTTGTATGTCCACCATCATGGTCTCGTGTGTATACTTTGGCACTATACGCATGCTTGGCAAATTGTTAGCTCAAATCTGTTGATTAATCTCTAACCAATGTCGCACGACTGGATCGATGCCATCCGTCCTAAGACACCTTTTTTCCATGATGAAAGATTTTCTAATCGGGCAAACCACTTGAATCAACGCCTCTATATAATGTGGATGCAATGATAATGCAACAAACGTATGTGTAAAATAAAAATAAAACACAAAAAGAAATGAGTTAGTACCAGATAAAAATAATAAATACATAAATAAAAGGACAAATTAAATAAGGTAAACAAACAAAACAACCCTATTTATCCCGTCTAAAACACCTAAGGTTAACCGCATGGCTCTAAAGGGGTGGGTTTCTATATGTTCTCTACATGCAGTGTTGGTGCTAGGAGGTACCCGAATTGTCCTTGCTGTCCTCTACTAAGAGTAGCAAGGCCCCCGATCATCACCCATTATAGGCTCCTTTCAACCGGGTTCAATTCGGGGACCCATTCGCTTATTATGCCGCACGAAGGGCGATATCCTTACGAAAGCATAAGGTACTCGAGCCCGAAGGTACTTGCTAGGCCTACACGGGAGAACGATATCTCTACGAAAGCATTAGCGTTTTCCCCACTTAAAAACGGGTTTATATGCCAAATTTTAAATGCGTTAAAATAAACGCGCAATTACAATCGAATATTAATTTAATAGTCACTTTAATCCGAAACTTCTAATATTATTAAAGCGGTAATTATTTGAAAAAGCTTGACTCTCTTTATTTTGTTAAAAACAAAAAAAGTCCCCAGCGGAGTCGCCATCTGTAGCGATGTCCCTCTTCTAAAAAAAAAAACGAGTTTCGAAGGTGTTTGTGATTTTTCGGATATAAAATATTTATTCTGTGGGGGGTTTTAAAAACCACATTTTATTTAAAAATTGGAGTCGCCACCGGCCACTTAGGTAGGCCGGACACCATAAAACCAGAGATTTAAAAAACTGTTGGGTTCGGGAGTCGGTTACGGATGGGGAAGGATTAGCACGCCCACACCGCCCAAAATTGGTACTTTAATAATTACCGCTTTATTAATGTTAGATTTTCCGGATTAAAGTGACGATTAGTTTAAAATTCAGTTATAATTGTGAATAAATTTTAAAGGCCCCGTTATCCGAGGGTAAACGCCCAACCACTATCACTACGCCTGATACTGGCCCCGTTTACGCTCGGATAAAAGGACACCGCATTGACAATTTATATATTCCATTATGCAAACTTAGTGAGCAAAATATAAAACATGGCAAATAATTTAAATACAATACAAATAAATATTAACATAATAAAATACTAATCTAATAAAATATTAATCTAAAACATACATACATAAATATTAATCTAACTCATAAATAAAAACATATCTAACATAAATAAAATACTAACATTCATAAATATTAATTTAAAACACAAATAAATATTATTCTAACACAAATAAAAACGAATCTAATATAAATAAAATATTAATATAAAACACAAATTTAAAACATATTAAATACTAATCTAAAACATAAACATACAAACTAAAAAATAAGACTACAATTTTAAAATAACTAATACTTCATTAAATTATAAAAATTACAACACTAATAAAAAAGGAAGAAAATATACCTAACTAGGAGCTCGAATAAGGAACCCTGACTGAACCCCACCGAGATCTACCGCGACCCCTCCAAAAATATTAACTAGATCGGACCTAAAATAGGACCCCGATCGAATGTTGGATCGAACCAACTGGAGTCGAGGGCACTGCCCCCAACCCCGGCCAGCCTTGCGGCCGGCCTAGCCCCCACGATTTGGGGGTGCCAATTGCATAGCCAATTTATTTGGCAATTTTGGCGTGGATTTCCCCTCCAATTGGGCTCCCTTTGCTGCCTCCAATTCCTGCCTATTTATAGGCAAAAGGGGATGGGAAATGGGTGACGTGGAGCACCCTGCTCCACATAATTTTCCTTTTTTTTTAATAATAAATTATTATTATTATTTTTTTGATTTTTTATATTAATAATTTTACTATTATAATAACACTAATAACACTAAAACCCGGTCAAAAATGAGTGATTACACTCTTCTTCACTTAAAAAGTCTTTCTATATATAATGATATCCTTAAAATGTCAAAAGTTGTCATCATGTTGTCACCACTTGTAAGATTTTGATTTTAGCATTTTTCTGGGCATTTCCATATTTATTTTTGGCTTCCCAATTACTTTAAAAATGTAGTAGACTCAATAAGCTTTACAACGGTATCTCATGGGTCAATTTTCGAGTTCTGGAGCTCAAGTTATAGTCAAAACCATGCAACATATTGAGTGCAGAAATTTAGTACGAGTTTATTCAGTCTATTTTCTCAATTTAAGCATTTACCCAATTCTTTTCACCTTAGATCATCTTTGGATTCAACTTCATTTGTTTCATAACTGCAATCACCAAAATCAACATATCTAAACATGCAATTAACACAAAATACACTTTATTAAAAATAACTGAAAACATAATAAAAATAATTAAATCGCAACATATTTAAAATACAGACCACAAAATATGAAATAACTAAAAACCTACAAATGTCAATAAAACACTGCAAATGTTCGTACTATAAATACTAAAATGAGACTATATTAAGGACTCATTACCCACCCGATAACATATATAATTAGGGTGAACAAAACTCGATTTCACTCAAAAAATCAAAATTTTTTACTGGAATTGACTCGAATCATAATTTCATAAAATCCACTCGAAAAACTTTAAATAAAGTTTGATTTGTAAAATGGGACTCAAATAACTCGATTTTTTTTACTAATTAGTGTATCTATTTTTAAGTTCGAGTCAAGTCCCTCAATTCTTCTTGATATATGTATATCGCATATGAATATATATATATATGGGATGAGATCCACTTATACTATGTAAAACTCAACCAGGTTTACACTAATTCATGACCATTAGATGAGTGAAATTGATGGATGAGATTAGAAGTAGGATATGTGAAGATTATCTCATCCATCCATTTCACTCATCTAATGGCTATGAATTAGTGTAAAACTAGTTGAGTTTTACATAGTGTAAGTAGATCCTAACCCTATATATATATATATATATATATAGTGGCGAAACTCAACATTATTTGTTGAGAAGGCCATTTTTTCAAAAACAATTAAACTTAGGGAGGCAACACTAAATTTTATATTTTTTGAGGGGGTCAAAGAGTAATTTTATCATAAAAATTTCTAATATTTAATATTTTGTGGGGGGCATGGCCCCACTAGCTCCTTTACAGTTACACCCTCTATATATATATATATATACGTATATATATCGTATATGACTATAGAAAATCGTTTAAAACCAATTAATATCATAGTATTATAAATATTTTCAATTAAATTTAAACATAAACTCAAATCAAAATTCATAAACTAAACTCAAAAATTTTAAATAAAATCTAAGTTATAAAATAAAACTCGTCAACTTGAGTAACTCAAATTTTTAACTTGACTCGACTCGATTGAATATCCACTCTAGGGATGGGCATTTTACCCGACTAGGTCGGGATCCGACCCGATCGGGTCAGATTTTTTAATGAAAAAATCGGGCTCGGGTCGGTCGGGTTTTTGTTAAGGGTGAACTCGGGGTCGGGTTTAGGGTGAAAAATATCCGACTCGACCCGACCTGGGACTAATTGTACAATTTTCCCTAATTTTTTAGGGATATTTATAATAATACCCCCTCTTATATATTTTTTTATAATTAGGTCCTTAAAATTAAATTTTTATTTACAATTTAGTCCTTTAAATTATTTTTTTATGATTAAGTCCTCTAAAATTATTTTTTTACAATTAAGTTCCTAAAATTATTTTTTTCTATAGGTCGGGTAGGGTCGGGTTTAGTAAATTTATTTTTGGGTCGGATCGGGTCGGATTTTTTAAATAATATATTCGAGTCGGGTCGGGTCGGGTGCAGGTCTAGGGTATTTATTTCCGGGTCGGGTTCGAGTAGGCAAAAAAACCGGCCCGACCCGTGCCCATCTCTAATCCACTCTATCCCTAATCCTATCTTGTTTAAAGGCTAAAAAGTTGTTAAATGAGGCTACCGTCTTTTAGTGAAGCGGATACGTTTTTAAGGCCCATCCCACTTGGTTACAAAAAAGAGCCATTGCAAGGGTCAATTAAACAAATCATGGGGATGGCTCTTTGTTCTTAGGCACACGCAATGCTCCCAAGTTCCTTCAGCGTTCTAATAATTCGTATCAACTACCAAGGCATTTCCAACTACAAATTTACAGGATATACAAATAACCAGGGTTAATTATGTTAAATTTTAAACTAATTCTTAAACCTTAAAATATTCTAATTGAGTTTTTAAAATCCTATCATCGTATCAATTAGATTTTTCGGTCTGTTTTTCAGTTAATTTAGGTATTAAATAAGGCTAAGTCAGAATTGAGGGTTGAAGGAAAATATATAAATATTTAAAAATAGGGGACAAAGTCATAGTTTATCTAATTTTTTTTAAAGTTACATAAATAAACGGTAAAAAAAATAAGTGCATGGTGTTGGTAAGAATACTGCAAGATCAAACCGTTAGCACTGACTGTATAATAATAAACAAAATAAAAGCAGATAAAGAAATTGTGTTGTGGTATAAACCACTGCCTTAGAAACGATTTTGTCTTGATGTGTGTAATCGCTGCTGTAGGCGGTCATCCACCGATGTTAACACGGTAGCTCCGAACAAATGTACACCCAAAGATCGGAGTGGTCAAAGGTGAAATTGCTCTTCTCACAGAAAGAATAAAAAGAACTTTGAAAACAGAGAACTTAAGGGTGCGTTTGGTTCTTGAGAACATATGCCATTTTCATTTTAATTTTCTTGGAAAATAGAAAACGTTAATGAAAACGCTTTTGGTTGTAAAGTTAGAAAATGATTTCTAGAAAATAAAAACAAAAATGAGTGAAATTTTGAAAACATTAAAAAGATGTTTTCACTATTTTCATTGAAAATGGTTTAGAAAAATGAAAAACATGAAAACAAGGGATTTTTAAAATTTTAAGTTTATTTAACCCTAGATCAAATCCTTCTAATGCCAGTTTTTTTTACATCTTTTTAATCCTTCTTCAATATTTAAATATCAATTTCTTTTAGCTTTCAAACATAAACTCTCCACTTTTATATCTGGTTAATCATTTGAATTCTTCTTCTCCTCTTTTTCTTTACCGGGTAAACAATTAAACCTACCTTTATTTCTCATTTTTATTATTACTATTTGTAAATATGAGTATTCATTTTTGTTTTTTTTGAATTTTTTGTGATAGTTTTGTTGTATTTTAGTTTTAATATTGGTATATTCGTTTCATAGGCGTGTGTGTAACACCCTAGTCTCGAATACGGAGTACCAAGGACCAAGGTGTCACATTGGGTCACCGGAGCAACCCAACAAATTTTTAAACCAATAAATTATACTTTTAAATACGAGAAAATATCATTAAATAATAACACTAAAACAATAATAAAAGTAGTTGTTCAAAATAGGTAGAGCTCCAATACCATCGTATATTAAAATAGTTAAAATAATCAAAATAGTAAATGAGTTACAGACCCTCAAAACACAAGTAAGGCTCTAGGAATACAATGGCCACTACACATAAGATGTTGTACTCTATGCACGGGATGCTGAAAGTCCTTCGTCGATGATGCTCCTCAAACACGAACAAAATCTACTAATCTGAAAATGAAGATAATTTGAAAGGTTGAGCTTTATGGGCTCAGTGGTACACAACTAATCTACCATACTTCAAGTAATTCATAAATATAAGCATGCAAATCAAATATATACATAGAAGCATAACATGAGTATTGAATAATCAAATTATGAGTCATCACAATAAACATAATCAAATCACTTTCATATCAAACTTGTCAAATTTTCAAACTTGTCAGATTGTCAAACTTATCAAATTGTCAAACTTTTCAGATTGCCAAACTTATCAAATTGCACATGTGCTCAAATATCGGGTATTCGGATAATCCGCGTCACTCATGGCCGCTAGTCAAATAATCTCGGGTGTCCGAAGTGTTTTCCCGAGCGCCACCCATGGCCGCTAATTAGTAATCTCGGGTATTGGAAGTGTTTTCCCGAGCGCCACACATGGCTGCTAGTTAGATTAGAGCCCGAAGGCTGTGCACAAACATAACATCAAATATATAATCAGAAATATCCAATCAAACATATAATCACATATATCCAAATAATGTTCCGTTTGTTCTAGAAGAAACTAGACTCGATAATCTTTTCAACCTTATAAATTTCACCTCCTAATTTGACTCATAAGATTTATGGTGAATTTTTGAAGTCACACTCATTGCTATTTTTGGAAACAGACTACTACCTTGCATTCTGACCTTTGCTCACTCAAAAAATTATTAACTCCTAATATATGACTCGAAATTAAGCATCGTTTATTTTAAACGAAACTAGACTAACGCACAATTATAAAAAAATATAAGATTCATTTTTTGATTTAGCTTGTGAAATTTCTTGTTATTTTCAAAGTTACTGCCTAAACAGTTTTGTAGAAAGTTTTGCTACCAGATTTCCTGACCTTCCAACACTAAAAAATTCATATCTTCTAAAATAGAAATCGAAATAGATTTCCGTTTGTTCTAAACGAAATTAGACAAACTCACGGTTCTAACGATGTATACCTCATGTCCTAATTATATTTATGAAATTTATGGTGGATTTTCAAACTTGCTGCTCATACATAGATTCGTTTCTGGGCAGATTTTATGACTTGAACCTTTAGCCTCATTTAATCATCCAAACATGATTTTCACCCAAAGACATACACCATGCATACATTATCACACAAGCATTATATTTATGACTTAACAAGAAGCATAAGAGAGTTAGAGGGTACCACCTAGATGGATGAACACTAACAAAGCTTCTTGCCTAGCTCTCTACCACTTTTTCCTTTCCTTTAGTTTTAGAATATTCACCACCCTCTTGAACTAATAAAGAAACACAATAATATTCATAGAAGACAAAATTAAAATTTTAAACTTGAAAATAAATAAAAAGGCATGGAAAATAAAACTTTGTTGAATCTAAACCCTCTTTTACTCCAAAGCTTCCACAATCATCCATTTATCTTGTCATGAAAAATCTTAATTCCAATTTAACACTCACCTTCTTGAAGATTGTAGGAGGGGATGCAATTTGAAGACCCATTTTTTAGCCCACGTCTGGAAATGTTGAAATGGGGAAGAAATAAAATGAATAAGGTGCTTATAAAAAGGGTGTAGAAACTATTGGGGGAAAATATAAAATACAGGAGAAAAGATGAAAAAGAAAGAAAATATTTTAAAATGAGAAATGGGATACAAAAATCCCTTAGCCCATGCTTGTACATCATCTGACCATACTCTCCCAATTAATGGGAGAGTAGATTTTTCTGGAACAATGGATTAATTACCCTTACAGCCATCCAACCTTTCGCCCTTCTTACATATGCTTCTAAACATTTTAATTTGCTTATAAAAAGGTCCAAAGTTCACTAGATTAATTCGAATAAAACTCAATCTCGAGATACATTTATCCATCATTCACTTGGGTCAACGTTCGAACGTTGACTCAAGAATTTGGGTTGTTACAGTGTAGATATCCAAACATATCGAGATTTTTATCATCATTTCGTGGACAAAGATACCATACACATTTTATAGGTAGGCAAAATGTGATTGAGCGAAGTATTATTTAGGGAAAGAAGAATTATTTAATATGAGACATTCTTTTGTTCAGAATGTGATTGAGTGAAGTATTGGTGTATTGAAAAAAAGATTTGTTATATTGAGATATATGCTCAATTATCCTCTTAGAAAATAACGTTGTATACCGAAAGCATGTTGTACTGTGCACAATTTTATTAGGTTAGGAGTTGAAAATGATGAATTATTTGAAGAGGGTAAAAGAGAAAATGAACAAGAACTTGATGATACAGAAGGAAATTCTTTTGGTTCGAACGAGGAGCACGTCACATTTGATATGTCACAAACTACTGAGATGACTCAGGTTAGAGATGAAATTGCAACATCATTATGGATTAATTATGGGACGAATTGAAAATCCAAAAAATAGTTATTAGGAACACATTTTATATTATTATTATTAAGAATATTTTTTTATTAATTTTAAAACTTTTGTCTATTTAATTATAATTAATTTATTATATTTTAATTTTCACCTAAAACATATTTTTATTTTAATTTAATTATTTGATAATTGCTTGTTCATTTTCATTTTGAAAAACTAGATATCAAACACATTTTCACTATTTTATTTTTAAAAACAAGTTTTCATTTATATTAACCAAACATGTTTTCATTTTTTGAAAACTTGAAACTGAAAATGATTTTTTGAAAATAAAAATAAAAAATGAAAATAGAAAACATTTTTTAGAACCAAACGGGCACTAAGATGTTATAGAATTCTGAAAAAACCCTCTCTATTTATATGCTTTACACACGGGTTAAAAATGGCAAATTGAATTTGTCTTAAACACTGATTTCTGAATTTAACGGCTGGTCAAACGGATGGTCAAACACTGATTAAAACTTTCCAGTTTTAATAATTCACCTATAAATTTGGTTCAAGAATTCTCATTTCAAATTTTCAGAAAACAATTCTAAAGAGATTATTCCGAATTTTCCCAAAAAGATAGAACGCGCGCAGACAAGTCGAAGAAACGTAAGTCCACGACCACGAATCAAACCGAACCGGTCAGACGGTAGCGACGACACGCTCGTGCGAGAGAGTTTTTTAACCATATTCAACAAGGGAGGGTAGGGAAGATTCTTTAAATACCCTTCCCAAGGAATTTACCCTCCCAATGTGGGATATAACCAACATCCCCCCACAAATTTGAAAAAATACTTTAAAAGAGAAAATATAAATTAAAAACGAGAAAAGAGCAATTGCGAGATTAGTTGCTTAAGCACTAGTGAACGTATTTGGAACTAGTACATAGTGATGATGAGTAATTTTTCTCTTAGATAAGTGAACGAATCTTGAACTTTCTAAGATTAGGGTGAACTCATAACATACAACTAACCTCTTCATCCATCAAAGTCCTCGATGTGTGTACAAAGAGTATATATAGATGTGTATATATGTATAGTCATCTTTCCTCAGAATTCTAGTAGGTGTTCTAGAAAAACGGCATAA
Organism: Hibiscus mutabilis; assembly: GCA_019671005.1. Taxonomy (NCBI): domain Eukaryota; kingdom Viridiplantae; phylum Streptophyta; class Magnoliopsida; order Malvales; family Malvaceae; genus Hibiscus; species Hibiscus mutabilis. The sequence continues at coordinate 15,557,425 of CM033724.1, read as the reverse complement.
TATTTTTAATAGAAGGTGGCTAATCTTTCTCACTTACATAGGTTATTTCATCAGGTTTATCTCAAAATAAACAACCCAAAATTGTGCTTTGAAATAATTAAGAGCTTTTACAACAACTAAACCTCACAATTGGTAAGGTGAATTTCTTCAAGTTCACTTTAAATGAACCTTCCAAACTCTGGGATAAGAAATCATTAAGAATAAATATTCAACCTCATTAATCGGTGTAGTGACCTCTTTGAAATCGCTAAAAATTTAATTTGTTTTTTGTTTGTTTTTGAAATATTTTTAAAGATTTGAGGAAATTATTTGAATAATTGAATTTTGGTGGATATTTTGAAAAGTTTTGAAAATTGGGGGATTTTTAAAATTCAATTTTTGAAAATAAAAATGGTGGAGTCACCACCGGTCGTTTTAAATGGGGTAGACCGGACGGGAGTCTGTTACGGATGGGGAAGGATTAACACCCCCATTCCGCCCAAAATTGGTACCAAAAAAATTAATTACCGCTTTTTAATACTGAATTTTCCAAATTAAAGTAACATTTAAATCAAAATTCGGTTATAAGTGTAATCACTCTTTTTTATCCGTTGTATAAATAGTGTACTGATCGATGTTAGTTTAATAATTAATGTATTATTAGTGCATGTATACATATCATATTATGTGTCTGTTATATATGTGCGATTAATGTGTGTGTAAAGATCGTGTGACATATGTGACTGCATGCATGTTATATGTATTATGTGCATATTATTTATTATAGTATTTGGATGTCATATGTGTGTTTACATTTTATGTGTGCACTGTGTGTATGTGTGGATATTTATGTTAATTATGCGTGTGATTATATGCACGTGTGTTGTATATTATGTTAATTAAGGACGTATTACATATATAAATGTCTGCAGGTTATACGTATATGTGTGCGCGTGTGTATGTATGTATTACCGTATTGTTATTTTTATTATTATTATTATTATTGTTGTTGTTGTTGTTATCATTATAATGTATGTATAAGTAGATAATGTATTAAACAGCCAAAAATTAAACATTCCGCAGTCCAATAAATATATTACAGAGCCCAAATTATGTATTACAAAACCCAGAGTTAAATTTTTACAAATCCCATTTCGGGTCCAAACCCTTAACTCATCTGAGTAAGCTAAACCCTAACCCTATCTTTTCTGATGCGTAGCCCAATCTGGGCCGTCAGATTAGATTTTGATCTAATGGTCCAGATCGAAGGAGGGCACCCCACCAGCTGGCCGAGTGAAGCCCAAGCGCGGGCCGTTGGATTCCCACTCGCGCGTGACACACACTTTCAAGACCCTTCAGATCACCGTACGCCACGTGTCGCGATCTGAGGCAATCCTGCTCATTCTAAGATCAGATCAAGGTTGTTCGTTTCTCGTGCAATCACAGCCGTTGGATCAAATCTGATCCAACGACCATGAGCGAATCTGGCAGGAAGGGCATCACCACCACATCGCTCCCTATACCGGCCGTACCAACCACTGCATCAAATCGGACGTGCAAAAGACACAAAAATGAGGGATTGCCAGTACCGAATCAACCAAAAATATGTATTTTATATTTTGTATCTACCAAAAATCAGAAGACACCAATATATGTAAACGAATCCAAAATATAGAGGGATCATCAGATAAAAAAAGCAATAACACAAAAAATTGAGATTCTTCAGTGGTAATATTCTCATTCTCTCTTCCTCTTTTCATGCGTGTAAGAATAAATAAATAAATAGTAATCATGGGGCTTTTTTTTTACTGGTGATGGTTCGAATCCTTATTGGTCGGCAACAAGCCTTGTATGGTGAGCCGTCCAGAGAGGAGTGTCCTCTGGTTCAAGGTTGTGGTTTTCTTTTCTTATCGGTTTCCTTTTTTTACCACTTTCCCTGGACGCCGGAGAGTGGTGGTCTATGAGGGTTTGAGCCGGTCATTATGGTCGCGGCTCACCTGAGACTGGCCGTACACGGTGGCTTTACGGCGAGATTTTAGGGTTGGTGTTTTTGGGGATTCAGAGAGAAGCGAGGGTACTCTCTTAAAGGTTAAAAAATGGGGAAATGTGAAGTTGGGGGCCAGCCAATAGGTTTTATAGATTCAAAAATAAAAATAAATGGTATAATGGCTCATTAAATCCTCCATTACTTTTGTTATTTTCAGTTTTGTCTCGCCCCTCGGTCAATTCACAAATCTGGTCCTTCTGTTTTTTCAAAATCTTTTAATTCGGTCCTTAAATTGACCGAAACCAATTTTCAAATGGTTTAATTACCCCATCGACCACTCCGCGTTTTCAAACTTTGCACCTTGAGCTTGCCCCTTGGTCATTTTGCATATTCAATCCTTGCAAGTCTGTTTTAGTTTTAATTAAATCCCTGAATGTGTTTCTTGTTTATTTAATATTTGCTTTATGATTTTCTTTTTATTTCAATTCAGACCTTTTCCCATGTTTGAATATTTAGGCCATTTACATTTTATTACGTGTTGTCAGCATGTTTATTTTGTTCGTATATGTCTTAATGTCATGTTTATTTGTGTTTTTCGGGTTGTGCCATGCTTTTGGCGTTGTTTCATTTTTTTGTTCGTACCATGTGTGTTTTTTAGTGTCGTATTTCAATTTAATTTTTACGTCATGCCTACCTATGATTAACATGCTCATTTATTCTTAATGTTTCTATATGTATTGTCTTCCTTGTATTTATTTCATGTGCGTTTTCTTTCATGTATATTATTATGCTATGCGCTTCATTTCGTGGTTCATGTTGACTTGTGTTTTATCATGTTTATACGTCTAGCATGAAATTCATATTTTTGCATCATAGGCTACATATTTGTTACATTTAATATCATGTTGTTATAGCATGCATGTAATTTGTGTCATATGTCAAGTGTTAAGTTTTAATGCTAGTATGTTACTTTGATTTATTAGTTTAGCCTCATTTTGTGTACGTCATGCATTTGTGGCATTTGTGATTTTATAGATTCAAGCATGCTAGGATTAATTAATTTAGTCTTGAAAGTATGTTTTTGTTCATGCCCATACTTTATTGTCATTATGATATGTTAGGTTTTACATCCATGTGTTTAATTTTTTACTTATTTTATAATATTTATATTTTATGTTTTAATATCATGTCAATGTAAATTGTATGTTTTATATTTTGCTTTCTAAGGTTGCATAATGGAATATAAATTGTTAATGCGGTGCCATTTTATCCGAGCGTAAACGGGGCCAGTATCAGGCGTAGTGATGGTGGTTGGGCGTTTACTCTCGGATAACGGGGCTTTTAAAATTTACTCGCACTTATGACCAAATTTTAATCGTCACTTTAACCCGAAAAGTTTAATATTAATAAAGCGGTAATTATTAAAGTACCAATTTTGGGCGGTGTGGGGGTGCTAATCCTTTCCCATCCCTAACCGACTCCCGAACCCAACATTTTTAAAATCTCTGGTTTTATGGTGTCCGGCCTACCTAAGTGGCCGGTGGTGACTCCATTTTTTATAAAACACAGTTTTCCTAAAATCCCGCGGAATAAATATTTTAATACCCGAAAGACCCCAAACACCTTGTAACCCCATTTTTTGTAGCGAAAAGAAAAAAAAGGGATATCGCTATAGATGGCGACTCCGCTGGGGACATGATTTTTGTTTTTCAAAAACAAATGAGAGTCAAGCTTTTAAAATAATTATCGCTTTACTAATATCGGAAATTCCAGATTAAAGTGACTATTAATTTAACATTCGGTTATAATTGCGCATTTATGTTAACGCATTTAAAATTTGGCATATAATCCCATCCTTTTTAAGTGAGGGGAAAACGCTAATGCTTTCGTGAGGATATCGTTCCTCTGTATGGGCCTAGCAAGTACCTTCGGGGCTCGAGTACCTTATGCTTTCGTGAGGATATCGTTCCTTCGTATGGGCATAAGCGAATGAGTCCCCCTGAATTGAACCCGGTTGAAAGGAGCCTATAATGGGTGATGATCGGGGGCCTTGCTACTCTTAGTAGAGGACAGCAAGGACAATTCGGGTACCTCCTAGAACCAAAACTGCATGTAGAGAATCTAGAAAACCACCCCTTTAGAGCCATGCGGACAACCTAGGTGTTTTAGACGGGATGTAAACAGGGTTTTTTTGTTTGTTTACCTTATTTAATTTTCCTTTTTATTTATTTATTTTATTCGGTACTGACTCGTTTTCTTTTTTGTTTTGCTTTTTTGCATACATCATTGCATTTGCATTACATAAAGGTACTGGATCAAGTGGTTTGCCCGATCAAAAAATCTTTCATTATGGAAAAAAGGTATTTGAATAAGGACGAGCTCAACTTAGTTGTCAGGCATTGGTCAAAAGTCAATCAGAGGACTCAAGGTAACAGTTTACCGAGTGAACGCATAGTGGCAGGGTACACCTACGTGAGCCTACAACAGAATGACTTATGGGAGCTTAAAAGTATTTGGGAAGGATGGGATCAAAGGCTACAAGACTTATTCTGTGATAGTTATGGCAACATAGCACAGTTGTTGTATGTTCGGGTCAACCCGCCTTTACTCCGAGACATCTTCCAGTTTTGGAACCCAGTTTTTTGCCGCTTCACTTTCAATGGGCAAGACATGATGCCTACGGTAGAGGAGTACGCCACATTAATTAATCAGAAGAATGTCCAGAAAGATTGGATTTATTCGAAGCCGTCAAGGAACCAAAATTACATTTCGAAGCTCAAAACCTTTACCGGAATGAGCGATGATTGGGTTAATGGGTTGATTCAGGTTCGAGGAGACAACATAACCTTTGCTTGGGAGAGTATCCAGATGAGGTAAAAAAGATGGACCTATTTTCTTTGGGAATATATGGTTTGGTCATCTTCCCGAGGGTTCTCGGAAACATTGACGTAGCCATTCTAGAGCTATTCGAGCGATTGAAGTGGAAGGTGAACCCAGTACCGGCCATTTTGATTGAAACCTTCATTTCTTTGAGTGCTAGCCGAAAACACGAAGAAGGACGTTTTAGAGGGTGTGCACAACTACTACAGGTTTGGATCCAGAGCCACATGTGGAAGACACCGACGAGGGTTTTAACGGGAGTATTGTTCCCTGGCTTTTTACCTTTGCGGGAATATTTAGAAAAGGAATTGCGAGAAGACTGGAAGATGAAGAAATGGTCTCATATATTTAGGAACATTCAAGATGGAGACATAGTATGGAGAGTTCTGTGGCTCGGCAGGGTTAGTCACTTCTTATACAGCTGCGACTATTATGACTGGTTGATGATGTTAGGACTTTATGGTGGGACTGCTTGTGCTCCACTTTTGGTGTCTCGACAATTCGGGTTGCGTCAGTTTATTCCCATCACCGCTGGTTTAAGTCGAAGTTAGTTCCCGTTCAAGGGTGAGTTCAGAGTAAAGGTTCAGACCATCATGAGAGCCTAGTATCACTGCTATCGGATCAGAGTAGAAGGAGATGTTGAGCCCATGGTCACCCTGGATTACGATCTTTGGGGGTGCTTAAGGGTTAACGACAGTATTCCAGAACCCGACCAAGGACCAACCATGTCACTCGAGGAGCATATGAGGATAGTACCGTCTGAGGCCGATATTTTGCGAAGTGAACTTGAGGAAGTTAAAAAGAAGATGGAGGCTTTACAGACGCAGCATATGGATGAACTCTACAAGGCGAGTTTAGAGGTCGACGAACGAGATGGGACCATCAGGCAACTGAAGAAGCTCAATGCAGATTTAAGTGAGAAAAATGCCCTTTACCAGAAAAATACTCTCCAGCTTTAAGCCAAGGTGCAGAACGCCGACCGAAGCCAATTCCTAGCCGTAGAGAAAGAAAGGATGAACGGTATGCGTCTAGTCAAGGATGAATGAGAGGCAGGTAAGCGGGCAATTGAGAATGAGATAGAAAGTTTCAAATTAGCCATCGAGAGTGAAAGACGATCTTTCAGGGATGCCATTAATCAAGAGAAAGAAAGAGCTAGACGAGAGATCAACAAAGGTAAGCAAGCAATCATCTACGAGAAGGAAAACACTGCCGTTTGGAAGAGAAGGTCCATGGGAAGCAGGAATAGACTACTAGAGATAAAAAGCTTGTACAACGACACCGTTCAGAGTTGGAATCAGAGTCAAGATCAGAATGCCGAGTTAGAAGGAAGACTGGCAAAGTTAGAGCATTCCTTTCAGACCTATCGTCAAAGGAATGGCTTCATTGAAATACAAGAGAGGGAGCGTGAAATTGTCATGTTACGAGCCCGAATTGAATCGCTTGAAGAAACTATTCAGGATTACAGGGAGAGAATTAGGGTATTCGAAGAAGCTGCAGCCGGTGGAGACAACTATTGGCGAAGAAGACTTCGTGATGCTGCCCGGATGATTCAAGAAAAAGACCAATATTATGCGACCCTGATGGTGGACATACAACGTGTTGTGAGACATGTGACGAATTTAGCTGCAGAAGCTGAAGCTCTCTGACCTTTCATAACCACGAATATGGAAGAAGCACCTAGGTTCACCAAGCTGCTCAGGGATATCGAAAAGTTAGGAAATAGAGCTAGGGCTTATGTGTAGAACTCTATTATATAATCGAGACCCTTTTTTGTAATTTGAACCCTTTAATTCCCATGAAAGTAGTTCAAAAGGGTGATTGCCAGCGGAATCAGTACCTTTATTTGCATACATTCTTGCATTGCATCATGACATTTGCATCATTATACATGCATTCATTTATTTTTGCAATAATATTAATAGTGTAAATATTGTGGCAGTGTGAAATTAAAAGCTAAGTCGCAACCATTCAGCATCCATACTTTACTCGACTTCAAAGCAAGTTAATGGAAGACATAATAGTCAGTTTAGAAAATGGGCAGAAGGATTTGGAAGCCCATTTCAATAAAGCTAGACAGAGCCTCAGGGAGCAAATCGCTCAATCACAAGCTGCGATAGTATCCGACATAACTGCATTGCTAGCAAAAGGCCTGGGGAAAGAAAAGATGAAAGATGAAGTCACCCAGGAGCCAGAGGGTACCGCATCTCACAATAAGGTTCAACCAATGGCGCCAAGTCCGATAAAAAGAGTATATATTAATCATGTTGTGGTAGCTGCCAGTCTTCAGGTAGGAGCATCCGAAGGCCAACCCATTGATACAGAGGCCTGCTACGAAGAAGAGGTGCCATATTTGAATTTGGTCGAGAAAATTCGAACTGAGGTAGAAAAGAAGTGGGAAGAAAGATTTTTTCTTATGGAAGAAAGATTCAAAGCGCTGTAAGCTACAGACGAACTGGGGAATGAGGCCAGTGATTTGAGCCTGGTATCCGACCTCGTTCTACCACCAAAATTTAAAACTCCGGAGTTCGACAAGTATGATGGAACTACATTTCCTTCTGCACATGTAACCATCTATTGTCGAAAGATGGCAGCCTATCTCAAGGATGAAAAGCTTTTGATCCATTATTTCTAGGATAGTTTGACTGGAGCAGCAATTCGGTGGTACACCCAGTTAAGCTATGCAAATGTCAAGACCTGGAAGGATCTTTCAAGGGCATTCATTGAACAGTACAAGCACGTGACAGACATGACCCCCAGCAGGATCATGTTAGAAAACATGGGGCAGAGTCTAATGAGAGTCTGCAACAATACACCCAGAGATGGCCGCTCAGATCCAGCCACCAATTCCTGAGCATGAGATCACGCCTCTATTTGTGAATACTCTAAATGGGACATTATTCGTTCACCTCATTAATAATACAACTCAGAGCTTCGCCGATTTGATCAGGACTGGAGAGTCTCTGGAATCGGCCACCAATAGTGGCAGGATTGATAGTGGGGAGAGTTCTTGGAAGTACAACAAGAATAACGAAATAAACACCACAAGAACTTACACTACTCCGAAGAACTTCACGGTCTCCCAGCCACAAGCATCTGCGGGGAAGGTTCAAAACTCAAACCAAAGAGAAGGAAAGCTCCGAGAAAGGAACATGAGAAGCCAGCCTTTACTCTGTTGCCATTCTCGTACTCTGAGCTTTACTATCAATTGCACAAAGCTGATTTAGTCTGCCCGTACTATGTTACTCCATTCAAACCTTTGTTTCCATCATGGTGTGATCCGAACGGGCATTGCGATTATCATGGCGGTGCCCCTGGTCATCCTACGAAAAATTGCCTAGCATTCAAAAAACTAGTACAGAGTTTGATTAATTCTGGAGTTTTGAAATTTGAGGAACCGAATGTAGCTGCTAACCCGTTGCCTAATCACGGGAATCACGGAGTAAATGTTGTTGAGGAGTACTGAACCAGGAAGGTCAAAGAAGAAATGTCAGAAATCAAGTCCCCATTACAGTGGGTATTCCAACAATTATGCATGGCTTGTTTGATTGATAGGGGCATGGTAGTGGTACAGAAAGGATGCAAGACCTATTGCGAGTTCCACCAGGATGGAGGGCATGACATCAGCAATGTAGGGAATTCAGGAGATTGGTTCAGCAGCTGATGGATAGTAGAAAGATAGAATTCTTTGAGGAAATTGTAGGAGAGAAAGGGTTAGATGTATGTGCATCAGATAGCCCTAATCTCAAATATGGAAAAGACATGCCTTTTGTCATCTCCACCAGGCCAGAGGGAGCAAGTTCACCCCAAGGAGAAGCTACAAAGGTGACTCCCAAAATTATCATCTCAGCACCATCCCCATTCCCGTTAAAGGACATGCGATAAACTCCTTGGAATTATACTGAGAGTGTAACCATACCAGAGAAACCAAAATCCGGTGAAGAGAAGGAACAAAAGGTAGAAGAAGGGCTAGCTTAGGAAAATAAACAAACGAAGAAAGATGAAAGTGTCAGCGAAGTGGGCCACTTCACGAGGAACGACATGTGCTACTCTTCGGAAGCTTTGAAAACTGCTAAAGCTGCAAAAACAAAGGAGAAGGTACACCGACTGGTCCTGCACAGATATTTGGCGAGGAACCCCATCTGAAGATAAACGAACCGGTAACTGAAGCTCAGGCCAAGGAATTTCTGAAGTTCCTAAGGCACAACAAATACAATGTAGTAGAGCAGCTGCGAAAGCAACCGACGAGAATTACGGTGTTGGAATTACTTCTGAGTTCAGAAAAGCATCGTAAAGCATTGTTAAAGGTGCTAAACCAGACATTTGTACCCGGTGACATTTCTGTATCCAAACTGGACAGAATAGTAGGGCATATCACAACATACAGCCACATCACATTCAGCGATGATGAGATCCCTAAGGGAGGTATGGGGTCCACCAAAGCTCTCAACATCACAACCCATTGCAAAGGGTATGTGTTACCAGGAGTATTGATTGACAACGGGTTAGCATTAAACGTACTACCTATGGTGACGTTGCAAAAGCTATCGATAGATGATTCCCACATGAAACCCTGTCATAACTCCGTAAGAGCCTTTGACGGTACACAAAGAGGAACATTGGGAAAGATTGAAGTACCCTTGTTGATCGGGCCGACTGAGTACATGATTGACTTCATGGTGATGGACATAAAACCAACCTACAGTTGCTTGCTGGGAAGAACATGGATTCACTCTGCTGGAGCCGTCCCCTTATCATTTTATCAGAAATTGAAATTCGTGATTGAAGGTAAATTGGTTACCGCAGAGGCTGAACAAGAGATCATCGCCTCGGTTACATCAGACGCCCTCTACATCCAGAACGATGAAGATGCTGCAGAATGCTCTTTCCGAGCGCTAAAACTGGTAAATGCTACATTTTTCACGGAAGGTAACATAATCCCTTGCCCCAGGTTATCTAACTGCACCAAGATGACCATTGCCGAAAATTTAGGCCGAGGAGCCAAGACCAGAAGAGGTCTAGGATTATTTTGTGCTTGGCTACAAACCAAGTGTTCAACAGAGGAGGGAAGAGTATAAGAGGAAAGAATAACAGAGAAGAGCTAGACTCAAGGGAGAAGACATTCCGTGGAGACCGATGTTTTTCCCTCATGTAAAGAATATTTTTGTCTCTAGAGGATTCGACCGTACAAGACAGAAGGTTGAGGAAGCAATTAGACAAAATGACAGGCTTAATCAGAATGAGATGTTTTGTGAATCACTTGAAGGGATGTCCATCAACATGACAGCTGAAGGTAACAATGGCAGCAACGTGCTAACCAACATCCGCCCTTGTCGTCCCGGGGAAACTCTTGATAATTGGAGCTACGTTGATCTAGTTGTAGTCTTTAGGGCCAGATTAGAGTAATGCTCCGAATTAACCCTTTTTGTTTTTGCCCATAAGCAATGGGGATCTTTTGTATATGGCACCTATGTTAACTTTTTGTTTGCAATGAAAGAATATCTTCCTCATTTTCTCAAATGGCAAACATTTCATTTACTTCATTCATTCACTTTATTCAAAATCATTCTCTTCCCAATACATTCGTTCTTATTTCATACAAGGTCCCTATAATTAACTGTATGAATGATTTTGAATCCAATCCCGAGGTAGATTTTGAATGCCCTGAGATTTTGGCAGAAATTGAAGAGGATGATGATGAAGCAGAATGCGAGGTCCCTGAAGAGTTGATAAGGATGATGGCCCACGAAGAAAGGCAAATCATGCCCCAGTAAGAGGAAACACAAATTGTAAACTTGGGAACCGATGAGGAGAGAAAAGAAGTGAAGATCGGGACTACATTTTCCTCAGAAGCCAGACGTGAGTTGATATCCCTACTCCAACAATTTAGGGACGTCTTTGCTTGGACCTATCAAGATATGCGGGGGTTGAATATAGACATAGTGGTACACAAGCTGCCCACGAGGCCAGAATGCAAGCCAATCCAACAAAAACTCAGAAGAATGAGGTCTGACATGCTGTTAAAGATTAGAGAAGAGGTGAAAAAGCAGCTTGATGCTAGTTTTTTGGAAGTTGCCAAATACCATGAATGGGTTACAAACATTGTACCAGTGCCAAAGAAGGATGGTAAGGTTCGTATGCGCGTAGATTACAGGGATCTTAACCGAGCAAGCCCTAAAGACAACTTCCCTCTGCCACATATCGACACGCTGGTTGACAATACCGCGGGACATTCATGGTTCTCATTCATGGATGGTTTTTTGGGATAGAACCAGATAAAGATGGACCTGGACGATATGGAGAAGACCACATTTGTAACCATGTAGGGCACGTTCTGTTATAAGGTGATGCCCTTCGGACTCAAGAACTCGGGGGTGACCTATCAAAGGGCGATGGTGACTCTTTTCCATGATATAATGCACAAAGAGATAGAGGTATACATGGACGATATGATCGCCAAGTCCCGAACAGAGGAGGAGCACCTTTGAAACTTGAGAAAGCTGTTTCAAAGACTACAAAAATATCAATTGAAGCTCAACCCGGCTAAGTGCATATTCGCAGTCACATCTGGAAAACTCTTGGGGTTTGTAGTGAGTAGAAGAGGGATTAAGATTGATCCAAAGAAGTAAAGGCTATCCAAGACCTACCACCACCTCATACTCAGAAAGAAGTTCGAGGTTTTCTGGAAAGGTTGAACTACATCTCCTATTTCATCTTTCAGTTGACGGATAAGTGTGACCCTATCTTCAGACTACTCAGAAAGAATAACCCGGGGGTCTGGGATGAGGAATGTCTGGAAGCTCTAGAGAGGATCAAGAAAAACTTGAAAAATGCTCTGATTTTAGTCGCACCGGTACCAGGCAGACCCTTAATCCTTTAATTGATAGTTTTTGAAAACTCAATGGGTTGCCTGTTGGGGCAACATGATGAGTCTGGGAAGAAAGAAAGAGATATCTACTACCTAATCAAGAAGTTCAATGATTGCAAAGCGTGGTACCCTCCAATTCAGAAGCTATGTTGCGCTTTGGTTTGGACTACCAAAAGGCTTAGGCAATACATGTTATACCATACCACCTGGTTGATATCCAAATTGGATCCCTTGAAGTTTTTAATGGAAGCACATGCATTGACAGGGATTATGGCCCATTGACAGTTGCTATTATCCGAGTTCGACATTGTATACGTGAGCCAAAAAGTTGTGAAAGGAAGCGCTATAGCAGATTTTTTAGCTAGTCGTGCTTCAGAGGATTATGAATCCTGAATTTCAATTTCCTGGATGAGGAATTGATGTGCATTACAACCGAGGAAGATGATGTTTCAGACGACGGTTCGTGGAAGCTTTACTTTGACGGTGCCTCCAATACCCTCGGCCACGGAATATGAGTTGTGCTAATCTCTCCGGAAGATATCTATTATCTCTTCACCAACAGACTAGAATTCTTCTGCACCAACAACATAACTGAGTATGAAGCCTGTGTTATGGGATTGAATGCAGCCATCGAAAGAAAGATTAAGGAGCTTCGAGTATTCAAAGATTCGTCCCTAGTAATTTATCAATTACGAGGAGAATGGGAAACTAGGGATCTGAAGTTAATAAAATACTATGAGTTGATCCAGGAGCTCATTAAAGAATTTGAAAAGGTCAGTTTCACCTACCTTCCTAGAGAAGAAAACCATATGGCAGACGCCTTGGCAACCCTGACCTCCATGTTTAAAGTAAATACGGGAGCATAAATGAAACCAATTGAGATGTAGACCTTTGAAAAGTCAGCTCACTGCTATAATGTGCAAGAAGAAATAGATGGCAACCATTGGTATTACGACATGTTGTAGTATATCAAGTTTCAAAAGTATCCCGAAGGGGCAAATGAAAATGACCGAAAAACACTCAAAAAGATGGCAACGAGATACGTTCTGGACGGGGAGATTCTATACAAAAAAAGCCATGACCAGACATTGTTGAGATGTATAGATGCTTAGAAGGTGAAAGAAATTTTGGCAGAAGTGCATGATAGTTTGTGTGGAACGTACGCCAATGGTCTGTCCATAGCTCATAAAATTATGAGATATGGCTATTTTTGGTCGACCATGGAGGGAGACTGCATCTATTACGCCAGGAAATGCCATAAATACCAAATATATGCTGACAATATCCACGCTCCTCCGTTACCATTACACACCATGAACTCGCCATGGCCTTTTGCAGCATGGGGCATGGATGTCATAGGACAGATTCATCTAAAGGCTTCCAACGGGCACCACTTTATTTTGGTTGCCATCGATTAGTTCACTAAATGGGTGGAGGCAGCATCTTATGCCAACATTACAAGGAAGACAGTGTACAAATTCTTAAAGAAAGAGATCATTTGTCAATACGGGTTGCCAGAAAAGATTATCATCGATAATGCTTCCAACCTGAAAAAAAAAATTGATGACTGAGGTATGCAACCAATTCAAGATAACACATCATAATTCCACGGCCTACCACCTTAAGATAAATAGGGCAGTGGAAGCGGCAAGCACGAACATAAAGAAAATCGTCGCAACGACAACAGGCACATACAAAGATTGGTATGAGAAGTTGCCATTTGCTCTGTTCACACATCAATAGGGGTAACTTCTTATTCTATAGTATATGGCACAGAGGCAGTATTACCCATTAAAGTTGAGATTTCGTCACTCGGGTTCTGAATGAAGTGAAGTTGGAAGAATCAGAGTGGGTGCAAGCTAGGTTTGACCAGTCAAATCTTATCGAAGAAAAGAGGCTGAAGGCCATCTGCCATGGTCAAATGTACCAGAAAAGGATAATGCGGGCATATGATAAGAAGGTGCGCCCAAGAGAATTCCGAGAGGGAGATATGGTGCTTAAGAAGATCCTCCCAATTCAGAAAGATTCTCAAAGGAAGTGGATGCCTAACTGGAAAGGGTCATATGTTGTCAAGAAGGCCTTTTCAGGGGGGAGCATTGATCTTAACTGAAATGGATGGAGAAGAGTTGAAAAATCTTATGAATTTTGATGTTGTTAAGAAGTACTATGTTTGAGAAAAAAAGAGAAGAAAGATGAAGCAAAAACCTGAAAGGGCATTTCATCCAAAAAAATATGGAGAGCTCGAGGCAAAAACCCGAAAGAGGGCGCCTTGAAGCAAAAAAATGATCCGAGTCAAAAACCCGTTAAGGGCGGCTCAGATAAATTTTGAGGTGAGGCCTCCAACAAGAAGAGTTATCCCCACAGGATCAGAAGAAGAAGCTCCAAGCAAAGATTCTATCTCGGTTGACAGGACCACGCATCATTCATACTATGGATACTTGGGGTTTTGCATTTCATGTCTTACTTTCCCTTTTCCTCATGTTTGCCATGACTTTCTTAAAACTGTTCCAAATCCTTAATGTTAATAAAATCACATTTTTGTGCCTTCCCTTTCTTGTTTCCTCATCATTTTCATAAATATCATGCAAACAAGTTAGCATAGACTTATGATAAGCAAAAGATTTTTGAGCATTACTATGATCTAACCCTGAGAATGCAGGAGATTAGGAAACAGAATTAACTTTGATTTCAAGTCGTCTACATGATATATGTTGAGGCATGACGAGCAGAAGGCTTCGAGCATCAGGATAAGACAACGAATGTCACATACCATTCATATTTGTTTGAGAAAGTATTCGAGACAATAATAGAGATATCTCAAGTGAAAACCCGAAATGGTGCCTAAAAAACTCTAAACTGAAAACCCGAAAGGGCACTTTAGAACCACAAACCCAAAACTCAAAAAAAAAAGGTTGAAATGGTTGAACCTAACAGTGACATGAGGTACCATGGCAAAAAAGAGGAAGTGGAAGAAAAAGCAAGCAAAAAGTCGAGGCTGACTGATCGCGTGACATTCATGCATCATGAATAGTTAGGCATCCCTAGGATTAGGAACATGCTAACTTATAACATTTTGTCCATTTTAAATAGGTATTTGCAGATTGCCATTGACTTTTGATCTGCCCCTTAGCAGTGAAGAGGTGGATTTATTTGAAGAAAGGTATGGCAGCCCTAGTAGCGTGAGTCCAGAAAGGTCGGTAGCCGTTCTCGGCGTGAATCCCTAAAATTGAAAGAAGATTTCGGTAGCCTTAGTAGCGTGAGTCCAGAAAGATCGGTAGCCATTTTGGCATGAATCCCAAATGCGAAGATAAATGTTCTATATAGGAAGAGCCCATATTTTCGAGCACTCGCAGCGAGAGGTTCTATATAGGAAGGACTCATAGCTCCGAGATTTCAGAAGCTAAAAGTTCTATATGGGAATGACCCACAGCTCCAGGGTTTGAAGACCAGCAGTTCTATATAGGAAAAACTCCTAGTCGAAAGAATCCACTTGTGACGCAGAAGGTTTTATATAGGAGAAACTGGCATTGAAGGCGAAGAGTTCTATATAGGAAGGACTCGAACTTTACCATCTCAAAGTGAAAAGTTCTATATAGGAAGGACTCGTAACGTGAGGCTTCAAAGCAGAAGGTTCTATATAGGAAGAGCCTGTAGCTCCAAGATCGGAAGGTAAAGAAGTTTTATATAGGAAGAACTTACGAGCCTAAAGATTCAACCGAGGAAAAGTGGAGAGTTCCAAAAGAACACGTGATTCCAAAGCTACAAACAGAGAAGTCGGACAAAAATGAGTGCTTATGATCTTTGCTTTGTTCCCGTTCTACGGGAACAAGCAAAGAGGGGTAACTGTAATCACTCATTTTTATCCGTTGTATAAATACTATACTAATATATGTTAGTTTAATAATTAATGTATTATTATTGCATGTATACATATCATATTATGTGTTTGTTATATATGTGCGATTAATGCATGTGTAAAGATCGTGTGACATATGTGACTGTATGCATGTTATATGTATTATGTAAATATTATTTAATAGAGTATTTGGATGTCATATGTGTGTTTACATTTTATGTGTGCACTGTGTGTATGTGTGGATATTTATGTTAATTATGCATGTGATTATATGCATGTGTGTTTTATATTATGTTAATTAATGACGTATTACATATATAAATGTCTGTAGGTTATACGTATATGTGTGCGCGTGTGTATGTATATATGTATGTATTACCGTATTGTTATTATTTATTATTATTATTATTATCATTATAATGTATGTAGAAGTAGATAATGTATTAAAAACCCAAAAAAATAAATAGTCCACAGTCCAATAAATATATTACAGAGCCCAAATTATGTATTACAAAACCCATAGTTAAATTTTTACAAAGCCTATTTTGGGTCAAAACCCTTAACTCATCTGAGCAAGCTAAACCCTAACCCTATCTTTTCTGATGCGCAGCCCAATCTGGGCTGTCAGATCAGATTTTGATCTAACGATCCAGATCGAAGGAGGGCACCCCGCCAGCTGGCCGCATGAAGCCCAAATGCGGGCCGTTGGATTCCCACTCGCGAGTGACACACACGCTCAAGACCCTTCAGATCACCGTACGCCACATGTCGCGATCTGAGGCAATCCTGCTCATTCAAATATCAGATCAAGGTCGTCCGTTTCCCGTGAAATCACAGCCGTTGGATTAGATCTGATCCAATGGCCGTGAGCGAATCTGGCAGGAAGGACATCACCACCACACCGCTCCCCATACCGGCCGTACTGACTGCCACATCAAATCGGACGTGCAAAAGACACAAAAAATGAGGGATTGTTAGTACCGAATCAATCAAAAAAATATGTATTTTATATTTTATATCTACCAAAAATCAGAAGACACCAATATATGTATACGAATCCAAAATATGTAAGGATCATCAGATAAAAAAAGTAATAACACAAAAAATCGAGATTTTTCAGTGGTAATATTCTCCTTCTCTCTTTCTCTTTTCATGCATGTAAGAATAAATAAAAAATAAACAGAGGGTTTTTTTACTGGTGACGGTTCGAATCCTCCTTAGTCGGCAACAAGCCTTGTATGGTGAGCCGTCTAGAGAGGAGTGTCATTTGGTTCAAGGTTGTGGTTTCCTTTTCTTATCGGTTTGAGAGAGGGGTAGCAGAGGGGGGTTTGTTTCTTTCAGGGAGTTTCTTTCCCTAGACGCCGGAGAGTGGTGGTCTAAAAGGGTTTGAGCCGGTCATTATGGTCGCGGCTCACCTGAGACTAGCTGTACAAGGTAGCTTTCTGGCGAGATTTTAGGGTTGGTGTTTTTGAGGATTCAGAGAGAAGATAAGGTACTCTCTTGAGGGTTAAAAAATAGGGAAATGTGAAGTTGGGGGCCGACCAATAGGTTTTATAGATTCAAAATAAAAAGAAATGGTATAATGTCTCATTAAATCCTCTCTTGCTTTTGTTATTTTCAGTTTTGTCTCGCCCTTCGGTCAATTCGCAAATCTGGTCCTTCTGTTTTTTTCAAAATCTTTTAATTTGGTCCTTAAATTGACCGAAACCAATTTTCAAATGGTTTAATTACCCCATCGACCACTCCGCGTTTTCAAACTTTGCACCTTGAGCTTGCCCCTTGGTCATTTTGCATACTCAATCCTTGCAAGTCTGTTTTAGTTTTAATTAAATCCCTGAATGTGTTTATTGTTTATTTAATATTTGCTTTATGATTTTCTTTTTATTTCAATTCAGACTTTTTCCTATGTTTGAATATTTAGGCCATTTACATTTTATTACATGTTGTCAACATGTTTATTTTGTTCGTATATGTCTTAATGTCATGTTTATATGTGTTTTTCGGGTTGTGCCATGCTTTTGGCATTGTTTCATTTGTTTGTTCGTACTATGCGTGTTTTTTAGTGTCGTATTTCAATTTAATTTTTACGTCATGCCTACCTATGATTAACATGCTCATTTATTCTTAATGTTTCTATATGTATTGTCTTCATCGTATTTATTTCATGTGCGTTTTCTTTCATGTATATTATTATGCTATGCGCTTCATTTCGTGGTTCATGTTGTACTTGTGTTTTATCATGTTTATACGTCTAGCATGAATTTCATATTTTTGCATCTTAGGCTACATATTTGTTACATTTAATATCATGTTGTTATAGCATGCATGTAATTTGTGTCATATGTCAAGTGTTAAGTTTTTATGCTAGTATGTTACTTTGATTTATTAGTTTAGCCTCATTTTGTGTATATCATGCATTTGTGGCATTTGTGATTTTATAGGTTCAAGCATGCTAGGATTAATTAATTTAGTCTTGAAAGTATGTTTTTGTTCATGCCCATATTGTATTGTCATTATGATATGTTAGGTTTTACAACCATGTGTTTAATTTTTTATTTATTTTGTAATATTTATATTTTATGTTTTAATATCATGTCAATGTAAATTGTATGTTTTATATTTTGCTTTCTAAGGTTGCATAATGGAAAATAAATTGTCAATGCGGTGCCCTTTTATCCGAGCGTAAACGGGGCTAGTATCAGGCGTAGTGATGGTGGTTGGACGTTTACTCTCGGATAACAGGGCTTCTAAAATTTACTCGTACTTATGACCAAATTTTAATCGTCACCTTAACCCGAAAAGTTTAATATTAATAAAGCGGTAATTATTAAAGTACCAATTTTGGGCGGTGTGGGGGTGCTAATCCTTCCCCATCCATAACCGACTCCCGAACCAACATTTTTAAAATCTCTGGTTTTATGGTGTCCGGCCTACCTAAGTGGCCGGTGGCGACTCCATTTTTTATAAAACACGGTTTTCCTAAAATCCCGCGGAATAAATATTCTAATACCCGAAAGACCCCAAACACCTTGTAACCCCGTTTTTTTAGCAAAAAGAAAAAAAGGATATTGCTACAATAAGTGCGAGTAAATTTTAAGGGTCGGTTTATTTGAGAATAAACCGAAGAGCTACCATCACTGCATTTGATACTAGCAACGTTTATCCTCGAATAAAAAGACGCCGCATTGACAGTTTATATATCCGAATGATAAAATAAAGCAAATATATATACATATATGCGAAATAAGTGCATAAATAAAGGCGAAAATAAAATGTACGAAAAAAGGACCGGATCGAACATAAAAAAGTGCGTAAAATAAATACGAAAATTAAAATGCGAGAAATTAAAGGCATATTTAAATCCTAGGGTGATCATACTGATTAGGATTCAATTTACAACTCAATCGGGCGCCAATCCAACATCTAATTGCTCGAATTTGTATTACAAGGACAAAAACATAATTTCAAATATTTACGAGGACTTCACAAAATTAAAGTTACCAATCCTCAATTAGTCATATTTCATACCTTCGTATTAAATCCCATCGCAAAATAACCATCCAAACCCATTTAATTGCATAATTAAGAATCATGGACCAAAATGCAAAGATTTCAAACATCAGGAAGCATCTCAACGGAATTAACGGTCAGCGTATCGGTGCAGGTGTCTACCGTATCAAAATGGAACTAAAGGACAAAGGCATACCAATACGGTCCTCAATCGTATCGGTACAGGCTTGTGTGTTTTGAAAATTCAGATTCCAGTAGCCAAAGACCGTATTGAAACGGTAACCCGTGTACCGACACCTTCACTATTTCTCAGCTATGCATATCGATACGGTTACCAGGCATATCGGTATGCCTAGCCTATTTTGAACAATCTGAGCTGAAATATATCCCCGCATACCAAAACCCTGAGGATCTGTACCGGTACGGTGAGACCTGTAATGACCCCTAGGTCCAACAAACATGCATGCTCGTGCAGAATATAGGAATACGTAGAATCGAAATCAATCAAAGATAACAAAGTTATAGACTGCAAGGTAAAGTTACCTACAATCACATCAATATCATTCCTCCCTACACGGTGAGTAAAGACCCTCGTCGGTCCACCGCCCCCTGGCTAAACAGCTATGGTATGCGCTACCACTCTCTATCCATCATCTCTGTCGCTGAAAATGTCCACGGCTGCACCCACGACCTTTTGCGCTACACCAACCGATACATGAGCCTAACCCTCTCTAGATAACTGCGGACAATCCCTCATGAGATGATCCCACGATCCATAGCTCCATCAAGTGATCATAGCACCCCAACATTCCCCCAAATGCCACCTCCTACACTTCCTATACTCGGGAGCTCCAGCATAGGTATTATGACTCTGAAATCCATGCCCATCACCATTTCTTCCACGCCTTTGATTCAGACGGTACCTTCTATCTCTGTGCCTCTTATAAAGATCCTTACCAACATCAGACTCAACAATCCTCTTTCCCGTAGAAGAACTCCCAGAACGAGCAGACAAACCCAAATTTTGTTCAATGTCCTTAGCTTGAGAAACTAGGACAAACTCTGTATAGTCTGTCACCAACATATACGTCTTCACCTCCTTGATTAACTTGTAACAGAATGATCACACCTCTGTCGCTCATCTGGAACCAATTCAGGAGCATACTTACTCAACCGAACAAACTAAACCTCATACTCAGAAATATACATGTTTCCTTGCTCGAAAGCCATAAACTCCCTCTTCTTCTCATCCTTATATCGAGTTCCCAAATACTTATTCTTGAAAGCCTCGCAAAAGAATTCCCAGGTAACATTAGCATGTTCCATGCCCACAATCATAGTTGTCCACCAACTGTAAGCATCACCCTGAAGCAACGACACAATGCACCCCAACTTGTGCACATCTGTACACTCTATTTGGTCAAGGATCCTTTCTGTGCTAGCTAAACCACTCTCGGCTACTTCAGGAGCCAAACCTCTGAACTCACTGCCACCTAGGCTAAGCAAACGCTCCAAGGGTAACCCAATATTAATAGTTGCAGGAGCGATATAGGTATATTCACTCCATCCATGGCCTCCTAGAAAGCTCCCGTTATTGCTTGGACTAACGGTGTCATATCTCCAAAAATAGGTTCTTGTGGTGCCAGAGGTGCACCACCCTCTACTCCAACACCAACAGGAGGAATCGGTGGAGGAGGAGGCAACTCATCTCGTGTGTATCTACCACACTTCCTATGTGAGATCTAGTCTCTTGTCTCGGTCCCATAAGCAGAAATACGAGTCTAAAACATGATAATGCAATAAAAAAAAACATTATGCCAGCTCGCAGCAAGAATCCAAGTCATTCTTGTTTAAAACAAAATCATTTAACTCAAATAGTAATAAGGCAATGTGACCCCAAATTAAACACTCCAAACATACCACATATCGAACACAATTTCACTAATTCAATGATCGTACATGTCAATCAACATGTTTATACAATATCAATCAATCAAACAACTATACCCCACCTTCCAACAATCATAACCTGGCACTAATACCACCAAATGTAACCCCATTGACCAGGTTTAGTTGCAAGACTAAATCGAGCGAGCTATATTAGGGTTTGCCAAAACAAACCTGAAAGATTTACATTTAAAATGATATATTTTTTCTTTTATCTTGTCTAAAGGCATATTTAAAGCCTAGGATGATCATACTGATTAGGATTCAATTTACAACTCAATCGGGCACCAATCCGACATCCAATTGCTTGAATTTGTATTACAAGGACAAAATGTAATTTCCAACATTTACGAGGACTTCCCTAAAATTAAAGTTACCAATCCTCAATTAGTCATATTTCATGCCTTCATATTAAATCCCATCTCAAAATAACCATCCAAACCCATTTAATTGCATAATTAAGAATTAAGGACCAAAATGCAAAGATTTCAAACATCAGAAGCATCTCAACAGAATTAATGGTCAGTGTATAGGTACAGGTGTCTACCGTATCAAAATGTAACTAAAGGACAAAGGCGTACCGATACAGTCCTCAAGCGTATCGGTACGGGCTTGCGTGTTTTGAAAATTTGGATTTTAGTAGCCAAAGACCGTATCGAAATGGTAACCCGTGTAGCGACACCTTCAATATTTCTCAGCTATGTGAATAGATACGATTACCAGGCGTATCGGTATGCCTAGTCTATTTTGAACAATCTAAGCTGAAACAGATCCCCGCGTACTGAAACTATGAGGATCCGTATCGGTACGGTGAGACTTGTAATGACCCCTAGGTCAAACATATGACACTTTAGCTCAACCTAACACCCATCATTCAACATTTAATCAACATATAGCAACCCAAACATGCCATCATCAACAAGGAAACATGGCAAGAGATCAAACTAAGCATAGCATAGTTGAACATTCTCCTAAGAGAATAATTTCTACCCAGGCATGCTTAAAGTCTCCCAACCCCTAAAAACCAAGTATAAAACCTCAAACAAGTCCAAAACAATAATCCAAACTTATACAAACAGGGAGTAATTAAAATATATCTCCCAAAACATCTCGATCACATTGCCTTCTTATTACTACTTAGTATTTATGAAACCATACTTTGAATTGTACCAAATCCTTGGATTCTCCCTTGCTCATGTGCTATCCGGGAAAGTTATTTCTCTGCATTGATGAGGAAAAGAGAGCATAAGCTATAATCTTAGTGAGGAAATCACTAAAACACTCATCAATGCATTTAAAATCATCAAATTCAAATAACATGTAATTGTCTCATGGCAAAACATCTCATGCTTCTCAAAACATCTCAAATATGCACATTTAAATCATTTTCATCACATATGTCATGAATTCAATCTCTACCTCAATTTAAGCTTCACATCACAACACTTTTATAACAAGATTAAAGAGTACCACATGTATAAATCACATTATACAACATAATCCAATTCATATGATACATTATCTCATGTATTGGCTTTCAAGTGACTCATAACCAGCAACCTTTCATTTCATAAAACACATTGGATACACGGATTTCTCAAGTGGTTCACACAACCACTTCGCATACATACCTCAACCGAAGTAATGACACAATTTCCCACCTCAACGGTTTAAACTAGAGTAACGAAACATTTACCCACCTCCACAGTTTGGATGTATAAATCCACCAGCGGGAGAAAATGGAACATTTACCCACCTCAACCGCTGCGATTCTCATGGTGGAACTTACGGACACTTACACCCCTCAACACACATGAGGTGACTTTTTATAGTGCACTTTTAACCCTATGGCTAGCCAACTATATCCGATAACATTTTAAACACAACCACTTGCCAATATATTCAATAAACTAACATTACCCCATTGTTTTACATATGCATCAAATCAATCCAACTCAAATACATTAAACCATGCATTTAGTATTCTCAAAAATACTTTCATGAACCATATGCCATTCTCAATAATCATAATAAATGATCATTTGCAACATCTTTCACTTTCAAAACATACATAATACAGTGAGTAATCAAAACCATAAACATGTGCATGAGATTTCATTTTGTAAAACCAAAATCAAGAGAAAACTCAATCGATACTTACTTTTGAGCTTAGATAAGTCTATCAAACTTTATCTAAACTCCAACAACTCTTTTTCAAACCTTTAAACCACAGTAAAACACTTTTCCACTCACCAACAATCTAACGATTGCTTGCCGATGTGCGAATCAAGCTTCGAAGCCTCTGCGCTTTCTTCGAAAGGTAAAGGATTTAGTTTCCTGCTTTACCCAATCAAAACAGATGATTAAAACACATCTCTGCATTACAAACCTCCAGCAACAACAAACAGAACTTTGCCTCACAAGAATCCATCAAACACATCTCTAAATCTACCAAGAACACCACTAAACCTTACTTCAAACAAAACCCAGCCAAGATCTAATGATTCTAACACATCAACATCATCAATTAACATCCAAAAACATCCTAACCACGTCCTTAAACCTCCAGCAACTCTACAGCAACACAATCACACCAAAAACTAACTATAAACAACCTAGAAAACTAGCAATCCATATAGTTTCGGGATTTCATTAATTAATCAATTCTTTTAACATTAAAACACTTCCAAATAGAGATCTAAATCAATTAGATTCATCACTAAAACAGTTCCAAATCAATTTCCAACAACTTCCAAATAAAAAGTCCATTAAATCAACAAATCCATATTATTCCTTAACATAAATCAATAACAAAGGATCAAGAACTTGGGAATTTCAATAAAGAACCTTTAATTAGAGGAGAGAAATGAAAATCACCTATAATTGCTAATTTCTCCCTTAATTGGCAAAGCTTGATTGAAATCCAAAGAGATTTTGCATCAATATTTGAAGAAATCAATTAGAAAACAAAAATAAAATCAATAGAGATTGTTTCCTGAGAATTTTGGAGTAGAAATGTTAGTTTGGTTGCTGAGAAAGTTGAGAGAAAAAGGTTGGAAGAAAAGTAGTTACGTAAGAAAGTGATTTTGCAAATTAAAAATCCTTTTAATAAATCCCTTTTTATTTAATTATAAAATCATTTAAAAACACCTTAAAATAGCCTAAATTAATAGAGAAATCTGTTGAAAAAGATTGGTCAAATAGCTCCTTAAAGATTCTAAGTTTTGACCCTTTTACGATTTAGTCACCAAAAATAGTTTTAAAAACTTTTAATTTAGTCACTAGTCCAAAATGTCTTAAAATCAGACTTAATTTCCTCAAATTGATTTTACAAAATTACTTAAAATATTAATTAAGTAATTTCTAGCATTTTTCATATTTTATTTTGACCAAAAACAATTTTATAAAATTTAATTCCTGAAACTATTCGAATTGCCTAAACATGTTCTTCCGAACCACCTACCCGATCCGATCCACATCTAGGCCCAATTTCAGGGTGTTACATAGTCCCTATATTTTAGTAGTTTTATGATTTAGTCCTTAATTTTGTATTTTGCTAAATTAGATGCTTAATTATGATTTGTTTAAGCTGAAAATTGACATGCTAACATGAAACATGGTTAATTGATTATTGGTAACCTGAAACTTGTATAAGTCCCTATAATGATCTTGAAATTTCTTTTTGGTCCCTAGAATGCTTGTATTTGCAATTGAGTGTCTTATCGAACGTTTTGCATCGAATGAAAATTGAACCGCTACTTGTGTAAACAACATAGGTCTTAATAATACATCTAGATAAGTACAAAAATGGACTGTAATTTGAGTAAGACAATTTGGTTTTGCTTCAACAAACCCAACATGATCTTCTTGTTTCGGGTCAAACGACTAGGCCGGGTCAAGGGGGTTACACTTCTAGAACAAGATTTACATCCATGACAATAAAACTCATTGACTATGTTTGGACCTTTATTTTCATAAATTTGTAATGAGGAAATGTGTGCCATCTTTCCCTTTTGGATTATGTTGGGGGTTGTAATCCCCTTTTGGATTGTATGTTTCGATGGTTGATTTGCTAACATGGTGTTTGTTGATTTTAGAAGTTTATGTTGATATGTTTAATAAGTACATGTATGTTTGATTGATTTGGAATATAAGCATGTTGAATTGAGGTATGATATTTCATGTTTTTGATGAGTTACTTTAGTCACATTATGTCTATGTAATGTGCTTGTAGTGTATTATAACCTTATAAGCATCTTTGGATCTTTTCGGTTATTTTTGGTTTGGTTTTATGCAAGCACATGAAGCATACCTTTAGAAACTATGATTCATTGTAATACATGTAAATGCTTGATTAAGTGTGCTTTATGTTGGTATATTAGTATAAGCATGTTTAGGTCGGTTGAAGGTGATTTTGGATGATTCAAGCTAGTATTGTAGATTCCAATATGTAATACAGAGCAATACATACTGGTACGGACCATATACATACCAGTACTTGCCTCTAAAAAGTAGTATTTTGGGTCAGAGCGTATCTGTACACCATACTTAAGGGATCGGTACGGACCCTACCATACCGATAAAAAGGCTAAACCAGTATTGACTTAAGCTACTGGATTTCAGATGCGAGCTTGTGTCCCGGTATGAGGTCACTTGTACTGGTACGAGCTGTAGTTATTTTAGTTAATGGCTTTATCAAGTTTTGATTCTTTACACTATGGTCACCGTATGTTCATGCATCAATTGACTAAGTTATTAACATCCGCTTGACCTTAAATTTTGAATATGGGTTGATAATATGTTTACTTTTAAAATGATTCATTTATTTTTTGTAAGTCTTTATAATTTTAGAATTTACATTTTGTCCCTAAATTCATAATATGTTCAATTAAATGTGTAATTGAAGTCCGTTTGGCATGAAACTTTTACCATTGCTTAATTGAAATACATAGGACTCAATGTTGCATCTAGACTGTGAAAAAATTTAAACATATACATAATTTGAGTTGTTCAATCTCGTATTCACTTATTGAATCAATGTGATTTTCGTCACTCGTGTAACACCCCCTACCTGGTATGGAAGAAAATTGAGATCGAAGATGTCAACGAAATTCAAATAAGAGAATCAGACATTCAAATCAAAATAAAACAAACCCGAAACATGCTTAAAATCAAAGAAAAACATTAATAATTATTTATCATGGATCTTGAACCAACCAATACTGATTTTGAACAATAGGGACTAAATCATAAAATTTCAAAAGTTTAGGGTCTTATTTGTAAATTTCTAAAAGTTTTGAGCATCTTTCAAAATGTTTAATTTACACTCTAAATATAATCTTAAATATATATTTTTACAAAATTATGAACTTCAAAAGAAACAGAGATCAATTCTGACATCAATTGGTCATGATATGATATAAGGACTAAATTGCAAACTTTTCAAATTTCAAGGGATCAATCCCTTTTATGTGGGGATCAATCCTTTTACACTAAATTCATGGAAGATCATTTTAATTAGCTATTGGAATCTTAGGGATCGATCCTTTTTGACAAGGGATCGATCATTTATGCCTAAAAACCTAGAACAAAGCATTATGCATAATAATTAACCAATTTATTCCTAAATATCATATACACTAGCTTAGAACATGATTTATCACAAAAATTAACACCAATAATGCATTGTAAATCATCAAATTAGTATTTAACTTAGTTTAGTTCACAACCACCATCACATACACAAACACAAATACATTAACAAAACTCATGATCAAAAGCTAGAAATTTCCAAGTGTTGCAACCATCACATAATTCACACATATCAAACAAGTGATGTAGCTTACTATACATGATCTTTCCTAATTCATATTAATAACAAACCTACTACACCATATCAATCACATATGCATCTGCATACCAAAACATAAATCACATAACATATCATACCAACTATGAGATTTGAAATACTAGACATATTACAAACTTAGCAAGCATAACCAAGCAAACTTGAGTAAACTTCAAAAAAGAATGGAATGCTAGAATGCATCATGAAAATTAAATTTCATATGCCATTACTAGGAGTTAGGCAAAAGGGTACATTACTCAATGCCTAAAAGGAATGACTTGCAACTACTCTGGCATTGTCGACTGACTAACGCTTGGTAAATAATTGATGAATGAATGTAAATATGACAGTAAATAATGCCAAGTTTAGGTCTTTTTGCATGCAATTATACACGGTCAGCAAGTAATACAACAGTAAGTTGGGAATCGTATCCATAGGGATTGTCCAAGAATAAAATGTCACATTTTTACTTATAACTTGAAACAAATGAGTTTGATTTAGATTTTGGTATTTAGATTAATAAAAATGACTAAGGAAAAATGTAATGAAAATTTAGGAAGTTTGGCAAACAAATGCATTCAGATGGATGTTGGCATTGGAAAGGGATGCTTGGATTTCACACTAGCAGTGGCAGCAATTAATAACTTTCAGACTTTGTTTCATTGCCGAGTAGATTTTAAGGTAGTAGTGCCTCTGTCGATGGTAATACCCTAAGTCAATTATGATTAACCCTATATGTCTATAGTAGTGTTTCTCAACCATTAACTTGGCAAAGTTTTAATCTTTACTCCTAAGGGGTAGACTCACTTTTGAAGTAAGATCATCTATTTGAACATCTTTTGTCAAAGATTCTCACCTTAGTACATGACAATTAATCATTATCCCCTAATTTTGTTAAGATATTAAGGGATAATATGCATGCAATTCTAACTATCTATGGCAAACAATTTAGGGAAATTAAGTACTAGCAAGATAGACAAAAATGCCAAAGTATGTAATTATTAAAAGCTAAAAAATAGCTGAGCATTCATTGTAAAAACATCCCCAACCAAGTTAAGAAATTAGTTCATGGTTGGGGGAACCATCAATACCATATTATTTGAAATCAACACCATCATACAATCAGATCTAAAATAAAAAGAAATGGACACAGAAGGAGATCCGTTGATGCAACCCTTCAATGGATCTAGAGCTCCCGGTCTTAGCCTAGTCGAACCATAGTTGCCTTCTTCTTTAACAATGTTGCAGCCTCCTTGATCAATTCTATTCGGTTCATCGTTGGGATTCCTTTAAATAGACACTCGTGGAAACCCTAGATTGGGTTTGAATTTGAAAGTTGGTTACGCACTTGAGATAAGCGTATTATCTTCTTATCCTCTAGTTTGAATTTAGGGCTGACTGGATCTTTGACCAACAACTAACTAATTGGACTTCGACCATCATTCTTTTGCCTAACAGAGCTTGGCAGTCCTCATTCTACTTTTTTCCAATCGCTACTCGGTATTTCTCTTCTGCTCCTCCCGCCATTAGCTCTTGTTCTGCTCCTACCATCCTGCTCATTCCATACCACAACAAAGAAAATACACATTTACTCTAGCAAAGTAAACGTTCCTCCACTCCTTAATGTAAATGCATGATTCTACTAGCTAAATGCACAAATATGTACTCAAAGTCAAGCAAAAAATATATATATATATATATATATATATATATATATATATGAAAAGTAGTACTTTTGAGGAGTTAACAAGCACGATCCGATTACTACGAAGACGAAAAACCTAAAATGTATGCAATGAAATAGAGTAAGCTTACATAGCTTAGTGAGGTAGTGACCTTTAAGACTTATGATGTATAAATATTTCAATGATAAATGATTATATGAATCAATGTAAATAAGGCATATAATGTTATTCCATGCACATAAGTTAAAGATAGTATGGTTCAATCTTATTCTTCCAAGTCATATTATATATTAGCTTTGTTTTATGAAAGCTTCATTAGAGTTCAAGAGTTTTCAAAGCTTGCATAGGACGTACTTTTGCATTTTCTTTCATGTCTTACACTTATCATGTCTTATCAAGATTCTATAAGAGTTCTCAATAGAGTTCATATCTGAGTTCATGCATTTTAATAATATTTGCCTTGGATCATATTGGACATAGGTAGCACTAGTCCATTTTTAACCATATTTGTCCGTGTTACACATAGCACAAAGCACAAAGTAATGACTAGTGTTCAAGCATAACACATATATGGGATCGTCATCCCTGAGCCGTAGCCCATGGACCGTAGTTTGAATATTTTATTATACCATACCAAAGCATCTAAAGGCTTCTATTGTTTAAGCAACTTATAGAATTTTAAGCTTTGTTATTATGAGTTTATGGCATAAGTGAGTTATTTGCTACGGAGGATATAAGTTCATAGGTTAACAAAGCATTTCTTAGTATTTTATGGCATTAGAGATTGTAATTTATTTCAAAGTTTCATAACAAAATTTATGAGCTTACTTTATTCTATCATTTCATTTCATAGCATAGCAATGCACCAATGCATATCAAATGCAAGCATAACCAAAGAACTTACCCAAGATATCATTCCATAAATATAACCACCAAAGGGCTCTATATGAGCCATATGCAAAATGATCATGTGCAAATACATTAGACACATAGAAAACAAATATTGAAATGACAGTGTCATCCGAGACAATGAACTACACTCACCTACTATCCCAAAGTTACATGATATTTTGAATCACAGCCCCAAATTGTTTTCCCTAGCTACTTTCTTTTGATTTGATGTCCCTTCCTCCACGATTTAGGCGAATATGAGCTTAATTTTAGTAAATGATAACTAAAAGTACAAAATTCTTTGAATCTAAAGGTTTAGGGTTCATTCAAGAACCCGTCAATGGGGGAATTATTTTTGGAAGAAGATAGACTTCTCCCCTTTTTCCTCTTTATCGAAGATGGTCATTCCTCTTTGCCATGTTCTATTATTTCAATTTACACAGAAAGATAACATCCTGCCACCTAGCAAGGATGATTACACATCATTCAAAATTTGATATAATAGCAAACTTTATCACTCTATAATCTACCACTTGCACCTTAGACATTTAACTTTACTTTTATTCAATTTAGTCTCTAAATAACTTTTTCACTCTTGCATTTTAGTCACTAGGTAACTTATTTATTCATTTACTTGGTCATTATACTTAGCCATCACTTATACTAAAAACTCGTGGCTTAATATCCTTACCTTATGGTCCTTAGCATTACATTTCAATTCCTCACGATTTAATCCCTAATTCTTTAAACTTTCAATTTGAACCTAACATTTTACAATTAAACAAATTAATTCCATTTTACTTATTTTATGCTTTCCCTATAACCGTTGAAAATAATTTTTGATCATTAGAAATTAAAATACGACCAAGTCAGTTTTGGGGGTGTTACAACTAGGTTTAATCTTTTCGGACCAGGTGATGTGTGTTACACCATCCATGGTCCACCAAAAATAACATGATGATAATTGCCACCTAAGGCAAATCGGACAAAGAAATAGTCATGATCTATTTCAATAAGATTCATCTCCCCTACAAGATTCCACATCATCTTCTCATGTCTAATAATGCCCTGTAGCTAATTGTCTTTCCCAACAGCTGAATAATCACCGATTTTGATAACTTCTCATCAATAGACTTATGGACTCTTTATAAAACTTGAATCTTAGGAAGTGCACTGATAACTCTAAAATATTCACATATCTATACACTTCCTCACTTGAGTTTTTTCCTTGTGCACTTATATTTTCTGCTTTGTAGCTATGATATCATGCATTTTGTTTTACTTTTAAATTTCTACCATTGTATGTCGGTACTTTTTATATACGTATCGATACAGAGCTACATAAACTTTTTTGTTGTAAGGTGCAATATTGATATTTTAGGCCCTAGGAATAACTGTTAGCATGTGAGAGTGCGAGACCTCTATTATAGCCTGGTCTTCATGGGCGCGCTTGATAATTTCGTAAAAAGAGTATATTTCTTGCCCTTTAACTTAAGTTATTGTTTGTATTCGAGCCCATATAGTTGAATTTGGAGCATTTTGCATACATTTATGGAGTTTAGTCATGAACTTAAAAGATTTTATGAAGTGGTGCTATTTATGGGGAAAGGTAGTGCATTTTGTGGTAATTGTGTAGGGCTAAGGAACAAAGAAAGTGAAGGCACACATGAGCATTATGAAGCATTCTCTCGTGAAGGACTACTAATGCCACAACAATGTTGGGAAACTAGATGTAACACCACAAAATCAGGCCTAGTCAGAATTTAATTCTAGCAACTAAAAATTAAGCACCAGAAAGTCAAACTACAGTGTTGACGTTTGACCAAGTGGTCTATTATTGAGTTATCGGATCCCAATTAAGTATTGATATCGATTAAGGATTCCATTGTAAACTTTGAAACCTGTTTTAGTGACCAAATTGGGAAAATTGAAAGTTAGAGGATAAAAGTATAAAGAATGAGGAGTTGAGGGACTAACCTTGCAATTAGCCCCTCCTCAATGTTAGTCATCACCTACGTGGTCAATTGGGATAAGATTTTTTCATCCAAAGGAAAGCCAAATAATTAAAAGAATGAATTAAGGGTGGAAAGCTTATTACATTGCCAAGTTGATTATTGAATCATTACATTATCATTGATATCATTGAAACATTGGAAAATGCCATATTGATCATGCTATATTATTGTTATTGCCATTGTTATTGTTATTGTTATTGTCATTATTAGTGTTATTGTTATTGATATTGGCCTAAGCATTGAATCCTTGGATTCGAATGGACATGGGATACAATTGGCATGCCATAGAATTCATGAGCTCATTGGTACAGATTGGACTACGGTCTTTGAGCTAAGGCTCTATTTGGTGATGTTGGCGGTATGTGTTAGTGTTGGTCTTATTGGTGATGTTGGAGGATATTGACCATTTACTTTGGCGATGTTGGTTGGGAATTCACGTATCCACATTACATGTTGTTCCAAGGAAATAAATTATTGCAAGTATTGTTAACACATGACTTGAGAAGCATTTATATTGATATTCATGTTCATGACATTTATTGGAACTTATGTTACTATTGTAGACTACCTCACTAGTCTAGGTAGGCCAAATGCATCTCATTTCCATGCATTTTTAGGGTAAAGACGTGTCGGAACAAGGATCGGAACAAGGATGTTTTGAAGTAAGTCACCAAGTTGTATGTAATGTAAACTTTGTCCTTAAACTCCTAGAAAGGTGGCATAGGGTCTAGACAAGTTAGTTTAGCCCTATTTTGTATGTACATATGGCTCACTAAGTGGAATGGGCTAAAAATGAAATATGGTATGTTAATGATTTTGATAGATTTGGTAAAATGGCCCTAAATGCACTAATAAGGGAAAACTTAGTAAACAGATTCGTTTTGGTGTAAAATTTGACATGCATATATAAATATTGTTTATAAGCTTGCTAGTAAAATTTGGTAAACTTTGGACATGATTAAAGCCCTTAATTTGGGTAAAAACCATATAAAATGTGACATTACAGGTACATGCATACCGGTACGGGTGGTGTCACACCGGTATTGCAAGGCATCTTGGGGCAATATTAACCCAAGCATACCGATACAGGTGGTGTCGTACCGGTACAGGCATGCAAAATTGGTATAAGGTATTAAGGCGTACCGGTACTAATTTATGGGTACCGATATGCCAAATCAACACTAAATTTTACTGTAGCTCGAGTACCGTTACGGGTGGTGTCGTACCGATACCCATTAACGATTTAATTTGGGGATTAGGGATTGTGTACCGATATGGTAATGGCCCCGTACAGATATGAAGGAACTAGATCCGCGTACCGATATAACTCATTAAGTACTGATACGGGATTTAGGTTTGAAAGAAATTAATTAAGGGGCGTACCAGTATCGCCTCTTGAGTACCGGTACCGATACAGGTAAGTTAGTTGACTAGTTTTTGAAACTTTGCAAAATGGTTACTGATTCGAGTATGAGTCAATTGAAAGTGTAAATGGACTATAAAACTTGTGAAATTTTATATACAAGGTGATCAAGTATGGAATTTCACATTGGCAAGCATAATTATCGATAAGTCCCTAAAACTTTCAAGAATTACAAGTTAGTCCTTAAACTTGTGCAAGTCATTAATTGGTCCTTGATCATCATTTAAATAAGTTTGCATTGACCATAGTCAATCTTTGTATCGAATAAATGCTATTAATTCACTGTTTATAGTCCAAGTCATCAATTTTGGTAAACCAATTATTGTATTGTTCACCGGTAACTCTTTTCGACCTAGAATCCTACCAGACCGAGAAGTGGGTGTTACATTTGTGGTATCAAAACTAGATTTTAGTTGATTCTAGGACTAAACTGAAGTCCATTGTATTGTTATTAAATTGCATATGCCACTTTGGAGTTTATTATTGTGTATATTATGAATTGCGATTAATTTGTTCCTTTTTCCTTTTCAGTCCATGATGTCTAACTCGATAAAGCTCACAAAAAAGTTGAGCATACGACTGGCTCCTTGACTCATGGCGGAGAGAAAGGGGGAGACCTTCCGAATTCACAAATTCCTCCACAAAAACCACATAATCTTGAACCTATTCTGCAGGCTGCTCAATTCGAATGTTACAAGAACATGACTGAGATGTTCAAACAGTTCATGGCTACTCTTAAGTTTGAGCAGTCTACACAATCCTTCGTAGCTGCTAATTCTACATCCCGAGCCCTATTGATAAATTAGCTCAACATCGAGCCATTACCTTTACAGGTAAGGCTGGTAAGGATCCTAAGGCAGCAGAATACTAGACAATACAATAAGAATTTTGACCAAGCAGTTACAGTGCTCAGATGAGCACAAGCTCGAGTGTGCCTTAGCCTTGTTAGTAGATGAGGCTTTGTATTGGTGGGAAATCGTTATACTTATTGCTCCCAAAGAAACTATAACCTGGGAGTTTTTTGCATGAGTTTAGAAAGAAATATATTAGTGAGTACTATTTGGCAGAAAGGCATGATCTCTTCTTGTATCTTAAGCAAGGCGGGGAACTGGTGGAATAGTACATCCAAAATTTTTATAAGTATTGCAAGTGTGGAGCTGAGTATATAAAGAAGGAAGAAGAGAAGTGCTGAATGTTCGTTGCAGGCTTGAGTGACGAGCTTCGACCTTTGTTCACTGTTTTGGGAATTAAAGATTTTTGGGAGCTCGTAAATTGAGCAATTTCTACCGAAGTGGCTCTAAGGTTGCAGAGGTTTAGTGGGCTAACCCGGTCAGAGAAAAGGCCTTAAGATGATTCTCGCCCACCTTTGCCATATAAGAAGGGCAAGCAGCAAGAATTCAAGCAGCAGTATCACCAACAACCTTATCAGTCAGGCAATTTTGCCAAGCCACAAGCTACGTCCCAATCTGCTGCAAGAACTATCTTCATTGAGAGCACTTGGGCCGAGAGTTTCAATATCCTATCTATAATTTCTGTCAGATGAGACATCCTGCGGGACAATGTCATAGACAATCCGAAGCATGTTTTTTTGTGGCAAGCAAGGTCACTATATTAAAAATCGTCCAATAAATGCTTCTAAGTCTTATGCACCGGTAATTCCAGCATCATCTACTCAGTCTTTCAAGGGCAAAGGCAGAAACAAGTTGCATCGGGAGCTTCCAGGAAACCTGGTGGCTCTTCAAGAACTCTTAATCGATAAGAGTCTAAAGCCTCAACTCAAGTTTACCATGTGAGGAGCAGGAAGAGGATAAGGATCCATACATTATTGCAGGTATTGTTGAACTTTATACTCACTTTGTTTATGCATTGATTGATCCTGGATCCACTCATTCCTTTATAAGTATTGTGTTGATTAAAAGATTTAAGTTAACATCTGAACCTATAGTCTCCAAAATCATCGTAACCAATCTTTTAGGGGATAGTGTTGTAGATGGATTAGTATGTAAGAATTGCCCCCTCATAATACAAGGGATACCTTTTTCGGCGAATCTCATGGACCTCTCTATTCATGAGTTTGATGTAATTTTAGGGCTTGATTAGATCAGAGAGCATCAAGCTTGGGTGGATTGTTCGAAGAAAAAATTGTACCTTAGAGGTCTCGGCAAGGAGAGTGTAACTCTTATAGACTCTAGGAGTAAGAAATCATTTCTATATATTGCAACAAGAAAGGAGGAACCTTAGTTACAAGATATAGATATTGTGCAAGATTTTCTTGATGTTTTTCCCGATGAGCTTCCGGGTTTACCACCCACCCTTAAAGTTGAATTTGGGATTGAAGTACAACTTGGAACCACTTCGGTTTGTATTACACCTTATCGAATGGCACCAGTGGAACTTACCAAGCTTAAGGTGCAAATCTAAGACTTGTTAGAAAGGGTTTCATTCGACCAAGTTCATCATCTTAGGGAGCTTTGGTCCTCTTTGTCAAGAAGAATGATGGGTTAATGCATCTTTGTATTGACTATCGACAGCTGAACAAGCTCACCATTAAGAATAAATATCCTTTACTGAGAATTGATGAATTGTTTGATCAACTCAAAGATGCAATCATCTTTTCTAAGATTGACCTAAGGTCCGGGTGCTACCAAATAAGAGTTAAAGAATGTGATATACCCAAAACAGCTTTCAGTACAAGGTATGGCCACTACGAATTTTTGGTTATACCTTTTGGGTTAACCAATGCACCGGCTGCCTTTATAGATCTCATGAACTGGGTTTTTAGACCTTATCTCGATAAGTTTGTAGTGGTGTTTATAGATGATATATTGATCTATTCCAAGAATTAGGTTGAACACTGCGACCATCTTTGTGTTGTACTCCAAACCTTTGGGAGAAGCAATTATATGCCAAGTTCAGTAAGTGTGAGTTATGGCTCACTCAAGTTTTATTTCTAGGACACGTGATTTCTGCATAATGAATTCAAGTAGATCCAAAGAAGATCCAAGCTATAGTAGAGTGGAGACCACCAAAGAATGTCGGTGAAGTTCACAGTTTTCTTAGTCTTGTTGGTTATTACAAAAGATTCGTTAAAGGATTTTCTATAATAGCATCACCGTTAAACAAACTTCTATGGAAGGATATCCTTTTTGAGTGGACTGAGAAATAACAATGCAGTTTTGATCAGCTTAAACAAGTATTCACACATACACCGATCCTAGCCCAACTTGAGTCTGGTAAAGACTACATCGTGTATACTAATGCATCGCATTAGGGGTTGGATGTGTATTGATGTAAGAAGGCAAGGTTGTTGCTTACGCATCAAGACAACTTAAGACACATGAAATGAACTACCCTACTCATGATCTTGAATTGGCTGCAGCTGTCTTTGCCTTAAAGATTTGGAGGCATTATCTCTACGGAGAAAAATGCTACCTATACACCGACCACAAGAGCCTCAAATACCTATTGACACAAAAAGAGCTTAATCTTCATCAAATAAGATGGATATAACTCCTTAAGAACTATGACCTTGTTATTTATTATCACCCGGGCAAGGCCAACGTTGTAGCTGATGCACTCAGCTACAAACCTTCGCCTAGTAAGTATCAATATTGGATATTAAACCTCAAGTATTGACAATTGTATTAAAAATGCAATATCCTTATTATATTGTAGCCCCTCGAACTATCAATGCTCACTTCAAGTTATAGAAACACCGACCTCTAGTAGCTGGACTCCAAGTTTCCGTCTACCATTGTGATGAGAATCAAGTCATTGTAAGACCAAGATCATGAATTGCAACCCATTATTTCCAAGCTTCAAAGTAATCCTGATCCTGATTTCAAAATCAATTTTGAAAAACTTTTGTGTTTTCGTGATTGGATTTGTGTACCTAGTGATGAATCCCTTCGTGATGACATTCTTAAAGAAACACATAATAGCCCTTTTTCGGTTTACCCAGGGTCGGTGAAGATGTATAAAGACCTTTGGGAACTGTACTGGTGGCATGGTATGAAGAATTCTATTACAAAGTTTGTATCAAGGTGTCTTACGCGCCAGTGAGTTAAGGCTGAGCATCGTGTTCCCACGGGATTATTGCAACCCATTGAACTTTCTCAATGGAAATGGGAAAGAATAACCATGAACTTTGTCAGTAGTTTACCGTTGACTCCAGCTAAGCATGACGCTATTTGGGTTATTGTTGACCGTTTTACCAAGTCAGCTCATTTTTTACTTGTCAGAATAGACTATGGTCTTCCCAAGTTGGCTGAATTGTACATCAAAGAAGTGATTAGACTCACGGAGTACCTAGGTCAGTCATCTCTAACTAAGATCTACGTTTTGCTTCACAATTCTATAAAGCATTGCAAGGAGCTCTGGGCACCCGAGTTAATCTCAGTACAGCCTTTCACCCTCAGTCTGATGGCCAATCAAAAAGGGTAGTTCAAGTTTTGGAAGACATGTTTCGTGCATGTGTTATTGATTTTGAAGGGACTTGGGAGAGGTCCCTACCTCTCATCGAGTTTGCTTACAATAATATCCATCAATCATCTATCGGGATGGCATCGTATGAAGTATTGTATGGTAGGAGATGTAGAATACTGTTATGTTGGTCTAAACTCGGTGAAGGCAAGATGTTGGGCCCTGGCTTACTTCGAGAAACTAAAGAACGAGTTACCATCATTTATGACCGTTTGAAGGCTACCTTTGACCAACAGAAGGCCTATGTTGATCTTAGAAAAAGAGATATACAATATAAAATTGGTGAGAATGTTTTCTTAAAACTCTTCCCATAGAAGAAGATTCTTCATTCTGGCAAAAAGGGGAAGCTAAGTCCCCGATTCATTGGACCTTTTGAGGTAATTGAAAGAGTTGGTTTCGCGGCTTACCAATTAGCTCTACCTCAGGAGTTGAGCAAGATTCATGATGTATTTCATGTATCGATGCTTCATAAGTACAGGTTCGATCCATATCATGTTATTGAACCCAAATTAGTGGATATGCAACCTAACCCGACGTACGAGGAGGAACCAATACAAGTATTGGCAAGAGAAGTCAAGAGACTTCGAAACAAGAACGTTCCTCTAGTTAAAGTAATTTGGAGAAGCCACAAGATCGAAGAAGCTACATGGGAACCGGAAGAGACCATGAGGAGTCAATGTCCACATCTCTTCAGTTCATGTAAAATTTGAGGATGGATTTTTCTTAAGGGGGAGAGTTGTAACACCCCAAAACCGGGCCTAGTCAAAATTTAATTTC
Organism: Hibiscus mutabilis; assembly: GCA_019671005.1. NCBI lineage: Eukaryota > Viridiplantae > Streptophyta > Magnoliopsida > Malvales > Malvaceae > Hibiscus > Hibiscus mutabilis. Next base: position 15,519,280 of record CM033724.1, on the reverse strand, counting down.
AGCAAGTAGAAATTAAGAATTAAAAAGTCAAACTATAGTGTTGACCTTTGACCAAGTGTTCAATTATTGAGTTATTGAATCCTAATTAAGTATTAATATCGATTAAGGATCCCATTGTAAACATTGAAACCTATTTTAGTGACCAAATTGGGAAAATTGAAAGTTAGAGGATCCCATTATAAACTTTGATACCTAAAATTTTACAATTAAACAAATTAATTCTATTTTACTTATTTTATACTTTCCTTATAACTGTTGAAAATAATTTTTGATCATTACAAATTAAAATCCGACCAAGTCAGTTTTGGGGGAGTTACAACTCGGGTTTAATCTTTTCGGACCAGGTGATGTGTGTTACACCATTTATGGTCCACCAAAAATAACATGATGATAATTTTCACCTAATGTAAATCGGACAAAGAAATAGTCATTATCCAGTTCAATACGATTCATCTCCCCTACAAGATTCCTCATCATCTAGATCATGTCCAATAATGCACTGTAGCCAATTGTCTTTCCCAACAGCTGAATAATCATCGATTTTGATAACTTCTTAACAATAGACTTATGGACTCTTTCTAAAACTTGAATCTTAGGAAGTGCGCTAATAACTCTAAAATATTCGCATATCTATACACTTTCTTACTTGAGTTTTTTCCTTGTTCATTTATATTTTCTGCCTTGTAGCTATGATATCATGCATTTTTTACTTTTAAATTTCTACCATTGTATGCAGGTACTTTTTATATATGTGTCGATATAGAGCTACATAAATTTTTTATTGTAAGGCGCAGTATTGATATTTTGGGCCCTAGGAACAACTATTAGCATGTGAGAGTGCGAAACCTCTATTATAGTCTGGTCTTCATGGGTGCTCCTGATAATTCTATAAAAAGAGTATATTTCTTACCCTTTTACTTAAGTTATTGTTTGTATTTGAGCCCATATAGTTGAATTTAGAGCATTTTGCATACATTTATGGAGTTTATTCATGAACTTAAAAGATTTTATGAAGTAGTGCTATTTATGGGGAAATGTAGTGCATTTTGTGGTAATTGTGTAGGGCTAAGGAACAAATAAAGTAAAGGCACACATGAACATTATGAAGCATTCTCTCGTGAAGGACTACTAATGCCACAACAATGTTGGGAAACTAGATGTAACACCACAAAATCAGGCCTAGTCGGAATTTAATTCTGGTAACTAAAAATTAAGCACCAGAAAGTCAAACTATAGTGTTGACCTTTGACCAAGTGGTCTATTATTGAGTTATTGAATCCCAATTAAGTATTGATATCGATTAAGGATCCCATTGTAAACTTTGAAACCTATTTTAGTGACCAAATTGGGAAAATTGAAAGTTAAAGGATAAAAGTATAAAAAATGAGGAGTTGAGGAACTAACCTTGTAATTAGCCCCTCCTCAATGTTAGTCATCACCTACGTGGCCAATTGGGATGAGATTTCTTCATCCAAAGGAAAGCCAATAAAAGAATAAATTAAGGGTAGAAAGCATTACCTAGTTAATTCTCAAGCAAGCACCTCACTATTCACCATCTTCAACCTCTCAACTTAGCTAAGCAAGCACCTTCATTGGAGAGTTATCCAAGCTTTGCTTTTCTTCAATTTCTTTATGCTATAATATTGCTATTGAACAGGTAAGCAAAAGCCCTCTAATGATTTACCGATTCCATGGCTAAACCATGTTTAATTCCAAGTTTAAGAATCAAGGAACCCTAGAAATTGTCTAGGGATATTATAGCCAATTTGTTATTGTTTTTCATAGCTAATAAGTTGCTATGAATCCATAATTGATATTGAAATGCTTGTAATTCCTATTTTCTTGTAGCTTAAGAGAATCAAGGTGAAGAATCACCAAATCCTTCTAATTCCAACAAGCTCAAGAATAAGAGGATTATCATTCGGGAGCCTTAAAAGCCTTAGAAGTATCGGTGAGTGTAGTCGGAGTCTTGGGATTGGCTGGGTGCCTTTCCCAATTTTATTGATATGGTTCATTGCATTTCCATCCATGAATTCAAGGTATGTTGTATCGAAACCTTGTAGGAGGTACCATCGGTAAGCTTTGGTAAGTTTATTACATTGCCAAGTTGATTATTGAATCATTACATTATCATTGATATCATTAAAACATTGGAAAATGTCATATTGATCATGCTATGTTATTATTATTGCCATCATTATTGTCATTGTTATTGTTATTGATATTGGCTTAAGCATTGAATACTTGGATACAAATGGACATGGGATACAATTGGCATGCCATAGAATTCATGAGCTCATTGGTACGGAATGGAGTACGGTCCTTGAGCTAAGGCTTTATTTGGCGATGTTGGCGGGATATGTTAGTGTTGGTCTTATTGGCAATGTTGGAGGATATTGACCATTTATTATCAACGATGTTGGTTGGGAATTCACGTATCCACATTACATGTTGTTCCAAGGAAAAAAATTATTGCAAGTATTGTTAACACATGACTTAGATGTATTTATATTGATATACATGTTCATGACATTTATTGGAACTTATTTTATTATTGTAGACAACCTCACTAGGCTAAGTAAGCCTAATGCATCTCATTTCCATGCATTTTCAGGGTAATGACATGCCATAACAAGGATCGGAGCAATGACGTTTTGAAGCAAGTCACGAGTTGCATGTAATGTAAACTTTGTCCTTAAACTCCTAGAAAGGTGGCATAGGGTCTAGAAAAGTTAGTTTAGCCCCATTTTGTATGTACGTATGGCTCACTAAGTGGAATGGGCTAAAACATGAAATATAGTATGTTAATGATTTAGATAGAATTGGTAAAATGACCCTAAATGCACTAATAAGAGAAAATTTAGTAAATGGATTCGTTTTGGTGTAAAATTTGACATACATATAGAAATATTGTTTATAAGCTTGCTGGTAAAATTTGGTAAACTTTGGACATGATTAAAGCCCTTAATTTGGGTAAAAACCAGATAAAATATGACATTACAAGTACAGACGTATCGGTACGGGTGGTGTTGTCACACCTGTACCGTAAGACATCTTGGGGCAATTGTTGGGCTCGATGAATCAATCGAAAATGCTTTGCCAAGTGGTGGAGAAGTCAAATTTTGGGTGTTGGTGGTGGAAGAAAAAGATGAGAAAAATTGCACAAGAATTTATAGTGGTTCAAGCTTCTAACAAGCTCTACATCCACTACCTTAGTTTCCCTACTAAGGATTTCAACCAATTCACTAAGAATTCTTCCCCTTTTCTAGGCTTAGGAGGCAACCTTTTACAACACTCAAAGCTTCTACCCCAAAGCTTGAGTAAACCCTCTTTACAAAGAGAAAATTCAAAGCAAACTAAAATCCCTCTCTTAAGGTATGTGTTTGCACTCTAAAGCACTCACCCAAATCTTAAACCACTTGAGCATATATAAACATTTAAGCTCACAAGTGTTGTCTATACAAAGAATGAGAATTTAAGCACTAAGACAAATTTTCATCATAATGTTGTTGACAATAAGATCATTAGTTGTTGCTGAAGCTTGAATGTCCCTTTTATACTCCCAAATGAGTTCCTAGCCGTTGGAGACCGTTGGGATTGAATTGGAGCCATTAGATCCATTATTTCCCACCTAAAATGCAGTTCTATAGCTATTCATATCGATACACGGGTTCCTCGTATCGGTACGCCCTTCATTGGAAACTAGCCGTTAAGCTCTTGGCTGCCTAGCCATATCGGTACGCGTGTACCTGCATCGGTACAGGTACTAGCCGTTGTGTACAATTTGGCTGCCTGTATCAAAACACCTTAAGCCATATCGGTACGCCTTGGTTCGTTTCGGTACGTCCTGTAATTCAAATAGCCGTTGGAAAATAGCCGTTGAGGGTGTTACATGCGTATCGAAACGTTCCTTCCCGTATCGGTACACCTAGGGGTGTATCAATACAGTTTTTGGTTATTGGAAAATTACTGTAGATCAAACCCTTAGACCGTATCGATACGGGGTATACCGTATCAGTATGCTTGTGTTGAAAACAACATTTTGGCTACTTTAAAACGTTTAAAACATTTCCAAAACCTCTAAAAAACTTTACAAACTTATTTTCAAGTTGTTTGGACATAAGAAACATTTTTGAAACCTTTTCAATTTAGTCCGAAACTATTTTTCAATTATTATATCAAAACAAATATCCTGACAATCTCCTCCTTTTTGATATAATAAAACCAACTTGAAAAATTGTTTTTGAGATTCTCCCCTTTAGTAAAAATAAAATTTGAATAAGAGATTGATTGTTGAAAATCTTATAAGCTCTCCCTTATTCATTTGAAAAATCAATTTTTCAAAACATTCTCTCCCTTTTTGTTATATCAAAAATGGTTTAAACTTTAATGTCCAATAACAATGGAGAGTTGAAAATTTTGACAAAAATAAGTTTTGTTTTAAAATTTGGCTCCCCCTTACTCAAGCAACATTCAAATATTATTCCAACATTTATGATAAACTAGTTGAATTAAAATAAAATAAATCAAATAAAAACAACTAAAATTCAACTAATTTTTACCACACTTGAACCAAAGGTAGGATGTGAAGTCTTCATTCTTCAAGTGTTCCTCCTTGTGTGTATAGAGCTCCCCCTTAATTTCATCACTTGTTGATCAAAGCTCCATCACACCTACAAAAGACAATCATTTGATTTTTGGTATCCAAATTGCTTTGGATCCATAGGCATTAGTAGCACATAATTTAGTCCCCTTAGAAATCCATTTTTCAATTTCATCATTTTTAGTTGAAGTAATTAGTCCTTTTGGGACCCAAATACTTCTAAAACATTTTCCTTTAACAAATCTAGGGGCACTAGATTGTCTTAAATAAAAGTTTGATTTTCCCAAATTATTTTTCTTTTCAAGCTCTTTGGAAATCAAATCTTTTCTTTCTTAAGATTATCTATTTCAATTTGATGATCTTTTTCTTTCTTTTGAAGCAAATTTAGTAAGTCCAAAACTTTAAGTTCAAAATCCTTTAATTTTGCTTCAAATTCCAAATTGGTTTTCACAAGTAAATCAATTTCATTTTTCAATTTTGAAATCAACTTTTTGTTTTTAGAAAATTAAGCTTTAAATTCAAAAACCAATTTGTCATAGGCATCTTGTAACTCATCAAATGTATATGAATTTGAATTTGAACTAGATGAGTTAGAAGTTATCTCCCCTTCATTAAGGGCCATTAAGCATAGGTGGGTCACTTCATCTTCATCGGTGGAGCTTTCATCACTCCATGTAGCCACATATGCTTTCTTTGATGATGGTCCCTTTTTGTTGTTTTTCGTTTCCTTGTACTTGGAGCACTTGGGGGGATCCATCACATTCTTTTTCTTCGATTCATGCTTGGATTGTTCTATGTTGCTCTTCATGAACCGATTGAATTCTTTGAAGATATAGGCCATCTCTTCATCCTCACTTTCCTCCCCACTTGATTCTTCTTGTTTGCATTTGGAGGAATTAAGAGCCATGGCATTCACATTAATGCCCAGCTCTATGATTTTCTTCTTCCCCATCTTCTTTATCTCTTCCTTCTTCTCCTCCTCTTCTTTTCCTTTCTTCATGATTTCATGAGTGAGAAGTGACCCTATGAGCTCATCTAGCTCTAGAAATTTGAGATTTTTGTCTTCGATGATGGCGGTCTTCTTTGAGTCCCATGTCTCGGGAAAAGAGTAGATAAGCTTTCGAACAAGCTTTTCTTCTGAAATGATTTCTCCATTGCCTTTGAGTCTATTGATAATTGTAGAGAATCTATCGAACATCTTCGTAATGTCTTCTTCTGGTTCCATCTTGAAGTTCTCATATTCAAGGTCAAAGAGGCCAATTTTGGTCTATTTTACTTCATTTGTTCCCTCGTACATGACTTCAAGCTTGCCCCAAACTTCCTTGGCATCCTCACAAGAAGACATCTTCTTATAGATATTGCGACTAAATGCACAAAAGAGAATATGCAAAGCCTTGCAATTTAGCTCCATCTTCTTGCGATCATCCGCATTCCACTCCGCCTTGCATCTTTGTGGTACATATGGACCATCTTCAAAAATGCCCTAAAGCTTGTAATCTTTAGCCTTGATGAAGAACATCATTCTAGTCTTCCAATAGGCATAGTTGGTCCCATCAAAGAAAGTCGGCTTGTCAATGGATTGCGCCATTTATCTCCGGTTGACTTGTTTGTTGATCAAGCTTTCGGATCGTCTCAATAGGTTGTTGGACCTTCTCGATTGAGCCTCGCTATGATACCAATTGTTGGGCTCAATGAATCAACCAAAAATGCTTTGCCAAGTGGTGGAGAAGTCGATTTTTTGGTTTTAGTGGTGGAAGCAAAAGATGAGAAAAATTGCACAAGGATTTATAGTGGTTCAAGCTTCTAACAAGATCTACATCCACTACATTAGCTTCCCCACTAAGGATTTCAACCAATTCACTAAGAATTCTTCCCATTTTCTAGGCTTAGGAGGCAACCTTTTACAACACTCAAAGCTTCTACCCCAAAGCTTGAGTAAACCCTCTTTACAAAGAGAAAATTCAAAACAAATTGAAATCCCTCTCTTAAGGTATGTGTTTGCACTCTAAAGCACTCACCCAAATCCTAAAACACTTGAGCATATATAAACATTTAAGCTCACAAGTGTTGTCTATACAAAGAATGAGAATTTAAGCACTAAGACAAATTTTCATCATAATGTTGTTGACAATAAGATCATTAGTTGTTGTTGAAGCTTGAATATCCTTTTTATACTGCCAAATGAGTTCTTAGCCGTTGGAGACCATTGAGATTGAATTGGAGCTGTTAGAGCCGTTGTTTCCCACCTAGAATGCAGTTCTGTAGCTATTCGTATCGATACGCGGGTTCCTCGTTTCAGTACGCCCTTCATTGGAAACTAGCTGTTAAGCTTTTGGCTGTCTAACCGTATCGGTACGCGTGTACCTATATCAGTACATGTACTAGCCATTATGCACAATCTGGCTACCCATATCGAAACACCTTAAGTCGTATCGATACGCCTTGGTTTATTTCGGTACGCCCTACAATTTAAATAGACGTTGGGAAATAGCCGTTGGGGGTGTTGAAAATAGGATCGGTACGCATATATGCGTATCGAAACGATCCTTCCCATATCGGTACACCTAGGGGCGTATCGGTACGGTTTTTGGTTACTGGAAAATTACTGTAGCTTAATCCCTTGGACCGTATTGATACGGGGTATACCGTATCAGTACGCATGTGTTGAAAACAACATTTTTGATACTTTAAAACGTTTAAAACATTTCCAAAACCTCTAAAAAACTTTACAAACTTATTTTCAAGTTGTTTGGACATAAGAAACATTTTTGAAACCTTTTCAATTTAGTCCAAAACTATTTTTCAATTATTATATCAAAACAAATATCCTAACAACAATATTAACCCAAGCGTATCGGTACGGGTGGTGTCATACCAATACATACATGCAAAATTGGTATAAGGTATTAAGGCGTACCTGTACTGATTTATGGATACCGATACACTAAATCAACACTAGAATTTTACTGTAGCTCAGGTACCAGTACGGGTGGTGTCATATCGATACCTATTAACAATTCAATTTAGGGATTATGGATTGCGTACCGCTACGGTAATGGCCCCGTATCGATACAAAGGCACCATATTAGTGTACCAGTACAATGCATTGAGTACCGATACATGATTTAGGTTCGAAAAAAAATTAATTAAGGGGCGTACCATTACGGCCTCTTGAGTGCTGGTATTGATACAGGTAAGTTAGTTAACTGTTTTTTGAAACTTTGCAAAATGGTCACTGATTCGAGTATGAGTTAATTAAAAGTGTAAATGGACTCTAAAACTTGTGAAATTTTATATACAAGGTGATCAGGTATGGAATTTCACATTGGCAAGCATAATTATCAATAAGTCCCTAAAACTTGCAAGAATTACAAGTTAGTCCTTAAACTTGTACAAGTCATTAGTTGGTTCCGATCATCATTTAAATAAGTTTGCATTGACCATAGTCAAGCTTTGTATCGAATAAATGCTATTAATTCACTGTTTATAGTCTAAGTCATCGATTTTGATAAACTGATCATTGTATTGTTCACCATTAACGTTTTTCAACCCGGAATCCTACCAGACCGGAAAAGGGTGTTACACTAGAGATAAAACATTTATTCCCTAACCTCACTCAACATATGATCCCCCTCCCATTTATTTAAGTTGCTACTATTCACGTGAAATGTAATGACCTAGATTTTAAAAATCTATGGGTTGGTTTAACTCGAGCTGTGGGCTTTTTTTGGGCCAAGAGTTTGGACCTTTGGATGTCCATGAGAACCTTTGTGGTCTTGTATATTGTTTTTGGGCTTGAGATTTTGTTTTTGGGATGATTTAGGGGATGATGAGAGGGTAGCGAGGTAATTACCTCATTTTTAAAGAGGAAAAAAGGGTGGTCTCTTTAATTCCTCTATAGAAAACAAAAGGGAATGATCTCACCATTGTCCCCTTGTCTTCTCTTTCATCCATTCTCATCTCTTAACCCCACCCACAAAGAAAAGGTTGAATTTTTATATTTTTAAGTGCAATTTTAAAAATTCTTTTTAAGAGAAGTTTAATCTTCTTGCAAGGATCTACATTTTCAGTGAAAGAGGTTGGAGAATCTTCCAAAGAGCTTGGAAAGAAGAAGGCTTGAGGAGCTGGTCTAGGAGCTTCTTTTTTAGTTAAGGAATCAAGGTTAGTACACTACTAACTCCTTTGTTTCATATACATCCTCAGGATGATGCCTTGTTGCTTAAATTTGATGTATGGTTGCCTTTGGGGTGTAAGATACTTAGGACCATATTTAATGGCATAATCAAGATTTCATGTTAATATGACCTAAAAATGGTAGGAATCATTTAAAATACCTCATATAACTTGTAGGTTTGATTTGGGGTTTTTCCATAAAGGTTCAGGGTTGTATGATTGATTTTCGAGCTCTAGAATTCAAGTTATGGGCTAGTGTATCGGTACGGGATAAACCCGTATTGGTACTCTACGTTTTGTACGATAAACACAAACAAAGGTTGAAGGGTGTATCGATATGAGCTCGAGCATTATCGATACCCCCTATTTGGTTAAAATTCTAGTAGCAAAGCGTCGTATTGGTATGCTTAGGGGCGTATCTGTACCGAATGAGTATCAATTACCCCCTTACCCTATTAAGAATGTGTATCGATACACATGGCTAGGTATCAATACTGGTACCTAGAGTGTCGTATCGATACTCATGGCCGGGTATCGGTACCCACTGGGTAATTTACCCAAAAAATAACATTTTGAGTTAGAAGGGCTGATAATTCAAGAACGATGGTCTAATGGACATCTAATGTGGTAAAATAAATTGTAAAACTGAGAAATCGAGATATCACACTCTTATAAGAGCATAATGTGTAATAACTTGGTAAAACCTAGGGTGACTTGTTTTAATAATAACCATAGGAGATCCTTGGTGGATCAAGTGATGATGTGTGATTTATGGTAGTTGTGTCTATGCTTTGTTCTATATTGGACACCTTGTTTGGTTGGGTCACCTTGTTTGATGGGATCCGAAATACCTGGAGAGCGTGTTGCAACACTATAAGACAAGATGCTGAGTGTAAGTTTCTGAGGCTGTGTGAAATCAAGGCTCATTCGATGATACTCGATGAGAGATTTCGAGTATGAGTGTACGTTCTCAAGACTGTATGACATTGGGCTTCACTCTAGGTTTGTGTGGTATGATGCATATGTACCTTTTGTGAGATTAATGTATCTATTGTTGCTTGTTATGTGTTTAGGAAGCTAGAGGTAGCGCCACATGTTATTGTATTGCCATGTCATAATCTTTAGCTAAATGCTCATATTTATGATTTGCATGAAGCATAATAGTGGAAGTGTATCCAATAAGCTCTGTTGGCTTAGTGGTTGGAATTGTTGTTTTCGTTCGTAGGTTAGTAGGTTGGCATGAGCACTGGTGGAGCACCATTGGAGTAAGACTTCAGCATCGACTTGTTCAGAGTACAACACTTAGATTTATTTGGGCCATATATTTGTGGGACCCTATGTTTTGTATTGTAACTCATATTTTGGATTTAAATCATGAGTCAAATGCTTTTATAACTGTCTTTTTAAATGGAGCTCCAATTTAATGTTTTAAATACTTATCTATGTTTGAAATGTTTGAATTAATGGATTTTATGAGAAATGAAATTTGATTTGGGCTAAACTAGGTTAAAATTTTATGGTAGCGGGTTGGGCTCGAAACCCAAATGTGACATCCGAGTTGAGGGTGTTACATGAAAAGAGAAAATCTACTTTTTGGATCACATGTCAAGAATTAGGGAAGCAAACACATGGAAGGCCTCCATTATATAAAGATGAGGAGGGCAACATTTTCAAGAGAGCCAAAATTAAGGAAAACAACCTTTTGTCTTCTACCTTTGGAGAACCACTATTGTTAGTGTAACACCCCTTGTCGGCCAGGAAGAAAACCAGGTCAAAGATGTCACCTGAAAGTAAAACAAATAATCGAATAGTCAAACTATGAAAAATCATTTGGGAACAAATACAAAAAATAAATAACAACAAAGCAAATTATCCATCATCATAGATTATAATTTAAATAAGTTCTAATTTCAAACTATTGGGACTAGATTAAAAAGTTTTCAAAATTCAAGGACTAAAGTGTGAATTTATTGAAGTTTAAGAACTTAACTAAAAACTTTTAACAATTCATACTATTATAGATTTTGGGGTCCTGTTATGGCATACACAAAACCCTAACCCTACATTCCTAAATCTTCATATTAGTTTAATCGACTATGTAACTTGGTGTTGTGTCAGATGACAATGCTGGGTAGACGACGGTGTTGGTGAGAAGAAATATTGAGAGAGAACGGGTTGGGTGATGCAAGGGGTGTCGAACGGTGAAAATGGGTGCAAGGGCAACAGTGGGCTCTGGTGACTATAGAAGGACAACAAAAAATGAGAGGATTTTCCTGCGACGGGGAGTGGCTAATGGTTGAATTGATGGTAATGCTTGATTTAGGGATATATGGTGCTTTTTTAAAAGAAATGAAACATTGGGATTTTTTAGAAAAAAATTATTATTTTTTTTTAAAAAAATAAAGGAAAATAAGAAAAAATAAACTAATTTAATATTTTTAGTTTTTACAAATTTTATGAATTTTTATATTTTTAAAGATTTTTTAAAGATTTTTTAAAATTTTTACGATTTAATGATATATGACACTTCTAGAGTGTGCCATGTGTCCTTCCATCTTTGACAGTTATAGGGTACTGACGATCAACATAATGGAGGGGCTAAATTGGGTGAAAATTTTTCATAAGGACTTAATTGATTTTTTAATTTTTCGTTGTGGACCAATTTGAACTTTAAGCGAAGATTCATTATCCGTATCAAATATTATGATTAATTGGTCAATCCATCATCCAATTTAATTGGTACAATATAAGATCGAGAATTGAGTAATCCGAATTTACCAATTAATCAAAATAAATTTTAAGAATTAATCGAACTCGATTACGGTGTATTTTTTTAAATAAATTATTTCTATTTGATTTCGGTTCATAATTTTAAGCAATTAATCAAAATAGGAACAATTCGTAAGTTGAGTTATTAAATTGAAAATTTTAAAACTCTAATGATCAAAATAGGAGTTAGAAGAAAGTTGGATGATGAATGGTGTAGTTTATCCATTATTTTATTCAAGAAAAAGAAAACTAATGTGCCACATCTTCAACTTCTATAGAGAGGACCATATTAAAAGCGCCCTCAAAAATTCTGTGATCAAAATAAAAATAAATTAAAGTTTGATGACTTTATCACAAATTTTAAAATTTTGGTGACCAAAATAAAAATACCCTAAAAGTTCGGTGACTATTTATATAGTTTATTGTTAAAAGAAGCAGTGACTTGTTTGTTGCGGGCCTATAAATAAGTATAACAATTTATGTTTTAAAAAAGGCATAATGTAAAAAAATGCCCATAACGTTTGACTGAATAATAATTTTAGCTCTATTTTTTTAAAAGAAGTTTTATTTTGTGTCATAATAGCCCTTCTATGGATGAAAATTGTAATTCAACTAACGAAAAATGGCTTAAAATGACTTATCAAACCTATATAGTAGTGCACACCGCTATAGTTATGTCATATAGGCAAATATGCTGACTTTAGAGAATGACATATGAGTCAAGAAATAATTTTAAAAAATTGTATAAAATATAAAATATTTTTTCTTCTGACGTGTCATTTTGTCAAGTAATTTCTAGTTGTTTATCATTAGTTGACTAATAATTTTTATCTATATAAAAACTATTTTAATTTAAAATAAAACGTTGAAAAGTTAATTACTTAAAAAATATAAACTAAAATATCTATTGAATCAAAATAAGATAATTTTTTATATTATGCCTAAAAAAATCCTTTGTTAATTTCAGTCGTAAGGGAGTGCGAGTGAGGTTTCCAGAGTTAAGTTTATTGGAAGAGATGGAAATGAGAGCAAAGGAAGACATAGAAATAGGAGAAGACATAACTCCCCTCTCCTTCCCCTCTCCTTTTCCCTCTCCTTCCCCTCTCCTTTTCCCTCCACGATTCTTTCTTCTCTTCCCATTGTTCCTCTTGCTTCTCCCCCCTCTCTTCCCCGGCCTTCCCCTCTCTCTCCCCCCGCGCACCTCTTTTTTGCTCCGCTGCATGCTCCGCCGCCTACTCCTCCATCCCCTCCTCCTCCGCCGAATCTCTCCTCCCTCCCTCCTCTCCCCATTCCTCTGACCTCCGCACCGCTCTCCGCTTCCTCCTTCATCTCCCCCGCCCCCGCCCCTGCCCCCACCTACACCGCTTCAACAACGGCCTCCTTACTAACTACCTTAAGCTTTCCTCATCTCTCGAATTCGCCACCCAAATCCGCCAGGGAGCAATTGCTATGGCTGCCGCTACGAAATTACGAAACCGAGACAGTGTTCTAGACAAAAGCGACGGGGTTTTACTGGAAGAGGCCGTCTTAAGCTTAGTCTTAACCAACGCCGTGGAAGTTCAGGACGAGGCCGGTCGTTCTCTAGGAATCGCCTTATACGATCCTAACTTCTCTTGGATCAATCACAGCTGTTCGCCTAACGCATGTTATCGGTTCTCTGTTTCGCCTCCCAATGCTACCTCGTTTGGAGAGGATTCAAGTTCCTCGCTACGGATTGTTCCTAGCGTTTCAGAGGAGGACTCTGATATTTGTAGCTGTTCTGGTTACATGAAAGGTTTGTCCCTTTTACCATTTTTCAATATATATATATGTATATGTATATGCTGATGTGTTTCTTGATTTGATGCAGGAACTAAGGGATACCAATACGGTCCGAAAATAATAGTGAGGAGTATTAAGAGAATCAAGAAAGGGGAGGAAGTTTGTGTTTCATACACTGATTTGCTTCAACCGAAGGTGTTTAATTATTTTCTAACATAGCAATCCACATGTTGATTTGATTATCAAGTCTTGAACATTTATCTCCAACCTGGCTACACTTTTGTCCTAATTTAATTTAACTGTGTCAAGTATACTAGGAAGAATGCGGAGCTTTGACAATTGCAATTTCAAAGTGTTTATTTGAAGGCTACTGATGATTGTCTTCGATGTGCACTTTACTGAGTTGCCGCATGAGCTTGCGTCAAAACTTGTGGATTTGGATAGAGTATTCGTTTATTGAGTTTTATGAACCGTCATCTTTATTCTTCGGTTCCAAACTATGTGATTTATCACATTTATCTGTTTATTGGGAAATCATGTGAACTTCATTTCGAAAGCTTCACATCAAAAACTTGAACTTGGTATAATATCTAATGTAAAAACGGAAACATAAGCTTACTGAATTGCTCTGGATTAATGTGTTGTCATATTTTGGTCTGTATTCTTGTTTTAATTTCAATGTTCCATTTCTTTTCTGTAGGCAACGAGGCAATCGGATTTATGGCTTAAATATCAGTTTACATGTTCTTGTAGGCGGTGCACTATGTCTCCCTCAACTTATGTTGATCATGCTTTAGAGGTAATGAGAAACTGTATAATTATCCTGATTTAATCAGTGCGCGCGTCTCTGTGTGTGTTCACCTTCCCCCCTCTTTTCTACTTGAACACATCAATGTCATTTATTTCAGCTCAGAGGCCTGCAATAGATTAAGAGTCAAGAACTTACTTTTGCAATCTCAAACATATTTTCAATTGTCATACATGATTGGCACTTAATGGACTTGATGCTCCCTTTAGCTTTCTACACACTAGGGCTGGATCATTTTTTTTGTTACGAAGATGTACAGTTGTACACGATTGTCCCTTCATAGGACTTGATAATTGATACTCCCTTTAGCTTGAATCTGTTTAAAGATGTATCGATTAACCCGCCCCTTAATAGTATTGATTGATGGTTTAGATCCTCTAATTAATCAATTCCATACTTATCTCCAGATTATTTGGTATTTATCTCCCTTTTCTTTATGCTCTTGCACTGTGAACTGATGTTAGCTGTATTTTTTAATTGGGTTTACTTTCCGTATTTTATTTTTCTTGAAATTCTAGTATTCACATCATTATTTGCTCGACTCATGAATTCTATAAACAATCATTTTAAAGAATCATCAGCACTTGCTTGCAGGAAATTTTGGCTTCCAATCTGAGCTCTTCAAGCTCGCGCTTTGATCTCGACCATTATAAGGATGAAGCAAATAAAAAGTTATCTGATTATGTCGATGGAACTATTGCCAAGTTCCTATCAGTTGGTGATCCTAAATCCTGCTGTATGAAGCTTGAGAGTGTGCTGAGCCTAGGTCTTCAAATTGAGCAATTAGAAAGTGGGGATGGAAAATCACATCTCAATTTCAAGTTTCATCCCTGTCACCATATTGCTCTGAATGCTTATACGACACTCGCTTCTGCATATAGAATTCGTTCAAGTGACTTCTTAGCCCTCGATCCAAGAACAGATCAATCTCAATTCAAAGCTTTTGACATGAGTAGGATCAGTGCAGCTTATTCTCTGTTGCTGGCAGGTGCAACTCACCATTTGTTTTGTTTGGAATCTTCTTTGATTGTGTCTGCTGCAAATTTCTGGAAGCACGCGGGGGAGTCTTTATTAACCGTTGCTAGGAACTGTGTCTGGAACTCGTTGGGGTTGCCTATCTTAGAACAGTCGACAATTTTGAAGTGTAAATGCTCCAACTGCTCATTGTTGGACATCTTCTGTAACGAATTCCTTAGCCAAGCGGAAAGAGCGAATTTCAAAAACATATCTAGAGGCTTTCTTGCTTGCGTGAGCAACATGGCACCTAAGATTTGGAGATTTCTCATTAATGGATGTCATTACCTTGAAACAATTGAGGATCCATTCGATTTTAGGTGGCTTGCACATGCGAATCGTGATGCAGAGCAAACCGGTTTCATAACCGAGAGTAGTAACTTTGAACATCATGCAGTATGGTATACAAATGAAAGGAGGATACATATTTACAAGGTTGGTATCCATTGCTTAATGTATGGTGTAATTTTAGCACAAATTTGTTATGGACAGAGTTCTCATTTTACCACTCGTTCTGAATCATGGGCAACACTTTGTAAATTGATTCGATAAACTAATTAAAGTTGTGAAATACAAGTAGTGAATGGGCAGGGCATGCAGATATGTAAGAAAAGTGCATTTTAGAGAATTAAAACGGGTACGTCGTTGAACTGAACTCTACATTTCATGAAATATCAAGGCTGTAAAAGAGCAACCGTTCGGAGGGAATTTTGTTTATGTTTGTTTATTTATTAAACGAACATGAACTAGATTTTTTGTTTGTTTAATTAAATGAACGTACATGAGTAAATGCCTTGTTCGTTCATTTACGTTCGTAGACGTTTGGTAATCTGTTCGTTTTAATTTATTCGCATATATCTATTTATATTTATTATTTTATATAATAAAAATATTATATTTAAAAATTAAATTTATTCATATATGTTTGTTCGTTCCTACTTGTTTAAATTTATACGCATGTTTGTTAATTTATGTTCACTTAAATTTATTTACATATGTCTATATGCTCGTTTAAATTTATTCACATATATCCGTTTATGCTTGTTTACTTTCGTTTATCATTTTAATGAACGAATATAAAAAAGCTACATTCTTTAATGAACGAACACGAACAAAATATTATATTCATTTAGTTGCTCATGATCGGTTATTTGTTCAGTTAAAACTTAACAAACGAACATAAACATATCCTCATTCGTTTTTGTTCAGTTTGTTTACGAGACTATGAAATAACGTCCTTTTATTTATTTTATTAACGGATTGGATCAGTTAAAACAATTTTATTGTTTTAATGTAAAAATCGTTTTAGCACGTCTACATGATTTAACTTGTTAATATTCGAATACAATTTATGGTTTTATAATTATTATGAAATAAAGTGAACTAGGAGGGGTAGTTCTACGGCTAATTTGAGGCCTCATCGGTTCAACTGGCTCCAGATTGGAACTTAAAATGTTTCTCGGATACAACACAAAATGTTATTGAAATGGGAAAGAAAAATTCAACTTAAATCTTATCCGAATTAATCAATTTTTTTGTTCGACAATATAATTTTATTAGTTAAGGTTAAAGACATACAACCTTTGTGTGTCTCATTAAAAACTTCCCTAATATTAATGAGGAAAAGAGTACAACACAACAAGGCACAACACAATACATCAAAATCAAACCTTTACATTCATAGTAACATTTAACGGTTAAACCTAAAACGTTACCAAAACAACTTGAATTATTATAAAACGCTTTAAACTTAAAATGTTATCGCTAACAACTTAAAAAGTTACCGAGCTGGTAAGAAAAAAGGTTAGAACCTAAAATGCTATCGAGTTTCTCAAAACCAATCCCTTAACACTCATGATAACATTTTAAGTTTAAACCTAAAATGTTACGAAATCATCCTGATTTATTATAAACTAGTAAAATTTTAGGTATCAACCTAAAATGTTACCGTGATCAACCTAAATTTTTATCGAATTGGTAAGAAAAAATGTTATCAAAACACAAACCCTTAACTATAACACCCTCAACCCGGATATCACATTTGGGCCTCAAACGCAACCCGCAACCATAAAATTTCAACCTAGTTCAGCCCAAATCACATTTCATTATTCATAAAATCCATTGATTCAAATATTCCAAACGTAGATAAGTGTTTAAAACATTACATGGGAGCTCAATTTGAAAATAGAGTTATAAAAGCGTTCGACTCACAATTTAAAATCCAAAATATGAGTTACAATACAAAACATAGGGTCTTATGAATACATAGCCCAAATAAATCTAAGTATTGTGTTGCGCGTAATAAGTGCTACGCAAATGTGCAAGTATACACGTCGCAAGTTATAGTATAAAAGATATCGTCTCCATAGGGATTGGTGCTACTTCAAGAATCTAGTCTCTTGCACTGTAAAAGTAAAAACACAAGTAAAGGATTATAGGAGTTTAACTAATGACTAATCTAGAAAGCAATAAAGTAAAAGAAAAGATGAATTTAAATGAGAGAGATAGGCCAGGTTATCGTGAGTTGAGGTGTGATAGCCAATTGGATTGTCTTGGTAAAAGAGTGCACGGGCAACTCAGTTGCCGTGGCAACTTGCACAACGGGGTTGCCTTGGCAACTAATCGATGGTTGCCTGGGCAACTAGTTGGGCAACTACTTGGGCGTCTGGGCAGCAACCTTCAAGGTTCGACAGAGTGTTCTTCAATGGTTTCTTCTTATCCCTAAGTCGAAACTTTAACTACTTGTGCATGCCTTGATAATACATCCCTGCGTGAATCAAGGGTGAACAACAACCAATCTTGCGCTCTTCTTAGCCGTTGAAATCCTTAACTTATTCCTAAGCCGGATTAATCTTCACCATCAATAGATTGAATAAAGATCATATTCATTCGTTTCTTGAATCTAACTCTCCCGATATTAGATAAATAGATGAAATCATGAGATCCTCTCCCAATTCACTCGCAAACAAGAATAAGAACCAAGAATGAATAAACCTTGAAATAGAAAAGTGCAAACTCTTATTACCTAAACAAAAACCAATAGTTTCTCACAACCACAAAACGCAATAACCATAGCCAAGTAAATTTAGTTCATGGCTAGGTTCCAAAGAAACACAAGATAAACAATCCCTAGCATGAACCCAATCGAACAAGAAAGAAAAGGATGAAGGAGGAGGCTTGTCGAAATCCTCCTTGCCCTTGATGCTTGTCGAAAATTCTCTCCTCTTGCCCTACTTGGACTTGTCGAAATTTCCCTCTTACTCTCTCTATCAAGTTGTCGAAATCTCCTTGCTATTTATAGGGCTAGGCCAAAGTCCTTCTTTGATGAGGAGTTTGAGTTGGAATTAAATTATCTTGAAAGAATATAATTCTTTATTATAATTTTATTCCTATTAGAACTTCTCCTATCTTCTTGGAATTTAATTCTTCTTTAATCTCTGCATGGCAATCAAATTCCTTTGGGCTTGGGGCTTGCTCCACGTCATCTTGGGCTTGTATAGTCATTAATTTCGACATCCCTATTGCATTTTCTCTTTGTCGACAATTGCCATGGCAACTGGCTCGGCGTCTCCTTCATGCATTGCCCTGGCAACTAGCTCGGCATATCCTTCATGCATTGCCCTGGCAACTAGCTCGGCATTGCTTTGGCAAGTGATCCTGCACATGCACACACAAAGCACACCAAAGCATCATCTTTTCCACAAAAACTACCAAGTTATGTAATCAAGCTCAACGATGGAAGGAAACATGGATTAATGCATGAATAACTAATTATGCAACTAATATGAGCCTAAGTCTAACAATAATATGAGTAAAAAGGGTAAGAAAAATAGTACTTTTGAACACTTATCACACCCCCAAACTCGAACTATTGCTTGTCCTCAAGCAATGCAAACTCATAATTACCTGCCAAGACTTCAATTTTCACAAACTTAGCTTTGAACTTGATTTCAATTCTCTGAACCGGCGCACAAAGTATGATTGGCTTTTTATTTTTTAGAAAACTGAGGAATTACTCGGAATCAAACTATAATGCTTGTGAGTGTGTGCGGAGTTGTGTGCAAGTTGATTTTTCGGATTCTATGCAAACAATAGGTTTTCAAATTACTTCATTGGGTTCTTTTTAATATGTTTTAACTAGAGCCAATTTCGGGCACCTCTAGTGTTTTGTTTTTAGTTTTCTTAGGTTAATTTAATCGACTAGAGCCGGTTTTGGGCACCTCTAGTTAAATTTTTTTTAACACATCCTAGAGCCAGTTTCGGGCACCTCTAGTGATCAATTTTTTTAGCACATGCTAGAGCCAATTTCGGGTACCTCTAACATTCATCCAATTTTTATTCTAATCCCCCGATTTGTTAATTATCAACCTAAGTTTACTAGAATTCCTTAAATCAATAAAACCACAACAGTGTTTCATCAAATTTAGCATCATAGTAAAATTCTAAGTTTTTCCATGGTTATCCTAGAATAAAAATTCTATCAATTAAGTGCATTGGCAAAGTCATCATCGAATATTCATCAAATCTAAGCAATTCTTATTCCAATTAAAGGCATGGCAAGCAATTTATGTATCCTAAATGTAATACTTAAGATTAATGTAACTAAAAATGGTAATTACTAATAACAATCCCCCCCATACTCGAGTGAGGCATTGTCCTCAATGCATGCATAAAAATAACGAAAAATAAAAATAAAATAAATGTATACGAGGACTTACTCCGAGAGTTCATCATCGTAGATGATTAGTTTCCTTTTGGTCTGTGTCTTGATTCTCTTGTTTGAACACAATGGTTGTTTTCTTGTTGCCGGGATGTCTTTAGCTTTGGTTGCCGTAGCATCTTTAGGGTTGGTTGCCGTGGCATCAGCTTGTGTAGGCACGATATAGGTTGCCGCGGCATCTTCTTCATTGGTTGCCGGGGCAAGGATCTCGGCAGTAAATTTCCTTAGCATAGTAGTTGTGAGTCTTGTTGTGAAATAGAAAACAAAGAAAACCTGAAAACTAAAGATAATGAAGAAAAATAAAATATCTCCTAAAAATAAAAATGAAAAGAAAAAGAAAAAGAAAAAGAAAATATTGAAAGGAGAGCATGCTCATGCATCTCCTAAGTTGACCACTTCTTTGTTACGTTCCACATGGGCACCATTGTAGTGCTTCAATCTTTGTCCATTAACTTTGAATTCATGGTTGTCAGAGATGGACATGATTATCACGGCGCCATGGGAGAATGGTTTGACGACTTCAAATGGTCCCGACCATCTTGATTTCAGCTTTCCTGGGAAAAGTTTTAGCCGAGAATTGAATAGGAGAACTAGTTGCCCTGGCGTGAATTGCCGTGGCAATAGTTTCTTGTCGTGCCATCGCTTTGTTTTCTCCTTGTAGATTCGTGCATTGTTATAGGCGAGTGCACGGAATTCTTCTATCTCATTGACATCCATCAAACGCTTTTGTCCGGCACTTTCCCAATCCATATTCACGGTCTTGATTGCCCAGTACGCCTTGTGCTCGATTTCCACCGGTAGATGACATGTTTTACCATAGACAAGTCGGAAGGGGGACATACCTAAGGGTGTTTTGAATGCAGTGCGATATGCCCAAAGTGCGTCATCTAGTCTTAATGACCAATCCTTCCTAGAGGGATTTACGACTTTCTCGAGTATACCCTTCAATTCCCGGTTGGAAATTTTTGCTTGCCCGTTGGTTTGTGGGTGATATGTCGTGGCGATCTTGTGTGATATGCCGAAGCGTTGCAACATCTTGGCAATTAGTCTGTTGTCAAAATGCTTGCCTTCGTCGCTGATAATTGCTCTCGGCATCCCAAACCGTGTAAATATGTTTTTCTGCAAGAATCTTTGCACGGTCTTGGAATCGTTGTTGGGAACTGCAGCTGCCTCTACCCATTTAGACACATAGTCGACGGCAAGTAAGATGTATAGGTTGCCGAATGAAGATGGGAAAGGTACCATAAAGTCGATCCCCCATACATCGAACAGTTCCACCTCAATGATGTTCTGGAGTGGCATCTCATGTCGTCTAGAGATATTGCCTGTCCTCTGGCAACGATCACATTGTTTGTAAAAGTCTTGGGCATCTTTGTACAATGTTGGCCAATACAAACCGGATTGCAAGACTTTGGCCGCGGTACGAGTTCCTCCAAAATGTCCTCCATAGAGTGAAGAATGGCATTGCTGGAGTACATTCTGTTGCTCTTCTTCAGGGACACATCGGCGTATAACCTGATCTGCACATTGTTTAAACAAAAGAGGCTCGTCCCAAAAGTAATGCTTAGCATCATGGCGGAACCGCTTCTTCCCTTGGTGAGTAATGCCATAAGGAAAAATACCACAAACAAGGAAATTAACTAAATCCGTGTACCAGGGTATTACCGAGGCATGTGCTGCCGTGGCGACTGCTCCCAAGATTGCCGAGGCATGTGCGTCAAAGACTGCTACGGCGTTGAGAGTTGCCGAAGCGTGTGCATCCATGGTTGCCGAGGCGTCGAGGGTTGCCGAGGTGTCAAGGGTTGCCGAGGCTTCTAGGGTTGCCGAGGCGTTGAGGGTTGCCGAGGCAACTAGAATTTGTTCATCCGGGAATGCATCGCATATCTCTAGATCCGCGTCCTCCTCCTTATTGTGTTCCAAACGTGATAAGTGATCGGCCACTTGGTTTTCTGTTCCTTTCCTGTCCTTAATTTCAATATCAGATTCTTGTAAAAGTAATATCCAACGAATCAAACGAGGTTTAGCATCCTTTTTAGCAAATAAGTATTTGATTGTCGAATGGTCCGTATGAACAATTACCTTTGTACCAATTAAATAGGATCGGAACTTGTCAAATGCGAAAACTACAGCTAGTAACTCTTTCTCCGTTGTTGTGTAATTCACTTGAGCACCATTAAGAGTTTTACTAGCGTAGTATATCACATGGAAGGTCTTACCTGTGCGTTGGCCTAGGACTGCTCCTACCGCGAAATCACTTGCATCACACATGAGCTCAAAAGGTAGCGTCCAATCTGGTGGAACGACAATGGGTGCCGAGGCAAGCTTTTTCTTTAGGGTTTCGAATGCTTGGGGTGCAAGAATCATCAAAATCAAAGATTTTATCCTGTTCAAGCAGATTACACAAGGGTTTAGTGATTTTAGAAAAATTATGAATGAACCTCCTGTAAAAACCTGCATGTCCGAGAAAACTTCGAATTCCTTTAACCGAATTTGGTGGGGGTAATCTCTCGATCATGTCCACCTTGGCTTTGTCTACTTCAATTCCCTTGGATGAAATCTTGTGGCCGAGCACTATTCCTTCATCTACCATAAAATGGCATTTCTCCCAATTGAGGACTAAATCCGTTTCTTCGCATCTTGCCAACAACCTCTCTAAATTACCGAGACAACCGTCGAAGTCATTACCAAAAACTGAAAAATCATCCATGAAGATCTCAAGGAAGTCCTCGACCATGTCTGAAAAGAGTGATGTCATGCATCTTTGGAAGGTTACCGGGGCGTTACACAATACGAACGACATCCTTCGAAAGGCATAAGTACCGTATGGGCATGTGAAGGTTGTCTTTTATTGATCTTCTGGTGCTATGGCAATCTGATTGTAACCTGAATAACCATCAAGAAAACAATAAAAGGGTTTACCTGCAAGACGGTCAAGCATTTGATCAATAAAGGGTAATGGGAAGTGATCTTTCCTAGTGGCTTTGTTTAGCTTTCGATAGTCCATACAAACCCTCCAACCGGTCGCAGTCCTAGTTGGGATAAGTTCATTATTTTCATTGCTTACCACTGTTATACCTCCCTTTTTCGGTACATATTGTACCAGACTTACCCACGTACTATCGGAGATAGGGTATATAATGCCGGCGTCAAGCCAGTTGATGATTTCTTTCACTACAACCCCTTTCATGGCATGATTCAGTCTCCTATGGGCCTCAATTGAAGGTTTATGATCATCTTCCAACAAGATCTTGTGCATGAACACCGCCGGGCTAATTCCCTTCAACTCGGCAATTGTCCACCCTATTGCCTTTTTGTGTAGCTTCAACATCTTGATCAGCTTCCTTTCCTGCTCAGGCTGTAACTTAGAAGAAATAATTACAGGCAATGTATTATCGGTCCCTAAGTATACATATTTTAGTTGCTCTGGCAATTGTTTCAACTCAAGAATCGGTGGTTGTTCGATAGAGGGTTTTTCCAGCTTACCTTCCTTACCTGAGTAGTCCAGTGGTTCAAAGTATGTACCTGGTCGGTTGACTAGCCAATTTGCCTCTTCTTGTTGTTCCTTATCGACCGGTTCTTCATACTCCTCAGGTTCCTCTTGATCGGCAATGTAGTTGCCGAGGCAACTAAATTCCTCATCGAAGTTAAACTCTGTCGTGGCATGAAGTAGTTGGCATTCTTCTAGATCATCGGCATGCCTTAGTGTTTGGAACACATTTAGTTTGACCTGCTGGTCATTCACCCTCATTGTGAGTTCTCCCTTTTCAACGTCGATCAAGGTTCTCCCTGTCGCTAGGAATGGTCTCCCGAGAATGATAGGTGCATGCTCATCTGCTTCACAATCCAAAACAATAAAGTTAGTGGGAAAAATAAATTTATCAACTTTTACCAGTATGTCCTCGATTTTTCCCTCTGGATGCACATAGGATCAGTCGGCTAGCTGCAGCATGACTGTTGTAGGTCTTGCCTTCCCGATTCCTAGTTTCTGGAAAACTGATTTGGGCATCAAGTTTATGCTAGCCCCTAGGTTGCATAGTGCTTTCCCGACATAGTGATTTCCAATGGAACAGGGTATTGTGAAACTTCCGGGATCCTTCAACTTAGGTGGCATACGATTGTGCAACATTGCCATGCATCCCTCTGTCGCGGCAACTGTTTCAAACTCTCCTAGCCTTGTTCTCTTGGACACAATGTCTTTAAGAAACTTGGCATAGTTTGGCATTTGTTCAATTGCTTCCACCAGTGGCAAGTTGATGTGGACTTGCTTTAGGATATCAAGAAATTTCTTGAATTGGTATTCTTGCTTTTGTCGCTTCAACCTTTGTGGGAATGGTGGTGGAAGTCGGATATCTTCGATCCTTTCATTGGTTTGAAACCTAATTGACGGTATTGCCCGAACATCTGGAGTTGTCGAGGCGTTATCAACTGGGGTTGCCGAGGCATGCTTATCGCAAGTTGCCGAGGCGTCGTCGGTTACCGAGGCATGCTTATTGCCGGTTGCCGCGGCAATTCCTGGTTCAACATCTGAGGCTTTGCTGCTAGGTTCGTCTTGATCTTTTTGTGGAGTTTTGTTTGATGAGCGGGTTTGAGCCTCTCTAAGTTGTTGGCCATTTCTAGTGGTGATCGCCTTACATTGCTCATGGCCAGTTCCTCTTGCTACTTCAGTATCGCTAGGTAAATCTCCTTGCGGTCTAGTAATCAAATTTTGAGCAAACTGTCCGACTTGATTTTCCAATGATTTGATTGCCGCCTCTTGGTTTTGCAATCTCATCTCGGTCCTGTTAATAAAAGCATCAGTTCTTTTTATGAAATTACTATTCTCAGCCATATAAGATTCAGTTTTCATCATAAAAGCATTTAGAGAATTTTCCAAAGAACTAGATGTTGTCGGTTGTTGCTGCGGCATCTGTTGCCGTGGCATATTCTTTGGAATCCCGATGCTTGTGCATTTTCGATTGTTCTGGTTTAGAGCATTGTTGGGATTACTCCATGAAAAATTCGGGTGCTTCTTCCAAGCTGGATTGTATGTATTGGACATCACGTTGTTGCTCGATTGTAATTCCCCACATAGAATTTGGATTCGGATTCTCGCATACATTCATTCGGAAGAATTATGGTTATCACCACATAACTCACAAAAAGAATCCATTACCTTGACTTCATGTGTGTTGTTTGGTTTTTGCATGTTCTGGACCATCTTGGTTGAAGCGGCCAATTGTGCCGAAATTGAATCTGATAATCCTAGTTCATGTATTGTGGCTTGGCGTCTAACTCCTCCTCTTCTAGTAGATGGGAATTGATAGTCATTCTTGGCCAGTCTGTTTAAAATTTGCATCGCTTCCTCCGGCGACTTATCTAGGAGTATGCCGTTTGCCGAGGCGTCTAGCATCATCCTTGTTGGTGTATTCACGGCGTTGTAAAACATTGTTACTTGAGTCCACACCGAGAATCCGTGTAAAGGGCATTTGTGTAGAAGTTCTCTATATCGCTCCCAAGCCTCGTACATGGATTCATCATATGCTTGCCGAAAAGAAGTAATGTCGTTTACGGCTTATCGTCAAATTTGTAGGATTAAATCTAGCAAGGAAATCACGACAAAGATCAGTCCAAGATGCTATGGATCCGGCAGAATGCTATTCAACCATGCTTTCGCCCTATCCTCGGTGAATAGGGAATAATCTTAATCGTAAGACATCGGGGTGACTCCGTGTATCTTGAACGAGTTACAAATCTCGAGGAAAGATTTTAGATGTTGCCGTGCATCTTGATTCTTTGAGCCGCCAAATTGACCTATTGTGTTGATCATATTAAACATTACCGGTTTCAACTCAAAGTGGTCGGCTTCAATTTCAGGTGCAACAACTCCCGGGTTAAGTCCATCAAGATCTTCTTCAAGATAGTCTCGAATAGTTCATTTTGCAAGAATCACTCCCCCCCCCGCTCGAACATCTTGATTCATATTGCCT